>CM038672.1:698378952-698978952 GCA_021605145.1 Aegilops bicornis | reverse complement strand
TTTCATCACCGATAATTCATGGAAGATAGTGAGGAGAAAGAAGGCTCGGCGGTCGCCGGCGCCACTTGCCGGCCGGCGATCGACCATTGGCCAGATCCGCGATCACAGGATCGCTTCGCTTTGAATGAATTCTGGGCCGTGAATTCGGTCGTAGTGGGTGGGCGGTTACGTGAACCGCCGAGTTAGAGTTTGGGCTTCGAAGCCGGGTATGAGGCCCGGTCCGGTCCATACCAACATCTACACCCCCATGCACACGTCCGGTTCGAGCTAGGGTTCGCACGGAGGCGGACGACCGTGCTTTGTCGATCGCGGCGGAGGAGGGCTGCTCGAATACCTCCCCACCGGGCGATGGCGGACGTGGTGTTCTTCCGGCGCTGCTCGGGTTCCTCCGGCGCGGCGGGCCGCGGAGGGCCTTCGCAGCGCCGGCTCTGGTCGCGGGCGCGGGCGCCCTGCGGCACCGGTGGCGGCTGGCGGCGTGCGGCTGGTCGCCCGGCCGTGGTGGCGCGCCTCCACCCGGCCGATCGGATCTCGCTGCGGGCGTGTTGCCGCGCCAACGAGCTGCGATGGGCGGGCTAAGGTCGCTTGAGGGCCGTGGTGTGGCTGCTACTGGGTTCCGCCCGGCCGCCCGGTGATCACCGCGGCGGGCGTGGTGGCCCTAGGCCCGACGGTGCCGACGACCGAGTAGCTGCGGGCCGAGGTGCACTGGCAAGGCCGCCTGGTGCCTATGGCCTGCGCCTGTGGTGCAGGTGGGAGCTAGACCGCCGCACTTTGTGGCTAGGCAAGTCGGCGATGCGGCGACGCCGGTGTCAAGAAGCTCAGCCACCTCCGGTTCCGGCTAAGGCGGAGGTTCGAACGGTACCTCGAGGACAGTGGGGTGACGACGGTTACAATGCATATGGTGATGGAAAGCACCGGGGATCCTCGTCTACGGGTGGCGGACGGGGATATGCCTGGCAGAGTGATGGTTCGGCTGAGAGGCCTTTCTTGGGGCCGTCTGGTGGTTTTGTCGAAGGGGCGACTGGGCCAGCTAATCGTAACCGAGGCGGGTTCCGTGGCTATCGTGGCCGAGGAGGCCGAGGGGGTCGGTACTGGCCCAAGACAACATCATACTACGGTTGAGACGGTAGTCGAGGCTATTCTTGAGGAGACCGACTTGGGTTGCCGTGGAGATGGAGGTCTTGTGGAACCCGGCACTGTGGAGGCTCCGGTCGGCCGAGACTCGAGTTATGTCGGCGGACGGCTCGACAGGTGTCCGAGGTCGACAGGGCTGCAAAGTTTGCTAAGAAAAAGGAGAGAATGCTTTGTTATAGATGTGGCGATAAGGGTCATTTTATTGCTGAGTGCGTGACTGTTTCTTTGTGATTCTTGTGGTAAGCCCGCACACGAAGTCCGGAGTGTGTCCGATGGTGCGGGAGCAGAGACCGAGCCTCATGACATATGGTGTCTTTTGTTCTGAACTAACTTTTTTGAGTCACCGACCGAGAGGGAGGTTCCTCGGGAGGAGCACACTACGACGATCGGGATAGTGAAAGTGACTAAAGGGCAAGTGTCTCGAGGCTCGATTATTCAGCGTCTCGGGAGCCGGCACTGTGTGACTTCCATTGGGAGCTTGTCAGCCGGAGACCAACATTTTCGTGGGTTCAGTTCCCAACTGTGGAGGACTTACAGAGGTTCTTGAGCTTTGGGACGTGTAAGGTCCTAGGTACAGAGGCCATACTTGAGTTCCGTGGAGTGGAAGCTGGTTGAGCCCTGTGGTACACCCCTTATCCAGCCTGGTTGCGCTTTTCGGGCTCCGTCGATTCTGCGGGACGCCGGGGTGGTTGCTAGTCTCGGTATTATGGTGGGTAAGACCGAGCGAGTCGATATGGATTTTACTCAAGCTCATGGGATTGCTCGCCTGTTGGTCAGTATTCTAGACATCGACTATGTGCCCGACATGGTTAAGTGGGCTTATCGAGGGCAGGTATACACTCTTGAGATTCAGTTTGAGGATGATAGCCTCTTCGCGAGGCTCCACCTGCCATCGGTGATGACATGAGTGAAGGTGACGATGATACGGTGGTAAGGAAAAAATGGCCGATGATTACGTGAGTGAGATGGCCAAGAGGCCGGAGCCGACGAGTAAGGCTGCAGGAGGAGGGACGGCGCTGGAGCGTCTGTGCCGTCGACCACTTTGCGATTTGGTTCCTTTGGTCTCAAGGCCCGCTCCTCCGAGACTGTGGAGTGAGCGGGTGGAGTCTATTGAGGAGTTTGAGTATTGGCACGGGCGCTGGATTTTGAGGTTGCGGTGTGGAGGCTTGGTGGGGAGCGAGGTTGGATATTGACTTGACTACATCGGGCGTGTGGTGACGGGCTGTGGTGCGGCGGGGGTCCGATCTCATCTGGGGTCCGGATCTGGTTCTTGAGGCCCCCTCAAGATCCGGATGCGCAGGTTCGGCGGGAGGGCGTGGGAAGGTGGCCTCAACGCTCCCGCCTCGGTGCCCGAGGGGGGCGCCTGATCGGATCTGCGATGCGTGCACTCCGGACAGCGGTCCGGGGTGGATGGGGAGGGGCAGGTGGCCTTCGCCTCCCAAAGGCTGGACTCGGCGCTCTCACTGGTAATGGCGACCGGGTGGATGTTCGGGAGTGACAGCGGTCGCCTCTCGGATAATTTCTCACGGGAGGAGGTCATTATGTTTGGCGGGATCCCGGATCAGCACCGAGGGTCAACGATGAGTTTTCGGCTTCAGAGCCATCCGGAGGTGGACGACATGCAGCTCATTGTGCCGTGAGGGCTGCCAAGCTTCGTGAAGTCCAAGTCACTACTGGTATGTCCGTTAATACTTCCAATACTATTATGCATTTCTCGCATGATCAAATTATGGATAAGGCACAACAATTAGGAATTTCACTTGGTAGAGATGAGGGTGAAGTTACTAATTACATTAACGATTTGCTAGATCTAGAAGCCGAGAGGGCTTTAGAAGTAATTCGTAATTTAGCTGCGGTCAAACCTATGAATGACTCTGAGATTGATACCTTGGGAGTTCGAGTTCTTGATAATTTTTGTGATGATCTAGCACCGCCCCTCTTGGAGCCAGAGGAGGAGGATGAGAATATCGAGATGGAAGTTCATAATCCATCGGTTACGGGCACTTTGGACCGGGAGGGCACGACCAGCCCTAAGCGCAAGTGGAAGCGCAAAACTTACCCGATGTCCGCAGTCCGTAGGAGTGCTAGGATTCGCACGGCTAAAAAATTCCATGATGACATATGAGAGGGATCTTTTGGAATAGCAGAGGTCTTAAGGACTTGGCTAAAAGGAGGTTCCTTGCGGAGGCATCTATTGAGCATAGCTTGGACTTTATTGCCCTGTCGGAAACGGGTAGAGCAAATTTCTCACCTCAATTTCTTAATACCTTGTCGGGAGGGATTGAGTTTGACTGGCATTGTCTGCCGCCGAGAGGCAGGTCGGGGAATCTTCTTGGGTGTTAGATGTGACTCTCTTGAAGTTAGAAGTGTGGTCATGGGGGATTTTGCTGTTAAGTTCAAGGTGCGGTCCAAACAGGATGGTTTTGACTGGGCTTTGGTAGCGGTGTACGGGGCAGCGCAGGCCGAGTTCAAACCAGATTTCCTGGCAGACCTTGTTAGAGTCTGTGGGTGCGAGCAGTTACCAATTCAGTTGCGGTGATTTCAACATAATTAGAAGACGCGATGAAAAGAATAATGACAATTTCGATGGGAGATGGTCATTTATGTTTAATACCATTATTGAAAGCTTAGATTTGAGAGAAATTGAGCTTTCAGGTAGGAAGTTCACATGGGCTAATGCGATGCCAAATCCAACGTACGAGAAGTTGGATCGGGTTCTGGCTAGTGTTGCTTGGGAAATGTAAGTTTCCCGTGGTAACTGCTCAGCGCTCTCTCGCGGCATCTCACGATCACACGCCTTTGTTGCTCGATTCTGGTGGGGCTACCTACTCGGGTAACAAAAATGTTTTCTTTTGAGATGGCGTGGTTTGAACGAGAAGGATTTTTGGATCTTGTTGCGGAGAATGGGCTAAAGATGTAGGAGGAAGAAGTGCCATTGAGCGGTGGCGTAACAAGATTAGGCATCTCCGTAGCTTCCTTCGTTGGTGGGCTAAACATATAGGAGGAGAGTATAAGGTCGAGAAGGAAAGACTCATTTCACTTATACACACATTATATGTAAAAGCAGAAACTACGGTTCTGTTACTCCACCGAGCTTCATATTAAGCATGAGGCTGAGATGAGGCTGAAGGAACTGCTCCGTGAGGAAGAATTAAAGTGGGCATTATGGGCAAAGGTGAGAAAAGTTGTCCAGGGGATGCGAACACCCAGTTCTTCCACATGATTGCTAATGGCAAGCACAGGAAGAAGAGGATCTTCCAAATTGGAGCAAGATGAGGGTACAATAGTTGGCGGGACAACCTGAAAACATACATTACTGAATATTACAAAAGGTTGTTTGGACCACGGAGGAGAGCTGTGTATCCTGGATGAGTCTAGGGTTAGCGATATCCCTCGCCTTTCTTACGTGGAGAACGATGTGTTAATCGCCTTTCTCGAAGAAGGAACTTTTCGAGGCTATTGCCAAGATGAAATGCAATAAGGCTCCGGGGCCGGATGGTGTCCCGGCTGAGTTTTACAAGAAGTGTTGGCATATTATCAAAGGGGACCTGATGCCGATGTTCCATGATTTGTTCTCGGGACACTTGCAGCTGTTCCAACTTAATTTTGGAACGATAACGTTGTTGCCTAAGAAAACAGATGCCGTGAAAATTGAACAATTCCGCCTATCCGCCTACTCAACGCCGGTTTCAAAATATTTACCAAGGTTGGCACGATCAGGCTCACTCGGATAGCGACGCTGTAGTTCAACCTTCGCAACGGCTTTCATGCCGGATAGGAACATCCTCGAGGGGGTTGTGGTCCTACATGAAACGCTTCATGAAATTCATACGAAAAAACTAGATGGGGTTATTTTCAAAGTCGATTTCGAGAAGGCCTATGATAAAGTCAAATGGCCATTCCTCCAGCAAGCTTTACGAATGAAGGGATTTGATGAGCGCTGGAGACAACAGGTGGAAACGTTCACGCAAAAAGGGAGTGTTGGCATTAAAGTCAATGATGACATAGGCCACTATTTCCGAACGCACAAGGGTCTGAGACAGGGCGATCCTATGTCGCCTCTGTTCAATATTGTGGTTGATATGTTAGCGATCCTAATTGGGAGGGCCAAAGAGGCCGGTCAGGTGGAGGGAGTGGTGCCTCATCTGGTTGATGGTGGTTTATCCATCCTGCAATACGCTGATGATACAATCATTTTTATGGAACATGATTTGGCCAAAGCGATGAACATGAAGCTAGTATTATGCCTTTTGAACAATTATGCGGGCTGAAGATTAATTTCCATAAAAGCGAGTTGTTCTGCTTTTGGTAGAGCCAAAGACGAACAGGAAGCTTATACACAATTGTTCGGTGTGAGAGTGGGTCTCTTCCTTTCACTTATCTCGGTATTCCAATACACCATCGTAAGTTAACGAATGCTGAGTGGAAGTGCATCGAGGATAGATTTGAGAAGAAACTAAGCTGTTGGAAAGGAAAACTCATGTCTTATGGAGGCGGTTGATTACGATTAACTCGGTGCTCACGAGTTTACCTATGTTTCGCTTATCTTTCTTCGAAGTACCAGTTGGGGTGAGGAAAAGACTAGAATTTTATCGTTCTCGCTTCTTTTGGCAGAGTGATGAGTCTAAGAGGAAGTACAGATTGGCTAAATGGGATATTATCTGCAGACCAAAGGACCAAGGAGGACTTGGTATTGAAAATCTTGAAGTCAAAAATAAATGCCTCCTGAGTAAGTGGCTGTTTAAGTTGTCTTCTGAGACAGAGGCAACTTGGGCGCAAATTTTACGTAGTAAATATCTGTACTCAAAGACTTTATCCCAAGTCACTATGAGACCTACAGATTCGCTGCTCGGAAAGGGCTAATGAGGTTTAAAGCCGCTTTCTTTAACGAGTAATCTAAATGTATTGTTGGTAATGGAGATGACACGCGATTCGGGAGGATACGTGGCTGGGTGACATGCCTTTGGCTTCACAATATCCAACACTATATCGTATTGTTCAGCATAGGGATGCTCTTGTGGCCACAGTGATGCAGTCTGTTCCCCTCAATATACAGCTTTAGGAGAGTGCTTGTTGGACCTAGATGGGAAGCATGGCTTCACTTGGTCCGTAGGCTGATGGATGTGCAGCTAAATCCTCAGCCCGACCAGTTGTGTTGGAAACTAACTAAAACTGGGGTCTTCACGGTCAAGTCGATGTATATTGATATTATTAATTCTTCCGTGATACCTACGTCCAAGGAAGTCTGAACGTTAAGGTTCCTTTGAAGATTAAAGTGTTTATGTGGTTTGTGCATAAACAAGTTATTCTTACAAAGGACAACCTAGTTAAGCGCAATCGACAGGATCTACTAGGTGTAGCTTCTGTGATCGGGATGAGACTATCAAGCATTTATTCTTTGATTGCCCGTTGGCACAAGGGTTGTGGCGCACCGTGCAAATTGCCTTTAATATTACTCCACCGAGATCGGTAAACACGTTATTTGGGGCGTGGCTGCTTGGGATGGAGACCGAACGGCGGACATACATTCGTGTAGGAGGATGTCGCGTTATTATGGGCAATTTGGAATTGCAGGAATGATTTGGTTTTAACAGGACAACAAATACTCATTTTTTGCAGGTGTTGTTCCGAGCTACGGCAGATCGATCCGCATTTCGTCCTTACTCACTCCGATGGAGGCTGTGGAGCGTTTGGTTACTTGGATCTGTCCGGTGGGAGACGGTAGCGGGATATCTTCAACCGGTTTGGATGGCGATCATGTAATAGGATAGGCATCTAGTTTATCTTCCTATATTATGCCACCGGTTTGTGGCTTATCTCATTTTTGCCTTTCAGATCGAGGCTCTATGTGAGCTTTAGGCTGCCTTTATTCCTTTGTTTGTAAGACTTCTGTTCAGAACCTCTTTATTCGGTTAATAAGAGAGGCCGTATGCATCGATCTGATGCAGAGGCCGGGGATTACCCCCTTTTCAAAAAAAAAAGATAAATAGCATTAGCGTCGCAAAGAGCACGAGCAAATGTTTCAGCTAGTTAGGCAGAGTCTAGAGTGAGCCATCTTCAGTGTGGCTGCATGGCTAGCTAGATCTGTTGGTTTCCATAAACAAACTACTCTACTTGTCATTACCAACTTGACTATACCTTTTCTTCCATCGAGAACATGATTAGATGACCCTTACTACATATCTCTTTAAGCATCGATACTTGTCTGCTTGAAATGGTAAATCAATTGTATATACATCACGTTCATGTGTAGATGTCCACGTGGTTACAATTACATCATGCTATGGGGTATTTTTATTTTTATTTGTCGGTAACGTGCAAGGAAATGCAATCAATCGAGGACAAGATCAGCCAAATCGATCGAGAGAATCACGTCAGGGTTTTCTTTCTGCTTTTCATTTCCTCTGGTCAATGGCTTGTGCTAATAAAAATACTACTACTCCGAACTGCATGTTATTCTTCTCAATTCTTCTAAAAGAAAAGAGATCCGCACTATCATGGAGACCTAGCTCAACCTCAATCTCAATATCGATGTCAATTTTTATTATGTTTGAGATGCTTTGTATTTTTGATAAACTTTCATAATACATATGATGATTTTTCGCACAAAAAAATGTCAATAGTTTGATGCAGGAAGCTCCTAGCTAGTGTTAGACGATCTTACTAATTCTAACCCTTTAATTAGTTAAGCGATGATGTATGTAGCCGATCGATATTATTCGCCTCTTAATTTTGAAAATGTGGTACATGCATGGACTGGTGTGCATTATTCTCACATGTCT
Organism: Aegilops bicornis; assembly: GCA_021605145.1. NCBI lineage: Eukaryota > Viridiplantae > Streptophyta > Magnoliopsida > Poales > Poaceae > Aegilops > Aegilops bicornis. The sequence goes on along the minus strand of CM038672.1, from coordinate 698,971,039 downwards.
ATGTCAGTTGAGGCAGCTAAATACTATCGGGCCCTCGATGTGCTACAGTAGTTCAGTTCAATGATCCATCCATAATCTCTTCTTCAACTATGTGTCCTGACTCCTGAGCCATGCATGCAGCCACCGATGAGCAAACTATACGTACTTCCTCCGTTCTAAAATAAGTGTCTTGGATTTAGTGCAAATTTATACTAAAGCTAGTACAAAGTTGAGACACTTATTTTGAAACGGAGGGAGTATAATCCAGCTGCTGACATGTAAAAGTATAGACAAGCGGCCCGCTACAGTCAACTGATGCATGTGGTGTACTCGCAGATTTGGTACTATACAAAATAAATTTGAGTATGTATTTATTTACGTTCTTGTTGCCAGGAAAGAAAAGAAGGTGAGCATCAAAAGCAGAAGTACTAGGAAGGTAGTTTGATCGAAAGCACCGAATAAAACCCCACTACCAGAAATCAGTGCCTAATTAAACAACAAAACGAGGCAAATTAGTGAGTCATGAAAACATATACAACAGAACCCCAAAGGAGGATCCATCCAGGTGCAGACAAAAGCCTCCATATTTCTTTTTCATTCTTTCCTTTTCAGAAGGAAAAGCTAAGATTTAATTGAAATGGAAGATTTTTTTTTGCCCCATCCATGAATTAAGCAAAAGAAAGTTGCATGGTTAATTAGCTGAAAACCTAGCGAAAACCAATACATTCCTAATGTTACGGGCAAAAGAATGAATCTCCAAATGCTTTCAAAAATAATCTTTTTGTAGCATCGATTTTTGTTTTTATTCCTAAGGCATTTTGGAATGGGTTGTCTTCATGAAAAAGTTGCACATATGTAGAGGTCTCATCTATGTTTGTTTCTAAAAAATTGATTTTTATTTTATTATCTTTTAAATACTATTCATGAGAGCATCTACAGTCGGGCGTCTCAAACCCGCTTCATACACTCGGGCGGGCCGCCCGATCACTGTCCAGTCGCGAAATTTCGACCCAGACGGGCGCCTCAAACAGGCCTCAAACATCCGCACTGACCGGCACCCCTCATAACCAGCCCAAAAATGGCGCAGATATGGGGGCGCCCGGACACGTCCGTGACGTCGGACCCGACAGCCCAACCCCATCGCAAATTGCACCCAATCCACCCCCCCCCCCAAACCTGCGGGATCCGTTTGCTCTTTCCTCTCTTCTTCCTCCTCCGTGTCGTCCGTGTCGTAGCTCCGCAGCCGTTCCTAGCCTCTGCGCCGCCAGCTCCGGCAGAGCAGCCCTCTGTCCCGTCCTCCGCTGCGTGGGACATCGTCGCCGGCCCGGACACCACCGCGGTATATGTCCGGCAACTCTCTGGCTCCGCTTATGAACTTTCTGCAGATGCATCAGCATCTTCGAGATCATTAGGTGCACACGCAGCTACTCAATGATCTTGTGAAGCACATGTGAACCGCAATGAAAATCAAGAAGCTAATGTTTGAGTTGTACACTTAAAAATAAATTTTATGCAAACGCTATTTATGCTTGGTACCAACATTTATTATTTACGTGCCACATTGGCTTGTATGATCGACGTGCATGAATTTAAGAGTCCAGGTTTGAGATATGTGAATGACAGGAGCGAAATATAAGGGCCCGTCCGGATGCGTACGCGGACGTGCCCGGACGAAGTCATATTTGTCGAGTCCGGGTGTAGATGCTCCGAGGGAGTATTTGAGCTCGCGAGCCTTCACATCGCCTTTGAGGTTATGGGCTCTGCTTTTGTCTGCTGCTGTCCCCTTTTCCTCTTTTTCTTTTCGGTGCTTCCTTTTCTTCTTTGTGTTTTGGGTTGAATATTCGGTCGTTCCTTCCCAACGGAAGGAATCCCACCTCCAAAATATGCACGCGCTTTCTCTCTTGGCCTTTTACTTTGCATATCGCCACCTTTACTTTGCATGGACACTGTTATTTCGTGAGAAGATACTTACTTTACATGCAGGATGCAGCAGCATATACTACTGGTTTGCTTTGCATTTTGCAACCTCCACTCCACTAATAGGTAAAGGTGGTGCTACGGTAATCTCCTTGACCTTGTGATGTTTTCTTTCCTATGATCGGTAATTCGTCGATGAGGACAGGAGAAGCACATGAGATCAGCTCAACTACCGACGATATATATGATATTCCTACATGAGTCATAGGACATCGTAAGATTGGTATGATATGATATGGCTATATCATAGTGCTTCCTGCATGAAACAAAGCCAACAAACTAACTAACTAACAACTACATACACAAGCACGTATGCATCAAATATCTACTACTCCTATATACAAGCGGCAGCAACCGTAACAATCCATAGAAAATTAGGGTGCCCGAAAATATAGCACTTACGTGCGTTGTTCACTGGATGCATATATAGAGAGAGGTCGATATAGGTAGTAGCCAACACAGTGTTCGTTGGGGAGTAGTCGTCGGCTTAGCGCATTAACTATGCGACAAGGAGTGAAAGCTTCAACCCCAACCAATTTCTACTTACTTAGTTGACGCATCAACCATATTATGGATACATTCTCGCAGTAGTTGTCATAGGTGACGGTGCCACTTGTTGCACGCACGGCGAGTACCCTGCAAACCAAAGTTATCTCCACTTTGACTTGATCGATGTGGCAGGCATGGTAGGTAGTCAATTAGTTAGCTCTTGACCAAATCATACCCAAATTAAGCGATCGATGAGGCCGCAATGCAAAGACCACGTAAGAATGTTTCAGCCAGCCAGGAATTGTGTGTGTGGCTAGGCTAGCTACCTAGTATGTAGACCTGGCTGGCTTTGTTAGTTTCCACAAACAAACTAATGTACTTGTCATTACCAACTCGATTAGACCTTTTCATCTACCGAGAACATGCATGGTTAGAACTTGCCAATCTGCTTATTAGTACTTGATTAATTACTGTACTTATATAATGTACTACGTCCGTGGATCGATCTCCACGTGGAGGTAAGAACATTTTCTACTATTACATGAACATTGTACAAGCATGCGAGAACATTTTCGCACATTTCTTAAAGTTCCATGAAAACTAAAAGAGAGGAGCTTCTTCAATTATACAAACATTTCTACTATTATGGACCGCTTTTTAAACTAAATGAGCATTTAAAAAACAAGAACACTTTCGAAAAATGTGTGAATAGTTTTCCAAAATTGCATGAAAACTATCAGCATATTTTACCCAAATTACACTAAAATGTATTAATAGAGAAAAGGAACAAAACGTAAAAAAAATTGCTACGTGTTTGGCCAGGACCATGTGAGGCAGCCATGCGGGTGACCCTGCGCTAGACGCGCCTCTTGCCCTCTTCCATGGCCTTTGCGGTTATGGGCTCTGTTTTTGTCTGTTGCCCTTCCCTTTTACTCTTCTTCTTTCCGGTCGGTGCTTCCTTTTCTTCTTTGTGTTCTGGGTTGAATATTCCATCGCTCCTTCCCAATCGAATCCCACCTCTAAAATGTGCACACATACACTTTGTCTTGGCCTTTTATCACCACCTTTACTTTGCCATGCACACTGTTATTTCGTCAGAAGAAACTTTACGTGCAGCATATACTACTTGCTTTGCAACCTCCACTCCACTGATAACCAAAGGTGGTGGTACGGTAATCTCCTTGACCTTGTGATGTTTGATTTCCTATGATCGTTAATGCGTCGGTGAGGACCCGAGAAGCACGTCAGATCAGCTCAACTACCGACGAGATTTATATGCTACTTTCTTCGTTCTTAAATATAAGTCTTTAGAGAGATTCCACTATGGACCACATACGAAGCAAAATGAGTGAATCTACACTTAAAATGCATCTATATACATCCATATATAGTCCATAATGAAATCTCTACAAAGACTTATATTTAGAAACAGAGGGAGTACTTCTGTATATGATATGATATGGCTATATCATCCTGCTTCCTGCATGAAACAAACCAACAAACTAACTAATCAATAACCACATACAGGAGCACGTACGAATCCTAACTATCCATATAAAATCAGGGGGGCCCGGAAACATAGCACTGGATAGCCAACACATGTGTTCGTTGGGGAGTAGTCAGTCGTGGTCTTAGCGCATTAACTATGAGACAAGGAGTGAAAGTGTCAAGCCCAACTAATTTCTACTTACTTATTTGACGCATCAACCATATTATAAATAGTTCTTCTACTTCTTTGCACGTAGCCCTCCAAACCAAGGTTACATCCACTTGACTTGATCTATGTGGCGTGGTAGGTAGGTAATTAGTTCTTCAACAAATTATGGCCAAAGCGATTGATCAGGCCCCAAAGACCACGAACGAATGTTGGAGCGAGTTAGGTAGTACTAGAGCCTAGCTAAACTTGTGTCTGTGGCTAGCTACCTATAGATAGTACTGGTTACGATTAAGTAACTAGTGTGCAGTGTGCTTGTCATTACCAACTGGATTACACTTTTCTTCTCTCAAGAAGATGATTAGACCCTAATAATCTGGTAAATTACTTGGAATGGTTAGTCAACTATATATACATATTACCTCCACCCAAATTACCTGTCTTATATTTATCTATGATACGGATGATGTACCTCGTCCATGTGAAGGTTTTGAATTACATCGTGCTAGTATGTTTATTCATCGGTAACATGCGCGGGAATGAAATCGATGGAAGACGAGATCAGATCAGCGAAATCAATCGACAAAATCGCGCATGAGCATTTTTCTGCATTATCATTTACTCTGGTCAATGGCATGTGCTGATTAAAGAAGAGTAGTGCGCCGCACAGACAAAGCTTAATGTCAATGATTTGTTGCAGGCAGCTAGTTAGACGACCTTAACCCACCCTCTAATTAAGCAATGAATATATATGTGTATACTGTATATGTGTGTGGGCGATGCTACTATTGTGATCTTAATTTGGAAAACGTGGTGAAGGTGCATGCATGAGCACGAACATGGTGCAGCATTATTGTGCACATGTCAATGTCAGGTGCGCACCATCGATATATTTGCTACAGTAGTTGAGTTCAATAATCAATCGGTGAACAAACCTTGTTCAATGATGCATGTATCCTGAGTCATGCATTGTACTGTAGCAAAAGAGAGCGAAATAATCCGGAACGCCGACACGTAAATAAAGACAATCGGTACACTACAGTAATGACTTCGACGTGAAGCATTCGTTCCAAACATGGTGCCCTTTTTGTGGAGTTGAAAAAAAAGATTGTTTTGCCTAACGGATCTGTTGAGTGATTTAGTACAAAATTATCTCAACAAGTATGATTAAGTACTAACATGAGGTCTCAATTATTTAAATGCAATTTTGGTTTGCGGTACAGCAGTATCGGCAAACCAAAAAAGCCAGCAGTATCTCGCAAGGAAAAGGAAAGAGACAGATCAAGAAAGCTAGGAAGAAAGAGAAACGCAATGAGCATCAAAAGTAGAAAGTAAGTTGATCCAAAGCAAACACATTTGTTACTCCAACTCAATCTACAAGTCTATCTTAGAAGTTGTGGGCATACTTCTTAAATATGCTTCGGCCATCCCACAACCCTAATGGCTGCGTGAGTGATTAGCTTAAAAAACTACAATTGGGATCGGCTATGTGAAGTCGCCTGAAAGTTTATTTAGGGTAAGTCGATTTTTTTGGGTCATTAGATTAAGATTATATGGCCATTCTTCTTTCTTCTTCCTCTAGCTTTTCTTCCACCTCCAAACGGTTTCTCCTCTCATGAAATCAACTTACCCAAATTAAAAATCCAGTCAACTTACATATAGCTATTGTGATTTAAGTACTGAAAACAAAGTAATCAATTAAAACTACGACATGTATTTTGGAATGGAGGAAGAAACATTTATTTCCACATGCAGTTCTGTTTTGTGCGGTGTCAAAGATGTGTATTCGGAGGGTTTGATATTTTAGTCAAACACATATGTAACATGAACCTATTCTATAGAGGCACCCATCATTTTGGATTCAAACTCTACGAACCAAACTGCCCGACGCCCTTTCAAATTCGAATTCGAATGGCTATATAGGGACAAGTGTAGACATAATCAAGAATGTTTGGGAGAGACCCGCCGTTGGTAGTACACCTATTCAGAGATAGGTCTTTAAAATAAGAGCCATGAGGCAACACTTCTCCAGATGGGCGAAACACACTAACGGGATTTATAAAAAACGAAAAATGACGGCTCTGTAACATCATTGATGACCTTGACAAAATTGCAGAGACGTGCAGATTATCTCAACAACAGATTGATTAAACAATCAAACGAATGAGAAGGTTGCCCGTCTTTTGTGAGAAGGGGAGATCAAATACTACCTGAGATCCAAAATTGATTTCATTTTGATGGGGATAGTGATACAAGATACATCCAATTGATCGCCAATGGGCAGCACATGAAGAAATATATTTACAGTCTCCAATAGGATGAGGGGCAGATCGAAGGTCAGGAGGAGCTCAAAAAGTATATCATCAAATACTATAAATCTCTGTTCGGAGTGTCGGCTGAAGGGAATTTCACTCTTGACGAGACACGAACAAATGATATACCACAAGTCATGGCAGAAGAAAACGATATCCTCATGACACCTTTCTCGGAAGAGGAGGTGGGAGCTGTGGTATTCCCAATGGAACATAACAGAGTTCCATTTTTTGGATGGTTTTCCTGCATAATTCTATCGGAATTTCTAGGATATCACTAAGAATGACCTTATGGAGTTGTTCAATTGTCTACATGTCGACCGTCTTGGCCTATTCAAACTTAATTTTGGCGAACTTGTCTTTTTGCCGATGATTAAGGAGGCCGAATGGATCCAACAGTTCGGACACATATGCCTCCTCATTGTCATCTTCAAGATTTTCACCAAAGTGGCAACGAATAGGTTAAACTCGGTACCTGATCAGGCTGTCCGGCCATTTCAAACGGCTTTCATGCAAGGAAGGAATATAGTCGATGGCATAGTAATCCTGCATGAGACGGTCGCCGAGATGCACTACGGAAAAACATTAGTGGAGTAGTATTCAAAACTGACTTTGAAAAAGCCTATGACAACATCAAATAGTCTTTCCTCCAACAGGCCCTAAGGACCTATTCTATAAAGGCATCAGAGTAGCCAAATGGACTAGATGAAGTTGATAGGCTACACATGAGATAACAAAAGGACGATCCGAGCACCATGGTAGGGTAGTCCGAAACAGCTGTGGCATGATGGTCGACATGCGTCTGATTGCCTCGGAGGGATTATCGTCGATTTATACTATGTCGACTTACTACACGTGGAGGAGCATCTTCGTACTCACCCCTTGAAAATGTTGTGGTTCGTTAACAAGCAGAAAGGGAGTGCTCTGCCTCCCGTCGGTGCTGTCGTAGGTCTACCTCGTTTCCGATGGCCTTAGGGTCATGGAGGCCCAGTTGTCCTTGACCCTTGCCGCAGGAGGGTTCGTACTCCACTTTTTAGTTTAGGTGATTTAGGGTTCTGTCCTGCTCAGTCTCTGTCCCGGCGACTTTCTAACTGTTTAGTAGAATAAGTTTTGCCCGACTCCGATGTGCGAGGGGCGATAAAGGCAGCCTGCCTTCGACTCGCTTCAGTACATATAGTCGTCGTTAGATGGCTTGAGAACCTGGGTGTAATTTCTTTATTTTTGTTGTTCCTTGTCCCATTAAAAATTAAGAATAGAGCAAAAAATGGAAAGAGAGTTGATCCAACGCAACAAATAGAACCGATCCACTACAAAAGAAAGGTCTATTTAGAGCAACTCCAATGGGGCGACTCATTTCATCCGCTCGCGTCCGTTTGAGTCGGTGCAGACAAAAGTGGCGGCCCAACGCACCGACCCAAACTCAAATCTTGCCTGTTTGGCGTCCGCGCCGATCCATTTCCGGCCCAAAATTGCGCCTGGAAAGCGTCGGCGCGGACGCGAAGCGGACGCGCCGTGCGTCTCCTCGCCGTCCGCCGCGTCCCCGGCCACCTGGCGGCCGTCCAACTACGACGGTCAACATTATTTATGACGACCGCCCACCGTGGGCCCACGCATCAACGACGGCGGTCGTCCTTTTTTAAGCCAGGCGTGCGGTGGGGCCGTCCTCATCCACTGCCACTCGCCCCCGTCCCCATCTGGCCACCCTGCCCCCACGCCGACGACAACCCTAGCCACCGCCAAAGACGGGCTTCTTCTCCCAAGATCGGCAAGAAGAAGGGCAAGGCCCCGCCACCATTCCTCCTCGCCCTTCCCTCATACAAGGCCCCGCAGAGGCAACAGATCAATGTGCCGGCACCAGTGCCGAGTGGCATCGGCAAGACTGCTGCTTCGCCAGATTTCGACGCGACGCCACAAGATGATCGCATTTGGATCCGGAGAGGATCCTGCAGCGGGCGCCACGGACGGCGAGGCCTATGCGGAGGAGGCGCGGCGCGGCGCGTTGCCGACGCCGAGTAGCGCTGGCCGAACCACACTACGCTGCCGACTCGCCTAATCAGGTTTCGATGGTTCGCCGAGCACGAGAGGCGAGGCGACAGCGGCGTCCGGCGGCCGACCGCTGCCGCTGCCGCCGCTTCGTCATCCGCGACGAGGACCAGAGGCCGAGGCCGCCTTACCAGCGCCATTAAGGAGAGCGAGGAGGAGGCGCGGTGGAGGGAGGCGGATGAGGCGGCTTTCAGCTGCCATGGCGAGGCTATGGCCTCTCCGGGCGGGCGATCGCGGCTGCGTGCCGCCGGTGACTTCGCTGCCCCGCCTAAAGCCGAGTTGGAGGAGCCGGTTACCTCGAAGCGCTACTCCCGGACCGAGGAGTGCGCGAGTGGGTCACCCGCCGGCGATCCGCTCGTGGGCGACGAAGAAGCGAGGCGGCCTTTACCTCACCATCCGGGCGCTGGCTTATCGCCGAGGAGCACCGGAGGGCGAGGCCGCAGATGCTCGAGCGTGATGTCCGGAGAGGAAGCACGCCAGCCTGTGCAGCGGCGGGCAAGAGTTCCGACAACGCCGCCCTCGAACACGCTGCCTTCTGGCCGCCTCGGCCGATGCCGATCGACCACCGCCCCGACGTTAGACGCCAGCCGACGAGGATGCCTAGGGCAGCACGTCGTCTAGTTTTTAGTGTTTTTATGTTAATTAATGTAACGTGGACTTTCGCCGGCCTTCATGGCCGGCTTTTATGTTTAATTAAATACATGTATTTATTTTAAAATGGTTTTAAACTTTTTTTTTGGCACGCCGACAAAATGGATCGGACCAGCGTTGGACACTCGCGCCGACCCAAACACAACGCCCAATGTTTGTGTCGGTCGGGCCGACCCAAACGGACAAAAACGTCGTCCGTTTGGGTCGGCCCGTTGGAGTTGCTCTTAAGCAAAAAATATGCAAATTCATCACCTTGTGATTAGGCCATTAATTTGCGGATCATGAAAGCATATACACACCAGACCCGAAAGGAGGATCAATCTCCAGATGCTGGCAAAAGGCTCCACATTTCTTTTTCAGAAGAAAAAAACTGAGAAAGGCTGCGCCCCCTCCCTGCCATCCGGACCCGCCTGCGTCGGCGGCCCACGTGTCGGTGGCGCGGGAGAACCATTCTCTTGTGTAGCCGGTGGTCGCCGGAGTGGTGGCGAATAAATCCGATGGCCATAATAACGCCCAGAGATGCAGAGCTGAGGTGAGTTGACACCCACCGCCCGCTCCCCGGCAACAATCTCCCCTCGTGCTCTGCTTTTCACACGGCGCGCCGCCGTGCTGGGGCTCCGTCTTGCACAGTACCTCGCCGGCAATGGCGGCGGCGACGGCGTGGGTGCGCTCGCTCAGCTGCAAGTACTCTACCGCCGTCGCTGACGACGCGTACAGCCCGCTCCTGCCCCCGCCCAAGAAGCACCCGCCGACGCCGACGGTCAAGGCTGGTTCTGCCGTCGCGGTGCTGCCGCCGGAGAGGGGCCGGGAGAGCCGGAGGTCCAGGTCCATGTCCTGCGAGCGGGACCGGCCTGCTGCTGCTACTGCTAGGAAGACTAAGAAGAAGAAGGAGGCGGACGCCACGTCCGAGCACGCGAGGAAGGAGACGCCCAGGGTGCAGCGGCTCGCGGCGTCGCTGGAGCGGCCGAGCTCGGCGCTCCTGGATATGACGGAGCTGCCGGAAGGCCACCTGTCGCGGCGCGTGGTGGAGCTCATCTTCGCGTCGGGGTGGGCGCGCGCGGCCGACGGAGCCGCGGAGGTGGAGGCGCTCTTCCGGGTGCACGGCACGGCGCGCGCGGCGGCGCGCTTCGAGGCCGCGCGCGCCGCCGCCCGGTCGCGGGGCGAGGCCGCGGGCGACGCGCGCTGCGCCGCCGACGGCAACGAGATGATGCGGTTCCAGTGCCGCCCCGCCGCGGAGGCCGGGGGCGGCAGCGAGGTGATCTGCGCGGCCGTGGCCACGTGTCACAAAGCCGGCGCGGCCAGGGCCGTGCGCATGTTCGCCGGCAGCGGCGCGGCGGACGCCGGCATAACAGGAGTCCGCGAGGGCCGCAGGGGCATGCTGGTGTGCCGCGTCATCGCCGGCCGCGTCCGTCGCGCCTCCGCCGACGAGCGCCCCGGCGAGTACGACTCTGTTGACGCGGGGGACGGCGAGCTGGTGGTGCTGGACCGCCGCGCCGTGCTCCCCTGCTTCCTCGTGGTGTACACGGTCAAGCCTCCCCCGGAGCTCTCCACCTCCTCCAGCGGCCGCTCCCGCTGACCCGACCGACGCCGGCCATGCACGGATCCCTGCGCCGATCACCACCACTCCACTCGCTAATCCGCTAACTGCTAGCTAGGCTTGGATCGATATCGACCGACCTTCCTCCCCCCATTCCTCCATGACCGATCGACGCAAGGTGTGCGTGTGAGACTGTAAAAAACGCCATTGTTTCCCACCCCCACGATTGTTGACCGAAATTGTACCATACATCAATCAAACAAATGCAGCTGCTACCACTTGAGCTCAGTGCAGCTCGTCTCTTACTTTCAGTGCCCCAACTGCACACCCATCCATTGTTTTTTTACCATTGCTGACTGAAATCGTTCAACCATCCCTCCATTGTTTTCCGTGCACGCACGGCACAGCACAGCACGAACGACCGCAAGCCGTTCCGTTCCGGCGTCGCCGTCAGTGAGTCAATCAGCGCCCGTTCAGCACAGAAATTCAGTAGATTCAGCACAGAAATTTGCTGTCGTCGTAGGTACTGTAGTACGACTACGAATCAAGGAAGGTGACGCGCGCCGCTTGTCACCGCGCGCTCGTCTTCTTCCACGGCGCCTTTCCGGCGAGATTTCGGATTTGGCAACACCCGCGGCCGGCGCCAGAGGAACCGACAACCGAATTCCGTTGCGGCAGGCAAGAGTCCAGACTTATCTTGTCACATCGGCTTGTCCGCGTCTGCTTGGCACCACGCTTCCTCTTGGGATCAATGGCAGCGGCTTGGCTTGGAGCTGGAAATTCAAGGGATGATGAACAGTAAAAAACCATATGTACGCAGTGCGATGTCATCAATGTTGGGAGGGCTTTGCGGTTGCTTCACTGACAGCACACACACACACATGGGATGGGGCGGGAGCGCCATGTGGTGTTGTGTAGGACTGCAGCTGAAATTGCAATTGCATATGGTCCTGCATCTTGGTCTGCAACCAGAAATGTCACCCCCAAGCAAGCATTCATGCGTGCTTATCCACGGTTTGTTCCAAGCATCATGGAACAAATAAACATACTACGTGTGCAGTTTGATTATCCGTTGATCTCAAGGAAAGGAAATATATGTAGGTACTGTACTGCTGTACAGTTAGAGAGTGTTTATTTTCAGGGACTTTTTGGTGTGGGGACAAAAAAAAGTCCCTTTTAGTCCCATCTAAACCAAATATAAAGGACTTTTAAGGACTAAAATTGGGCATTTGGGACTAAAGAAAGAAAACCCTGAGGGAGAGTCTTTTTGAGACTTTTTCCAACAGTTGTCCCTGCCCCGCATCACACCTTATCTATATTAGTTCATTACTAGGGGTAACATGCTCTTTTAGCATGTCATTTAATAATCTCTAGTCTATGTTTAATCCCTGAAACCAAACAGATAGGGACTATGGATTTTTTAGTTGGAAATAAAAAAATTCGTAGGACTTTTCAACCAAACAGGGCCTTAGTTTGTTGGCTGGCTGGTTGCCTTCGATCAATCTCCTTCCATTCATCACTGCTCCTTCCTTGGGTTTACCAGCTTGCTCCAATCTTACTTACTATTAGTACTCCCTCCGTCTGGAAATACTTGTCTACGGAATGGATGTATCTAGATGTATTTTAGTTTTAGATACATCCATTTGTATCCATTTCTACGACAAGTATTTCCGGACAGAGGGAGTATGATTTATTTATATGTAGTATAGTACTTGTACTTGGCGGTAGTCCTCTGCCCTGCATGCATGCTTGGATCCGGCAGCTAGAGGTGCGTGCCCGCGGCGCAACCGGAGGTGGCGAGTAGCGACCGGAGGTACCAAGCCCCACTTCTAGAGGCGGAGACAGCGATGCGAGCAGGGGTTAGACACCCCCATCACCTCGCCCCCCCCCCTCCTTTTGCATGGTAATACGTGTATCATTCATATCATAAAAATTAAAGTACAAGTCACGTAAGGACCGACATGACAAAACTGAAAAGATAGGAGAACATCTCTGAGCTTGACACCAACGCTCTTCACCTGTCTCCGGCACCAGCGCAACAACCACCGAAGATAAGAATGACAGATCACCTCCTCACCCGAGCTCGACGCGGCTCCATCGCTGATATGCTGCTTTGCGGACCTCCAAGGTGGCTCACCAAAAATGAAGCCCTTGTCGTTGAACGAATCAGACTGGGGCAACACCCCGGACACGCCATCGAACTCCAGATCTGGCACCCCACCACGAGTAAAACGCCGAAAGAGGAAACCATACCTGCCATCCCCCTATAGTGGCTTTTATTATCAAACATATATTTCCATTCATATCAATTCTACTTCGAGACTATATTTTTGGTAATAACATGATACCTGCCACCCCCCTAATAGGAGTACAATTCGTTTCAAACCAATGATCTATATTTTACTAATTAGGTAAGATTGTAATTTAGAAATCTGATTTCACTTCTTGTTTATTATTTCATGGACAATGGATTATTTTTACAAGCTTGTCTGCTCCGATCTCAAATATCACTGAGAATACAAATCCATTTGAGGATCAACCTATTCTACATGATAATTCAAGCTCATGTTATTACCAAACATATGTTTCCATTCATATCAATTCTACTTCGAGACTATATTTTTGTGTTGCGCTCTGAAACGATTACTATCTCCCCACTGACCTATGTCTAAATCCTGGTTCCGTCCCCACTTCTACGGACTCAATGGTTTCCCGTCGGGGCGACTCTGTGCCCGCATCCTGGGACGGCCGAGCTCGGGTTTACTTCTAGGACCGGCAGAGAGACAGCCGGACAACTAACTCCTGGAGACGAGGTCCCAGTCGACAGTTCCGGAGTTGTCGGACTCAGATCCGTTGCTCATCATGCTGGAGAAGATCGGAGAACGCCGGAGAGGGGGAAATTTCAGGCGATACCAAGTCTTAGGTGCTGCCGTGATACAACTTTATGGACTGTTGGATCTCATATCCGATGGCATCTAAAGAGATATTATACCTGTGCGCAATTTTAGAACTTTTGAATGACTTTTTGTAAAATATTCAAGAATTCCTAGGAGCCGTCGGATATCTTCCCCGCCAGAAAGTAGCCCGGACATAGAGGAGGGATTTGAGGGGTCCGGTCGTAGATGTTTTGACGGCAGCTAGCACTTGGGATCAGTACTGGTATGCGTCCTCTTCTTGCCTGCCAAGGACTTGAATGGATAAATTGTTGCAGTACAGTTAGTTGGTTGGTTGCCTTCAATCAATCCTGTTCCATTTTTCGTTACGGCTCGTTCCTTGGGTTTACCAGCTTACCCGGCGGCACTCCTCTGCTTTGCATGGACCATGCACGTATCATCTGGCTGGCGGGGCGGGCCCACCCAAGTACATGCACATACATACATACATACATACATACATACATGGCCGAGGAATTCACTGTTCACCTCCACATCAACAGCAGGAGCAGGTGTTTGCGCCGGTAGTATTGGTAGTATTTGTACTGGCAATGAGGGTGATCTGATGGCATTAATTGGGTGCCATTGTTTTCTGAATGTTCATTGGTGTCAATGTTACAGCAGCAGCAGCTTGGTCACTCACTTGACGGTTCTTTTACTACAACAACAGCAACAGCAGCAGCAACACAGATCCTGGAGCCTCAGAGCATCTATAGCCGGACTTGCACTGGTGGAAAAAAGGCCTTTGGTCGCGGTTCGCAACTGCCATTAGTCGCGGTTGCGCAATCACGACAAAATCGCGACTAAAGCCCCTCACCTTTAGTCGCTGCTTAAGAATCAGCGACTAAAGGCCCGTCCACGTGGGCGCCAGCCGTCGGGCGGAGGACCTTTAGTCGCGGTTCTTCCAACCGCGACTAAAAGCCGCCACAGGTTTAGGGTTTTAGCCACCCCCTAAACCTGTTTTCTGTTTAATTTGTATTGTTTTATTTCTTTTGTGCTTTATTTTAATTTTGAAGGAGTTTCATATATTCTACGGTACTACATACATGCATATGAATATACAATCTCAAATAAATTTGAAATTAGAACCAAAAAGAATTCAAGAGGAATATACAATATATATTCAATATCATCGGATGACCATATACAATTTTGAACAAGTTTCCATACATGATTTAATCCATATAAAGTTCTACGTCCTCGTAATAGTGTTCTCCTTTAGGATGGAGGACTTCCTATTGAACCATCCAGCTAGTTCCTCTTGAAGTGGTCTAGCGAGTTTCTAGACTAAGCATCATCCGGAGGTTATTCCTCCGAGCATTGGTATCACTCGGAACCCGCTCGAGGAGGTGTATCTCTGGATCCTCTCACAGAACATAGTATCCACATAGATTGGTCTCCGGTGGCTGAATATCCCCAAAGCATTCTTAGGCTTTAACATTTTGAATTGTAGCTCTTTTTGAATTCACCGACCTTTGTATCTACGAACCGTCTCCAAACCCTACGAGGCAAAGAAAATTAAGTGAACAAGAGAGTTATTAGTTACTTGATATTAGGAAATGAAGCGAAATAGGCCGATCGATATAGAGCGCAAATGAATGAAAATAATTACTTCTGCAGCATTCTTCTCATGTCGGCCCAAAGCTTTGGATCCATATTCGAGAGTCGTGGACGAGACATTACGAGGTGTTAACTTTAATTACTAGCAGAATCCGGTGGAACCTGCGGACACGATACATGCACAAGACGTCATGCATAACTCATCGATTAGCCGGCCACATACCATGCATGGAGTAAACAAAAGAGAATTAATGTGCTCAAGACAGAAACACTCACCCAAAATGGTAAGGAAATAGAATATCACTTTTGAGTTCCTGCTTTGTAAGAAACTGCCACAGGTCCGCCTCCACGTCGGCGGGTTGACGCTCCAACACATGTCCATTAACGATGTGTGGGTCAATGAACCCAACATCATGGATGTTCCTTACTCGCATTCCTTAATCTTCATTCTCGCATGTATAATAGCGGACACAACAATATAGTTAGGACATATATATAGTGCAGGCAATATGAACGAGATGGGGTAGAAATTAATAAATCACTTACGTAACGTAGCAAATCGATGATAGATTTGTCGAGCTCGGCAGATTGAAAAGCTGGAACAATTCACTCGATTGCAATTTGTACATAGTAATGTTTGAAGTGATGCTCATGTCTAACTTCCGCATAAATATATTCTTTGGCGTTTTTATTTTTTATGTAACCCTTGTACCAATTCAGCGAGACCTTTCATTTGGTCGGTAGATCATTTTCTGCCTTGAGTTCGACGAGAGGCCCATTCTTGACATATGTAATTACTACCTCCTTCACTGGCGCCTCATCAAGGCCTAACAGTTCACGAAGAGTAATACCTAAGTTGGCCGCTTGTTCTACGGCACTCGTTCTGATCAATCCATGTCTTTGTCGCAGCTTGTATGATCTCGGGGCATCCGGGCTTCCACTATAAGCGGGCAATCGATTGTTTACTTTGTTCCCAGTGGGCAACTTGTTTCCCGCTTATTTTACTTTCGGCCTTCTCCGCTCTTTGTTCTCGTTGAACATGAGTGCCTGCCTGCGAAGTTCACGTGCATAGTCGTTAGGCGATTCTTGGCGGCTTGGGACGGTGTGCTCAAAAATGACTTAGCCCACTTCTTTTGCTCATCGAGAATATCTTGGCTTGGGCTCGGGCTCTCTTTTCTTCTTGCAGTCCGCCTTCCATTTCTCATAATGAGCAGCAGCGGCGCGTCGACTTCCTCGGCACTACGTTCCCAAGGCCTTGTGGGGAGAGGCTTGATGATGGCTCCGGTACCTTTGTGGTCTTAGGTACATAAGGGTCCGGGTTAATAATCCAGGACTATACGCTTCTTTGTCGGAGGTGGATTGGGGCGGCGTCGATCACCCGCGGACGAGGGCTGAGGCGGCGGCTGATCACCCGCCGGGACGTTGTGGATCGGGCGGCGTCGGCCGACGTGGCGGAGGTGTAGGTGAACCGCCACCACCACCACCACCACCACCACCGCCACCGCCACCACCACCACCGTGAGGGGATGGACTTATTGTCCTTGGCGCCTCGCTGGAAACTTGATAAACTTCTTTTGCCATAGAATGAAATGGCGCTTGACATCTCCAAGTCTTTTCTCCCCTTGGTGTAGCAATGTCAATCTCCGTGTCCTCAAACCCTTGGACTATGTCCTCCACCGTGACACGAGCATAGCCATCTTGAATGGGGTTGTTGTGGTGGAGTGCTCCGTAAACATGGTAAAGCACTTGCCGATGGCTACCTTCATGGACATGTTCCCGATAGGATAATACAGATGACATTCTTTCATCTCCTTTATATCGCCCACGGGGTAGCGAGGAGGCTCCGGTGCAGTAATTTCGACCACCGGAGGCTCCGGTGCGATAATTTCGACCACCGGAGGCTCCGGTGCGATAATTTCGATCGTCGGTGCATCTGCACCAGCCGGTGGGGCCTCCGTGGAAGCCACGCTGCTTCTCCGCTTGGCTTCCGAGATCCACTGGATGATCTTCATCGCGCACCAGCTGCATCTCTTCGGCTACTAGTACACTCATGGTTTTCTTCATCACATCCATTTCCGATGCCAACCGCCACAACATCCGATTCGATCCATCTTTCTCTTCTGACCCAGTAATCACGGGTCATCGCTACGGGGAACCCTATTTTCCACGGAATGTGCCCCATGCCTCGTCTGCGTCCTCCGTGTTCGGATTCGAGGGCTTTTGTCGGTAGCGTCGTTCTCTCTGTTGAACTTGATCTTCCCTGTTGAGCATCCTTCATTGCGTCAATAAGGGCTTGGGTGGGTTTAATTAATTTGCCCGGTAAACACACTCCCCTGTCTCCGGGTTCAGCGTTCCCCATGCCCGTACCACCAGCTTTTGGCCCTTGGGTCCCATCCCTCCGTACTGGACGGATTCCTCGCGCCCTCATCTCGTTCTCCATCTTCTCCAACCTAGGCACCAAAATGCGATACCCTCCTGGCCCCATAACATGATTGTACTCCTTCTTAGCCGCATTTTCCTTATTTTTTTCGATATTTCAATGAACTGCTCCGATTTCTTTTGCTTCACAAATTCTGGCCAATCATGTTTCAGTTTCTCATATTGTCCTTTGAAATCCGAGTCTTGTTCTGCTTGACAAAGTCACGGGCTAGATTTTGCTTGAATTTCCGGAATCGTCGGCCATCTTATGAAGAAGCGAACTGTTTGACTAGCCTCCTCCTCTCCTTGTTTTCCTCAATCTTGTTACCCTCCTCATCGAATTTGTTGTATTCCGGAGGTAGAACGAAATGTTCCATAAGCTTCTTGACGCAATCTTTTTTTGTTGTCTTATCGACAAAAGTGAAACCATCAATTCGTGCCGTCTTTGGCTCATTCCACTCACGACGGTGATCGAGACGTTGTCTCTAACAATGGCTCCGCATTGGTGACAAACTTGGTGGCGTTCTTGCGGGGCTCCGGTGACTGCCGGTTACCTTGTCGACAACCTCGATGGTGCATGTTTCTCCTTGTTTCATCGTCTTGGTTGCGCCCACGCTTTGACGACGTACTCGATTGTTTGACGATCCGGCCGAGGGCTAAAATAAGAAAGAGAGTCGGCAGCGTTAGTACACACATATTTATTCAAATCGGTTAGTTTGTATCACGGAGGCTCAATGTATATATATACCTCGGCGCCGGAGGTGGTTGCTACTTCCATTTGAAGATAAATGCGTTTATCGACGTTTCTTGACATCTTCTTCTTGTGGCGCCCTTCATCTTCAGCGTTAAGGTTGAGATAAGAAGAGATATCATCTTCTTCTTCTGCAGTCGGCACATATTGAAGATCGACGTTTATGATGCCGAACATATGTGCTTCACCGTCCGGATCATAGTTGTCCATAATCGGGTCAGCTCTATCGTCCGCCATTATGTCGATCCTGAAAACATGTAGTAAAAACAAATTAATTAAGTGAAGAAGGGCGGTGGCGGTGGCGGTGGCGAAAGGGCGGTGGCAAAAGGAGGCGAGGAAGGGGTGGGAGAGGGTGTCGCGGTAGAGCGCGAGGCAGGCGAACGGCAGGCGTCACGGAGAGGGAGGCGAGGACAACACACACGGAGAGGGAGGCGAGGACAACAGACAACCACGTCTTCACGAATGTCATTTTGTGAAGAAACTTTGCAAGCAATTAAACATTTGTCAATGTTTGGTAAAAAAATACAGGTAGCGTCTGTTGCTCCTAATGATTGGAAACGGTTTCCAATTGCCAACGAGGATTTAGATCGACTACTACTACTAGATTTTGCTGGTCCACTGATTTTGGATCAACGCGGGATCGCCAATTTTTTTTAGGATCTTGAAAACAACTACGCGTTCAAGGTGCATCCAGCGATCTGTTTGACTGGTCAAACTAGCACATGGGTCCCGGTTGTCATCGACTAACACTAATTAACAGTTTAATTAGTTAATAAGTTAATTAGGTTAATGTAGAAAGTTTTTCATGTAGAAAGTTTTTTCATCCGGGCTACGGATTATTTAATATTAATTTTCAAAGTTTTAGTCGCGGTTGGCGACGAGACCCGCGACTAAAGGTGCCCTTTAGTCGCGGGTCGCCTGCCCAACCGCGACTAAAGGCCTTGTGCTGCCCCGCGCCCAAAAGTTTAGTCCCACCTCGCTAGTTGAGAGAGCTCGAGAGTGGTTTATAAGCATTCTGCGCCACCCTCTCGAGCTCCTCTCAACTGCAGGCTTCGGACCTAATCATCACTAGCTATGTGCTGTGGGCCTACTTGGCCTCTGCGGGCTGAATCTGGCCCATGTAGGGTTTCTAGTCGTATGCAGGCCGTGGGGGTCCGAGGGCGGCACTATTTTTTTCCAGTTTTTTGTTTTGTTTTCTGCATTATTATTTATTTTTTGTTGTTTTTGCTTTATTTTTTAATTCTTTTTGCTTTTAGTTTTAGAAAAATTATAAACTTTCTGTTAGTGCCATTAGTTTTCAAATTTGAAAACACTTTTTTTTGTTTTCTTTGTTGCTTTATTTATTTTATTTCGTTTCTACTTACAACAAAATATATCAAAAAATTCAGAGAAGTTCTTCCCGGCCGCCTCTGTCTTCCCACAAGTTCTTCCCGGCCAGTCTTCCCGCCATTTCTTCCCTGTCTTCCCGCCTCTTTCTTCCCGCCACTTTCTTCCCGCCTCCTGTCTTCCCGCTCCCATTTTTCCCGCCATTTCTCACTACATATATGTAGCCCGGCTTGGCTTGACATTATCACATCTCTACAATCTCTCATCACTCTCTCATGGCTTCCACCGCACCCACTCTAACCTACCAGCGGTGGAGGAGCTTTGCGCCTCGAACTACCCTTGTCCACTTGGGCTAGGCGTCCCCATTTTGGAGCCTAAGCGCCGGCGTGGCGTGCAGTCCCTCCCGTCCCTCGGTACTGCTTGGCAGGCGGCCATCACGAACCACTACTACCTCGACCTCACGCCGAGCGGCGGATGAATCCCCGGCATCCCGATAACCAGCATACTTGGGGACGCCTTCTTCATTAATCGGCGTGAGAGGGCGCCGCCAGTATGAGGACGGATGCGCCTCACAGGAACTTCCACGAGGCCGGCCGTCGGCTATGGTGGTATGGCGGACTCTGCAGAGCGTCATGGACTACATCACGGCCGGCGATATCCCCCTGCGCTACCCTCGATTCGAGCCATTTAGCCGCCCGACGACAATGACGACAGCGGCGACGGCACGGGCGGCAACTTAAAAAGCGGCGACTACCATCAAGACAACGACGACGGCGGCTATGAAGACTACTTAGTATGCATATTATACGCCTAGGCAGGAGTATGACTAAATCACTCCAAATTTCATGTATCATCAGTGGTATCTCGAATCATTCAAAAATAGACACCAAACACATCACGGGTAATATAATTCACATGATCCATTCAACAAAGTTTGGTACAATAAATTATTACACATCATTTTTCTTCCCTTGTGTCCCTGCTTGCTTACGATTGTGCCGTATCCATGGAGCATCCTCATCATTTAACTTAATGCTTGGGTCGGTGTTCACTTTGAAGGCGGAATTTCAGCAAACATATTATAATCTTCGACATATACATCTTGTCCTCCACTCCCACGATGTTTCTTTTCCTGAAAGAACAATGTGGCGCTTTGAATCATCGCATGATGTCTTGATCGTTTTCTTATCTTTCCGTTTCCTCGGTTTGCTACTCATGTCCTTCACATAGAAAACCTGAGCGACATCTTTCGCTAGGACGAATGGTTCGTCAAGGTAACCAAGATTGTTGAAATCCACCATTGTCATTCCGTATTGCTGGTCCACCTTTACCCCACCTCCTGTTAGCTTGAACCATTTGCACCGGAACAAAGGGACCTTAAAGGAGGGTCCATAGTCAAGTTCCCATATCTCCTCTATGTAACCATAATATGTGACCTCTTGCCCATTCTCGGTTGCTGCATCAAAGCGGACACCACTGTTTTGGTTGGTGCTCTTTTTATCTTAGGCGATCGTGTAAAATGTATTCCCATTTATCTCGTACCCTTGGAAAGTCGTTATAGTCGAAGATGGTGT
This sequence comes from Aegilops bicornis, assembly GCA_021605145.1. Lineage (NCBI taxonomy): Eukaryota > Viridiplantae > Streptophyta > Magnoliopsida > Poales > Poaceae > Aegilops > Aegilops bicornis. The sequence continues at coordinate 698,949,835 of CM038672.1, read as the reverse complement.
CTTGGCCAACATGTACAGCTGATCTACAACATCATTGTCATTCATTAAATGTTTTCTCAACCAACTGCCGAAAGTCTCCATGTGGGCCTTCCTAATCCGAGATTCGGGCTTCCCGGGTTGTCGAGCGTAAAATATTCTTGTGTTTCTCAAAGTGCGGAGCCACCAAGCTGGAATTGGTCAAGATGCGGTGTGGTGTGCTTGATCAGAGAATGGTCATCCATACATATCGTTGATTTCATTCCGATCGTGCCTTTTCCACTTAGTCTCCTCGTGCGATCGAGGAAGACCAATCGGCTTAAGGTCAGGAACAAAGTCAACAAAAACTCAATTACCTCCTCATTTCCATAGCCCTTGGCGATGCTTCCTTCTGGCCCTAGCACGATTCTGAACATATTTCTTTAATACTCCCATGAACCTCTCGAGGGAACATATTGTGTAGAAATACAGGACCGAGAACGAAAATCTCTTCGACTAGGTGAACCAGGAGGTGCGTCATAATATTGAAGAAGGATGGCGGGAACACCAACTCGAACTGACAAGACATTGGATCACATCGTTACGTAACCGTGGTAGAACTTACGGATTGATTACCTTACGAGAGATTGCATTGAGGAATGCACATAGCTTCACAATGGCTACTCGAACATTTTCGGCGAGAGCCCCTCAAAGCAATCGGAAGCAATTGCGTCATAATCACGTGGCGATCGTGAGACTTCAGGTTTTGGAACTTTTTCTCCGCCATGTTTATTATTCCCTTTATATTGGGCGAGAATCCAGACGGAACCTTCATCTGCTCGGGCATTCAAAAAGATGACCTTCTCTTCTTTGGTCGAGGCGTGGTAGCACGACCTTGAAACCATTCCGGATGCGGTCATCGTGGTCTTTCAAACGTTGCTTTGGTCTGCCGTGCTTCCTTTGTATCATTTGTCTTCCCATACACGCCCAAGAAGCTTAGGAGGTTCACGCAAATATTCTTCGTAACGTGCATCACGTCGATTGCAGAGCGGACATCTAGGACTTTCCAATATTCTAGCTCCCGAATATAGATTTCTTCTTCCACATGGCTGCGTGCCCGTCGGCTCCCTTCGAACTGATTGTCCGCGGGACCCTTTCCAAAGATGACTTTCAAATCCTTGACCATATCAAATACCTCGGCACCGGTCGTTCCGCGAGCTTCGGCCCGGTGATCGCCTTGCCGTTGTAATGCTTGCCTTTCTTTCTTCTTTGGATGAATTTTCGGAAGAAATCGACGATGCCCAAGGTACACGTTCTTCTTACAATTTGGCAAATGTACACTTTCGGTCTCATGTAAGCGGTGCGTGCATGCATTGTATCCCTTATTTGACAGTCCGAAAGGTTACTAAGAGCAGGCCAATCGTTGATGGTTACGAAAAGCAACGCTTCAGAGGTCAAATTCCTCTTGTTTGTGCTCATCCCACACACGGACACCACCCCACAGCTGTAAAAGTTCATCAACTAATGGCCTTAGGTACACATCGATGTCGTTGCGGGTTGCTTCGGACCTTGGATGAGCACCGGCATCATAATGAACTTCCGCTTCATGCACAACCAAGGAGGAAGGTTGTAGATGCATAGAGTCACGGGCCAGTGCTATGCTGGAGCTCTGCTTTCGCCAAAAGGATTCATGCCATCCGTGCTTAGAGCAAATCTTATGTTCCTTGCGTCATTGCAAAATCTTTGAACCATCTGTCGATCTTTCTCCATTGCGTTCCATCTGCGGTGTGTCTCAACTCCCCGTCCGACTTACGGTCCTCTTTGTGCCATCGCAACAACTTGGCATGCTCTTTGTTCTGAGCAGACGTTTCAACCGTGGTATTATAGGAGCATACCACATCATCTTGGCGGGAACCCTCTTCACGGGTTTCGGCCCTCAACATCGTCACCGGGGTCATCGCCTCGATCTTATAACGCAATGCAAAGGTGCATACCGGGCATTCATTCAAATTCTCGTATTCACTGCGGTAGAGGATGCGATCGTTGATGCATGCATGTATCTTCGAACCTCTAAACCTAGAGGGCGGACAACCTTCTTTGCTTAAATGCGATCTTGGCGGGCAACTCGTTATCCTTTGAAACATATTCTTCAACATTTTCAGCAAGTTTTCAAATGCCGAGTCACTACACCTGCCTCGCCTTCCATTTTGACCAAATCCGATTGTGCAGCCCGGCTTTTTGAGACCATCGCCATCAAAGTCGGTAGCGCCTTTACATGATCCTCTAACATGCGATCCAAATTCTCCCTCTCCTTTTAGGTTTATGACGTCTCCGTGCATCGACAATGGTCCGACCAAGATCATCAACGGGATCATCACGTGCCTCTTCTTCACCTTCCCCTTCACCTTGACAGATCCTCCATGAAAGTATCACCGAAATGAGCAAGATAGCTTTCATCGATGAAATCATCCCTTCTTCATCTTCTTCCATTATAACCCCTCTTTCTCCATGCTTGGTCCAACAATTATAGCTTGGCATGAAACCCTTCCAAGCGGATGCATGTGAACAACTCTTGACGAAGAGTAACCCTTCTCATTCTTCTGAGATAACACATGGACGGATAACAAAACCCCCCGCTTGTTCGCATTAGCCACTACGAGGAAATCTTTCAAACCCGTAGTGAACTTCACGGGAGAGTCGGTTACCGTACATCCATTGCCGATTCATACGCATTATTATAATATAAAATATATAATTAACCATCATGCATTTGTTAAACTAACTAGCTACAAACAATATAAATTAAACAATGAACTACACACATGCATATTGACACATCAAAGGTTCATCAAGTTGCTAACCGCGATCGAAGAGTGTGGCTCCAACACTTCATGTCATGTTTGTTTCATGCTCTTGGGGCATTTCATCAAACACCTTATGTGCATAAGAGGAACCAAAAGCAAACCTACACCCACTTGTGAAGAGAATGGCTCCAAATGGCTAAGTGTTGGCTGCTTTGGATGGGTATATATAGGGGAGGGCTTTAGTTGCGGTTGGCATTCGGCAAACCGTGACTAAAGGTGCCGAAGAGCCTTTAGTCGCGATTGTCTGGCCAACCGCGACTAAAGCCCTCACGATGCACCGGCCACCGAGCGCCCTGCGCCCAGGCCTTTGGTCGCGGTTCACCTCCAGAACCGCGACTAAAGGTCCCATTAGTCGCGGTTCCTACAGCTTCGCGACTTATGGGGCTGGACGGAAGCCTGTTTTTCCACCAGTGTTGGCAAATCCGATCCCTCAAACGCCCATGGACACGCCCGGGCACATCCGTGACAGTGACCGGTCACGCCTCAAAAATGCATTTCATATCCGGATACCTCAAATTAGAAACCTCAAATCCATATTATTACATGCAACACAGCGATCTTTGTTGAGCCGTCAGTTCGCTCCTGCTTGCTGGCTCCATACAGCCATGTCCGACGGCCGGCTGCGCTTCTCAGAGTGTTGATCCGGTCGCCAGCAAGGTAGAGTAGGGCATGGGACACGAGCCGGCTCACGGGACTCAAGGCGCCGCCGTCTCCCATGCCCTACTCTTCCTTGTCGGAGCCCGGAACCCGAACGGTGCCGGTGGACGTTAGATCGATGATGAATCCGAGCCGCCGACGTCCACCACGATGCGGTTGCGGCGCCCGGATTGATGCGCCCGAGAGTGCGACTCCGCCTCGCCGAAGTCCACCGCCGCAAGGGTTTTCGTTGCCTCCCGCGCCCTGTGCCTGGCATGGAGGGCACACCGTGCCATGTTGTCGTCGGACGAGGCCCATGGTGCGTCCCGATACTTAGCGCGTCAACGGAGGGGTTGCGCGTCCGCCACCGTGTTCAGACGACAGACGGACCACACCGCCTCCGGCGAGGCAGCTACGGCTAGCCTAGCGCCGGATCCATGCTCCATTTGGGCGGATGCAATGGATTCCTGACAGGAGTCCCCGAGCGCGGCCGTGCACCGGCCTCCTCCCAGGCGCGGCGGAGCGCAAGCCGGACGGTCATCTCCTCCTCGGAGCCACGTGGGATGAGCTCGGGGTCGACGGATCTGGAGATGAAAGACTTGGACCAGCTGCCTGCCATGCCGGAGACGGCCGGAATTCGTCGGAGACGAGATTGAGTGACGGAGGGGAGTGGAGGGGAGTGGAGTGAAGTGGCTAGGGTTTGGTCCGGCGCGCGGATGGGGAGGAATATATGTGGGGTCGGGTGTGCCAGCATGGGCCTGGTCCGACGCGGCGGGCGTGCCCGGACGCCCCATATCCACCCCATATTTGGACGGGATATGAGGTGTGCCGGGCGGGCAGCCCGGGCGTTTGAGTGCCGTTTAAGGCGCCCGTTTGGGTTAAAATTTTATGACCGGACAGTGACCGGACGGTCCGCTCGAGCGTATGAGGCAGGTTTGGCCCGCTCGGCTTTAGATGCTCTCACAACTGCATTGCACATACATGCATATACATACGGTGACATGACATGGGCCACCCCAAAATTTGAATCATTGGGTGGCCCTGTACTGCTGCTGTCTCTGTGCATCTGGTCACATTGTTAGCAGCATACCACCTGCACAATCTATGGACGGATCATGTGTGTGTGTGCATTCAGTGCGGTGGCCACCTACACCTAATCGCAACTTTCAAGTGCAGTGTACTACAGTGCTCCTACGATCCTGCATGACCTTTCGTCCAAAAGACGCTGAGAAAGATACGCGACGAGACTGTTCTCTGACCGTCCGACTGTTACTGCTGTATCTCTCACGCACGCACACAGAGACAGGCACAGAAAGAAGTGAATGCTGGGTGCTGAGAAAGATTTGAAGTTTCATTTAGTAGATCCTGCTGACACTTGCAGATGGATGCAGAGCTGCTGGCGTGAATTGACTGAGGAGGCTTATTATTCAGAGTTCTTCAGACACACCTCCCTCCCGTATTTATTTTCCCGTCTGACTTGACGGTGGTGTGATTGACCCTACTCCACCCACCGGCAACACCCTGATCAATGCTCGCTTGATCCGCATGGAGATTTCCAGTAGATTCACAAATTTATTCTGCAGGTTGTCGATCCATGCATGCAGATTACGTACTTACTGTAGCATTAAGGCTCAGCTGTACTGCTACTGAGTGCTCGACATGACAGCAGCTGAGACTGATGATGATGTCCGTCCGGTTGCTGCACTGCATCCTGGCCTGCAGACATGTTTGATCTCAAACAAGATAGTAGAGTAGAGCAACAAAAGGCAAGAGGGATCATCAAGCTGTTTGTTTGCTTGCTGTCTATTACCAGTATGGTTTTGATAAAACATCCAAGTAGTAGTACATTGATTATCATCATGTCCCTGAGGCAGCTCCCAAGGTGGCAGCAGCAGCAGCAGCTAGTGGAGTGGATGCTGGTACCAATGATATGATAGAATATTATTACCATGAGTACTTGCACACAATAGTAGTACTATACATCATGCCTAACAATCCTCTCAGGCATAAGCCACTGTGTGACAGATGCAGCAACAGTGCACAGTGCTCTCAGTCTCAGCACTGATGAGAGAGCATGCATATATGTTCCTGACAGACACTTTGGGAGGCAAATGCAACCAACAAAGAATGATGCACATGTGCAACTGGGGCTGGCCTGCACTGCACCCACCATGCATGCACAGTGTTTCCCTTTTAAGGATTCCTATAATTGGTCAACGAAGACCCATAAGGATTTCTGCCTATTTTTCTGCGTGAAATAGAAGAAGAAGGCAGGGAAATGAAATCAGGGTGTGGCTAGGTCTCAGTCTACTGAAACATTTTTATTTACTTTTTGTAAAAAGGATCAGATCTATTATGAAGATTGTTGTGGTACTGCGGGGTTACTTGCTGGTTCCTTCACCAGATAAAAATAAAAGAAAATTTTACATGAATCATTATGTAACCTATATCGAATATAGCATCGACCGAGACATAACCGAGTTTCAATCGACTGAGATTTAGCAAGACCGGTTGAAATGATGGCAGGATCTTTGGGCTTTGGCAACCACCAGAGTGTTGTCTCATAGACCGCCCTGTGTTCGGACACCAAAGAAAGAGTAAATCAGAGTTCATGCATGCAGATGCAGCGACGCAGACAGAGATACGTGCAGATGTGCCATCCTCCGTCTCATAGACTGATGGATGGATGGATGGATGGACGGCCATTTGATCTGGACATTTGTGGCGCTGTGCGATTCTACGTGTGCCGCACACTGCACACTGATGCAGCAGTCATGTACTGACGGTTTTTTGGATTGTTTTTTCACATTCCTTTTGGATTTTGCCACAAATTGACCTTCAATTATTATTTTCATCGTGGCAAATCGAACGCCCGGGATGGTAAATTATGTGGTCGAAAGGATGACAATTAACAAGCACATAGTGTCATAATTTGCATAAAAAACGTCGCCCCCTCCACCTTTTCTTTTTCACTTCTCCTTTCGGTGTAAATTCATATGCTTTTCAAAATAGTCTTTTTTCGATACAGGGCACTCTTAAAATATTCATATATGCCAAATTTGGCATGCTTAAAAATTCAACGTCAGATTTCTAGTATTTCCGTCCTTGTTTTAAAAACAGGACAAGCTGAATGTTGCGTTTTCGTTATGCCAACATTTTGTTTTAGAAAAGAAAAATGATTGCGAGTTTTTCTGGCGTTGTGTGATCGTAAATCTTGGCTACGTTACAAACTGACAGCAAATAGTTCATGACTTTTGCAGGATGTTACTTGAAACAAACCTGCCCAATTTGGATGCAAACAACTGCAAAATTTGGATGTTTTTTGCACAGCAGAGAGCAGGTATTTGGAGCACCAGCCATCCATCCAGGACAGGGCTGTGCACCGTAGCATGGTAAGTAACCCAACAGATACAGTAAAGAATGTACACACAGGGAGGGAGCCTTGTTCTATGGGGCCATTCATCCAAATCATTCTTCCAGGTTACACAAACAAAAAAATTGTCGAGCTTTACCATCACCACTTCACTTGCTAAATATAAATCCGCAGCTACTAATAAAAGGCGCGACCTACTTATCACCAACCTTTTTTGTAGATGAACCGAAAAAAGGAATTCTCCGACCGAACGACGGGCGGGCGATATTCACGGCGCTGGCCAGAATTACCCCTCACAACCCCTACTCCCCCCCACCATCTCCATCGTCGGCATTGTGCTTCACCGGTGCTTCGGTATGAAAAACCCTCGCTAGTTCCATGCATTGGAGCAACGCCGAGGCAGCCTTGACCGGGTCGACGGGCCGTACTTGTCCCCGGGCGCCCTCCTCTGCCTGGTCTTCCTGATCTCATACCCTATAGCATGCAAGTCGTCGCATATCTCGTGCCTCGCGAGGGAGACCAGCCCGGGCAATATCTCCCTCTGGAAGTCCCTCATCCCCCTCCCTCTCCTCAGCTTGATCCCACACGAAGGCCCGTCCTTGTCCGGCGCTGTCACAGCGACTGAATCACCGTCGTCTCTCAGAGCCTCCAGGTTCATCACGCCTTCCTCGAAAGAGTCCAGCGAGACCTGCGGTTCATCGCCTCCATCCTGAGCATCTGCCTGGTTGTTGCTGCAGTGGCTGTCTGTGATCCACGCAGCGCTATCCGTGAACAAGGAAACGAGTGTCTGAGCTGCTGTGGACGCTAGTAGCTCATCTTCTGCCACAACTTGATATGTGATGGGCGCGTTCATAGAATTTGATTCTCCGTTACTTGACGGTCTCAATCTTGGACAAGCGTAGTCACGACCTTGAGGAGTTTCTGGAATCGACATTGATCTGTTGGTTGCAACTCCAGAGTCTGGCGACCGTACACTCCTCTTACCGTCCATACTCTCAGCCATGTGTTGTTGGTCTATGATAGTTGGACAGTCGACGGAAGAAATGTTTTCCTGGACCTTTTCCTCAGTAAAGTAATGACTTAGAAGTTTGTCAACACCATCACTACTACTTGCATGTTTCTCTCTGGGACTGCTATCCATCATCGATGGGAGCTCGATGCTTCCGACTGACACATTCAAGTCAAAACCCTCCATTTCATCATCACAGATTACTGCCAGACTCTCCTCTTGGCACTCCCTATACACAGCTGTTGGTCCTCCTATTTTTCGTAAATCTGAAGAATAAGAAGAAGAATGTCGACCGCTCGCCCTAACTGATATCTCTTCATGAGGGATTTCCATAGAGGCCTGAGAACTCATTCCAGAGACATTATCTAGTGTATGTTGATGCTGGATATTTCCTCTGAGACGCACGTCATGATTTGAAGCTTCCACGCGGAAAGGCTTAGAACTGCTCTGTGGGTCACAAATGCCTCTGGCCATCACTTCCCTTGTGCTGTCTGGGGCCGGCATTGATACCGCAACTGTGATCGAAGACCCTTTTGAGGATCCAATGCTAGATTCACCTCCGACGTGGAATGCTTTGCTGGAGTCGCTGCAACCTTCTCCTGACTGCATTGTTCTTGAACTAGCCAAAAGAGAACAGAACACGTTTTTGGAAGAATCAGGGCAAACATTTAAATCATCTTCTTGAGCTATATTCAGGTCGATAAGCATGCGTCCAGATGCAGTAGCCTTTGCTTTGACTGGTGAATGACTGTCTGGGGTATCACTAGATCCAGTTGAACCTGAGAGGTGATAAACAGAGTCAAGCAAATACCCCAACAGAATCTCACACTTTTCCAGTGGAGTTACAGAAAGCAATGAATAACATGCAGTCCAATATGTATGCACAAGACAAGATATTCACTAACTAGAGTCATACAGAAAGCTGGGAACACATCTTGTTTAGAATGATATACAAGAACATTATGATATGTTATTCTACTCAATGGGTTAGTTCTCTTCCAGTCTGAATGGAACATTACTACTCACAAAAAATTATATATTTAGCCAGGGCAATTATGTTGCTGATGGAACATGGAACATTTATGCTACTCTAATTGAAATGAACACAAATCTGTAGTGGTAATGATTAGGTAAACAATAATCAAAATGCAGAGGATGCAATCTAACATCCCTTATCAAATCGCTTGCACTTATAAATTCCGTAATTCACGAACTTCTTTGGCCAATCAAAGAACATTATAGTGTATGTTCTGCGCATATAGACTCGATTAATACTTTAATGTGTCGCCATTGACAAAAAAGATGAAATACAGGCAACACACCATCTGGTCTGATAGCAGATAAACTTGGCCAATTTACAATCTCTTAGTACTGTCAAGCATTAGTTATTAAATTAGTGATCATTAAAGTGTAGTAAGTAATAATACTTTGTCTCTTAGACTCTTGTATTACAACCAATGGATAAAGGAACTCACGTAAAGAGAGGAAAATAAATAAATCAAAGAAGCCTTTTCATGTTCATGTATCATCAAGATAAACAAATGAACTGCTGCCCAGAAAATCAAAATGAAAGAGAGATCCAGGCTTGCAACTGACTAAACAAACTGAAAGAGAGATCCAGGCTAGCAACTGACTAGATGTTATTTTGAACGAGTACAGAGAATTACAACAAGAGCACATTCCGTTAAAGCTAAATGGATGTTTTTCCTACAATTAAGCTAAATGGATGTTTTCTTCAAACCAAGCTAAATGGATGTTTCAGCAAACCAAGACTAGAAGATTCAAACTTGCAGGCACAAAGTACAGCATACGTAAAAGCTATACTGTAAAAAACTGGAGCTAGCATAACACACGATTACGTAAGTGGTACATAGAATTTTCCGGCCATCCTGTTCTTTCACTATGAAACTTAAAAGGCTGGGCATGTATGGAAGGAATTGAGTGTTTTTTTTTTTGGTTAGAATAATTTAGCCTACAATACAATGGCATGATGTGAACATTATTGACAATGCAACCTTGCAGGACACAAGTTTGAACCCAAAGCACATAACTGCAGCCTACATGTATTAATCGAGATTCATTACTCACACTTTCATTTTTTTGTAACAACAATCTGAGTTCTAATGTCAAGGACCATTCTATTTCTATCAGAAGAACTCATTACTAGGAAGGCATTCGGCTCTGCATTTCTTAGTTTTGCTTGACAAAACTGTTTTACTCTACCAAAGTAGACAATGATAGTTATATTAACATAACTAGGCAGGGCAGGGAGGAATGCTCTTGAACTCACCGAAACGAACATGGGCAGCATTCTCCCTCGGATAACACTGAGAATTATCCACAAACCCAGCATTGCGCTTGGCATAGTCACTGAACCGGGCAGGAGACAAGATCTCCACATCATCATCGTCGTCCTCAGACATCGCCGGCTTCTCCAGATCGATCATACGGCGATAACCAGACGACCTCCCCTGCACACCGCCACCATGGTCAGGTTTCCTCCTGGCAGAAGAACCCTGCTCAGCACCCAAATTCCCTGCGGCCCCATTGCCACACCAAATGGCCTGCTTGCCTCGCGACAGATCCGGATCAATCTGCGGCAGCAAAGCAGAGGGAATTGTTGATTTAGCAGCAGGAATTTGGGGAAAGCTTAGGTAATTCCTTTTTGGCATGGCCTGAATAGCATAGCGTAGCGTAGCTCACCGTGTGGATGTGGGATTGGGAGGAAGTGGCCATGGCCATGGAATGGGTGGGAACAGGATAGAGGACATCGTGGGATTGCTCCCAGAAGGGCACATCGGGCCTGAGATTCCTCTGCGCCCAATACAGCCTATGCAGGTCCTCCACCTAGAGACACCACAACCAGATGCAACCACATGAGCAAGGGAAATACGATATTTAACAGTACAACAATATCTATCCAATCTGTGGAAGAAATTGCGAAAATAATTGGCTTTTATTCGTGGGTATATTCTTTTTTAATCGTGATTTACACGGGCTGGCTGGTGAAGAAAGAAGGGATTTTCGCGGGGAGCAAGCAAGTAGGCAGGGGAAGGGAGGGGAAGGCACCTGGTGGCGGTAGGCGTGTTCTTGGCGGAGCATTGCGTGGGCGAGGCGGTGGTCCTGGGGCGGCGTGCAGTTCTCCGGCGACGGCGGCGCGCAGTTGAGATCCAAATCCATGACGGCGGCCATGATCCGCCCTCCTCCTCTCCCAGGACTGGACTGTACCTGACCCAACAACAACCAACCAACCAAGCAAGCAGCCAACAGAAGAGCTAATTCAGATCAAACAAATCTACCGGCAGGAGGAAGAAGCACAAGCAGGCAGGCAGCCGGGCAAAGAAAATAAACCATGGATTGAAACGAGAGAAAACATCGGCCAAGATTACTCACCGCGGGGAGGAAAGAAAAACAATTGGAGGCCGAGGCAGGGGCTACTGGTCGCCTCCTCCTCCTCCTTTGTGCATGCTTTTCTTGTGATGTTTTTCCTTGCTCTACTCTCTACTCTCTACTCTCTTTCTTTCTTTCCCCAGGCAGGCAGGCAGCTCTCTCTTTCACCACATCTCGGCCGTCGCTGTTGCGCCGAGTTGTTTTCTTCCTCCCCCCATCTGCGATGAATCTGCTGGCTGTTCCTTTTTACCGCTGGATAGTGAGCGAGGAGCCGAGCCGATCTGGGTCTCCTCCCACGGGATAGAGGGGAGCTGTGGTTGCTATGGGTGCCGCTGTCCCGTCTCAGCTGTCAGCTACTCCCTCTACTGTGCTCCCCTCTCTCCCTCTCTCTCCTGCTTTTCTCCTCTCTGCTCCTCTGCTGCCGCTGCTCTCTCCCTTGGAGTAGGAGTGTTTTTTTACTGGTAGAGTGAGCACTGCTCTCTCTCTCTCTCTGGCTGCAGCTGCAACTGGACCCCTGCAATGCACTGTTTGCTTTTCTCCTCCGAAAGCTCGGGTCTTTGGAACTACTGCTGCCGTGAATTCGGACCCCTTCCTTCTACGACTGCACTTCCATTTCGTAGGTACTCCCTCCGTTCGGAATTACTTGTCTAGATACATCCATTTTCGAGACAAGTAATTCCAAACGGAGGGAGTACGACTGCTACAGAGCCGGTGAATTATGCTCCCACCACGAGCTTTGAAATTTAGAAAAATGGGATTTTGACTGCCTGCAATTTTCTGATTCTCTGTAGAAATTAGGTGCTGAAATTCCTTGGTGGTACTAGGATCAACGAGGGATGATCATATCTTGGGCTTGGCCTGGCCGACCCGGGGCAGGGACAGTCTGTGTGTCTGTGGACGTATGGATGCACTGAATAATGGATGAATAAAGTAGTAGTATCTCGTGTGGGTGTGCGATGCTGATGAGATGATCTTTGTGTGTGTTGTGTTGTTGGCTTGCGTGTCAAACTGTGGAAGGGGTCGGGGGAGCCCGGGCGGGATGGATCCCTGTCGGCCGGCCTCATTGCAATTTGCTTACCAAATAATCACACGGTTTAAGCCAACGACTAACTCATAACGATGCATGCATGGTCCCTGTTAGAGCATAGTTTACTGGCTACGTGAAAGTGACGTGTCATCTGTAGCCAGCAAATACTTAGCGATCTAAACATGTTTATATTACTTTACGGAGGGGTACAATAGTTAGTGGATATAAAGATGTGCTACTTTATTACTGTATGGCCCATCTGTCTCTTTCACATACTACTAGTGGTGCCTAGGAACACGTGCTGCAACTGGCTCTTATTCTGTAGACGGCTCCTTCTCTTCTCTGCTCTCCATGTTAGTAGAATAATAATATTTTAACTCTTATAGCCTACTTACATAATCTTATTGTCCTTGCACTTACGGAAATCTAGTCTTACAAGTGTGCGTGTGACTTTGCGTTTATGATGAACTTTCACAGTAATCAATTAATCAGCTTCACAAAACTTAAATTTACTAAGGTTTCATCTGAGGCTTGACGCGTCCTTTTCATGCCACCTTTAGGTTGGCCACTTTGTAAGTCACGATCCACCACCGTCTTTGTGCTGGGTTCCTACAAGAAGCACCGTGTTGTGGAGCAGGGAATTTCCTTTTCATGCATGACTAGAAATAACCAGAAGAATAATCAACATCTGAGAGAATATGGGGGAAAAAAAGGAAAAGAGATGATGAGGAAGAGAGGTGGAAATATATAATGGCGGTGATAGGAAGGAGACAAGGAAAGCAGTTACGGGAGAACACTATATTGGTACTACTCAAAATGTATACCTGTACGTGTGGAATTATAATATTCTTTTTTGCGGATAGTGAAATTATAATATAATATTCTTTTTTGCAGGTAGTGAAATTATAACCGTGTATACGCATAAAATTCCTAGTTGTTTTCTGAGGCCCATGGCAAGTGAGTGTCGTTTTCATGCGCTTTAGATTGGCCGTTTTGTAAGAGCATCTACAATGTGGCAAATCCAGCGCCCATATGTCCGCCGATGCGCCTGGGTCGCCTCATTTGTCGTGTCTGGCAATTACATATCTCGAATGCAGACTCTCAAATACATGCACATCCATGCACGTCCATCATACACGGCAGTAATGCACATAAATAACAATTATTGGTACAAAAAATACATAGTTCTTATATAAAATTTATTTAAAGTACACAACTTAAACATTAGCTCTTTGATTTTCATTGTGGGTCCATATGTGCTCCAGAAGATCATTGAGTAGTTGCGCGTGCATCTGATGATCTCGAAGATTCTGACTGCTCTGTTTTAGACCGGTTCTGTTTTCATTGCATAGTTTGCTTATTTTGATGATGATATGGATTTTATCGAGGGGTATAAGTCGAAGAAGTTAGAATACAATAGATACTATGCAACAACAATTATGAATTTGTTTATAACAGTATCTAAGTTTATGGTTTACCGATCATCCTAACGGATCTCATGAAATTTCTGTTGAGCTTTGTGTGCTGAAGTCTTCATATTTCGGGTGAGATTAAGATGGACGTATGATGAATTGAATAATGAATAAAGTAATAGTACTACTAGTATCTTGGGTGTGTGATGTTGATGATCTTTGTGTTGTTTGTTCGCTTGCGTGTCAACTGTCGAAAGGGTTGGGAGAGCCCCGATGGGATGGATCCCTGTCGGCCTCATTACAATTTGCATACCACTTAGTCACCGGTTTAAGCCAACGACGAACTGATTACTATGCATGCATGGTATGGTCCCTCTTTAGGGCAAAGAGGTGCTACTCCCTCCCATCCATATTATTTATCGCTCAAATGGCTGTATCAGAGGGAGTACGTAGTACGTGCGAATTAGTATTTACGGTCTTCGTGGTCTAGATTCTTATTGTAACTTTTTATATTTGAGGTGATCCACACTTCTTATGAACTTTCATAATAGATACTAATCATTTTTATCAAATAAAAAATTGCTAAGGTTGCACCCGAAGCTTGTGTCGTTTTCATGCGCTTTAGGTTGGCCACAAACTTCGTAAAGTCGCCACCGTGTTGTGGTACAGGGAATATCCTATTCATGCATGATCGGAAATGACCTAGAGAAAAATCAGCAGGTGGGAGAATATGGGGAAAAAAATGAGGACGAAGAGAGGTGGAAATATATAAATGGGTGGTGAGGACATCTCCAGCGCTGACCGGACATTGTATCAATTCATTAACCGTTGGGGACCAGTCTATGAACACTGATACGAAAGTTGACCATCTAAAGTTATCCCCTAAATGTCCATCCAGGTACGATCAATTTAAAATTCAAATCCGCCCGACTTACAACAAAAAAGAGACAAATACGCATAATTTTTACATTCCCGGTCGCAAAAGAATATCAGTCCGGCAATCCACGCAAATGTTTTGCCCTGTCAGACCGGTCATCCGAGCCTCATCGTCACTCTGCCGGCGCCTCCTTCTTCGCCCCCGCCTTCTTCGTCTCCGCTTCCAGCCAATCCTTCTATTACTTCAACATCTTGAAACAGACGGCTTGTATGATCATTCTTGCATCGTCACCCAAATCATCCATCTTCAAGGTGTTCATCTGGATCATCGTGATCGTAGACCTCCTCCCAACCCTGTTGTCCGGTGGCCCAATCCGGTTGTCGTGTGTCCGTGCCTGGATGGGCATACGTGCCCTGCTGGTTGTACATGCCGGACTGGCTGAAGCCCGGTTGCGAGTCCGGCTAGGCGTACATGTCCAACTTGTTGGACATGCCGGTTGCGTGGACTCAGAGTCATCCAGCTGCCCGTCCTCGTAGCAAACTCTGTCTCCACCTTCGTCCTAGATCATATCAAAGATCTGCCTATTTGTGTCGTACTACGTTGGCTCGCCTGCTTGAGACATACCACCAAACTGCGTGCGGGCACCCAGGTGCTCAATGCCCGGCGTGCATGCCTGTACAACTTGTGGCGTCGTGTTGACGTACACGCAGTAAGGCACGTGCTGGAAATGCCTACTGGGCTGTTTGGCAGCGTAGAAGTAGGGTGCCTTGTACTGCTTCTGTCAGGGGAGCGTCGGCACAAACAGCAATGACAACGGTGCCCCGCGTACCAAGCTCCGCCCTACACCATGGCCGTCACCTGCACGTCCACCACCTCCACCTCCGACGGCCTTCTGCTTCTTGACCGGTGCCACCTTTGCCTTCGCTTTGAGGCGGGTGGTTTTGACGTGTCTGCGAGTTGATCTTCTAGGCGAGCGTGTGGTCGCCGGATCCTCCACCACTGCCGTCTACGACTGTTTTTCGTGCGAGTCCATGCGCCGGCGGGAGAAAAAAGGCGGGGATTGGGTGACGAGCGGCGAGATGAAAGAGAGAGTGTTGAGAAAGGGGGATTTTGTCACGGAAATAGTGTGGATAGCTACAAAAGCGCGGGTTCCGCCTCAGTTTTGGGTGGGCCGGAGGCATCTGGTGTTCAGACTCCCGCAAAGCCCTTTGATTTGATTTCAGTTTGCGAAAAATGGTGGTCCAAATCGTCCCACAGGCCGATGGAGACGGCGTTGGACGACTTGCGGAGTTCCAACCATACGGTCCAGACATATGCAGCCAGTTTAAGAGGCAGCGTTGGAGATGCCCTGATAGGAAAGAGACAAGGAAAGTTGTCATGTCGACCTTGTTGCCATTCTCTAATCACAGCACAGTTTAGTCCAACGACTAACTAGTTACTCCCTCTCTGTAATAAAGTAATATAAGACTTTCAACGGAGTACTATATATGCATGCGTGCCCCCAGTTGATTAATGTTACCTCAAATACATACTTACTTCCAGCGCAAAAAGAATATATACTTATGCGTGTAAAGTTCCTAGTTGTTTTCTGAGGCCCATGGCAAGTGAGCGTCGTTTTCATGCGCCTTAGATTAGATTGGCCACTTTGTAAGTCACGACCACCGCGTTGCGCTGTTACAAGGACCGTGGTGTGGAGCAGCGAATATCCTTGTCATGGCCACAAATAACCAAAAGAAAATTCAACAGATGAGAGGAAAAAGAAGGGATAAAAAGAGATGGGAGAGGAAGAGAGGAGGAAACGATGGGAAAGAGACGGAGGAAAGGCTGGCTGTTGTGTGTGGGAGAATAACTACATGCTACTGGTACGTGGTAGCAGTACCGCATCAAACAAACCAAAGCTGATGCTCCTGCCCAAAAGGCCCCTGCCTGCCTGCCTTTGTCACCTCAGCTACGCTACGGTCTAGCTCCAGTCTCAGTCTCGCCTCATCTTCATGCATGCATGGCCCCCATCCTCCTCATCTGACGTGACAGGGTCCTGCCTGCCTGCCTGCACGCTCTCTTTCTCCGGGGTGCCACAAGCAGCACTCCATTGCACTTTGTTTCCCATTTTGCTGAAATGGTTTGTATTATTATTGTCTTCTGGCCTTAGAAGAAAGAGGGGTTTCATTATTTAGTTTCCTGCCAAAATTGTGTAAGATTATATTTTTGCTTTGTGCTGTAAATTGGTTTAGGTAAGAAAAAGGGGGCAACGGAGGAGGGCAAGCAAGCAAGAGTAGTACCAGCATGGTAACATAACTAACAGAGGGGACAAGTGCTCGTGTGGTCCCTTCATGCCCACACAAAACACATAATCAGTACTACTAGTACTAGTACTCCTAACTAGTACTGCAAGTGTTAAAAAATCTTCAAAAAAGAAAACAAAAAAAAGCATTATGGCAAATTGTCATTCTGAGGCCAAGGATGAACCAAGAAAGATCAACGGTGGGTGTATGCATATCGAGGGAACTAGTACACCTTTTTTTAGGCGCACAGAGCATCTATAGTTGGACTTGATAATTCCGACCCCCTACATGTCCATCGACGCGTCCGGACACATCCACAAACCCCTCATATCAGCTGCCGGGCGGCCATACACCTCAAATCCATGAAAATCCATGCATGTCCACCATACACGTGAATATCACACGTAATAAATATTTGTTCATAGTGAAAATACATAGTTTGAAAATCAATTTTATTTTAAACATTAGCTCTTTGATATTTGTGGGTCCGCATATGCTCCACAAGATCACTGAGTAGCTTCGCGTGCATTTGATGTATCTGCCAAAAATTGATAAGAGCATCTGCAGCCGGACTTGGCAAATCCGGCCCCGTATACGCCCGCGGGCGCGTCCGGGCGCCCGGCGGCCCCTCGTATGTTGCGCCGCACATCCACATTCCTCAAAATTCTGATTCTCAAATCCATGCACGTCGATAATATGATACAAATTGTCTGAATTCCAAAGTTCAAAACAAAGCAAAGCAAATCATAATTCAACACCAAAATGAAATCAATGTCCGAGTGTGACGGATGGTCTCAGATCACTCGCCGGGCGCCTGCTCCGAGCGGATTGCGTCGTGCTCCAGGCGGAATGCGTCCTGCTCGTCCTCCTTCGCCTGCATCCGGGTTGCCTGCTCCCCCTGCATCCGGGCTGCCTGCTACGCCTACATCCAGGCTGCCTCCTCGTCCTGCATCCATGCCGCAGCCGTCCTCGCCGCCTCGTACTCCCTACGTACGGTCGTTGATCTCCTTCTTCTTGTCCGTAAGCCACTTCTTCGCATGCTCATCCAAGAAGGTTCCGTCCGCCAACATGATCCTCGCATCTTCCGCGTCCCGTGCGAGTTGCAACCTCTCCTTCTCAAGCTCTAAGTTGCCAAATGTCTTGGCCTTCTCGAGTTCCCATTCGATTGCCGCTTGTTGCTTCTCCAACTCGATCTTCTCCCTCTCTATTTCGAGCATCTTCTCCACCATCTTCGGTCCCACTCCATCATTTCCTTTTGCGCATCCAACATGAGCTTGTACCTCCTCCTCCTTCTTGTTCTCCCTCGCCGATAAAATGTCCGTCCGTGTGGACGACATTTTTGTAGCCGCGGCGTCACCGGAGGTACATGCCTTCTCCCACTTGTTTTTCATGACTTGGCGGTTATCCTTTGGCACGATGGCTTTTCCATTCATCACAACAACATCGTCCTCTTCATCATCCAACCCAATTGATTGGTTGGAGCTTGAGCCATCATTCCTCTTTTTGCCGGACTTGAGATCGGCCACAAGTTGGTTCCACCTCGGCTTGCCATTCAATATGATCCAACAATGGCTAAAAGCAAAGGGCTTCTTCTCCACATCGTGGTACAAAGTGGCCGCCACCACCGTCTAGCAAAGAACATACTCCCTCCGTCCCATAATGTAAGACGTTTTTTGACACTACACTAGTGTATAAAAGCGTCTTACATTATGGGACAGAGGGAGTATGTATGAGCACGAGAATGCGAACACAAGAAGCATATGCAAATAACGACAAGATGAAGCAATTGAGCTATGTGAGTTGCCACTCCCATCCCACTTTGAGGGCGTTTCACTACTAGAAAAAGGGCTATAGATGGGATTGACACTAATGGCGCACCAGAAAGCTGGTGCGCCATTAGTATATACTAATGGCGCACCACAATCTGATGCGCCATTAGAGTTTAAACTACTAATGGCGCACTGGCAAAGGGTGCGCCATTAGTATTAATTTTTAACTAGCGCTTTGTCCAAACATACTAATGGCGCATCCTGCCCAAGTGCGCCATTAGTAGTTGTAACTACTAATGGCGCACCAGAGGCAGGTGCGCCATTAGTATAGATTTTTTTTAAACTAGTGCGCCTATTCAAACATACTAATGGCGCATCCTGCCAGTGCGCCATTAGTAGTTGTAACTACTAATGGCGCGGCGGTTGGTGCGCCATTAGTATAGATTTTTTTGAACTAGTGCGCCTATCAAACTTAGTAATGGCGCATCCTGCCCAAGTCGCCATTAGTAGTTGTAACTACTAATGGCGCACCAGCTGTCAGGTGCGCCATTAGTATAGAAATTCTTTTTTTGAACTAGTGCGCCTATCCAAACATACTAATGGCGCATCCTGCTTAGGTGCGCCATTAGTAGTTGTAACTACTAATGGCGCACCATGCAAGAGGTGCGCCATTAGTAAGTGGGCAACAACAAGATATTTGGGGCAGCCTCTCCTACCCACACACTCACTTTCTCCCCACTTCATTCTCTCCACCTCCTCCTTGTCTCGGGTGCCTCCTCTTTTTTACCTCATTTCCACCATAGATTCATTCAAATTAAGTGGTTAAGTTACCTTGTTTTAATAGGTAAGTAAGGGGGAAGCTATATTTAGGTTGTTCTCCCTACAACAATGTGCACATGCACTTTTTTACGGCCTAGCTAGATCTATGTATGTTCGTGGTGTTGCATATGTTTGTGGTGTTGCATATGTGTTTGTGTTTGGAGGTGTACGGTATTTGAAATGCGATAGTTGCCAATATTTTGCGGAATGTTGATTCATTTCCATTTCAAGTAGAATTTTGGCATTAAGCATTCTTTTGGTCCTATTTTTAGGAAAGTCATGCCAAATTTTTTGGTTCTAAAATATCGTTTTGCTCTACCCCTTGACGACCATGGTCCATACGATGACCGAAGGCATCGTGAATAGGTTTTGAGGTCCTTGAAGGCCGAGATGCTTCAAAAGAACGAGACGGAGATAAGATGTCCGTGTCGAAGATGCAAGTGAAGAGCCTTATTGCGGACCGGATTCCGGCAGGTGCGGGACCACCGCTGTTGCGTGGTTTCATGGATGGCTATCGGTGGCAAAGTGATGAAGATGACTACTGAAGTCGTCCATGCGGGCAGGCAAGAAATGAGGAAGGGCAGCAAGACAACCACCGCGGCTCGGTAGGCGAGAAGACGAAGAATCCCGAGGAGATGATCACGGTTGTGATCTTTACGATCATCATGTAGAAGATGCAGGACATGATGATGAGGAAGATGCCGGAGCGAGGCGACGGGCATGATCATGAAGATGATGATGCGGTGGAAGCGGGACGACTGGACCATCGATGGGCTGGGTGCGGGACCCTCATATTCAAGAGCTGCTTCTCAAGCAGACGGATAACGCAAGAGCTGCCGCCCGAGAAAGCCAAGATGGATCAACTTGAGTTAGACGCGGTTACTCCATTGTATGAAGGATGCAGGCCGAGGATACCCGCCGAAAACGCGCTCATGGCTCGGAGATGAAGGTAAAACACAAAATGACCGGCGATGCTTCGGCGAGAACATGTCATTACAGCACGAACGTCTTCCCAAAGGGAACAAGTGCCCGACCAGTTTGGAGGAGGCGAAGAAAATCGTGTGTCCTCTCGATTTACCGACGTGAAATACCTTGTGTGCATGAACAATTGCATCATTTATCGGGACGAGCACGCTGAGTCTACCATATGTCCGGTGTGCGGCGTCACTCGATACAAGAAGAGGAAGAAAGCTCCTCGAAAAGTGGTGTGGTACTTTCCGATCACTCCTCGTCTGCAGCGCTATTTCGCGGACCCTAAGGTAGCAAAGCTCCTGCGTTGGCACCTTGGATAGGGAGGAGAAGAAGCGGGAAGATGACGCAAATGATCCGGAGATAGATAAAAAGACAAGATCTTTGAGTCACCCTAAGGATGCGAGCGGTGGCAAGCGTTGAACTTCGAAGACTGGAATTTGGGAACGATCCAAGGAACATCGTCCGGGCGCGAGCACCGATGGAGTCAATCCGTTTGGCAGCAGAGAAGCACACATAGCACCGGCTTTGTGTTTGTGTGGATGTACAACCTTCCCCACAGTTTGTGCATGAAGAGGAAGTACATTCACATGAGTATGCTAATTGAAGGGCGAAACAACCAGGAGCGACATCAATCATGTCTGGGGCTCTTTGAAAGAGGAGCTTGACACTTGTGGAAAACGCCACCAATCTGAGGGACGCCTTGAGAGAAAGAATATTTCCCTATGAGAGCCGCACTGCTCACGACGGTGCACGACTATCTCGATTCACGGATATCTCGCAGGCGGGTAGTCCACGGATTTTACGGATGCGTAAGGTGCATGGATGACACAACGTATCGCCATGACTAGATAGAGATCCGGGTCTTCGAAAACCGTGTTCATGGGACATCGAAGGTGGCTTCGCGGCGATGACCCGTGGAGGAAACGCAAGGATCTGTTCGATGGTGAAACCGAACCCAACGCCGATGTCACGAGGAGCGGCGAGGAAATAGACAAGCTGTTGAAAAATTGGATAGGCGCCTTGCCGGGAAAGAAGCAAAAGGCGCGAGCCGGAAAGAAGCGAAAGGCGCGAGCAGCTGGCGAAGGTATGGAAAGCGAGGTCTGTTTTACGGGACTTGCCGTCTTGGAAGATCCACCGTGTGCCTCACAGCCTTGATGTCATGCATATCACTAAGAGCGTAAAGTAGAGTCCGCTTGGTACCCTGCTCAACATGCCAGAGAGGACCAAAGATGGGCGAAAGCAAGGCGGACTTGAAATCAATGGGCATCAGGCAGAAGCTTCACGCTATATATGATGATGATGATGATGATGATGATGATGATGATGATGATGAGGTGAAGCAGGACACAGAAAGTCGTCGCAAAGGCAAAAAGGCCAAGAAGACCGGAAATGACTACCCTCCCGCGTGCTTCACTCTAAGTCAGGAGATCGAGTAGTTTTCACCTGCCTCCTAGGAGTAAAACTTCCTTACGATTCTGTGGGAAGATAAGCGGATACCTAGACCCGTGAAAGCGAAGTTCAGCGGGATGAAGTCTCACGGTATCACGTCTTGATGACGCAGATACTTCCGATTGCAATCCGTGGGATCATGGACGCGCGACGTCCGTGAAACGCTATTTGGCCTATGCAACTTCTTCGACGTCATCTCGGAAGTCGATTGGCGTGAGGCAACTTCGAAGGCTACGAGGAAGAGATCGTGGTGATACTATGCGAGCTTGAGATGTACTTCCCGCCCGCATTCTTGACGTTATGGTGCATCTGCTGGTCCATATAGTGGAGGATATCATCCAACTTTCGGGCCGACGTTCACTGCGCATGATGCGTTCGAAAGGATGAATGGTGTCATCAAAGGATACGTTCGCAACATGTCACGTCGAGAAGGAAGCATAGCCGGGGCTTTCGACGAAGAGTGCATCTCCTACTGCACGCGAATTATCTAGGCATCGAGAACCCCATTGGTCTGCCCGTCAGCAGGCACCTCGGCGGGCTCATTTGGATGGGGTCACCGTGAGGGTCGCGCGAAATGCATGTCGACTTCGAGGTCGACTTCGCCCGACTTTGAAAGAGCAAACCTAGTCGGCGCTACAACACATAGACGTGGTCGATCCTTGGGTGGTAGAGCACAAAACCTTTATTAAAAAGGCGTACAATGACCGAGGCCAACAGAGGGCGGACGGAGATACACTCAAAGAGCACAACTCATGTTTCACGCGTTGGTTCAAGCGAAGCTTCGCCGTACCCTTTACATGAGGATTCTTCCGCGGAAGAACAACTCATATTCGCCTTGTCACAGGCGCCGAGCACAACACGATGACCTATGAGGCGTCACGATATCAACGGCTACACATTCTACACCGAGGCCAAGGACATGAAGAGCGATGGTTATCGAACTCCGGGTAACGATGGAATCCTACACCGGTAACGACAAGGACAGAGATACTACGGAAGGATCGAGGAGATCGGGAGGCTGAGCTTCTGTTGGAGAGAAGGTCCCGATGTTCCGTGTCGAGATGGGCCAAGAACGTCATAAAAGAAGACCGGTATTTCACCACCATGGTTATACGAAGCCAAATCCAAGATCATGGGCATAAACGTCACCGCGAAAAATGAGCCATGGGTGCGGCTTCACAAGTGGACCAATGCTTCTTCATTACCGACCCGCCAAAGCCGGTCGTGTTGTCGTGAGGAGAGGCAAAAGGAAGATCATCGGAATGGATGGAGTAGCCAATGAGCAAGACTTCGACAAATCTGGCGACGAGGATCGAACATGGCGATGATGATGAAGTAGCAGCATACACCACAAGAAGAAGCGGGACCACCCTACCTAAAGGACGTCCGTTCCACGGAAAAACTCCATTTGCGAAAAGAAGGGCAAGAAGATTGTGAGCAGATAGCTTGCTAAGATCGATTGTATTTAAATCGTAGCCTTCATTTCTCGATTGTATTTCATGGGTACTTTTTGAACTATCATGAATATTTTTAAATTTCATGGACACTCGATCTCGATCCCTCCATCTCGATCGCTATCCCTTTCGCCAGATCCGGTCCCCTCGCCGAAAGCACAGATCCACCGGCCGCCGAAACCCCCCGCACCCTCGATTCCCCTACTCAACCGCCGTCGCCGACCCCGCACCCAGCACCGTCTTATAAAAAAATAAGTATCAAACAGCTTTTTAAATGCTCTTGTCTTATAAAAAATATTACTGTTATTTATTAAACAAGATTGAACTTATTTAAACACACATAAGTATCACACAGCTTTTTAAATGCTAAAAATAATTTGTGGAGCCCACCTCGATCCCCCTCCATCTCGATCGCTATGCCACCTCGCCAGATCCGGTCCCCTCGGCCGAAAGCACCCCAGATCCACCGGCCGCCAAACCCCCGCACCCTCGATTCCCCTACTCAACCGCCGTCATGACCCGCACCCAGCACCGTCTTATAAAAAAATAAGTATCAAACAGCTTTTTAAATGCTCTTGTCTTATAAAAAATATTCTTGTTATTATTTAAACAAGTTTGAACATATTTAAACATAAATAAGTATCAAACAGCTTTTTAAATGCTAAAAATTTTGTGGAGCACAGGAGTCGAACCCAGAGCTCCTAGTGTGAGAACTGGCTGGCGACCGGTCGAGCTAGTAGAGTGGGCTTTACATGGATAGGTTATGGTACTACATAACCTTTTGGCTCGAGTTGAAATAAAAAAAATACTAATGGCGCACCACGGTGAGGTGCGCCATTAGTATGGACATGCTAATGGCGCACCACGGTGAGGTGCGCCATTAGTATTGTGCCGATGCCCCCTGCCCTCTCCCCGCCCGATCCCCTTCCCTCTCCCCTCGCGGTTCCCTCTCCCTCTCGATCCGCGCCGCCCGCCCGCTGCCTGACCACCGCCCTCGCCCTCGCCCTCTCGATCCACCGCCCGCCGCGCTGCCTGACCCTCGCCCTCGCCTCTCCTCCCTCGCCCTCTCCTCGCCTTCCCTCTCCCTCGCCCGCCTCCCTCGGCGCCCAGTCCCGCCACCTCGGCCTTGCGCCCAGCGCCGCCTCGGCTGACCCGCCGCCCAGCGCCGCCTCGGCGACCCGTCGCCCGGGGCGCGCCCAGCGCCGCCTCGGCCCAGCGACCCCGCCGCCCAAGCCCGCCTCGGCGACCCGCCGCCGGACGCCGCCCAGCGCGCCTCGACCCGCCCGGCGCCGCTGCCCCACCTCGACCCGCCCGACCACCGTCGCGGAGCACCACCACCCCGTGAGCTCCCCTCCTCCTCCCCTCCTCCTCCCCTCCTCCCCTCCCCCTCCTCTCATTTTCTTGTTAATAGAGCAGAAGCTTCCTTTTTTCTTATATTGGATAGAACAGAAGGGGTTTTTCATCGGATAAGAATTAGTATTCCTAGTTACTACAACATCTTAAGTCTAGTCTTGTGCGAAAATGTGACTGATAAAGCAAGCATGATCTCGAAAAGTCAGTTTTAGACAGAATGTCCATACTACCAACCTAGTTGAAGGATATTATCCATGCTGTGTTCCCAAAAATGGTACCAAAAGATCATGGTCTTAAGCAATGATGGCATCAATTTAAGTTGAACAGCGAAGTGTGCATAACTTTATTGTGTCGGCATGCTTTCGTGAAGATTTTATTTTCTTTTTGATGAAATGAAGTTGAATCTTGATTTCATTGATGAAACCAACTCACTAAAATTGAAAGCAAAACCATACAGACTTGACTATTTAGAAAAGCAGAGAAGATATCAAGTGGTTTTAGACTGGACTCTTTTTGCATTATTTGGTTTTGGCTGGTAAGTATTTTATCTTTTGTTTTTCGGATATCTTTGGTGCAGTTTTGGAGATGCATGCTTGAAGGGGCTCAACGGTGTTCACGACATTGTAGAGTGCTCTTTTGTCCAATCAGCAAATATGAGCTGCCATTCTTTGCATCAAAGGTGATTTCAATTCAATAAATAAATCCTAATGTTCCAAAGTGTAGGCTGCTCTTTTGAGATAAATCGTGTGGCCTGAAACAGGCCTGGCAAGACGTTCTTGATGATTCGTAAATTTTTGGTTGGTTAGTTTGTAGACAGACTTATGGTTGATTAGTAAGTTTATGGAGTTATTACTGTCCTAGATGGTCGAGATGTGTCCCATGTGTCGGTGATCGAATTGGTGGTATAAATGATGCATAGATTATGCTCTCTTTTTCCCCACTTAATCTAAGCCCATTTTCAAAGCACAGGAGATATCTTTGGTGCGCTTACTACCGGTTTCATTGCTAGGAGGAAGATAGCATCGAAGTTCATGAGTTACGTGGTAAGAGCAAGAAGTGTTTCAGATGTGGGGATTGTAGCTGAATTTTATTTTGCGATTGTTGTGCAATTTGTATCCACTTTTGTCACACTTGTGATATGAGAACTGAGATAAACCTTGGAGACTATGCTTTGAAGCTTGCAGAGGGTAGTTCGACTAGATTCAGACTTACATGAACCAAGGACGGGCTATGGAAATTGATTACTGTGTATGATCTGACGAGAGTTCTTACCATGCCTAGGAAGCTAGTAATCACATTAGATCTTTCGCCTAAATAGATGAAGATTTTGTGCTGTAGAATGTATGCTAATTGCTGGTTTGGTCGTTGCTAATGCCTAAAGAAACTGACAATTTAATTCTTGAGCCCTGAAGTGTTAATGTTGTCATTAAGTAGACAAGAAAGCATCGGCTACAATCTATGAAAATGAGCGTCCATGCATATACTGGCTGCCATTTTTTAGGATAATGGCAGACTAATTCATGTTTTCAAATATCTTGTCTGATTTAGTTTTCACCATATTTTCTTATATTGATTTAGTTTTGATGATCAATGGCAGAGATACATGGCGACCCAAGTTATATCTATTTTCTCATATTTGTAGAGAAGATTTTCACACGTGTAAAAGTTTTTTTTCAAATATATTTGTGGTGCAAAATGAAGATATGCCAAACTCCTCAACAGTTGGTTAGTCTCATTAGGGTAAAATAATAGGATACTTTGTTAAATTAGAAGTCATCAACATGCTGCTGATCAATTGCTGCTGTATCCTGTATGATGTATGTGATGTTGCTGATGTATGGTTTTTTATCAAGAGGCCAAACATTCATCTAGTTTTGCTATGAACTGCTGCTAATGTATGATGTAGTTGCTTCACCTGCTATCTTGCTTACGATTACGCAGCATGCCGTTTAAGAGTTTTTAGATGAATGTCTATAGTGCTTTTTCTTCTCTGCTAACTCCGTTACGGAGTTGTTGTTGTGATAACAGCATGTTTGAAGTACAATTGTTACCAATGTGGGCTTGTGGAATCCCATGACAAAAGTCTTGAGTTGGGTTCGATTACAATTGTCAAGGGGTAGTCTCATTGTGATCTTCTGAAATAACCCATTGGCGACTTCATTCTGCTGGGGATAATGATTTTGCAGGTACCCGAGAGGCCCTTGAGTTTGCGAATGTCGATTAACTTCCGTTCCGGCAAATTGGTACTCCATATGTCCTATTTTCAGCAAAGGTCATGCTGAAATTTTCCGTGAATTTTAGCATGACTTTGCTAAAATAGGACATATAAATACTTGTGACTAATGCATGGGCCGGGGTATCTTAGTAGTTAATTAAGTAGGATCAACGGCCCTGCGTACTTGTGACTAATGCATGGCTTTTAGGGTGCCTCGGTGTCGATAAAAACCGAAATGATGAAAGCTTAGGCTTTTAGGGTTCCTCGGCGTCGAAAAATCCTCAATGATAAAAGCTTAGATTTTAGGATGCCTCGGTGTCGACAAACCCTAAATGATGAGACCATGATCTTGTTCCTTGACAATAACCAACTTTTGACCAAACTTTGTTTCTATTTAGAGAGAAACATGGCCCTAACGATGAGGCCGGGGTTCGGAGGCAAGGCATTACAGGAGCTGTCCCGGAGATGGAGGAACAACCTCACTTGTATGAGGCCGCCTTCCCCACCGATCCACGAGACCAGCGATGGTACCGCCGAGGATGACCCCATTGATGCCACCACCGATGGTGCCGCCGAGGATGCCACCATCGATGATGGCGGCGCACGCCTGATTGCAGCCAACCGAAGAGGCAGCGGAAGGACGGCGCCCGATCGTGCTCCGCACCCTCAAGGAGGAGATTCTTTGAAGTGGACTCCAGCAGGGAATCCAACGGCGCCCGAACGAATAGTCAAGAATTTTCGCTTCAGCTCGGGTGCATTCTCCGGAGCACCGTCTCGATCAACACCGAGAACCCGAGGCATCGACCGAGGGAATTTGCAACCTCCTCTTCACGAAGCTGCCTGAGCGATACAAGTTCCCGCTGAATTTGAAAACACAAGCCTCAAAGGGAATAAAGTGAACAATGCTGCCCTCACGAAGATGAGCAAGGCCACATCTACTTGGAAAAGCAATGTGAAGAGAATGATCGAGAAAGGTGAGAGTTATCGGAAGATCAAGGAGAAAAATCCTTCGATCACGAAGATGACTACAAGCGACTTCAAGATCAATTGCTCGAGCACCGCAAGCTCCCAATCAAGTGAGTGGGGAAACAAATGGGGAGCTGAACATAGGGAACACACACTCGGTCCCGGCGGTTCTGAGTGGCGGAGCCTATATGGGACAAGGAGGAGGCGGGCGTGCCGAGCAAGGCCTACCGCCCTCTTCGATACATACGGTGACAAGCGGACCGGGAACTTTGTCGGGGCCGGTACAAGAAGGACCGAAAACAAAGGAGCTTACCACGGATCCGAAGACCAGGCAGCTTGACATTACAGTAAGGAATACACCCAGCGTAATTAGCTCCATATGGTTGCATTCTAATTAATGAAGCCGAATTTCTAAATAGTTCACATTCCTTCCGGTATTTGAAAGCGATGGCAGAGGGGTCGACTCAGAGCAACCCTTGGGACACCACTCTAAATAGGGGGTTGAATGTAATGAAGAACAATGATAAGCTCGATGAAGCCGGCGTCGGTGGTCGTGTGGCGGCAAAGGCTTGTCGACAAAATGGGGTCATACTATACCGGTGTGCGGAAGGAGAAAAAAGACCAGCTCGGAAAGCGGTAGCGAGAGGTTCAAGAACTCAAGGCACGGTGGCGCGGATTCGGAGATTGTCCAAGAGCAAGTGGAACAACGACTTCGGAGCGGCGATCACCGCCCTTGTGCCTACCTTGATCTCGGGGTTGAGTGCGTGGATTGCGGGCGGACCAGAGGCTGCCCCGATTCCTAGCTTCACGGCCAGCAACTTCGCATAATGCGATGGCGGGGCCATTGGTGCCCTCGGCGGGCGGCATTGGTGTCTCCGGCGCCGACACGGAGCTTAATGCACCGGGTATGCGCCGACGAGCACCTCTGCGACAAGCGGCCCCTCCGTCAGCTGCGCCCGCCGTTGGCGGTGCCTCTACATTAGCCGAGCTCGGCGCCATCATCACGGTAACTAGTTAAGCCTCTCTCGGCCGAGGACTTCATCTCCTTGCCTTTGGTTGGGCATCCCCGGCGCCCTACATGTTTTCGCGGGCGCGCCCGACGTTCCGTGCACTCTCCTCCACTACGTGAACAACGAGGTTGGTCGATGTCGCCAAGGGCAAAATCGTTCAACGGGCAACCCCTTGTTCCACGGTACCCGGATGCCACCCAACTTGTTTAGGGTTTAAGCTGGTTCGGTGCTGCCAGGCTGCGATGACTTGTTACCTCCGAATCGACCCGTCGGGGCCGGCGATGATGACGTGATGACCCTCAACGCTGCTGAGCTGGCCCTCGCTGGCGAAGAGCGATTCGTTTGGGGGCGGGGACACCGCCCAAAGACAACACCGCCCGATCGTGCGGCGCCAAGTCGGCCCCATGGCAAGACCGCCGTAACGGTGCCGGACATCCCTATGCCGCTGGATCCAAACATGCATATGGCAGGATCGAGCAGCGGCAGCGGCGACTATGATGCATTTGGCAACATCGATCGATTACTTTGCCGAGCATGGAGTGCGATGGCGACTTCATGGGGCCTCCTTCTCAAGAACCAAACCCAACAAAAGGCGTGTGCGATCTAGATCGCATCAGCGGAGAAGCCAAGTTACCTTGAGCCGCAGTTTGGCGTTCAGCTCTCGAGGAGGCGCCTGCTGCCGACTTCACCGAGCCTCGAGATAGGCGAGGTGCGAAATATTATCAGCCCCAACACACTCAAGAAGGCGGTCTGTGAGCAAAACTCGGTCCCATTACAGGAGAAGAAGAAGGCACGCAAAAGAAAGACTAAGAAGGGTGCGAGCCAGCCCGGCACCGAGTACGATCCGTGCTCGGGACGGGCCACCTTCACCGCAGGATATCTCGAGGAGGGTGCATGTGGCGGGTAGGGCGATGCTACCGACAAATATGCTCAATGCTGCAACCGGTGCTATCGGAGTCTGCATGACAGTGTTCTTTCTTTGGAGAAGCTGCGTCTCGGGGAGAAGGATGTGGCATACCCGGTTTTCGCGGCCAAGGTGTCGAGGGCAAGGGCTTTGTGGATAACTCCATCGGGCGTCACGATGCGTCCTGCGTTTTGATGACATCCACGCTATGTTGAACCTTCATCCGCTGCACTACACCTTCGTTCGGCTATTTTCATTTGAGTATGGAGATGCGGATCATTCGCGACAAGACCGGACATCGCGATAGTCGACCCCTTCTACATGCGTGCCAAGTTCTTGGGCAGCGCGGGGACCCGACAAGTCGCGAGTTCTTACCTCGAAGGCGTCATTACGGCAAACCAAGATAAGGATAACTTCCTCGTGCCTTACTTTCCGAGTAAGTCCTCCCTCAACCGCCCGTAACATATGAATTCTTACATTTCGATCATTTTTCTTTTAACATTCCGTGTTTTCTGCGGTGACACACGTTGCACGCTCATCCTCCTAAGCCCCAAATATTCCATGGCCACGTATTTCGACCGGACCGTCGATCGAGCGTAGACTACACAAATGTCAAGAAGGTTCTTGATGATGTTCTCCCAGCTCGCCAAATCTGGAGGCACCTTCACCAGGCCTATTCGTAAAATCACGGCAAGCACGTGTTCTCCCACAATCTGACGTTACGCTGCGTCAAGCAGCCTCTGGCGGTCGAAGGGTGCCTACTCGCCATCCATCACATGCGAGGCGATAAATGCGGGACCATCATCAACCACGCTACCGAGTAAACTCCAAGATTGGGCGCGGCGTGTCGGCAATCCAGGGCCGCGGACCTCCGACAAGAATTCTTTACGCATCCGATCGGAGTTTGCGGAAATCATCCATCAAGATGTCCTTCATACCTCGGGGCAATTCTACCTCAGAAATCAACCGTCCAGCGGTGACATCGACACAATGCTACAAATGCAGATGACAACGCCCGTTCTTTCATGACTCCCACGATGAGCGGCGGCTTCATCCACGCTCCGGTCCCTTGAGTCGAGTTGTCTAGTTACGAAACATCGATTGGCTCATGTTGTAATTAAACTTTAATGAACTTGTAGTATGTCTCTTTGGTTTGAGAGTCGTTCAACTTAGATGTAATCGATGCTATTAATGTCTTGCTTTTCTCTTCCGATCGATTACATTGCATACTTATATATTGCTTATGTATTGTGCGTGAATTGGTACTAACATTTCGTTTGGCTAGTGCATAGCGATGCCGACGTATGTCGTGTACAAGGGTAAGGTTCGGAGTCTCGATGATTGTGAGGAGTGTCGGAGACAGGTTCACCGATTCAGCGATATGATTACAAAGGGTACACCACTAGGGCCGAGGCCGAATCTAGAATCGCCCGCTATCTAGCGGGAGAGGGAGGGCGTTGGAGGAACCGGATGAAGGCGAGTTTCATCGTGATGATGCTCATCGTGATGACCGCAGCTCTCTTCTATGTGATGGTAGTTTAGATGATCGATATCGACTTGTAATGTGAAGACAAACTCGCTACTCGCGGTCTCGAGACTTGTAATATAATGTTCTATCTTTGTTCGGTCTTTTCAATTCGGAGACTAATATGATGAATTGTATTAGGAGACTAATATGATGAATTGTATTCAAAGACTAATCTTCTATTGTATCTGATGAATCTATTGTTGATGTGTGCTGTCTATATTTTGTCAAATTATACATTTTGTAACCTGTGCAAAAACAAAAATAAAAAAATAAAAACCCTAATATTCATACTAATGGCGCATCACATGACGATGCGCCATTAGTATGACAAAGCATACTAATGGCGCATCACTTGTCGATGCGCCATTAGTATGCCATAATTACTAATGGCGCATCCTTTGGGTAGTGCGCCATTAGTATGCTGTGATTACTAATGGCCCATCCAGAGGTGGTGCGCCATTAGTATGCCAAAGCACTGGGTATACATGCCCCAGGAGGCATACTAATGGCGCACCCTACGCATATACTAATGGCGCACTGGTGGTGCACCATTAGTATACCAGATACTAATGGCGCACCATCTGGTGCGCCATTAGTAAAAATTACTAATGGCGTGCTATTAATGGCGCACCACAGATGCGCCATTAATAGCCAAATTAGGTGCGCCATTAGTAGTGGTTTTTCTAGTAGTGTTTGGTCACTTGTGAGCAGTAGCCGATGTACTTGTTCACTTCCCCTTGGATGCCCCGAATGATGTTGGAGAGATGTCACATTGTGGGTGGCACGATAGGATGCATCTCCACATACTCATTTTGTTCGTGATACTCCTTCCAAAATTTCTCCCAATACTTGTTCCCCTTTTGCTTAGTTCCGCATATTGGATCCATCATTGTGGCCAACCAAGCTTTGACCAACAAGATGTCCTCAAAACTTGAGAATGCCGGACCTCTTGCCTTCACCGTCTTGGTCTTCTTCTTCTTGCTCGAATTGGGATCAGATGTTGGCCCAACTTCAAATGCAGTGGTGGTCTCTAATTCATACTCCATTTCGGTCGCATCTTCATTGTCATTGATCATGTTCGACAAGAACGCCTCCTGCATGATTATTGTTTGCAAGCATTCATCATGTGCGAAATGAACTAGTGGTCTACGCAAAAATCCGATCGGACAGGAGCAAATAAAACACACCGACTCTTGTTCCATCGAACATGTCGAGGGCAGCCCGGGCACTGCCGGTGCCCTTGCTCACCAGCGCCCGAACGAGCTGCGGCGAGTCACACACATCGACTGCCGGCATTTGCATGGGCGAAAATCTCTCCGGAATGGTCCGACCGGCCGTTGAATCCTCCTCAGTCCCAACGGGGTCAGACAACGTAATCCGTGTCAGCGCTCGGATGGAAGGGGTGCGGGGATCCGGGCGTGGCGGAGGAGACAACTGCTCCACCATGTCCGAACCTCCCTACGGCAACATCGCCTCCTCCCTCTCTCGTTTCCGGCGTCACCGTAACTTCCGGGCGATGTACTCCACCTTGCAAGTTGCAGCCGACGAAGGGACCCCGCCGACGGATGAGGTGGATTGCGTCTCCGTCGCGGCGATCTGGGTCGGGCTGGACGACATCTCCGACGGTGGATCGGGACCGATGGTGAGGATTGGGAGCAAGGGTGGAGGACGACGAGGGTCCGGGCGCGGGAAAGGTTGGAGGGCGGTGGGAGGAGGAGGAAGGGCTTGGTGGATTCGGTGTAATTTGCGGTGGGGTTGGTTTGTCGGGTTCGACGTGGAGGGCGTGCCCGGGCGCAGCCGGGCGCCCCCACATCCGCCCCATATTTGGGATGGATATGAGGGGTGCTGGTCAGCCTGAGCGTTTGAGGCCCGTTTAAGGATCCCGTCTTGGTCGAAAAATCATGACCAATTAGTGATCGGACGACATGACCGCGTGTATGAGGAGGGTTTGAGGCGCTCGCCTGTAGATGCTCTAAGCTGATCTGCATTTTGTTGTGCCGGGATCTCGACTTGTTCTCCAGGCTTCTCAAAATCATGGGTTCAGCTGCCCCATCACTCTCATCCTTGGCAATCATATTGTGTAAAATGATACAACATGCCATCAGCTTCCAGTCTCTGATTCCGACATCACTATAACTCCACGAACAATTCCCAGCGAGTTTGGAGCACTCCAAATGCCCTCTTCACAAACTCCGCTCACTCAGGATAGACAGGATTGGCAAGGTAGTACCCCATGTTGTAGTTGCGGCCGTTGACAGTGTAGTTGCACGGCGGTGGTTCCCTATTACAAAGTCTCCTGAACACGGAAGATGGCTCAAGCACATTGATATCGTTGTGAGAACCAGGCATTCCAAAAAAATCGTGCCAAATCCATAAGTCATGTGATGTCACTGCTTCTCATATGAAGGTGGCCTCTTTGGTGCGACCTTCTTATATCCCGTGCAAACCTTTGGGACAGTTCTTTCACTGCCAATGCGTGCACTCATCTAAACCAGGCATACCTGTAAAACCTTTTGCCTCTCCATAGCTAGCAACCTTTTTGTCATGCACATTTGGTTCTCTCACATACTCTGCTCCAAACTCCTCCTCCATGTCATGAGTAAACTTTATAGTGATCTTCAAGCATGTGCTCTCCCCCATACGAACCATCTCACCAATTGCATCGGCAGCGGTACCAAGTACAAGCATCCTCATCGCATCCTTGCATTTCTGCTTAGCAGAGAACGACAGTTGTCAGCAACAATCCCTGGTGAGCTTGATGTAGGGATCGTGTGCCTCCACTCCCTCCAACACGTGCAAGAATAATAGTTTGTTCATACGAAAGCATCGAAGAAACCATTCATCAGATAAACACAGGGGCCAGGGAGCAAAATAGTCTCTTTAGAGTAGCCATGCTCCAGAGACCCTATCATGATTCGGAGCTCTTACCCCCTTCGATCGAGCCCTTGAGGTTGAGAATGTGCTCGACCTCCCGATACATTTCCTATTGAATGCTCATGATCATCATCATCTCGGCTTCTTTATCCGAATCCGATGAATCCAAGAAATCCTTTTGAGCTAATTCATCAAGCTCTGTTGGTTCATACTCATCGTCGAACCATCCAAATCCATCGTTTCACCTACAAATCAACCACAAAATCTGGTCGGACAATGTGTCAAACACATGGAGGGCAAGGTATATTCCGTGCGTAGCCGGAGCATACCCAGGCAGCGTCCGGGTCGATGACCGTGTCTGTGCGGGCGAGAATAGGGTGGAGGAGTGTTTTGGTGGTGCTGCGGGCGCAGTACGGCGGTGGAGCAAAGGTGTCGGCGGAGGTAGGATGGGATAGCGTGAATGAGGGATAAGAGAGGAGAGAAACAAGTCAAATCAGCATGGTCGGGGGTGGGGGGGGGGTGGTGGGGGGATGGTGTAATTTATGGTAGGGTCATCCTATTTGGTCCGACATGGTGGGCCAGCGAGGTTGTCTGGGGCCTCCCCATATCTGCCCCAAATTTTGGCTTGATCTGTTAGTCTGGGTGTTCGGGGCCAGTTTGAATACCCCGAGGCAAGCCAACTTTTCTTACCAGTCAGTGACTGGGTCATCCGTCCGGGCATATAGGGGGTTTGGGGCGCCCGACTGTAGTTGCCCTAAGAGCATCTATAGACGGACACCCCAATTTGACCGGGCGGACACAGAACCACTGACCATACAGGAGGGAGAAGCAAAAAAGATGACCCAGCCGGACCCCTCAAAGCCATCGTAAATGTCTGGGCTGTCCGGCACTCATCATATTGCCCCCATATATGGTCTGAGTATGATGAGTGCATGGGCGTGTCCGGTCAGCGGTCCTGCGTCCGCCACATAAGTTTTGGCCAACCATAGACCATCTTTTTTCCTTCCTTTATTATTTCTTTCCTTTCTCTCTCATATCCATCGATGGCATGCATGTGACCGTACCTATAAGGGAAAAAATAAGGGACATGGCTACGTGCACGGACAAAAAGGTAATCAAAATGAACATGCTTGGACACTGACTGTGCACGTCCGCGGATGTTTGAAGGGCCAAATTTGCCCAGTCCGGTTATAGGTGCCCCAGAGCATCTAGGGCATCTACAACCGGAGCTACCAAATCCGCACCCAAAGGCCAGCGCCGCGTCCGGACACGTCTGCAGACAGTGACCGGTCGACACTCAAATATTTGATTCCACAACTAGATACCTCATTTCAAATATCAAATCCATACAATTATATGCAACGTAAAACCTAATCTAAATGTTCGTCGGCGACCGCCCTTGTTATTTCTTCCGTGTCCCTATCCGCGAGCACCGCAAAGTGAAGGTCAGGTCACCGACGAGTTAGAGTAGGACATGGAAACGAACTAGTCGACATGGTACATGGGGCGTCTGCCGTCTCCCACGCCCAACTCTTCCTCGTCAAAGCCCATGGCCTTGACATCGCCGATCATCATGAGACCAATGATGGACGTGGACGAGCGCTGCGGCTGGGCGAAATGCAACTCCGCCTCCGCAGCCTTGGCTGCGAGGGCTGTCATGGCCTCCCGCGCCCTTTCCTTGCACGACGGGCACGCCTCGTGTCCGCATCATACTAGTCGCGAGCCATGGCGGTATTCACCTCCGGCTCGGAGCCCGACCCTGTGGGGATGGTGCCCCACCGAAGGGGTTGCGCCGCCACCCTGGGATCGGGCGACAGATGGACCGCACCGTGTCCAACGAGGTAGAAGTCACGCATCTCCCGCCACCAGCCTCGGTGGATCCAAGCGTCATTTGTGCAGACGCAATGAATTTCCGCCGGAACGAGTCTGTCCGTGTTCGGGCACACTCCTCGTTGGAGCGACGAAGAGTCAACCGGAGGGCATCTCCTCCTCGGGCCCGCAAGGGACCCAGTCGATACTGCTTTTCTGCTCTACGCCGCTCGGCCTCGGTTTTCTCTTTTGGAGTAGGATATTTTTGCAGGTATTGTGATGGCTGTAATTGGGTCCGGGCGTATGTATCACCCCTATGTAAGAGCATCTACAGCAGGACCTCTCAAACCCGTCTCATACGCCAGAGCGGGCCGCCCGGTCACCGCCCGGTCATGTTTTATCGACCTAGACGGGCCTCGGACGCCCGGGCTGACCGGCACCTCCCGTATCCAGCCCAAATATGGGGCGGATATGGGGGCGCCCGGGCACCTCCACCACGTCGGACGGACGAAGGTGTCCCAGCCGGAAACGCCCTCAAACCCAGTGATGCAAGCTCGTCTCCTCCATCGGACCCGGTGGCGCCCGGCGTGGCGCGGCTCGTGAGCATAGTGCATTGCCCGGCTATTTAAGTCGATCGGTGGCACCGAAACCCTACCAT
The DNA here is from genome assembly GCA_021605145.1 of Aegilops bicornis. Lineage (NCBI taxonomy): Eukaryota > Viridiplantae > Streptophyta > Magnoliopsida > Poales > Poaceae > Aegilops > Aegilops bicornis. The sequence continues at coordinate 698,913,230 of CM038672.1, read as the reverse complement.
CCATCCACATTTTCCTCCTGCTGTCCGTTGCCGTCGCCACTTTCCACTCCACTCGTCCGCCTAGTAACCATGCCCCCACGCCGCCAGGTGAGGAGCGAGCCCTTTCTGACGCCGGAGCGCCGGCTCGAGCTCCTTGGGCAGATCCGGGCTAGGCGCAAAGCTCGGATAGCCGCGGGGCTACCTCCGGATGAAGTGGATCCGGAGGAGGTGTTGGAGGAGGAGGAGGTGGAGGAGGAGGAGGAAGACCTTGAGGAGGAGGGGGTGAGCCGGAGAAGGAGGATGTGGGGGACGCTGGCGACGGGGATCTACAGGCTAAGCAGCAGGCCATCCCTGATTCTCTCCAGTGAGTCAGAGTCAGCTGCAGAGGCAAGACGCCGTCGCCGGCAGGAGATGGAGGCGCAAGAGGCTGCGGAGGAGGCGTAGATGTTCGCCTACATGGATGAGGTCGAGCAAGAGGAGGATGAGCCGGAGCCCTCCTACCCGCCTGTCCAGTCGGCACCCAACACCCTCGTCGTGGACATCTCCGACAACGAAGAGTAGCTAGGGTAGTACTTAGATGTACTACATAAGATTTTTGCATGGTTTGTATGAATCTAGGGAATGAAATTTAAGAAAGGTGAATGCAAAGTGGCTAATTTGAGGAGTGACTAAAGGTGCCCGAAGGCCTTTAGTCGCGGTTGTCCTGGCAAACCGCGACTAAAGACCCTCACGTCTTGCGCCAGCGCCAAGGCCGGGCCTTTGGTCATGGTTCACCTCCGTAACCGCGATTAAAGGTCCCATTAATCATGATTCCTCTGACAAATGACTTATGAAATTTGGACGGAAGCTTTGTTTTCCACGGTGACTTAGATGTACTACATAAGATTTTTGCATGGTTTGTATGAATCTAGGAAATGAAATTTGAGAAAGGTGAATGCAAAGTGGCTAATTTGAGGAGTGACCTATTAATGCCCGCGGACGCACCCGGGCGCGTCCGCGGGCATTTGAGGTGCCGGATTTGCCGAGTCCAGCTGCAGATGCTCTAACTGTTTGCATTTGTCGTCGAAAAGTTTGGGTTTTGGAACTACCGCACTTTTATTTACTACTACTGCTGCAGTCAGTCAATACTTCTTCCATGCACAGTATAATTTGACCGAGAAAATGCTAGTACGAAATTCGAACTAGTCGTGTTTTTTTCTTATCTGCAGAAATTAGATACTGACTACTGACTGTTGAACTGGTTTTATTTTGTTGTAAAATTCCTTGGTACCAGATCAGAGAGAGATAATAATATGTTAGGCCTGGCCGAACCGGCGACAGTCTGTCTATGGACGTATGAATGGATTGATAATGAATAAAGTACTATCATCTCGTGTGTGGGTATGTGATGCTGATGATCTTTGTGTTGTTTGTTCGCTTGCGTGTCAACTGTCAAAGGGGTTGGGAGAGCCCGGATGGGATGGATCCCTGTCGGCCCCGTCACTATCTGCTAATCACACCCCACACCAGTCTAACCCAACCACTAACTTGATGCCATGCATGGTCGAATATTTATTAGTGCAACTGAGCATATACTTGTACGTCCCGAAATCTAAGTCTTATAATACCACCGCCCCAAAATGCTTGTCTTAAATTTGTTTAGATACGAATGAGATGGAGGGACTACATACGTACAAACGTGTGTGGATTACTAAGGTTTTGACGGTGGCAACGCGGCGGCCGTTCAGTGATTCAGAAACCTTGACCTAATTTTTTAAAGATTATGTATGGGGTGTTTTTTACTTGTGAAGTTTCATGATAGATATCGATCATTTTCGCATAAAAGAAGAAGGAAATACTACTAAGGTTTTCTCTAGAGCTTGAGGTGTCGTTTTCATGCGCTTTCGGTTGGCAACTTTGTAAGTCACGACTCACGACCAGTGCACCACCGTGTTGCTTTGTGCTGTTACAACATACACCGACCGTGTTGTGGAACAGGGAATATCCTCCTCGTGGCCAGAAATAAGCAGGAGAAAAATCAACAGTTGGGAGAATATGGGAAAAGGCAAATAATAGGAAAGAGACAGGGGAAAGGCTGGCTGTCGTGGGAGAATAACTACATGCTACTGGTACCACTACTGCACCAAATTTATTTTATTGCCCAAAAGGCCCCTGCCTGGCGTTGTCACCTCAGCTACGGACTTGGCTCCAATCTCAGTCTCAGTCTCCTCATGCATGGCATAGCCAGGCCCCTACTCATCTGACGTGACAGGGTCCTTCCTGCATGCGCTCTCTCTCTCTCTCTCTCTCTCTCTCTCTCTCTCTCTCTCTCTCTAGGGTGCCACAGGCAGCACTCCATTGCACTTTGCTGTGTACTACCTACTAGGTTTCGCTGCCCGTTTGGTTCAAATGGTTTCAACTATTATTGTCTTTTCGCATTAAGAAAGAATAGACCTCTTTTTTTTCTGCCAAAAGTACGTAGTACTAAGTACTCCTACTTAATGCTGGTAGTACGTCAAGTGTAGTAAAGGAGGGGAAGCAAGCAAGCAAGACACATAAATACATAGTAATTAACAGAGGGGACACGTGCTCCTGTCGTCCCATCATGCCCACACATAATGACATAGTAACACAGAATTGGTGCTAATTGTACTCCTACGAGTACTAGTAGTACAACTCTACAAGTGTTCAGAAGTGTTACAAAAAAGATGAAGAAAAAACATTATGGTAAATGGTCGCGGTGGTTTCGGAGGCGAAGGATGAACCAACAAGGACGAACTCTACAACTATATGCATCGAGCTAGAGCATCTTTTTCCAGGGATAAAAACTCAAAGTCGTAGTATATATTATTGTTGTAGATGGCCGGCAGGATTCTCACAAAAGGTAGATCGAGGACGATTACATTTAGTTTGGTTCGTACTGACTTATATTTTATTCATCCACGGATAGACCGATCTGCCTAACTTTACACCATTATTATCTTATTATTCTCTGAAAAGCCCTTCAAAGTAAATATATGGCCAGTGGCTCTTTTCATTTCCCGGCTAGGCGGGCCCTTATAGCGACGTAGAGGAAGTATAATAGCGTGGTGTAAGAGCAAGAACAAGAGTATAGCAAACAACAAGCTATATGTAGTTGTCACGTCAGCTAACGTTAACCGTAGATTAACAACCTACTGTAGAACGGGCACCAACACACTTTGTGAGAGAGAAATAAGGGTCATATACTAATAATATAACATACAACCATTAAAGAATTCTCTCACAAAAAAACATTAACGAATAATGAGGTAAAAGCATGTTAGACATAAATTAACTATAGATGATATAAAAAAACGAGACTAGCCAGGACTAGCCCTTGGCGGCATATTTTGATAGAAGAATTCTCTAAGCGCCCCCTCGGCCGAGCCAGGGCTCGAACCAGGGCGGGCAGCCTGCCGGAGCGCAGGGCTAACCAACAGGCCGACGCCCTGTTCTCAACTATAGATGATATGAAAGCACGAATATACAGTTGACTCTGTTATTATGCTTGTTGGTACGACTCCACCACAGAATGAGCTAGTGCCATAGCTAGCTACTTATCTGGTAGCCACGTACTTAATGCTGAATGATGGAGTATAATTCGCAAAAGAAGAATGGAGTATAATTATTTCACTTGGAGAAAATGTAATATTCTTTTGTTCTCTTTTTTTGCGGGGAACGCAATCTTCTTTCTTACCAGGTCAACAAAAACGAATAAGCATAACCACGCGTGAGATGAACCATTCTACATAAATCAGCGAACATCTTTTTCTTCTCCGAATAAGATTCGTCATCGCTTCGATAGTGACAACGGAGTTGTTTGGTTAGATATTTGGATCTCTTTGTCGGTCCCATCCCAGTTTCTTTCTATTTGCAAAGGAGGTAAAAGCTTAGCCTCGTTACATTAATTAAGATTAAGAAGAGTTTACGAGTTCAAAACTCAGTTCCGTTCAGTAGCCGGTCAGTCAATTACTTCCACCATGAGCTTTGAAATTTAGAAAGATGGGATTTTAACCAGTAGTACTTAATTTTCCTGAACAAATGGGTGGTGTTGACTATTGAGCTGGTTTTATGTGAAATTTCTTGATAAAATCAAAACAATAGCTTGACCAACCCAGCTGTGATTGTCTGTCTACGGATGGACGAACAATAAAGTATACCGTGTGATGCTGATGATATTTTTGTTTGTTCGTTTGGGTGTCAACTGTCCAAGGGGTCGGGACAGCGGATGCGAAGGATCCCTGTCGGCCTCATTACTATTCGCTAATGACACCAGTTAAGCTAATGACTAACTGATGTTATACATGGCCCCTACTTATTAACGCTAAATAAAAATACACTTATACGTGTGGATTGCTAAGGCTATATCTGAAGCTTGGCATGTTCTTTTGAAGCACTTTAGATTGACGACTTTGTAAGTCATGACTACCGATAAAAAAACTTTTTTCCCTGGAAAACTAGGAGCTCCCTTGGGAGGCGATTAGGGTTTCGCGTGGAGTCTACGGCGGCCGCCGATCGCTCGCGTCGGTGGGCAGCACTGCATCGGGCTCGGATGGCTACGGCACCGGGCTCCTCACGGGATAAGGGTGCTCTCTCGCCCCGAGCAGAGAGGGCGCGCATGGAGGAAGCCATGGACAAGTTAGATCTCACCGTAGAGGAGGCAACACCATTGGTTCTGGACAACGATGACAACGGGCCAAGGCAGTTTTGGGCGATCGCAGGCAAGGTCTTGCACCGGAACTTGTTGCATATTCAGACAATCGCCAATGCGTTGCGCCCGGCTTGGGGAAACCCTAGATGATTGGTGTTCCGCCCGGCGGGTGAGAACATGTTCATTGCAGAGTTTGAGTCCCAACGTGATCGCGATCGCGTGTGGGAGGGATTGCCGTGGCATATAAATAAGCACGCGATTGTTCTCACGGAATTCAAAGGGTGTATGCAGCCGTTTGAGCTACAGTTTGAGAAACTTCAGATTTGGGTCAGGGTCCCAAATCTACCTTTCAATTCGCGGAATGATGTGAGGGGAAAAGCAGTGGCCAAACAAATTGATAAGAACACATCCTTTGTGCAATTCGACCCTGTTGGTGGGTACCTTCGAGCTAGGGTTACAATTGATGTAAGAAAGCCTCTACGGAGTTGGATCTTAATTGATTCTGCAGCAAGGGGTGGGAGGGATTGGTATGATATTCAGTATGAGCAAGCACCAAATTTCTGTTTCTCATGCGGGCGACTGCGACATTCTGACCTTCGTTGTCCGACTCCTGGTACGCGTGATGAAAACGGTGAGATACATTTTAAAACAAGCCTGAGAGCGCCAGAGGAGAAGAAAAAAGGTGTGTCTAATGATAGCTCGTCCAAGGAGCAACAGTCGAGCCAAAGTAGCACTAAAGATGCGCGTGCTACAAATGCTAGAGCTGATACCAGTCCAGAGGTCAACTCGCCTAAAAAGAAGCATGATCAGAGGAATAAGAGAAAGGGAGGGCCTCATGGAACGAAGCAAGTTTACTGACAGATCACTTTGCCTCCGACTGATCAACCGCAGGTACCACAAATGAATGAAACCACAAATGATGTGGTGGTGTTTAAAGCGGGCGAGGTGCGTTCGGATGGTGATGAGAAGGAGTCAGGGGGGGGGGGAGCCAGAAACCAAAAACAAGAAACCGACTCCCACTAACTCTGAAAATTCCGAATGTTCGGCGGCGGCTGCATAGCAGCCCCGCCGGGAATGATGAGTTGCCTTAGCTGGAACTGCCGGGGGCTTGGGAACCCCGAGGCAGTTCGGGAGCTTCGCAGCATTGTGAAGCAGGAAGGGCCCGGTCTCTTATTTCTTATGGAGACCAAAATTTTAGCCAAGCGAGTGGAGAATCTACAGAACTCTCTTGGTTTTGCGGGATGTTTTGCGGTGAGCAGCGTTGGACTCAATGGGGGACTAGGTTTGTTCTGGTCTGCTGATCTAGATGTTGAGCTCAAAAATTATAGTTCTTCCCATATAGATATTATGGTGCAGAGGAAAAATGATACATCCAAAAAATAGCGTGTTATAGGATTCTATGGAGCTCCATGTGTGGAAGATAGATGCCACAGCTGGAGATTCATGAGAACTTTGTTTGCTATCCGGCATGAAGCTTGGATGTGTATTGGGGATTTTAACGAAACGTTATTCGGCTCCGAACACTTTTCTCTTTCACCAAGACCTGAGTGGGAGATGAAAGCGTTCCAGGAAGTAATGGATGAGTGTGCAATGGTTGACTTGGGGTGGTCAGGCATGGAATATACATGGGATAATAGGCAGTCGGGTCGATCTAATGTTAAAGCCCGGCTGGACAGAGCCTTTGGCAACACAACACTTACTAATTTATTTGCAAATGTCAAAGTTCAGCACATTGTCGCTGCGGAGTCAGATCACTCTTTTGTCCTAGCAGATCTAAGGTAAAATCTATCCTCCAGTGTACATCGAGGGCCTAAACCCTTTCGATATGAGGACATGTGGCAGACACATGCGGATTATAACCAGCTCATCCTAGACTCTTGGCAGAAGGGGTCGGGTCGTCACGGCCTGGGAGGCGTGGTTGAGGCCCTGCACAACTTACAAACACAGTTATCTGCATGGGGTAAAAGGTAGTTTGGTTGTCTTGCTCGAAAAATTCATAAGTTACGTGAACAGCTAACTCGGCCGCGGAGTCGATCTGTGGGCAGTGGGCCTTCCACCAAGAAGAGATTGTGAAGAAACTGAGACTTGCCCTCCACCAAGAAGAGATTTGGACCCGACAACGGTCTAGAGTACCGTGGCTACGCGAAGGAGACCGGGATATTTCCATGCCCAGATGTCTCAGCGTAAGCGCATGAATCGGATCGAGAAACTTGAACGCTCAGATGGTACTATGTGTACCTCCTGAGGAGGACCGGGAAGAGGTCCAAAGTTTCTTCGAAAATTTATATACATCTCAAGGTTTTCGGCAGATGGAAGATCTGCTCGAGTTTGTACCCAGCAGAGTTATGGACCCGATGAATTATGAGTTGCAAAAGCCATACACGGCGGAAGAAGTTAAAAAAGCTCTGTTTCAAATGGCACCGTCAAAAGCCCCGGGAGTTGATGGATTCACAAGGGGTTTTTTCACATTTCTTGGAATCTTCTTAAGGATGACATAATTCCAGCGGTGCTTGACTTTTTGAATGGTGACGAACAGCCAGCGGGTATGAACGATACCTCCATCACCCTAATACCCAAGGTACGTTTTCCACAAAATATTTCCCAATATCGCCCGATCTCTCTCTGCCCAGTCCTGTATAAAGTTACTGCCAAAGCTAGCACTAATCGACTGACAGAGTTTTTGGATGATATTATTAGAGCGGATCAGAGCGCATTCGTCCCGGGTCGCTTGATCACAGACAATGTCTTAATTGCGTATGAAAGTGTGCATGCCATGAAGAGAAGGAAGAAGGGAGGAAATGCTGCTTGTGCTATTAAATTAGATATGATGAAAGCCTATGATCGCGTCGAGTGGCACTACCTCGAAGCAATTATGCTAAAGTTGGGGTTTGGATTCGATTTTGTTTGTCTCATTATGAAGTGCGTAACTTCAGTGCGGTTTGTTGTTCGAGTAAATGGCGAGCTTCTTCCTTTCTTCTCTCCCTCTCGGGGGTTCCGTCAGGGTGACCCCGTATCACCTTACTTGTTTTTGCTTTGTGCCAAGGGCTTCACTTCACTGCTGAATTTCTATGGAGGGGCTTATATCAACAGAGGCATACATGTCAGCTATAGACGTCTTTGGATCAATCACTTACTTTTTCCGGACGATAGTCTGATCTTCCTGCAAGCTAAGGTGCAGAGTGCTTATCGTTTGAATAATACTCTTCGTATCTATGCGGAGTGTTCTGGTCAAGCAGCGAATAAAGAAAAAAGTGCAATATTTTTTAGCCCAAACACTCCTGATCCTACAAGGCTTTTACTAAAGCAAACGCTACAGATTTCAGTGGAAGCTTTTGGTGAACGCTATCTCGGCCTTCCGACTGCTGTTGGTTGAATTACTGGAGGCACTTTCGACCACATCGGGGAGAGGATTCGGTCAAAACTCCAAGGTGGAGTAGACAGACTTATTTCGTGCGCTGGAAAGGAAGTCAGAATTAAAGCAGTAGCCCAATCAATCCCCACATACAGTATGTCTTGCTTCCAGCTAACGAAAAAAGTGTGTAAGAAGTTGGCCACGCTTATGGCAAAATACTGGTGGAGCAGTAACCTTGATCGCCGATCTTTACATTGGCTATCTTGGGATTCTTTGGCTGCACCAAAAATTAAATAGCGATGGGATTCAAAGACTTGCAACTCTTTAACCTGGCACTACTCGGCAAGCATGGGTGGCTGAAAGAACATGCGGTGCCCCCATGTTTGGTTTTGGTAATTGATGACAATCTCTATGGACTAATGGTTGCCTTGAGTTATATTTTAAGGTTTTGTCCATAGGCTTTTCTTGAAGTCCATGTGTTGGTTTCAAGGAGTTTATGAGTTGACCAAGATGCTATTAAGGTATTATCAAAAGATTGGTCATGTGAGTGTTGAGCTTATTGCAAGCATGTCTTGAAGAAGAAGATTGTGTGATCATTCATGTTTACCTTCAAGACATCATCCAAATGAAGAGACTTGGAAAGATTCAAGGTTGATTAAGACTAAGTCAAGAGTGAATCAAGTTGATCAACTCGCAAAGCGTAAAAGATGTACCGAGAGGGATCAAGTGATCCCATGGTATGGTCAGCATTGTCCATTGCACTTTGTGTACTAACCCATGGTCTTCGTGAGAGTTCTTTGTGGGGTTAGGATGCGGTGTGCAAGTTCAAGTGATGCATGATGAATAGATCAAGTGCTTGAAGCTTGCCGTCCATTATGGTGACAATGGACATGTGAAGATGTGCCGAAGAGTGGCTCACCCATAGTGGACTATGGGGGAGCAATCATCTAGTCTTCATCGAGCCAACGCAATCAAGAAAGGTGGTCCAACTTGAGGGAGTCAAGATCGTCATCATCTAGCTCAAGTGGATCATGTGCAAGGCAAAGGTTTGCCCTTGATAGGTTTTCTATTTTACCGGTCTCATGGTGGTAGTTGGGAGACCGGGTTATAGGATCGATAGCCGTACTATCAAGGGGGGCTCTCAAGTGAGTAGCTTGATCGTCGTTCGTCGAGAGCTCAAACCATTGCATCCTTGCATCATGTTTCTTGGTTGTTGTTTGGTTCTCTTTGTGAGTCTTAGAGCTTATGGTCATCTTGATGACAAGCTTGAGTTCATCGAAAACGGAGTTTGCATGCGTCTTCTATGATGTTTTCAATGTTGGAGGTTTTACCGGTCTTATCCAAGGAAGGGTTCTCACCATTTTCTTTTGGGCCTTTTCTCATTTGCTTATTAGTGGTATTTATATCAAGATTGTGTTAGCCCTTGTCGCTAGCTTTCCAACAAACTTGGTTTCAATTCGAGTCCGAATGCAGAAGTTGTGGTAGTTTTTGTGTTCGAAAAGGCTGCGGTGCGGTACTACCGCGGTAGGATCGGAAGTAATTTTTACTACCGCTTGGGAGCGGTACTACCGCTTGGAGCAGTACTACATGCTACTTCCGCTCGGGACCAAAAACTCACACAAGTCCAGCGGTGGTAGGCACGAATGTAATTTTTAGTACCGCTCATAGCAGTAGTAATCGCTACCCTGAGCTGGAGCACCGCGACCCCTAGCTGTAGTACCGTGATGTCAAGCGGTACTACCGCTCGGTGCGGGCTGTGAGCATAACGGTTGGATTTTTCCCCACCTATAAAAGGGGGTCTTCTTCCCCATTGAACCTTATCCTTTTTAGCTCGTGTTCTTCCCCCATTGTTGACCTTCTTCGAGCTTGCTAACTCTCAATCCCTCCAATGATTCTTGCTAGTTCTTGAGGGAAAAGAGAGAGGAGATCTAGATCCACGTTTCCACCAATCACTTTCTCCTCTAAGTGAGGGGAACCCCTTGGATCTAGATCTTGGAGTTCTTCGTGGTCTTCTTTCGTTCTTCCTCTCATTTTCCTCGCTAGCATTAGTTGCTTTGGTGGGATTTGGGAGAGAAGGACTTGGGCACTCCGTGTGCCCTTGCCATTGCATTTGGTGCATCGGTTTGGGTTCTCCACGGTGATACGTGGAAGTGAAGTTTGAGAAGCTTATTACTCTTGGGTGTTTGGGCACCCTAGAGCTTGTTCCTCTTGGGTGCCTTGGCGCCTAGGCGGTTGGTGGTGTTCGGAGCTCAATCATTGTGGTGTAAAGCTCTGCAAGCGTCGGGTCTCCAATTAGGTTGTGGAGATCGCCTGAGCAATTTGATCGGTACCGTGACCGCCCCAAGGGTTGCCAAAGTGTACGGGTTCGGTGACCGCCCCCAAGGGTCTCCATTTGTACGGGTTCGGTGACCGCCCTCAAGGGTCACTTAGTGGAATCACGGCATCTTGCATTGTGCGAGGGCGTGAGGAGATTACGGTGGCCCTACTGGCTTCTTGGGGAGGATTGTGCCTCCACACCGCTCCAAACGGAGATTAGCATCCGCAAGGGTGTGAACTTCGGGATACATCGTCGTCTCCGCGTGCCTCGGTTATCTCTTACCCGAGCCCTTTACTTATGCACTTTACTTTGTGATAGCCATATTGTTTCTTGTCATATATCTTGCTATCACCTAAGTAGTTTTTCTTGCTTAGCATAAGTTGTTGGTGCACATAGGTGAGCCTAGTTGTTGTAGGTTTTGTGCTTGGCAAATTAACCGCTAGGTTTATTCCGCATTTGTTCAAGCCTCAACCGTAATTATTTTAAAGCGCCTATTCACCCCCCTCTAGGCGGCATCCACGATCTTTCAATTGGTATCAGAGCCTCGTCTCTCTTTGTTAGGCTTAACCGCCTAGAGAGTAAAGATGTCGACTAGGGTATTAGGATTCTCTGACACTCTTAGTTTCGATGGCACAAATTTTGATGTTTGGGTAATTCACATGCTTAATCTCTTTAGGGTCATGGACCCAATTTAGAGCGAATTGTAGATATGGGTTTTCTCCTCCAAAGGATCCCCAAAGATTATCTTTAGAGGATGAGAAAAACTCTTATCTCAATGCTCAAGCTTCTAATGTGATTTTCGATGCTTTGAGCAATTTAGTTATATTTCAACTCATGTCGTTCCGGGATGCTCATGAGTTGTGGACAAAGCTTCAAGATAAATATAGTGTGTCCAAGATTTGTGTGGATGATTGTTCTCCCTCCACCTCTGGCCGTGTTGCCTTCTCAACTTCTTCTACTTCACTACATGTGGATTGCCACAAGGTAATGCTAGGGTGATTAGTGGTGGTCATTGCAATGATGATAGTGTGCTTGTTCTTGGTGATTCTTCATCACTATCTTATTGCAATGGTCCTTCTTTGGACTTTAACACTTCGAGCACCTTACATGTTTCACATGCTCGTGTTGGTAGTCCTTGCATATCATGTAGAAATTGCTTGCTCAAATCTCATGATGATATGCTTGCTATGTCTTGTTGCCATGATTAAAATGTATCTATTTCCTCGAGTTGTTGTGCTAACAATGTAGAGGAAACCCAACACTCCATGGAACAAGATGTGGTCTTGAACGGTGCTTCAAGGGATCCTACATCATCATCGATTGCTTTTTTCCTTATGGCTAAGGCTTCAAAGGTATCTCCCACTTTGAATCCCAATATATCTTGTGATGATATTGATGATGGCAAGAATGATGATGATGTTGATTATGATGAAGAGAATTATAATGTTGCCTCCTTAAAAATGAAAGGGGAAATGGTTTTTAAAGCTCTTCATAAAAATAAAATTGCTCGTTCCAACTTCATGGAAATTATGTCCATTGCCATTGAGGGCAAGAAGTATATTGAGGAGTTGGAATATCATCTCGAGGAGCATGAGGTCACCATTGAGAAAATGGAAGGTCATGAGCGTGATTACGCTAATGAGATTGCGGACCTCTCTCAAGCTGTTGAACTTGAACAAACCACCAAGGAATCTCTCGAGGAGACTTTTGCTCTAGAATTATCTAGAGTGAGGGAATCTCGTGATAGAGCTCTTGAGGTGGCCAATGATTTTGAAACTAAAAATGAGGAGCTTGAAGTTGCGCATGCTAAACTCCTTGAGGACTTTGAGCACCTCGAAAATGGCTCAAGGGTCATTAAGAGTGAGTAAGGGAGTCCCGGACTAGGGGGTGTCCGGATAGCCGAACTATCATCATCGGCCGGACTCCAAGACTATGAAGATAGAAGATTGAAGACTTCGTCCCGTGTCCGGATGGGACTTTCCTTGGCGTGGAAGGCAAGCTTGGCGATACGGATATGTAGATCTCCTACCATTGTAACCGACTCTGTGTAACCCTAACCTATCCGGTGTCTATGTAAACCGGAGGGTTTTAGTCCGTAGGGGAAAAAACAATCATACCATAGGCTAGCTTCTAGGGTTTAGCCTCTTTGATCTCGTGGTAGATCCACTCTTGTAACACACATCATCAATATTAATCAAGCAGGACGTAGGGTTTTACCACCATCAAGAGGGCCCGAACTCGGGTAAAACATCGTGTCCCTTGTCTCCGTTACCATCCGCCTAGACGCACGATTCGGGACCCCTACCCGAGATCCGCCGGTTTTGACACCGACATTGGTGCTTTCATTGAGAGTTCCTCGTCGCCGTCACCAACAGGCCCGATGGCTCCTTTGATCATCAACAACGACGCGGTCTAGGGTGAGACTTTTCTCCCGGACAGATCTTCGTGTTCGGCGGCTTTGTATCTGGCCAATTCGCTGGCCATCCGGAGCAGATCGAAAGCTACGCCCGGCCGTCAGTCAGATTTGGAAGTTTAAACTATACGGCCGATACCGCGGAGACTTGATCTTCGACGGATTCGAGCCGCAGCCAAGCGCCGCCTTTGTCTCGATGGGCATGATCTAGCTACTGTAGAACAGTGCCCTGGAGGCCGCACCAGAATCCGCTCCGACCCTTAATCTGGAGCCGGATTCCCCGATCGAGGACGAGTGGTTGGACACCGCCTCGGGGGCTTTAATCTCTACGGCGATCGAGCCGAACTCCATCCCTGTCCTTTGCGAAGACCTCGACTCCAGGGTGCCGGACTCCTCTCCGGACTGTGAACCCTCCGCGCCCTTGCCAATCGAATCTGATTGGGCGCCCGTTATGGAGTTCATGGCCATGACATCTTTCAAAGACTCGCCCTTTGGCGACATCCCGAATTCACTAAAGTCTCTCTCTTTATTCGGAGAGCCCTGGCCGGACTACGAACAAGAAGGTTGGGATGCGGACGATGAAGAAACTCAATGCCCACCCACCACCCACTTCATAGCCACTGTCGAAAGCTTACACGACGTGCTCGATTCCGACTCCGAAGACATCGACGGTATGGACGACGATGTAGGAGACAACAATGAACCAGCACCTATAGGATGCTGGACAACCTCATCCCATGATGTATACATGGTGGATACACCTAAAGGAAATGAAGACGAGGAACAACGGACGCCACGAAGGATAAATCCCTCGGCAGTTAAACGGCAACGTAAACGCCGAACAAAGTCCCGCCTCAACAAAGACCCAGCCATAGAGCAGGGCGAACCGGTGAACAACGAACAAGCTATCGAGCAATCGTCCGAACAAGACAACTTGGATAAACAATCTGTCCCGGCGAAGACAACAGTCCGGACGACCTCACGCCGGACAAACCATTGGAGCAAAATGACCTCCGAGAAAAGGCTGCCGCCATCACAGCGTAGCCTGAAAAAGCAAAAGCGGAAGCTCAAAACAGCGGAAGATGCACTCGGGATTAGATGGAGCAAAGTATTCAGCACCGCAGATAAGTACGGCGACAGTCGCCGAACAAAGAACTATCCGAAAAGAAAGCTACTGCCCGAATTCGACGAGGAGGCATAAGGGCCCCCACAATTAAAAAGCAAGAAGGCCACCCGGTCGGATGGACGACCTCACGGCAAAAAGAGAGCGGCGAATGGTGCCGCACAAGCCAATATGCGATCCGCCTAAGGATTCACATCAAAAGGATGGCCCAGTTAGGTCCATCTATGGGCCAAGAAAGCACGCCACAAAGCAATGCAACACGCCAAAATTTGAAAACCACGGCACACCCAAGTATAGGGCGCCAGACACCCCTATGTTTCATCGATGAGGTGCTGGATCATGAATTTCCAGTGATTCAAACCCGTAAACATAGAGGCATACGACGGAACAACAGACCACAGGAGTTCGGATTGAGGATTACATCCTCCACATACACATGGCTAGAGGAGATGATCTCCACGCCGTAAAATACTTACCCTTAAACTCAAAGGGCCAGCTCGGCATTGGCTTAAGAGCCTCCCGAAAATACCAATGGAAGCTGGGAAGAGCTCGAGGATGCATTTCGGGCAAATTTTCAGGGACCTCGTCCGCCCTCCGGACGCAGAACGATCTAAGTCACATAACTCAACAGCCCGGAGAGTCAGCCGGAAATTGGAACAGGTTCCTTACTAAAAAGAACCAAATAGTCGACTGTCCGGACGCCGAAGCCTTGGCAACTTTCAAACACAACATCCGAGACGAATGGCTCGCCAGACACCTCGGCCAAGAAAAGCCAAGAACAATGGCCGCATTAACAAGCCTCATGACCCGCTTTTGCGCAGGGGAAGACAGCTGGCTGGCTAGATGCAACACAAGCGACCCGAGTACATCCGAAATCAGGGATGGAAATGGGAAATCACGATGCAGAAAAGATCAGCGCCGGAATAAGGAAAATGGCCCAAATAGTACGACGGTCAACAACGGATTCAAAAGCTCTCGGCCGAACAACAAAACACTGGCCCTAAAGGATAACAGTGATGAGCTATCCAACCTAAACAAGATTCTGGATAGACTGTGTCAAATACATGGTACATCCGGGAAGCCTGCAAACCATACCCACAGAGATTGTTGGGTCTTCAAGCAGTCCGGCCGACTTAACGCCGAACACAAGGGGCTCGACACACCAAGTGAAAGTGACAAAACCCAAAAGCAACACTCCGGAAAACAAAAGACTTTTGAAGGAAATATGCCATAGAGGCAATAATAAAGTTATTATTTATTTCCTTATATCATGATAAATGTTTATTATTCATGCTAGAATTGTATTAACCGGAAACATAATACATGTGTGAATACATAGACAAACAGAGTGTGACTAGTATGCCTCTACTAGACTAGCTTGTTAATCAAAGATGGTTAAGTTTCCTAACCATAGACAAAGGAGTTGTCATTTGATTAACAAGGTCACATCATTAGTTGAATGATCTGATTGACATGACCCATTCCATTAGCTTAGCACCCGATCGTTTAGTATGTTGCTATTGCTTTTATCCATGACTTATACATGTTCCTATAACTATGAGAATATGCAACTCCCGTTTACCGGAGGAACACTTTGGGTACTACCAAACGTCACAACGTAACTGGCTGATTATAAAGGAGTACTACAGGTGTCTCCAAAGGCAGATGTTGGGTTGGCGTATTTCGAGATTAGGATTTTTCACTCCGATTGTCGGAGAGGTATCTCTGGGCCCTCTCGGTAATGCACATCACTAAGCCTTGCAAGCATTACAACTAATGAGTTAGCTGTGAGATGATGTATTACGGAACGAGTAAAGAGACTTGTCAGTAACGAGATTGAACTAGGTATTGGATACCGACGATCAAATCTCGGGCAAGTAACATACCGATGACAAAGGGAACAACGTATGTTGTTATGCGGTTTGACCGATAAAGATCTTCGTAGAATATGTAGGAGCCAATATGGGCATCCAGGTCCCGCTATTGGTTATTGACCAAGAATAGTTCTCGGTCATGTCTACATAGTTCTCGAACCCGTAGGGTCCGCACGCTTAAGGTTTCGATGGCGGTTATATTATGAGTTTACATGTTTTGATGTACCGAAGGAGTTCGAGTCCGGGATGAGATTGGGGACATGACGAGGAGTCTCGAAATGGTCGAGACGTAAAGATTCATATATTGGATGATATGTTTAGGCCAAGGGTCAAGCCCATGAGGCTTTAGGTCGGTGCAAAAAGAGTTTTATGGAGGCTGGGGCCAAACGCCGGAGACCTCGGCGTCGCCTCGGGCCGACGCCGAGGCCCATGGCGTTCGGGGCGACGCCAAGGATTGTGGCGTTTGGTCCTGGAGTCCGAGTGGGACTCTTACCTTTCGGGCAAAACCGACTTTGAGGAGGCTTTTGCTCCAAGTTTCGACCCCGGGGCTCAACATATAAATAGAGGGGCAGGGCTAGCACCAAAGACACAACAATTGATCCCTTGGATCTCTTAGCCGTGTGCGGTGCCCCCCTCCACCATATTCCAACTCGGTCATATCGTCGCGGAGTTTAGGCGAAGCCCTGCGCCGGTAGAGCATCATCATCGTCACCACGCCGTCGTGCTGACGGAACTCATCCCGACACTTTGCTGGATCGGAGTCCGGGGATCGTCATCGAGCTGAACGTGTGCTGAACTCGGAGGTGCCGTACGTTCGGTACTTGGATCGGTCGGATCGTGAAGACGTACGACTACATCAACCGCGTTGTCATAACGCATCCGCTTACGGTCTACGAGGGTACGTGGACAATACTCTCCCCTCTCGTTGCTATGCATCACCATGATCTTGCATGTGCGTAGGAAAATTTTGAAATTACTACGTTCCCCAACAGTGGCATCCGAGCCTAGGTTTTTATGGTTTGATGTTTTGCACGAGTAGAACACAAGTGAGTTGTGGGAGATACAAGTCATACTGCCTACCAGCATGTCATACTTTGGTTCAGCGGTATTGTGAGATGAAGCGGCCGGACCGACATTACGCCAGACGCTTACGCGAGACTGGTTTCACCGTTCACGAGCACTCGTGCTTAAAGGTGGCTGGCGGGTGTCTGTCTCTCTCACTTTAGTTGAACTGAGTGTGGCTACGCCCGGTCCTTGAGAAGGTTAAACGGAGTCTATTTGACGAAGTATCGTTGTGGTCTTGATGTGTAGGTGAGATTGGTTCTTGCTTAAGCCCGTAGCAGCCACGTAAAATTTGCAACAACAAAGTAGAGGACGTCTAACTTGTTTTTGCAGGGCATGTTGTGATGTGATATGGTCAAGACGTGATGCTATATTTTATTGTATGAGATGATCATGTTTTGTAACCGAAGTTATCGGCAATCGGCTGGAGCCATATGGTTGTCGCTTTATTGTATGAAATGCAACGCCTGTAATTGCTTTACTTTATCACTAAGCGGTAGCGATAGTCGTAGAAGCAATAGATGGCGTAACGACAACGATGCTACGATGGAGATCAAGGTGTCGCTACCGGTGACGATGGTGATCACGACGGTGCTTCGGAGATGGAGATCACAAGCACAAGATGATGATGGCCATATCATATCACTTATATTGATTGCATGTGATGTTTATCCTTTATGCATCTTATTTTGCTTTTATTGACGGTAGCATTTTAAGATGATCTCTCACTAAAATTATCAAGTAGTGTTCTCCCTGAGTATGCACCGTTGCCAAAGTTCGTCGTGCCGAGACACCACGTGATGATCGGGTGTGATAAGCTCTACGTCCATCTACAACGGGTGCAAGCCAGTTTTGCACACGCAGAATACTCAGGTTATACTTGACGAGCCTAGCATATGCAGATATGGCCTCGTAACACGGAGACCGAAAGGTCGAGCGTGAATCATATAGTAGATATGATCAACATAAGATGTTCACCATTGAAAACTACTCCATCTCACGTGATGATCGGTTATGGTTTAGTTGATTTGGATCACGTGATCACTTAGATGACTAGAGAGATGTCTGTCTAAGTGGGAGTTCTTAAGTAATATGATTAATTGAACTTTAATTTATCATGAACTTAGTCCTGGTAGTATTTTGCAAATTATGTTGTAGATCAATAGCTCGCGTTGTTGCTTCCCTATGTTTTTATATGTGTTCCTAGAGAAAATTGTATTGAAAAATGTTAGTAGAAATGATGCGGATTAGATCCGTGATCTGAGGTTTATCCTCATTGCTGCACAGAAGAATTATGTCCTTAATGCACCGCTAGGTGAGGACCTATTGCAGGAGCAAATGTAGGCGTTATGAACGTTTGGCTAGCTCAATATGATGACTACTTGATAGTTTAGTGCACCATACTTAACAGCTTAGAATCGGGACTTCAAAGGCGTTTTGAGCGTCATGGACCATATGAGATGTTCCAGGAATTGAAGTTAATATTTCAAGCAAATACCCGAGTTGAGAGATATGAAATCTCCAACAAGTTCTATAGCTAAAAGATGGAAGAGAATCGCTCAACTAGTGAGCATGTTCTCAGATTGTCTGGGTACTTCAATCGCTTGAATCAAGTGGGAGTTAATCTTCCAGATAAGATAGTGATTGACAGAATTCTCTAGTCACCAACACTAAGTTACTAGAACTTTGTGATGAACTATAGTATGCAAGGGATGACGAAAACGATTCCCGAGCTCTTCGTGATGTTGAAATCGACGAAGGTAGAAATCAAGAAAGAGCATCAAGTGTTGATGATTGACAAGACCACTAGTCTCAAGGAAAAGGGCAAAGGGAAGAAGGGGAACTTCAAGAAGAGCGGCAAGCAAGTTGCTGCTTTCGAGTGAAGAAGCCCAAGTCTGGACCTAAGCACGAGACTAAGTGCTTTTGCTGCAATGGAACTGGTCACTAGAAGCGGAACTACCCCAAGTATTTGGCGGATAAGAAGGATGGCAAAGTGAACAAAGGTATATTTGAGATACAGATTATTGATGTGTATTTTACTAGTGTTCGTAGCAACCCCTCGGTATTTGATCTTTGGTTCAGTTGCTAAGAGTAGTAACTTGAAACGGGAGTTGCAGAATGAATGTAAACTAGTTGAAGGGGAAGTGAAGATGAGTGTTGGAAGTAGTTCCAAGATTGATATGATCATCATCGCACACTCCCTATACTTTCGGGATTAGTATGGAACCTAAATAAGTGTTATTTGGTGTTGAGCATAAGTATGATTTGATCATGTTTATTGCAATACGGTTATTCATTTAAGTAAGAGAATAAATTGTTGTTCTGTTTACATGAATAAAACCTTATATGGTTACACACCCAATGAAAATGATTCATTGGATCTCGATCATAGTGATACACATATTCATAATATTGAAACCAAAAGATGCAAAGTTAATAATGATAGTGCAACTTATTTGTGGCACTGCCGTTTAGGTCATATTGGTGTAAAGCGCATGAAGAAAACTCCATCTCGATGGACTTTTGGAATCACTTGATTATGAATCATTTGATGCTTGCGTAACCGTGCCGTTTGGGCAAGATGACTAAAACTCCGTTCTCCGGAACAATGGAACAAGCTCTTGACTTATTGGAAATAATACATACCGATGTATGCGATCCAATGAGTGTTGATGCTCGTGGCAAGTATCGTTATTTTCTGACTTTCACAAGATGATTTGAGCAGATATGGGTATATCTACTTGATGAAACATAAGTCTGAAATAGTTGAAAGGTTCAAAGAATTTCAGAGTGAAGTGGAAAAATCGTCGTAACAAGAAAATAAAGTTTCTGCAATCTAATCGCAAAGACGAATAATTGAGTTACGAGTTTGGTCTTCAATTAAAATAATGTGGAATAGTTTCACAGCTCACGCCACCTAGAACACCACAATGTTATGGTGTGTCCGAACGTCGTAACCGCACTTTATTTGATATGGTGCGATCTATGATGTCTCTTATCGGTTTACCACTATCATTTTGGGGTTATGCATTAGAGACAGCTGCATTCACGTTTAATAGGGCACCATCTAAATCCGTTGAGGCGACACCGTATGAACTATGGTTTAACGATGAACCTAAGTCATCGTTTCTTAAAGTTTGGAAGTTGTGATGCTTATGTGAAAAAGTTTTCACCTGATAAGCTCGAACCCAAATCAGAGAAGTGTGTCTTCATAGAATACCCAAAGGTAACTATTGGGTACACCTTCTATCACAGATCCGAAAGCAAGTTTCGTTGCTAAGATGGATCCTTTCTAGAGAAGAAGTTTCTCTCGAAAGAAGTGAGTGGGAGGAAAGTAGAACTTGATGAGGTAATTATACCTTCTCCCTTATTGGAAAGTAGTTCATCACAGAAATCAGTTCCAGTGATTCCTACACCAATCAGTGAGGAAGTTAATGATGATGATCATGAAACTTCAGATCAAGTTGCTACCAAACCTCGTAGGTCTTCGAGTAAGATCCGCACTGTAGTAGTACGGTAATCATTTTCTGGAAGTCATGTTACTAGACCATGATGAACCTACGAACTATGAGGAAGCGATGATGAGCCCAGATTCCGCTAAATGGCTTGAGGCCATAAAATCTGAGATATGATCCATGTATGAGAACAAAAGTATGGACTTTGATTGACTTGCTCGATGATCAGCAAGCCATGTTAAATAAATGGATCTTCAAGAGGAAGACGGACAACGATAGTAGTGTTACTATCTACAAAGCTCGACTTTTCACAAAAGGTTTTCGACAAGTTCAAGGTGTTGACTACAATGAGATTTTCTCAACTGTAGCGATGCTTAAGTCTGTCCGAATCATGTTAGCAATTGCCACATTTTATGAAATCTGGCAAATGGATGTAAAAACTACATTCTTTAATGGATTTATTAAAGAAGAGTTGTATATGATGCAACCAGAAGGTTTTGTCAATCCTAAAGGAGCTAACAAAATGTGCAAGCTCCAATGATCCATCAATGGACTGGTGCAAGCATCTCGGAGTTGGAATATACGCTTTGATGTGTTGATCAAAGCATATGATTTTATACAGACTTTTGGAAAGGCCTGTATTTACAAGAAAGTGAGTGGGAGCACTACAGCCTTTACGATAAAGTATATGTGAATGACATATAGTTGATCGGAAATAATGTAGAATTATTCGCAAAGCATAAAGGAGTGTTTGAAAGGAGTTTTTCAAACAAAGACCTCGGTGAAGCTTACATATATTGAGCATCAAGATCTATAGAGATAGATCAAGACGCTTGATAAGTTTTTTCAATGAATACATACCTTGACAAGATTTTGAAGTAGTTCAAAATGGAACAGTCAAAGAAAGAGTTCTTACCTGTGTTACAAGGTGTGAGATTGAGTAAGACTCAAAACCCGACCACGGCAGAAGATAGAAAGAGGATGAAAGTCATTCCCTATGCATCAGCCATAGGTTCTATAAAGTATGTCATCATGTACGGATCTATTGCATACCCTACCACTAAGCTTGGCAAGGAGTGCAATAGTGATCTAGGAGTAGATCAATGGACATCGGTCAAAATTATCCTTAGTAGAATAAGGATGTGTTTCTCGATTATGGACGTGAAAAGGTTCGGTAAGTAAAGGGTTACGTCGATGCAAGTTTTAAACACTAATCTAGATGACTCGAGTCTCAATCTGGATACATATTGAAAGTGGGAGCAATTAGCTAGAGTAGCTCCGCAAGAGCATTGTAGACATAGAAATTTGCAAAATACATATGGATCCGAATGTGGCGGACCCGTTGACTAAACTTCTCTCACAAACAAAACATGATCACACCTTAGTACTCTTTGGGTGTTAATCACATAGCGATGTGAGCTAGATTACTGACTCTAGTAAACCCTTTGGGTGTTGGTCACATGTCGATGTGAACTATGGGTGTTAACCACATATAGATGTGAACTATTGATGTTAAATCACATGGCGATGTGAACTAGATTATTGACTCTAGTGCAAGTGGGAGACTGAAGGAAATATGCCCTAGAGGCAATAATAAAGTTATTATTTATTTCCTTATATCATGATAAATGTTTATTATTCATGCTAGAATTGTATTAACCGGAAACATAATACATGTGTGAATACATAGACAAGCAGTGTCACTAGTATGCCTCTACTAGACTAGCTTGTTAATCAAAGATGGTTAAGTTTCCTAACCATAGACAAAGGAGTTGTCATTTGATTAACAAGGTCACATCATTAGTTGAATGATCTGATTGACATGACCCATTCCATTAGCTTAGCACCCGATCGTTTAGTATGTTGCTATTGCTTTTATCCATGACTTATACATGTTCCTATAACTATGAGATTATGCAACTCCCGTTTACGGAGGAACACTTTGGGTACTACCAAAGCGTCACAACGTAATCGGGTGATTATAAAGGAGTACTACAGGTGTCTCCAAAGGCAGATGTTGGGTTGGCGGATTTCGAGATTAGGATTTGTCACTCCGATTGTCGGAGAGGTATCTCTGGGCCCTCTCGGTAATGCACATCACTAAGCCTTGCAAGCATTACAACTAATGAGTTAGCTGTGAGATGATGTATTACGGAACGAGTAAAGAGACTTGTCAAGAATTGAGATTGAACTAGGTATTGGATACCGACGATCAAATCTCGGGCAAGTAACATACCGATGACAAAGGGAACAACGTATGTTGTTATGCGGTTTGACCGATAAAGATCTTCGTAGAATATGTAGGAGCCAATATGGGCATCCAGGTCCCGCTATTGGTTATTGACCAAGAATAGTTCTCGGTCATGTCTACATAGTTCTCGAACCCGTAGGGTCCGCACGCTTAAGGTTTCGGCGATGCTTATATTATGAGTTTACATGTTTTGATGTACCAAGGAGTTGGAGTCCGGATGAGATCGGGGACATGACGAGGAGTCTCGAAATGGTCGAGACGTAAAGATTCATATATTGGATGATATGTTTAGGCCAAGGGTCAAGCCCATGAGGCTTTAGGTCGGTGCAAAAGAGTTTTATGGAGGCCGGGGCCAAACGCCGGAGACCTGGCGTCGGCCTGGGCAGACGCCGAGGCCCATGGCGTCTGGGCCAGACGCCAAGGATTGTGGCGTTTGGTCCTGGAGTCCGAGTAGGACTCTTACCTTTCGGGCAAAACCGACTTTGAGGAGGCTTTTTCTCCAAGTTTCGACCCCGGGGCTCAACATATAAATAGAGGGGCAGGGCTAGCACCAAAGACACAACAATTGATCCCTTGGATCTCTTAGCCGTCTGCGGTGCCCCCCTCCACCATATTCCACCTCGGTCATATCGTCATGGAGTTTAGGCGAAGCCTGCGCCGTAGAGCATCATCATCGCCACCACGCCGTCAGGCCGACGGAACTCATCCCGACACTTTCTGGATCGGAGTCCGGGATCGTCATCGAGCTGAACGTGTGCTGAACTCGGAGGTGCCAGACGTTCGGTACTTGGATCGGTCGGATCGTGAAGACGCACGACTACATCAACCGCGTTGTCATAACACTTCCGCTTACGGTCTACGAGGGTACGTGGACAATACTCTCCCCTCTCGTTGCTATGCATCACCATGATCTTGCGTGTGCGTAGGAAAATTTTGAAATTACTACGTTCCCCAACAACTTTCCCACTAGGAGTCAAAACAGTGAACTTACTTCATGTGATAACACACAGCGCGGCACCTGCCATACCAGGACACCGTCCGCATAATGGGGATAGAACCTACCAAAATTCGCTATAGCAGCACTTCCTTCAAAGGAATGACGCCAGGCCTTCTTTATTATAGATGCTCTGTACCACTAGAGGGTGTGTTCAGTTCATCCGACAACCCCGTCATGGAAAGCTCACTCCCCATCGCCCCATTCAGAAAGAGCCCTTAAGCACCACCGAGGCGCAGATTTCGCCCGCTTTACGCAATACCGCATTATGCATCTCTAACACTTAAAATGCCCGGTCCACGCGGCATCATCTCGTTAAAAGGAAGTATTAAGTGTCACTTGAGCACGGAAGAACGGGAGACTGCCTTGACAGCCCCATAGCTGTCCGGCTCTGCTAGGCAAAGAACCTGAATCGGTCATTCAAACCCCGGACTCGGTTAGACGAGTCAGGCGCCTACTAGCGGCATACCCCCATACGAGGGGCCGCATACATGTATAACAAGAGACAATAAAGCTCAATTTTATTTAATTCTTCGAACCGTACTCTGTTTATTTAAGTACACCTTTCGCACGAAACTTTTTCTTTCAAACTAAGTTCCTCTCTTTTACAGATGAACAACGTGCTACACCCGTCCAGGATACGGCACAACGGAGACACGGTATGAGGCGTGCAGTGAGGACCCGTTGCAAGGATTCTTTCAGATTAAGACCCTGCGTAAACCTTTTTTCACTGTCTCTTGTTGATATACATCCCCCCGGTTCCTTAATATAACCGAGGAGGAGGCTGGTGCTTTGGCATTGGCCGCACCAGAATTTTTGCGCGTACCTGGACACCAGGGGCTTAGGGCATTATTCTGCCCATTTTCATAAAGACCGAATACCTTAGGGAGTACTCGGCGTCTCGAGTTAGGCCTTATATGCATCAGCTCCGAATCATGTCTTTGGTCAAATGTTGGGTTGCCCGGCTCCTGTGTTTTGCTGCCTTACGTTACGCTTTTCACGGCTAACGCAGCACCGGAGAACTATCGCGATTGTGCCCGGTTCGGCAGGCGAGCACCTCGAGAGAAAGCCAAAAACTGACTGTCATGATATAGCGAGAGACTGGTCAACCACTCGATGACTCACATGAATGTTTAGGATTCCTCCGCATTAACGAAGGACCGGTTTTCAGTCAGGCACATACGCACCCCGAATTCGGGAGAGTGCGGTGTCCCCAGGGGCTATATAGTAGCCCCACCTTCGAACTCCTATGGCTAAGTGAAAGTGATAAAGCATTATAGTCCGGTTGCCTGGTTTGCTACGCTATCACCTCCTTAACAGGACCAAGACGTTGGATTAAGTGTGAAAAGTGCCCTTTTTGCAAACACCCCGCACTATGTGCGTGGGGCTAAACCAAGGACTGCCATCTTTGAGTTATATACACATATACATAAACGGCCAAGACAGGAGTAGTTTACTACTTGAACGCACAAGTATAAAACACTTATATTACATTGAAACATTGTTTTCACAAATCATACATGTCATTTAAACATAATATCCTTCGAGCACTGCGTCTCTATTAAACAGCGCCCGGCAGACTTCTTCAAAGTAGTGCTCGGCAGGTACTCGGCCTCTGTCCGAATCCTGGGATGCAACGTCAGTGGCCTTCATCTCTGCCCAGTATGTCTTGACACGGGCAAGAGCCATCCGCGCTCCCTCATACACGCCGATCGCTTCATTGCGTCGATACGTGGCACCGCACCAAGAAACTGCTGCACTAAACCAAAATAGCTCTTCGGCTGGGGTCCGTCCGTCCACAAGTGAGTCAAGACATGCTTCATGGGAAATCCAGACAATCGATTCAGCTCGGCCCATTCGGCCAACCGATCGGTCAGCGGGAGAGGACGCTCCGAACTATGGAATTGCGACCAATATAGCTATTCCCTTCTGTGCCCCTTCTGGCCACGGAAGTGCTCAACCGCGTCCACAACGCTCGCCGCCAAGTCCAGATAAGCATCCTCTGAACTCCACAATTTATCCAACTGAGAATACTTTGGATCTGTATATTTCCTCCGCAGCAGAAACGATTTTCCAGCCGCAATTGCCCCGGCCTGACTCAGCTCCTCCTTTGCAGCTCTCAAAGCCGATTGGGCATTCTTGGATTCGGCGGCAGCCTTCTTTAGGCCCTCTTGTTCCGCTTGACGTTCCTTTTCAAGAACCGCGCAGCGATCGGTAGTATTCCTTAACTTTTTGGCCATATCGGCGATCTCCTCTTTGCTTCGGCAGTGAGCAGCCCGTTCAGCTTCTAGCTCTTTGGCCGCCTTTACAGCGGCCACATTACTAATTCTGGCTTGCTCTTTCGCTCGGGCGAGTTTTGCCCGCAGCTCCTCCACGGCAGCGGCGCCATCTGCATTAAGCATACAAACAGTAAGACATGGGCGTCAAGCTCCCTTACAAGGTGTCCGCATAGAGGTCGCATACCTTGTGACTCGTCAAACCGTTTATTGACCAGCGCGATGTCCGCATCCGCCTCGTCAAGTTGCCGCTTTAGTTCGGCATATTCAGCAGTCTGGCTGGCCTCCGGACGCCCCGCCACATGTTCAGGAGTGGCGATATGATATAACTGAGAATTTGGTCCTCGGCACATTGTCAATTTTGACAACATACCAAGTCTCAGGGGCTACTATCTATACAGGGTGCATTTTATATGCATAGCTGTCAGAAGGTACATCATTTTTGCGTACCTCAAACCCCGTCAGTAAGCTTCTGACGGCTTCATGCAATCCGCTCTCCGCGGATTCAATTCTTTCAAACACCATACCCATTAGAGCACGGTGATCCTCTGAAATAGCCGCTCGCCCGAGCAGATCCTTCAGCTCCTCCGACCGCACGCCACTTGGCGCCGGACCTTCCGGCCCCACCGGACTTGGGGGAACCCTCCGCGACGACACCTCCGGTTCGTCCGCGTTACATGAGGGTGCGACAGGTGGAGGCGTTTCGCTCTCCATCATCTCCGGAAGAAGATCCCCCGAAGACGAGCTCTGCCGAGAAGGGCTGAAGTCCGAACTACAAGGTACAATTTCGGTTATCCTCATGAATAAATACAGGGATGTTCCTTATTTACAAGACCCCTTCTTTTTACTTGCGGCTGGCTGGAGGGCTGATCCCCTTGCTTCCCCGCTCCCCCTTCGCCTTCTTCAAAAGGCGCGACCTTCAACATCTTGGTCAACATGGGATCCGGCGTGGTCTCTGGGAGGGGAGCCGGACACCTTATTAACTTTGCCTTGGCTCCTTTAAAGGGCATATATATATATATATGAAATAAATGAATGAACAGCTTGTCCGGTTACAGGACTACTTACTTGAGTATCTGGGCGATTGCAGCTTAGTCCTGCGTCCTCGGTCAAGTCCGGACACTTCTCTTGTGATCCAAAGAACAGTTTATACATCTCCACAGGCGTCGTGCCCCTAAAATTTTGAGAGCTCGTGGTCCCTCGGATTGAATTCCCACAAAGTGAGGGGGCGGCGTTGCAGGGCTGAAGGCGCCGGATCACCATAACCTGCAGCAGATTGATCCCTCTTTCCTGGAGATCTCGAATACGGCCCTGCAGCAGGGGAACGTCCTTGGACGGCCCCCAGTCGAGCCCCTTGTTGACCCATGATGCCAGCCGCGGTGGTGGACCTGAGCGGAAGGAAGGGAGCGCCGCCCATTTGGTGCCCACAGGAGGCGGTGATATAAAACCACTCCCGTTGCCAACCAAGCTCCTCTTGAAAAGAGCCCTCGGGCCACGGAGCATCAGCACATTTGCTTATGACCGCCCCTCCGCACTCCGCTTGCTGCCCCTTGATCATCTTTGGCTCCACCTTGAAGGTCTTGAGCCACCATCCGAAGTGGGGGGTAATATGGAGGAAGGCCTTACATACGACAATGAATGACGAGATATGGAAGATGGATTACGGATTCAAGTCATGGAAATCAAGCCCATAATAAAACATGAGCCCCCGCACAAAGGGGTCCGTCGAGAAGCCTAAACCCCGAAGGAAGTGGGACACGAACGCCACGTTCTCGTCGGGCTCAGGAGTGGGAATGACCTGCCCTGGAGCAGGCAGCCTATGCGAGATCTCGCCGGTCAGATACCTGGCGTCTCGCAGCTTTAGCACATCTTCTTCTGTGACGGAGGAAGACATCCATCGGCCGTGCTGGTCGGAGCTGGACATCGTCAAAAGTCCGAAGCGCTGAATCTGAAGCTTTGGGTGTTGGAACTCGAAGCGAGGCGAACTTCGATGGAGGGTGTAAAGAAGAAGAGGGCCTTGGTCTCATCATAAAGAGCTTGAATACCAAGAGCCCACCCCGTGGTCGATTAGGACTCGCCTTCGATAGAGAAGGCATGCCGACGGGCATGGTTGGGTTACCACGTCCGTATTGATGAGAATCCCAAAATAAGGGGGCACGATCTACGCTTTGATAAGACGTGCCAAGGAAACCGCCTCGCTAAACACGCTGAGGTGGAACAATAAAAAAACGATTCATATAAAGGCCTGGCAGTGGTGTGATGTCACGCCGCGGAATACATCAGCAGATCTGTGCATAAATTATTCTCTCTACGGTGTTATGTGGAACTTGTTTTGCAAAGCCGGACACTATCCTTGTGTTCAAAACCTTCTATGAAGTATTCGGAGGAGGAACCCGCCTCGCATAATCTTGAAGACAATCAACGCTACCGGACTCATCGTCATTGAAGCCTTGGTTCAGGACTCTTGAGGAGTCCCGGACTAGGGGTGTCCGGATAGCGAACTATCATCATCGGCGGACTCCAAGACTATGAAGATAGAAGATTGAAGACTTCGTCCCGTGTCCGGATGGGACTTTCCTTGGCGTGGAAGGCAAGCTTGGCGATCTGGATATGTAGATCTCCTACCATTGTAACCGACTCTGTGTAACCCTAACCTATCCGGTGTCTATGTAAACCGGAGGGTTTTAGTCCGTAGGGGGAAAACAATCATACCATAGGCTAGCTTCTAGGGTTTAGCCTCTTTGATCTCGTGGTAGATCCACTCTTATAACACACATCATCAATATTAATCAAGCAGGACGTAGGGTTTTACCTCCATCAAGAGGGCCCGAACCTGGGTAAAACATCGTGTCCCTTGTCTCCTGTTACCATCAGCCTAGACGCACAGTTCGGGACCCCCTACCCGAGATCCGCCGGTTTTGACACCGACAGTGAGCTCATCAAACTCACCGAGTCTCATGCTCAACTTAAAGCTTCATATTCAAAAGAGCTTGCGAAGTTGTCTTCTCCTCTTATTGCTAATGATGATGCTTGTGCTACTAACTCTATCTCTTGTGAAGCATCCATATTGAAGGAGAATGTTGAGCTAAGGGCTCAACTTGAGTTGCTATCTAGCAATTATGGGATGTTGGAAGAAAATCATGTAAAGCTCACAAGCTCTTATGATGATCTTCTAGTATCCCATAATGTGCTAAAGTTAGCTCATGAGGCCATGATTTCTAAGGTAACATCTAGTGAGCCTCATGTGGATACTAGCACTACTTTTATTCAAAATGCCATATTGCCTTGTGCTAGTCCTCGCGATTCATCCATGCATAACATTGGTACATCTTATGATGAATTGTTTTCCTTGCCTTGTTGCTCTAACGATGAAGCTTATACTTCCTATAGTACTTGTGTTGAGACTAACCATGTAGAGGAAATCAAAGAACTCAAGGCCCAAGTCACTTCTTTGAAGAAAGACTTGGAAAAGAGTCATGAAGGGAAATCCACACTCAACAATATCTTGAGTGTTCAAAAATCCCCCAATGACAAAGGTGGACTTGGATTCAACTCCAATAAGAAGAAGAAGTCCAAGATGAACAAGAATAAGGGCCAAGAACAAGTCAATAATTCGGCCAAGATTGTTTGCTTCAAGTGCAAAATTGAAGGGCATCATGTTAGATCTTTCCCATTGAAGAAGAAGGCCATTAGTGACAAGCAACAAGGGAAGCGGCTACAAGTGCATTCTTATACCCAACCTCAAGTTGAAGAAAGGCCTCTTCCCAAGAAGACTCAAGCTAATGCTTCTCAAGTTGAGAAATCAAGTGAGAAGAAAGTGACGAGTAGACGTTGCTACCTATGTCGTGAGATAGGTCACCTCGCTTCTTCATGCACTAGTGGTAACTTATCCAACCCAATTATTATTGATGATGTCTATTCTCTTGGGAAGGATAAGGTTGGCAATGTGGTTGCCAAGGTTGTTGGTACTCAAAGTGGTTTGAAGCAAAGAACCATTTGGGTAGCCAAGCCTATTGTGACTAACCTCTTAGGACCCAATTTGGTTGGGGACCAACTAGCTCAAACTTGATCAATAGGTGTTGTTGGAGGGCATTGGAGACTTGGCTACTTTATGAAGAATTAAGGGACATCATCATTCTAATTGTCTCAAGCCAAGTCATTCGGATTATTAAGTTCCTATCTTATATCCAATGTTCCTCCTTGCGGTAACTCGTGCTTAAAGTGTTTAGATTGATAGTTACTTACCCCTTTGCATGTTTGGTTTCATACCTTGCATGTGTTTGTATATGTTGTGCTTCCAACTTGATTTTCTTGAGCAATCAAGTATGTGTGTGTGGGTTTGCACATCATGTACGTGTGTGTCATGCGTTGAGCCTTTTGCATCTTGTTTATTTCTTAGTTGGCTCGTGTGAGAGATTAATGGAATATCCCATTATGGGGGAGTGATGTGCTTTGTGCACCTCACAATCCTATAATGTGTGTACATGAGCAATACCATATAGTATTGATATTTCAAGATTATCTAGTCGCTATGTGGTATGTCTTCTCATGAGAAATTCAAATTCTAAATTGTCCATTAATTATCTCTTGTTGGATCGTTATTTTGCCTCTTGTTTATCTTTAGTTGGTATCACATTATGGGGGAGTAATATGCTATGTGTATCTTACTAGCCTAGAAAATGTGTACATTTGAGATATTGTCACCTAGAATTGATATTTTAATCTTGTTCCTAGGTGGCATGTTAGCTCTACAAGTTGCAATTTGCTTTTTGTTTGGTGTGAAGATGATGTCGGATATCCTTGCTATCTACCACCGGGAATTATTTCCAAATACTTCTTGTCTTTTGACAATTGGTACTCACTTATGTGTGGTAGAAATTATTGATCATCTTTACATTGGCCTTTGCTTTCATTTCTTTATCTCTTGCCTAGGATTGTGTCAACTCCCATTGTATTCCATACCACTTGTGGATCTTGTTATTTTCTTGACCTTGTCTAGTATTTTCTAGATATAGTGAAAGTGGTGATCCCACCTTGTGCATTTTGTATTCAAATGCAAATTCTCTATAATGCACTAGTCTTGGGGGAGCTATCCTATTCTCTATAAAACACTCATCTTGTGATCCTTATCAAGTGTGTATTTGTGGAAGGCAAGCCGTTTCTTTTTGGTACTTTGTGCCATCATGAAACTTTGTAGAGGGCTTGGTTTGTTTGCAACCATTCTCTCTTTTGGGAGTTTGACATCTTTCTTTTTGAGTGTATCAATGGATATCTCATTCCTTGATGTATCTTTTATGGATATCCTCCAAGTGATGATTTATTCATTTGGTATCTCTTCTTCACTTGGTAATTCTTTGCCAATTGGTATCGGTTCTTGAAAATTTTGAGCATGCATATTAACTTCATGTAGTCTCCTTGGCATGCTTTCTTTCTTTCTTTGACCCAATATATAGGGGAAACTCCACCAAGTCTCAAATTGGATGAGATGTGCATGAAATTCATTCTCATATATGTATGCACATATTTAAGTGGAGTTTGTCCTATGTATTGTTGGTTCTCTAACTCTTTGTTCCCAATGAGTTTGGGTACCATTTGTTTGTGTTGTTGTTCTAGAAACAATTGGAGATGCATTGGATGCTCGGCTCACTCACAAGGAAGGTGGTGTCACCATGTGCTTATTGGACTCAAGCTAGGATGATCAATGAACTATCTACTACCTTCAATTGGTTTCTTCTACATCCTTCCAATGATATGTCAGTAACAAATATCCATTCATGCATTCCTTTCTAGCATTCAACCTTATGTAGGTTGCATCTTGGCATGATATTCATTCCATCTTGTGATACCTTGTTTCCTTTCTCAAAGCATCTCAACGATGATCTCATGTTGCTAGTTGTGATGTCTTTGATGTTCGTGTGATCGGAATTCATTTGTATACAATAAGACCATATCTAGCCATGTGATATGCTTTCAAGCAAATATCTTATTGGTATATTTATGACTTCCTTATGGATATCTTATTATTTCCTTTTTGTAACTATTTCGTGTGTACATCCTTCTTTGTGGATCGATATCATCATGATTTTCATCTACCTAGAATCTTATACACTTGAGAGAAATTACATATCTTGAAGATATCCTTTCTTTCATGTCCATCTTTTCTTTCTTGTATTATTTCTTGGGTGGCTCCGTGAAAGCTTTTGCCTTGAGTGCGTGTCTTCTATCGTTGCATCTTGGTGCGCTCTTGTGTGGCGAAGATTATTTTCCTCATGCTTATCTTTACGAGGTTTTTGCCATCTTAATTGGTATCCCTCGTCTTGATGAGCCTTTCATCTTCTATCTTCACCGTGGGTTGTCACAAGCATAGGTTCTCTATATGCTTATTGGTAAGCTTGAGAACCCATTTGCTAGTTGTGTGTGGGAATGATAGGCCTTGCACCGTGTGCCTCATTCTTTCAAGACTTTATTGATGCTTAATGCTCTTACATGTACATTAGTCTTCTCAAGTGCATTGCCTTGACTCACAAACATCTTTTTGGTTGAGCCCACTCTTAAGTTGCCTCTCTTACTTGTTGCTCAACCATGTGTTGCAAGTACTAGGCTTAGTTTCCTATATGCTCTCTTGCACTTGTTGTAAGTTTCTATTGATTTTGGGGGAGCTATGATCCTATTTTGTGCACTTTGTATCCAAAAAAAATTGTTGATGTGCACAAATCATGGGGAGCTTCTCTAGTTTCTTTAGAACACTGCTCTACTCTTATCATAATATCCTTTATTCATGTGGCTCGTAGGATCATTGGCCTAGTTGGTTCAGTTGGTATCTTTTTATAGCTTGCTTCAATTGGTATCTTTTGATTGCTTGATTGCTTGTTTCTCTCTTTGTTATGTCTTTGTGGCATATCTTCCTTTTGCAATCTTTGGGCCTCAATATAGTTTGTCTTCCTCCAGGTATTTACCGTTGGATATGTGTATTGCATTGCACTCTCTTGTTGAGAAATACACAATTTATGGAGGAACACATTTTATATTGGCCTTCTAAGCTTTTAGCCCATTTTGGCAATCGATGCCAATGGGGGAGAAGTTTCAGAGAGTTTTGTGGAGAAGTTTAGAGAGTTGTCTCTTCTGGCTTTGGTTTGTTCCTAAGCATACACATCTCC
Organism: Aegilops bicornis; assembly: GCA_021605145.1. Classification (NCBI taxonomy): domain Eukaryota; kingdom Viridiplantae; phylum Streptophyta; class Magnoliopsida; order Poales; family Poaceae; genus Aegilops; species Aegilops bicornis. The sequence continues at coordinate 698,880,326 of CM038672.1, read as the reverse complement.
TACGCATGCATTATAGGTTTTTGCATTGCATGGTGATGCATAATTCCTTATATAAACTCTCTTGAAAGTGATTGTCATCAATTACCAAAATGGGGGAGATTGAAAGAACATGTGGTGCCCCCATGTTTGGTTTTGGTAATTGATGACAATCTCTATGGACTAATGGTGCCTTGTGTTATATTTTAAGGTTTTGTCCATAGGCTTTTCTTGAAGTCCATGTGTTGGTTTCAAGGAGTTTATGAGTTGACCAAGGTGCTATTAAGGAATTATCAAAAGTTTGGTCATGTGAGTATTGAGCTTATTGCAAGCATGTCTTGAAGAAGAAGATTGTGTGATCATTCATGTTTACCTTCAAGACATCATCCAAATGAAGAGAGTTGGAAAGATTCAAGGTTGATTAAGACTAAGTCAAGAGTGAATCAAGTTGATCAACTCACAAAGCGTAAAGGATGTACCGAGAGGGATCAAGTGATCCCATGGTATGGTAAGCATTGTCCATTGCACTTTGTGTACTAACCCATGGTCTTCGTGAGAGTTCTTTGTGGAGTTAGGATGCGGTGTGCAAGTTCAAGTGATGCATCATGAATAGATCAAGTGGTTGAAGCTTGCCGTCCATTGTGGTGACAATGGACTTGTGAAGATGTGCCGAAGAGTGGCTCACCCATAGTGGACTATGGGGGAGCAATCATCTAGTCTTCATCGAGCCAACGCAATCAAGAAAGGTGGTCCAACTTGAGGGAGTCAAGATCGTCATCATCTAGCTCAAGTGGATCATGTGCAAGGCAAAGGTTTGCCCTTGATAGGTTTTCTATTTTACCGGTCTCATGGTGGTAGTTGAGAGACCGGGTTATAGGATCGATAGCCGTACTATCAAGGGGGGCTCTCCAGTGAGTAGCTTGATCGTATCGTTCGTCGATAGCTCAAACCATTGCATCCTTGCATCATGTTTCTTAGTTGTTGTTTGGTTCTCTTTGTGAGTCTTAGAGCTTATGGTCATCTTGATGACAAGCTTGAGTTCATCGAAAACGGAGTTTGCATGCGTCTTCTATGATGTTTTTGGTGTTGGCGGTTTTACCGGTCTTATCCGAGGAAGGGTTCTCACCATTTTCTTTTGGGCATTTTCTCATTTGCTTATTATTGGTATTTCTATCAAGATTGTGTTAGCCCTTGTCGCTAGCTTTCCAACAAACTTGGTTTCGTCGAATTCGGAGTCTGAATGCAGAAGTTGTGGTAGTTTTGGTGTTCTGAAAAGGCTGCAGCGGTACTACCGCGGGTAGGAGCGGAAGTAATTTTTTACTACCGCCCTTGGGAGCGGTACTACCGCTTGGAGCAGTACTACCGCGGCTACTTCCGTGGCTACTTTCGCTCGGGACCAAAAACTCCTCACAAGTCTAGCGGTGGTAGGCACGGATGTAATTTTTTAGTACCGCTCGCAAGCAGTAGTACTGCTACCCTTAGCAGTAGTACCGCTACCCCTAGCAGTAGTACCGTGATGCCGAGCGGTACTACCGCTCGGTAAGGCTGTGAGCATAACGGTTGGATTTTTCCCCACCTATAAATCGGGATCTTCTTCCCCATTTAACCTTATCCTTTGTAGCTCGTGTTCTTCCCCCATTATTGACCTTCTTCGAGCTTGCTCACTCTCAAGCCCTCCAAGGATTCTTGCTAGTTCGTGAGGGACCAGAGAGGAGATCTAGATCCATGTTTCCACCAATCACTTTCTCCTCTAAGTGAGGGGAACCCCTTGGATCTAGATCTTGGTGTTCTTCGTGTTCTTCTTTCGTTCTTCCTCTCATTTTCCTCGCTAGCATTAGTTGCTTTGGTGGGATTTGGGAGAGAAGGACTTGGGCACTCCGTGTGCCCTTGCCATTACATTTGGTGCATCGGTTTGGGTTCTCCACGGTGAGACGTGGAAGTGAAGTTTGAGAAGCTTATTACTCCTGGGTGTTTGGGCACCCTAGAGCTTGTTCCTCTTGGGTGCCTTGGCGCCCTAGACGGTTGGTGGTGTTCGGAGCTCAATCATTGTGGTGTAAAGCTCCGGGCAAGCGTCGGGGTCTCCAATTAGGTTGTGGAGATCGCCCGAGCAATTTGACGGGTATCGGTGACCGCCCCAAGGGTTGCCAAAGTGTACGGGTTTGGTGACCGCCCCCAAGGGTCGCCATTTGTACGGGTTCGGTGACCGCCCTCAAGGGTCCCTTAGTGGAATCACTGCATCTTGCATTGTGCGAGGGTGTGAGGAGATTACGGTGGCCCTAGTGGCTTCTTGGGGAGCATTGTGCCTCCACACCGCTCCAAACGGAGATTAGCATCCGCAAGGGTGTGAACTTCGGGATACATCGTCGTCTCTGCGTGTCTCGGTTATCTCTTACCCGAGCCCTTTTGACGGTGTCCTGGACTAGGGGGTACTCACCACGTCGTCTCCCAATCAGTTGGATTGGGCCAAGGATCCCCATGGCCGTATACTCATGGGCCAGTCCGGACAGTTGCCGCATACAAGGAAGATTCCACAAGACTTGGCGATCAAGACAAGGACTCCTCCCCAATGGCGATTCGGCTAGGACTCTTGTTATCCAAGGCCTATGGACAATTATATAAACCGAGGCCAGACTAGTCGATAGATATACAACAATCATAACATAGGCTAGCTTCTAGGGTTTAGGCTCTACGATCTCGTGGTAGATCAACTCTTGTAATACTCATATAATCAAGATCAATCATGCAGGAAGTAGGGTATTACCTCCATAGAGAGGGCCCGAACCTGGGTAAACATCGTGTCCCCTGTCTCCTATTACCATCCGCCTTAGACGCACAGTTCGGGACCCCCTACCCGAGATCCGCCGGTTTTGACACCGACATTGGTGCTTTCTTTGAGAGTTCCCCTATGTGTTCGGCAAAAGGTCGATGGCTCGCTTTGCACATCAAGCTGCGACTTGGCATCTTCGTCACCATTCATTGGTCACCTTGGTTCGACCAAGGACTGCGCCCTACCTCCGATCGTCATGTTCGGATGAGGGCCTTCATAAACATCAGCTCCGATCTCTATCAAGATCATGAAGGAGTCATCCAGGGAGCCCAGGGGCTCAACGTCAACATTGCCCTCGGCAACCGTACTGTATTTCTGGATAGCGGACTCGTGTCCGCCGCCACCGCCTCCTCAGGTGTCGTTTTAACGATTGCTTCAGTGGAATTGTGTGGAATTGAGTCTACAACAACCCTGGAAAATTTCGTCGAGTTCCGATGGAGGAATCTCTGGCAATCTCCGGTATATCTGGACGAGAATCCGGACGAGTTTAGGGCGTGGTGTCCAGCTTCTAGCTCGGACTTCCATTGAAAGATCCAACCGTTGATCGGCTGCGGAATTCCCATACCTACCACCCCTCAAAATTTCAGCTCGATCCGACCGTCCAAACTCCGGAAACCTTCCGATTAGTCCATCCCTTTTCGGATCTGTTTTCTGCGCGAAAACGAATCCGACCCGAGTTCGTCTTTTTTATGAACGGGATTTCGGACATCCTTTTTGAAGGAAGTTTTGTATGGGGTATTGTGTTTTGTTTCCGAACACATCCCACTAACTTTAAGATCTTTTGAACATGATCTTCAACATCATGCTGGTGTCAAACCAGTCCGGCAATATTGCTCCATGGCGCGCTAGACACGTCGTCACTTTGTTGAGCCGAGCTCAACTTCTTCGGATCATCATCTCGGCAAGCCGAACAAGAGTCCGGCATTGCGAAGGATAAATCATCACCAACATCGCCGCCCCATGGATTACACGGAGCGGGCATACCGGCATCGCCGCACGGTCGCTTCATCAAGCCGGCATCGACCACGTCACGACCTGCATCGGCAAGGCCGCACTATTGCTTCTTCAAGCTGGTGTACATCACGCCGACCTACTTCGGCATCTCGGCTGGACCGGGGGCTTCGCCATCTCTTCATCAACCTACTCCGGACACTTCGGCGTCACTAGCCGACAAGGCAATGGGTGCACGGATCGAGTCCCAATTTTGGGAATCACCTTCCTTCGGATTGCTACAACAAATAAACCAGGTGCTATTAATCCTAGTATTTCTTTTTTGCTTGTTTGGGTTAATTTTTCCCAAAGAATTATTACTCTGGTTTGTCCATCATATGTACAAAGGTCTATCAAATGGTAGCCGCATTATCGACGGTCGCATGATGGTTCGGTCAGTTTCCGTACATAGTCCGGTGAACGCCACATCCGGAACTCGGACCGACCTATGAATCCAGGCTTTGCCACGCCTTTATTGCATTACGCCGACAATCTGCATCTGCATCGACATTGACTTCGGCGCCAGGCCATATTTATTTTATTACTCACTTTGCATAAATTATTAATTATGCAACGATTTTTTTAATTATCATTATTACTACTATCTCCGGTTTGCGCCATTTTTTGTGCACAGGGAAATGGTCCGGGGACTTCGGCGTCACTCTGCAGGTCTGCATTGACCGTGCTATGTCACCACTTCGGCGTGTCGAGCTCTCCGCTCCGCCACCTCGGGACCGGCTTGGGGGATGGAACCTTGTCCCGCATCAAGCTCGGACCGCGTCATCAATACCGAACATATTAACCAGCTAAGTAGCTTTCATGCTCAAAGCTTTAATTTCTAACTTGTGTTCGGTTCGACCAAGCATTATACTTTTTCGGAAAATTTTGCTTGTAATTTTTTTTCTTGTCCAAACTTTGTTTGTGACGCATAAATTCAAATACCCAATTCATTTAGGGCTTCCTTCATGAAGCTTTTCCTCTTGCATATGATTATACTTGTACGGCTTTGTTCCTTGTTCATGTATTATGCCACAATATGCACCATATTGACTTAAGCGATTTGCAAGCTGGGTTGCCTCGCTCCTGTGTTTACCCCTCGTTCCCGATTGTTCGGCTAGGGAGTAAAGGGAGCACCTCTGCGACTATCACGATCGGGTCACCCGAGCCGGACCTCGGAGGTGAAGCCGAAGCTAGCGCTCTTACTGTTTTCAATAATGGTCTGCACACAACGGAACTCATGAGTACAAAAAATCTATTGCACAAGTCTCATATTAACAATGAGCACCGAAGAAAGGTATCGGTGCGGGTACTATTTTCTTCGAAGATGCTTTATCAGTAATATAGTATAAGTTCCCTGAGCGCGCTTTGTCTGTTACAGCCTTATGACCTGATTGCCTGGTTATTGGAAACACCGTCGATATTCTCGACAGATGGAGTACATAACACTTTTTGGTCCTTGACCGAAGAGGGAGAAGCCGACGGTCGGTTAAGACACATTTAAAGTTTGGTTGAACATAGATATGATATAAATACTTCGGTACATGCAATCATTCTTTTACCCAAGTCACTTGGGGGCTCTTAAATTTATATGAGCCGTTTTATGATAAGTGTTTTTCTTCTTAGTCGTTGCAGAGTTTTTATTATTATTTATCACTCCTTTTCTCGACACGAGTGTGCGGTCACTAGCCGGGGAGCCTAATTTCTCTCTCAAAACCGCTAGAGTTTAGTTTTCTAAACTGGCCTAATGAGAAGTACTCCGCCTTCGGGATGAGAGACTGAAGCCGTAGGCTGACCCGCTCGAAGTCTTGAGATAGGATGTGTCATGTTAAAGCACGGCAGAAGCACTTTTTTTCTAAAGTACAATTTTCGGATTGGCATCGAACACTTGATCTTGTTCGGACGTCATGTTTTTACTGACGTTTTTTGGTTTTCCAACCTTTTGTCACTTTTAAACTATTTGTGTGTTTTCAGCAGAAGTCTCGCAGTGCAACGCCGGACACCTTTAGAGATTCGGCAACAACACTCTCGGATATTGCTATATATGCATCGGTTTCGAATTGTGTCTTCGGTCAATAGTTGGGTTGCCCGGCTCCTGCGCTTGCCTCCTACGTTCCGCTTTGTTCGGCTAGGTGTGCAAAGGGAGAACCACTGCGATTGTGCTTCCAGCTCGCATGGTCAAGCACCTTAGTGGAGAAAGCCGAAAACTGACTGTCACAATGGGTGTAAACTGGTCAGCGATCCGATGGCTATATTAAATGACGGGCCATTCATAAAATTGGCCGAAGTGTTTCCGGCTTGACCTCATTGTCGCTGAACACTACCGGGGCTAGTAATCGGCCTCCCAAACTAAATTCTCAATATTTTGCTCTTACATTGGAGCTGAGGTTTCATGATCATGCTTAGCATGACAACCCAAAGAAAGGAACCGATAGCGGGACTATTTTCTTTGGAAGACATTTCTTCTGTTAAACAGTAATACACCATATCTCTCTGCGTACCTTTGTTTATAAAACCGTATGGCCAGATTGCCTTGTTTGTCGTAAATCTTTGCCCTCATAACGGCTTTATAAAGTAGGACAAACACTCCTCGGCTATTAGCCGAGGAGGTGGAAGCCGATGGTCGGTCAACAATGTTTTGTACAATGCGGATCCGAGCATTAATGACGTAAAAGTACTTCGATACATAAAGTCATTACACATAATTTGTGATTTTACTATGGATATCAATCCTTGATTCGGCCACCCGTGCCCGCATTAAGGCTCGGGGGCTACTGGGCTTCGGGCTTATTATTTACAAACATTAAAGGGTACATCGATCCCACGATGCGGTGTTGCCACCCGACCGGTGTCTGGGAGCTCTTGCATTGCTGTCCAATGCGAGAAAATTTTAAGTGTATCTGATCTCGAGGAGATTTTGATCCTCAGGTTGGTCGGCCGCACCCAACCTGAGTCTTGAGGCCCGAGCACGCCGCTTTTGTGTCCCAAGTATTCTGCGAGCTAGGACTTGATCCTCGGACCGATTTTGCAAATCAACTTTGAGTCTCGGCTGACTCTGAGGATCGGCGGTCTTATGTCATCCTTCATGTGCATCTCGGGTTTTAGACCGATACCCACCTTGAGGGCTACTGGCTATGTATCTCGGCAGAGAATAAATTGCACCAATCAAAAGTATTGACAAAAATCAGCCCACATTCGGATGGTGCACCACCTCGGAAGCAGTCCGGCATAAAGCTCGGGCGCTAGTGGCTGGCTCCATAGAGGACATTTCCGGCATTAAGCTCGGCTAAACTCCTTCAAACTTCTTTGACCCAAGGTGATTTACGACACCTCGGATACAGTCCGGCGTTGGAGCTCGGATACAGTCCGGCGTTGGAGCTCGGATACATAGTCCGGCGTTAGAGCTGGGAAGTAGTCCGACATTGGTGCTCGGCTGCAAAAGATACCTCGAATGCAGTCCGGCATTGGAGCTCGGACGCAAGAGGACGCTGACACCCGGGAACAACTTCAAACCCGAGGTATGGCATAAAAATAACAAGGCACTGATAAAGGCCGGAAACTTAAAGGGGCTCCTCGGATACCCGACGTGTAAACTCGTCGAATGCATTTCGGCGATCCTCAAGATCGAAGATGAGAAGATTTGTTGAACCAGTTTTCAAGACCGACGACTGAAGATGAAGAACGGTTCGGAAGAATCGAGGAGCGTCCCTAAACTTGAAGACCGGTTCAGGGGGATACTAACGGTGTCGTGGACCAGGTAGTAGTTGTAACAGTAGCAACGGAAAATTAAATAAGCGAAGAACAATATATGAAAAGCTCGAAGGAAATGGATCAGTGATGGACAATTATGTCGGATGTGATTCCTCATGTAATAGCTATAACATAGGGTGACACAGAACTAGCTCCAGTTCATCAATGTAATGTAGGCATGTATTTCGTAAATAGTCATACGTGCTTATGGAAAAGAACTTGCATGACATCTTTTGTCCTACCCTCCCGTGGCAGCGGGGTCCTAGCGGAAACTAAGGGATATTAAGGCCTCCTTTTAATGGAGAACTGGAACAAAGCATTAGCACATAGTTAATATCTGAAGTCCTCAAACTACGGTCATCACCGAGAAGTATCCCGATTATTGTCACTTCGGGGTTGTCGGATCATAACACATAATAGGTGACTATAGACTTGCAAGATAGGATAAAGAACACACATATATTCAAGAAAACATAATAGGTTCAGATCTGAAATCATGGCACTCGGGCCCTAGTGAAAAGCATTAAGCATACAAAGTCATAGCAACATCAATCTCAGAACATAGTGGATACTAGAGATCAATCCCTAACAAAACTAACTTGATTACATGGTAAATCTCATCCAACCCATCACCGTCCAGCAAGCCTACTATGGAATTACTCACGCACGGCGGTGAGCATCATGAAATTGGTGATGGAGGATGGCTGATGATGACGACGGCGACGAATCCCCCTCTCCGGAGCCCCGAACGGACTCCAGATCAGCCCTCCCGAGAGAGATTAGGGCTTGGCGGCGGCTCCGTGTCGTAAAACGCGATGAAACTTTCTCTCGGATTTTTTCTCCCCGAACGTGAATATATGGAGTTGGAGTTGAGGTCGGTGGAGGTCCAGGGGGCCCGTGAGATAGGGGGCGCGCCCTATAGGGGGGGGAGCCCCCTGTCTCGTGGACAGGGTGTGGGCCCCCTGGTGTATTTCTTTCGCCCAGAAATTCTTATTAATTCCAAAAAGTGCTTCCGTGGATTTTCAGGACATTCCGAGAACTTTTCGTTTCTACACATAAAACAACATCATGGCAGTTCTGGTGAAAACATCGTCAGTCTGGGTTAGTTTCATTCAAATCATGCAAGTTAGAGTCCAAAACAAGGGCAAAAGTGTTTGGAAAAGTAGATACGTTGGGACGTATCAACTCCCCCAAGCTTAAACCTTTGCTTGTCCTCAAGAAATTTAGTTGATAAACTGAAAGTGATAAAGAAAACCTTTACAAACTCTGTTTGCTCTTGTTGTTGTAAACATGAAAAGCCAGCATTCAAGTTTCAGCAAATATTATGAACTAACCATACTCACAATAACACTTAGGTCTCACAATTACTCATATCAATAGCATAATCAGCTAGCGAGCCATAATAATAAAACACGGATGACAACACTTTCTCAAAACAATCGTAACATGATATAACAAAATGGTATCTCGCTAGCCCTTTCTGAGACCGCAAAACATAAAAGCAGAGCACCTTTAAAGATCAAGGACTGGCTAAACATTGTAATTCATGGTAAAAGAGATCCAGTCAAGTCATACCCAATATAAACCAATAGTAATGAATGCAAATGACAGTGTGCTCTCCAGCGGGTGCTTTAAATAAGAAGGATGATGACTCAACATAAAAGTAAATAGATAGGCCCTTCGGAGAGGGAAGCAGGGATTTGTAGAGGTGCCGGAGCTCGATTTTAAAATAGAGATTGAATAAAATTTTGAGCGGCATATTTTTGCTGTCAACGCAAAAATTATAAGATGGTTGTATCTTCCATACTACATGCATTATAGGAAGTTCCCAAACAGAATGGTAAAGGTTTATACTCCCCCAACCACCAACAAGCATCAATCAATGGCTTGCTCGAAACACAGAGTGCCTCCAACTAACAACAGCCCTGGGGGAGTTTTGTTTAATTATTTTGATTTGCTTTGATCTTTTTGGATCATGGGACTGGGCATCCCGGTTACAGGCCCTTTCTCGTGAATGAGGAGCGGAGTCCACTCCTCTTGAGAATAACCCACCTAGCATGGAAGATATAGGCAGCCCTAGTTGTAACATGAGCTGCTCGAGCATACAAAACAGAATTTCATTTGAAGGTTTAGAGTTCGGCACATACACATTTACTTGGAACGGCAGGTAAATACCGCATATAGGAAGGTATAGTGGACTCATATGGAACAACTTTGGGGTTTAAGGAGTTTGGATGCACAAGCAGTATTCCCGCTTAGTATGGGTGAAGGCTAGCAAAAGACTGGGAAGCGACCAACTGAGAGAGCGACAACAGTCATAAACATGCATTAAAATTAATTCACACCAAATACAAGCATGAGTAGGATATAATCCACCATGAACATAAATATCATGAAGGCCATGTTGATTTGATTCAACTACATGCGTGAACATGTGCCAAGTTGAGTCACTCAATTCATTCAAAGGAGGATACCATCCCATCATACCACACCATAATCATTCTAATAGCATGTTGGCACGCAAGGTAAACCATTATAACTCATAGCTAATCAAGCATGGCACAAGCAACTATAATCTCTAAATGTCATTGCAAATATGTTTACCTCATAATAAGCTGACTCAGAAACGATGAACTCATCATATTTACAAAAAACAAGAGAGGTCGAGTTCATACCAGCTTTTCTCATCCCAATAAGTCCATCATATATCATCATTATTGCCTTTCACTTGCACGATCGAACGATGTATATACTAATAAGAGCGCGCGTGCATTGGACTAAGCTGGAATCTGCAAGCATTCAACTCAAGAGAGAAGACAAGTAATATGGGCTCTAAGTTAAATAAACAATCATGCATATGAGAGCCACTAAACATTTTCAATATGGTCTTCTCGACTCCCAAAGGAAAGAAAATAAAATAAAACTATTTACACGGTAAATCTCCCAACAAGTAAGAAGAAGAACTAGAAATCTTTTTGGGTTTTCATTTTAATTCTACTACAAGCATGAAATTAAACTAACTCATTTTTTTGGTTTTTCTTAAGGTTTATCAACCACAAAGAAGAAAGCTAGAAAAAGAAATTTAAACTAGCATGGATAATACAACGAAAGAGTATGAGCACCGACGACCAGTGTGTGAACATGAATGTAAAGTTGGTGAGAAATACGTACTCCCCCAAGCTTAGGCTTTTGGCCTAAGTTGGTCTAGTACCAAGGACCGCCTAGCTGATATCCGTAAGTGAAACTGGGGTCGTACTGAGATGCAGCGACAAGCGCCTCCTGAGAAGCAACGTGTTGGTGAGTTGCCTCCGCTCTCCTCTCGTGTTCAACTGCTTCCTCCATGGTGACAACATATCTTCCTTTTTCCTGATAATCAAAAAGGTAGGGAGCAGGAAGAGTAACAGGGACGACGTTGCGTCTGTCATAGGTTAGTCGATAATGGAGGAATTGTTCATTCCTCGCAAAAAAATGATGATTGAACATAGCTTATTTATCCAAATAAATAGGAGGTAAAATCATATCCCCCTCTCGTGGGGCTATATTAAGATAATTAGCCACACGGGTTGCATAAATTCCTCCAAATAAATTTCCCTTTCTACTATTATTCTGCAACCTACGTGCAACTATTGCCCCCAAGTTATAAACTTTATAACCTAACACAACACTCTTGAGTACACACAGATCACGGACACACATGTGACATGCTTCATCCTTACTGTTAATGCATCTACCAATAAAGAGAGCAAAATAATGCATGGCAGGAAAATGAATGCTCCCTATGGTAGCTTGTGCAATGTCCCTAGATTCTCCCACAGTAATACTAGCAAGAGAATCTCTAAATTCAGATTTATGAGGATCATTAATATTATCCCACTGCGGGAGTTTGCAAGCAGTTGTGAAATCCTCTAAATCCATGGTATAAGATGTATCATAAATATCAAATATGACACTAGGAGAATTACGCGCACAGTTATATTTGAACCTCCGCACAAAAGAATCAGTCAATTGATAGTACTGCGGACACTTATCTTGTAAGAAGTCGCTCAACTCGGCATTACGCACATACGCGTCAAATTCCTCCTTGAAGCCTGCTTCGACCATAAAATCATCGGATGGTCACTCACAAGCTCGTACATCCGCTTCCCTCGGCAATTCAACAACTTGCTCACGTATAGCAATCCTGGGCCCTTTCTTCACCGAGGAACCACCTTGGTACATTCTTCTAAGCATAATTATTTTTCTGAAAATTTCTGAAATTTTAGTAACTTCTAAATAAAAGTGAATAAAACTAAACAAGATTGGTAGCACTACTCCTACAAGTGCCTAAAGCCTATATCATGCATAAGAATTGCTTGGGACCTCATAAATTTAACATGCAAACTCAAGAACATAGTCACCTATGCAGCAAAAATTTGCAATGAATAAAGCACTAGAACAAAAACTAATTCGACCAATGGAGGAGTCACATACCAAGCAACAATCTCCCAAAGCAGTTTTGTGAATGGAGCTTTAAGAAAGGAGATCGAAAATCGCAGCAAAATGAGCTAGAACTCGTGCTTGAGCTGGATGGGGATTTTTTTGGGTAGAAGATGAAGTGTGTGGGTGCTGGTATAAGTGGAGGGGGGCCACCAGGGGCCCACGAGACAGGGGGCGCGCCCTATAGGGGGGGTGCGCCCTCCACTCTCGTGGCCTGGTGCTTGCCCCTCCTGTAGTATTTTTCGTGCCTAAAATCCTCAAATATTCCTTAAAAAATCATACTAAATTTGCAGGGCATTTGGAGCACTTTTATTTTCGGGGTATTTTTTTAGTGTACGGATAATTCAGAAAACAGACAGATAATACTATTTTTGCTTTCTCTATTCTAAATAACAGAGAGTAAAAAGAGGGTACAGAAGGTTGTGCCTTCTAGTGTCATCCATCTCATGATCATCAAAATGAATCTACTAACAAGGTTGATCAAGTCTTGTTAACAAACTCATTCCGAATAACACGGAACCAAAGAAATTTCGAATAACACTAAGTTACCTCAACGGGGATATGAAAATCCCCAACAATAAGAATATCATACTTTTTCTTGACAGTAGGGAGAGGAAATTCAGAACCTCCAATAATAATAGTTGGAACTTTCCAATAGAATTGATACTATGAACTTGAGATTGTTTCCTCGGAAAGTGTACCGTATGCTCATTACCATTAACATGAAAAGTGATATTGCCTTTGTTGCAATCAATAACAGCCCCTGCAGTATTAAGAAAAGGTCTACCAAGGATAATAGACATACTATCGTCCTCGGGAATAACAAGAATAACAAAGTCCGTTAAGATAGTGACATTTGCAACCACAACAGGCACATCCTCACAAATACCAACAGGTATAGCAGCTGATTTATCAGCCTTTTGCAAAGATATTTCAGTAGGTGTCAACTTATTCAATTCAAGTCTACGATATAAATAGAGAGGCATAACACTAACACCGGCTCCAAGATCACATAAAGCAGTTCTAACGTAATTTCTTTTAATGGAGCATTGTATAGTTTGTACCCTCGGATCTCCAAGTTTCTTTGGCATTCCACCCTTAAAAGTGTAATTAGCAAGCATGGTAGAAATTTTAGCTTCCGGTATGTTTCTTTTATTTGTGATGATATCCTTCATATACTTAGCATAAGGATTTACTTTGAGCATATCAGTTAAGCGCATACGTAAGAAGATAGGTCTAATCATTTCAGCAAAGCGCTCAAAATCCTCATCATCCTTTGTCTTCGATGGTTTAGGAGGAAAGGGCATGGGTTCTGAACCCATGGTTCTCTTTCTTTACCGTGCTTCCTAGCAACAAAATTTCTCTTATCATAACGTTGATTCTTTGGTTGTGGGTTATCAAGATCAACAGAAGGTTCAATCTCTACTTCATTGTTTTTGCTAGGTTGAGCATCAACATGAACATTATCATTAACATTATCACTAGGTTCATGTTCATCACCTGATTGAGTTCCAGCATCAGAAATAGAAATACCATTGGGATTCTCAGGTGTGTCTACAACAGGTTCACTAGAAGCATGCAAAGTTCTATCATTTTTCCTCTTCTTCTTTTTAGAAGAACTAGGTGCCTCTAAATTATTTCTCCGAGAATCTTGCTCGATTCTCTTAGGGTGGCCTTCAGGATACAAAGGTTCCCGAGTCATTCTACCAGTTCTAATAGCCACTCTAACAGCAAAATCATGTTTATTATTTAATTCATCGAGCAAATCACTTTGAGCTTTAAGTACTTGTTCTGCTTGAGTGGTAACCATAGAAGCATATTTGCTAATGAGTTTAAGTTCATCTTTAACTCTAGCCATAAAATCACTCAAGCGTCCTATCATGAAAGCATTACTCTTTAATTCTCTACCAACATAAGCGTTAAAACTTTCTTGTCTAGCCATAAAGTCATCTAATTCATCTAAACATTGGCTAGGAAATTTAGTAGACGAGATTTCAACTTTGTCATATCTATAGAGAGAATTTATCTTTACTACCTGTGTCGGGTTATACAGGCAATATGTTTCTTCAGCAGGCGGTATATTAAGACCATGTATTTATTCAATAGGAGGTAAATTCTTAACATCTTCAGGTTTAATGCCTTTTTCTTTCATTGATTTCTTTGCCTCTTGCATATCCTCAGGACTGAGAAATAGAAAACCCCTCTTCTTCAGAGTTGGTTTAGGTATAGGCTCAGGAGTTGGCTCAATTGGCTCAGGAATTGGCTCAGGAAGAGTCCAATTAATTTCATTAGTCAACATATTATTCTATAGTAATTCAGCTTGGTCGACTGTTCTTTCCCTGAAAACACAACCAGCACAACTATCCAAGTAGTCCTTGGAAGCATCGGTTAGCCATTATAAAAGATATCAAGTATTTCATTTTTCTTAAGAGGATGATCAGGCAAAGCATTAAGTAACCGGAGAAGCCTCCCCCAAGCTTGTGGGAGACTCTCTTCTTTGATTTGCAAAAAATTATATATTTCCCGCAAGGCAGCTTGTTTCTATGAGCAGGGAAATATTTAGCAGAGAAGTAATAATCATATCCTGGGGACTACGCACACAACCAGGATCAAGAGAATTAAACCAAGTTTTAGCATCCCCCTTTAATGAGAACGGAAATATCTTAATGATATAATAATAGCGAGACTTCTCATCATTAGTAAACAGGGTGGCTATATCATTTAACTTGGTAAAATGCGCCACAACAGTTTCAGATTCATAGCCATAAAAAGAATCAGATTCAACCAAAGTAATTATTTCAGGATCAACAGAGAATTCATAATCCTTATCAGTAACACAGATAGGTGAAGTAGCAAAAGCGGGGTCAGGTTTCATTTTAGCATTAAGAGATTGATGCTTCCATTTAGCTAATAACTTCTTAAGATCATATCTATCTTTGCAAGCAAAAATAGCTCTAGCAGCTTCTTCATCCATAACATAATCCTCAGGAACAACAGGTAATTCATATTCAGGGGGAGAACTTTCATCATCACTATCATCAATAATATCATCATTAATAATTTCATTCTCTCTAACCCTAGCAAGTTGTTCATCAAGAAATTCATCTAATGGCACAGTAGTATCACGCAAAGAAGTAGTTTCATCATAAGTGTAATGCATAGCAGAAGTGGCATCATCAATAACACGCGACATATCAGAATTCATAGCAGTAGCAGGTTTAGGTGTCGCAAGCTTACTCAAAACAGAAGGAGAATCTAGTGCAGAGCTAGATGGCAGTTCCTTACCTCCCCTCGTAGTTGAGGGAAAAATCTTGGTTCTTTCGTCTTTCAAGTTCCTCATAGTGACCAACAGATATAAATCCCAAGTGACTCAAAGAATAGAGCTATGCTCCACGGCAACGGCGCCGGAAATTAGTCTTGATAACCCACAAGTGTAGGGGATCGCAACAACTTTCGAGGATAGAGTATTCAACCCAAATTTATTGATTCGACACAAGGGGAGCCAAAGCATATTCTTAAGTATTAGCAGTTGAGTTGTCAATTCAACCACACTTGGATAACTTAGTATCTGCAGCAAAGTATTTAGTAGCAAAGTAGTATGATAGTAATGGTAATAGTGGCAAAAGTAAAGATATCAATTTTGTAGTAGTTGTAACAGTAGCAATGGAAAAGTAAATAAGCGAAGCACAATATGTGAAAAGATCGTAGGCATTGGATCAGTGATAGATAATTATGTAGGATGCGATTCCTCATGTAATAGCTATAACATAGGGTGACACAGAACTAGCTCCAGTTCATCAATGTAATGTAGGCATGTATTTCGAATATAGTCATACATGCTTATGGAAAAGAACTTGCATGACATCTTTGTCCTACCCTCCCGTGGCAGCTGGGTCCTAGTGGAAACTAAGGGATATTAAGGCCTCCTTTTAATAGAGAACCGGAACAAATCATTAGCACATCACTACTAGGAAAAGGGCTATAGATAGGATTGATACTAATGGCGCACCATGGAAGTAGTGCGCCACTACTATATACTAATGGCGCACCAGTTGGTGATGCGCCATTAGTGAGGAAGACACTAATGGCGCACCAGAAACAGGATGCGTCACTAGTATTAATTTTTTTTCCTTTTTCCATACATACTAATGGCGCATCTGGTCGAAGTGCGCCATCACTAGTTCTAACTAGTAATGGCGCACCGGGGCAGACAATGCGCCATTACTGTATTTTTTTATTCTTTTTTTGCAAAACTACTAATGGCACTCGATCTCAATCCCCCTCCATCTCGATAGCTATCCCCCTACATCTCGATCTCGATTCCCCCTCCATCTCGATCTCGATCGCCCTCCATCTCGATCCCACCCGCACCCTCCCCCGCTAGCTCCACCGCCGCCGACGACCGACCGCAACCCTCCCCCGCTAGCTCCATCGCCGCCGACGACCGACCGCAACCCTCCCCCGCTCCACCGCCGCCGACGAGCACCCAGCCCTCCGCACCCTCCCCCGCTCCACCGCCGCCAACGGGCACCCCCCGTACCCTCCTCCGCTCCACCGCCACCGCCGATGATATTTTCAAGTAACAAATTTGAACATATTTTTAAAAAATTATTACTGTTTTATAAAAAATATTACTGTTATGATTTAAATAAGTTTGAACATATTTAAACACAAATAAATATCAAACATCATTTAAAATGCAAAAAACAAATATTGCGGAGCCTGGGAATCGAACCCAGGACCTCCTTGTGTGTGTGCTGCGTGCTGACCAGTCGGGCTAGTGGGCGGGTTCTAATGTGGATTGGGTTAGGTGCAATATAACCTATGCTCCATTGATATAAGAAAAAAAATACTAATGGCGCACCACAAGGTGGTGCACCATTGCTATAGTGTCTAGCTGGATACCCCTTCGCCCGAGGCCCCCTTCCCTCGCCCCCTCGCCAGTTCCTCTCCCTCGATCCACCGCGCCCCGCCGCTGTTGCCCCGACCCACTGCGCCACAGTCGCCTCCCTCTCCCCTGCCCCCCCTCGAGCCCGCGACCTCCTCGGAAGGAAGGGCGGCCTTGAGGCTCCCAGCTCCTCGGCCAGACGGACGGACGGACGGTGGCTAGCCTCGTCAGACGCGCTCCTCGGCAATGGCCTTGAGCCTCCCAGCTGCTGCTCACCGATGACGGTTAGTCTCTATCCCTCCCTCCCTCTCTACCCCGCTCATCCCCATGCCCCCACGGGGTGGCGACCTAGGGTTAGGAGCAGGAGCTCGCCGCCGCCGCCCCGTCCCCACCCCCTTCGATTTCGTCGCCGTAGACTGTCGCACCACCGCGCCCCAGCTCCTGGTTGCCGCCCCCGTAGCGGAATTGTTCAGGAGATGCTGAGAATGCACCTGGTATACTTGGACATCCACCTCTTTTCGATGGCCTGACGGAGTGGTTGGTGGTGCTGCCACAGTTTTCAGTTTCAGGCATGTGGATGAGTGAAGCTTATTCGTAATGCTGGGTCTAGTGAGGAGGCCATGGAGGATCCGTTGCGCTGGGGATTGACTATTCGTCACCCTGGGTGAGGAATAGTTATTCTTCACCCCCTCTATTTTACCATCAATACACCGTAATTTTACGTTTCGTAAGTTTTTTCTTATTTCCGACGTAAAAAGAGACCGTAAGAAAATATATAATCGTCGTAAAAAATATTTTATGTCATGTAATATTACAAATGTAAAAACATAGTGTAAAATACACATAAACTGCAAATTTTCTTGTCTTATGACCTATATTTTTATTTTCTTATGCCAAATTTTACGTAATGAATCAATAGGAATGTAACTATTTGAATTCCAAATTGAATTTAATTATGAAATGATCATAAGATTACCTCGGGTGAAGAATAACTTATTCTGCACCACAGGTGATGAATAGGATCACTATATATATATATATATATATATATATATATATATATATATATATATATATATACATTCGTGTTTTGAGATCCTGGAATAATGCAATGAAGCCTTGTCGTTTATGTTTCAAGGAGCTGTCATTAGAATTCACAGCTAATAAAAAACATAATGCTAAGTAAGCGCAATCTTAGTCACACAATGTGAACTGATAACTCTCTCAAACACATTGCTGAAATGAAGATCGGTTAGTAAGTTGTTGAAGCATCATGTAACGATGTACAATATAAACTGGAGCACCACAGAAATATTTGCAGCTCCCCTCTACTGAGCAATGGGTGAGTCAGGCACCATCAGTAAAAAACCTCTGCAAAACACTAACGTTCTATCTAATCTACCACCATAATCGCCGTAGGAACTAAGGCCGAAACCCCGGAATGAATCATCATCATGGGCCTCATGGCTACCGAAACTCTGTGATGGACTAAGAAAGAACTGATCAATAGTTTAGGCTGACACGCCAATTAGTCAGCCAAAGCTCTCGCCTAAGTTGTACTACTAAGTCGGAGTAACACCTTAAAATTCTAGTACTCCAATTTTTTTACTACAACTTGTTACAATTTTAAGATGTCGCACGTACGGGCGTGTGCTGGCGCTGCGTTGTTGCATCGTGGCGGGTGGGTGGAGGCATGTTGCATTATGCTATTTGAGGCATAAAATGGAAGCAACTTGGGTGGTTGGAGGTTGGGGCAGCTCATACAGGAGAAAATTGATAACTACTATGTCATTGTGTACTCCCTCCGTGCCAAGTGTAATGTCAAGTTTAGATTGGTCAATATGGTTCTCGTTTTTAAAATTTTTACATGCTCTCATTTTTTGTGTGTGTAATGTTTTATATGCTCTTTATCTCTTCCCTTGACAGACATTCGACGAGGCGGGCGATATAGCTTTCTAGCTCCTTAGGGGGTTGTTCCTCTTCTGGTGTGTTAAACAGTTCAGAACTTTCATGCCTACTTTGTTTAGAAATAGAGTCAGAATTTGAAAAGGAAAACCCTTAAGCCAAACATACAACAAGCATTGACGACATAAGTGGAGACACTAATTTTCTCTGACTTGTGGAGGCTCTAATCCTCAGGGATCATGGCTAAAATAAATTTCCATGCCTGATTAGTGATTATCTGAATCAGTTTGTAAACTGTAGAGGTGGTTAGGCTCTGGTTAAAAATAAAAACAATAATAGAAGTTTCGTATTTTCTAAGTTAAAAACCCCACATATGCACCAGGATGTGATCTGTCAGAACCAAAGTAGACCTAGATATGCATTAGTTTTTTTGTGCTTCAGTTTTTTTCATTTCACTGTAGAGTCTTTGCTCATGCCTCTTTTGAGAAATATGTCTATTTATTCAAAATTGCCATGGCAAAAATATGTTTCAGAAAATGACATGGACTAAAATGGTCTATAGATCATGATCCATAGACAAAAAAATGGCATGATCCAAACAGTATAAATTCCATGATGCATAGGCTATATTTGCCATGGGAGATGGCAATTTTGTTGGATCATGATCCAAAGATTAAAAAAAATGCATAGACTATAATTTTGTTGGATCATGATCCAGAAATTTGCCATGTTGCAAAAAGAAAAGAAATTTGCCATGGTGCATATAGTAAAAACAATGCCATGATCCAAATGTAGCAGAAGTTTCAAGTAGTGTTTTGTTTCTGTGTTTTAATAGGCAACAAACTTTCTATTCTTTCTGTGTTTGTACAGACTTGCTAAACTATTGATGATTTTTTGTTGGGTGACCTATTATATCTGGAATGGAAGCTCACATAAGTTGAGCTAATTTTTGTCCATATGAAAGCTGAGGACCATATGGTCTGTGGCTGGGTTTTGTCTCCGACCATTGTGTCGTGATGATTTTGTGGTACCCGAGAGGCCCTTGAGTTTGCCGGAATGTCGATTAACTTCCGTTCCGGCAAATTGAATTACTCGTATGTCCTATTTTCAGCAAAGGTAATGCTGAAATTTTCCGTGAATTTTAGCATGACTTTGCTAAAAATAGGACATATGGGGTACTGCGACTAATGCCTGTTATCATGCATGTTTTATGATCTGTTGTAAGGGTACTAATTGGTCTCTTCGCTGCTTATCGGAGATGGCGGAAGCAGCCACCGCCGCTTCTGCGACACCGTAGTCTGAGTTGGATGCTTAGAGTTCTTCACTATCATACTTGAGACTTCATCCATGACGCAGGTATATAAAACAAGAGATCTCCCCTTCACCCATCTCATTATGATATCTGTTGTTTGCTACATCACTCATTGTCCCAAACTGCAGAGGCTGCCTGACAGTTTTATGAACATGCTGATGGGTGAAGATCCGCCAAATAATGTGAAGCTGCAACAGGCCGGCAGCGGGATTCGCAGGCAGTGGGATGTGGAGTTGGTGATCAAGGAGGGCCACATGTACTTGCCTCGTGGGTGGGAGAAGTTCTACCGTGCCTACGACCTGCAGCTGGGGTACATGCTCATCGTGAAGGTGTTCAACGCGACTATGTATGCATGCGCTTCTGTTGGCGATGATGATGCATGCGTTACGCCTCTTCTTATTCCTCTACATTTGGCTTTGTCTCACATCAATTGTTAACGGTCATTGTTGCATTTTGACAGGTAATGGGAGCAAAGAAGGCGACATCGGCGGCAGCGATTACGGCGGCGATTACGGGTCAGAGTAAAAAAGAAGCGATGATTCTGGTCAGAGCGAAAGCAGCAGCGATTCTGGCAGCAAGATAGACAACAAGAAGGATGATCCGGACTAGAGTGCGGGAGAAGAGGAGCAGAGTGGGGTTGAGGAGCTGCAGGATGACGATGGGCATCGGTGAGGATGACCGAGCGCTGGTGGTGGCTGACCAAGGGCAAGAGATGGTGGTGGCTGACCATGGGCAAGAGATGGTGGTGGCTGACCATGGGAAAGAGATGGAGGTGGCTGAGGATGACCTAGCAATGGTCGTGCCTGAAGGCGGCCTCACGATGGTGGTGGTGCCGGTGATCCCACAGCTGGGCGACATGACCACGCCAATTGTGGTAGAAGACTACATCCCACTGCCTCCACTGCCTCCACCGCCTCGCCGCTCTTAGCGCATCAGGCTGAGGAAGGAGAAGGAGAAGGAGAAGAACAATGCATGAGAACTGAACTTCGTCAGGTATGTCGGATCTCCTATAGGTTAGTTATCCAAAATGATATATATATATATATATATATATATATATATATATACTTAGTTACCTATGTTATCTCTAATATGCTTAGTTTCCTATAGGTTAGCTTCATTTTTACCTAAGTTGGCTCTAATATTCTAACTTAGAGCTTATATGCTTAGTTTCCTATAGATTAGCTCCAAAATAACTTATGTTAGCACAAAATGATCAAGTTTACATAATAAGCTTATAGTCTTTTTCTTATTCTTCTTCTTTTCCAAAATGATATACGTTAGCTTCATTTTACCTAAGTTGGCTCTAATATACTAACTTAGAGCTTATATGCTTAGTTTCCTATAGGTTAGCTCCAAAATAACTTATGTTAGCACAAAATGATCAAGTTTACATAATAAGCTTATAGTCTTGTTCGTATTCTTCTTCTTTTCCAAAATTCTTCTTATTCTTCTTCTAGTTTTCTTCTTCTTCTAGTATTCTTCTAGTCTTCTTCTTTTTCTTCTTCTAACTTCTTGTTTATCATTTTACAGATTTGATTTAATTCACGGAAGCTTGCATGGATGGGGTGCTTCTTTTCCATTTGTGTTTTTATTTTGTATCAATGTGAAACTTTTGTGAATTGATGGATAACGGTGTTGGATGAACAATGTGAAACTTTTGTAATATGTAACGATGGAACTATGTGTTGGCTATGTATGTATATATGATGCAACTTGTGTGTTGGCTATGTATGTATATATGATGGAACTTGTGTGTTGGCTATGGTTGTATATATGATGGAACTTGTGTGTTGTCTATGATTGTTATATGGATGCTTGTTGTATATATATGTGTTGGATATCTCATAGGTGAAATAGTGACCTGAGATTAAGAAAAAAAAATTAAAAAAATTGTTACTAATGACGCACTACTATGTGGTGCGCCATTAGTATAGAAGACACTAGTGGCGCCTTGTAGGCAAAACTAATGGCGCCTGCTTGGCAGTGCGCCATTAGTATCTATCAGAGATACTAATGGCGCACCATGCTACTAATGGCGCACTGATAATGCGCCATTAGTAGGTAAAACCAGTGCGCCATTAGTAGGCCTTTTCCTAGTAGTGCATAGTGAATACATGAACTCCTTAAACTATGGTCATCACCGAGAAGTATCCCGATTATTGTCACTTCGGGGTTGTCGGATCATAACACATAATAGGTGACTATAGACTTGCAAGATAGGATCAAGAACACACATATATTCATGAAAACATAATAGGTTCAGATCTGAAATCATGGCACTCGGGCCCTCTTGAAAAGCATTAAGCATAGCAAAGTCATAGCAACATCAATCTCAGAACATAGTGGATACTAGGGATCAAACCCTAACAAAACTAACTTGATTACATGGTAAATCTCATCCAACCCATCACCGTCCAGCAAGCCTACGATGGAATTACTCATGCACGGCGGCGAGCATCATGAAATTGGTGATTGAGGATGGATGATGATGACGACGGCGACGAATCCCCCTCTCCGGAGTCCCGAACGGACTCCGGATCAGCCCTCCTGAGAGAGATTAGGGCTTGGCTGCGGCTCCGTATCGTAAAACGCGATGAAACTTTCTCTCTGATTTTTTTCTCCGCGAAACGGAATATATGGAGTTGAAGTTGAGGTCGGTGGAGCATCAGGGGGCCCACGAGATAGGGCGCCCTCCCCAGGGGGGAGGGCGCGCCCCCCACTCTCGTGGACAGGGTGTGGGCCCCTTGGCCTCGATTCTTTCGCCAGTATTTTTTATATTTTCCAAAAGTTATCTCTTTGGATTTTCAGGTCATTCCGAGAACTTTTGTTTTCTGCACAATAAACAACACCATGGCAGTTCTGTTGAAAACAACGTCAATCCGGGTTAGTGTTATTCAAAGCATGCAAATTAGGGTCCAAAACAAGGGCAAAAGTGTTTGGAAAAGTAAATACATTGGAGACGTATCATCCTCATTTAACCCGACACTCCTGTTGCATTGGCTATTTAAGTCGTCCGACCATGCCCCAGAACCCACCCCTTCGAGCCCTTCTCGCACTAAGGGCATCTCCAGCCGTTCGGCCCCCCAGGGCGCCTAAATAGAGCGGCACAGGCGTCTTGGCGCTAGTTCGCCCTGAGGCGACCTAGCTCGATCCACGCCCCCACGCGCCGGCCCCAGGATGTGGAAAATTTAAACTTGGTCGTTCCCCCTCTCAAAAGACGCCGCAAATCCGGCGATCGGACGTTACAAAAAACAGAACGCCGCCGCCGCAAGTTCGCGTGCGCAACGATTCACTCGGCGGTGTCGGCTTCAGGCGTTGGCGGAGTCGGCGTGCGCGGGCTCGTCGGGGCCGGAGCTGCTTCGGTGCTGGGCTGCGTCGGCGCGGCTCCGGCCTTCTGGGCGGCGATGTAGGCGTCGTTCGGGCTTGGCGTCCGTGTGGTCGTGGGCGTCGTCGGCGTCGTCGGCGTTGCCGTCGGCAGCTCGTTCAGGATGAGGCGCGCTGCGCGGTACCACGCCTTGAGCTTCGTCATTGCTCGGAGCATGTCCGCCCGCCCATCGGAAAAGCCATGTCGGTGTTCCTCTTCTTTGCGGCGACGTTCGTCCGGAGCAGGTCGAGCTTGATGGCGTTGGTCTTCATTAGCGGCGACCACCGCGCCTCGGTCTTCTCTTCTCGTGGGACGGCCCGGCTCGGGCGTCGGCGAGGCAATGCTCGATGGACCCCTGCAATCGCGCGGTTGCCGCGTCGGCGCTTTTCCCTTCTTTGCCAATTTGTTGCCGTCCGGCCGCCCCTCTGACGCGCCCGGAGTCGCCGCGTCCGGCTTGTATGTCTCCTTGGCCTTGTCGAGGGCACGTCGGACTTCCGCCCACTTCTCGCACTTGTCAATGTATTTGTAGACGTGGAGGTGCTTGAAGTCCGCGTCTTGGTTGTCGCCCCGATACATGGCGAACATACGCCAGCTTCTACGCGGAGGACGAAACGATTGGCGGGCGGCGGGCGAGGGGACGAAGATATGCGAGGCGAGCAGCGTGCGTACACGATCCTGAACGCTGGCGCCGCTCTCCGGGCGAGCCGCGACCTCCTCGACGATTCCATGCCATTTGTTGCACGCCAACCGACACGCCCCAATGGTTCGCCATCGCCTTTGAGCAGCGCGCATGTAGACGCCTTTGAAGTAGGGGTCGACGAAGCTTCCGCTTCGTCGAACTTCGGCTTGATGCGGTCAGACGTCTCAAGCTCTGGTTCATGCCGGTGGTCGGGTCGAGGCAGACGACTTTCCATACTTCGGCGAGGCACTCCTCCTCCTTGGACGTCCACTTGATGCGCGGTCCTCCTGACCTAGCCGCCCGCTTCTTCTTCTTCCAGCGCCCCTTCGTCGGAACAGGAGCCGGCTCCTCCTCCTCCTCCTCCTCCTCCTGGTCCTCCTCCTCCTCCTCGGGTTCCTGCGCGTCGTCGCCGTGAAGCGTAGCCGAGCTCGGCCTCCATGTCGCCGCCGAGGTCCACTACCTCGCCCCGGGTGGCGAACCCAGAGACGCTTGGCGGCGCGGTCGATCCCCGCCATGATGATGTCGTCCATGTCGGCTCCGTGGTCGCCGGCGTCGCCGAGGTGCGAGAAGGGTAGCGGTCCATGGTAGAGATGGGCGCCGGTGTGGACACGAGGCGGCGGCGGCGTAGTAGTTGTATGGAGGGTAATCGCACGCCGACGAAGGCGGCGAGGGCGCAGCGAGCGGGGTGACCATGAGGGAAGGTCACGTTTGGGTTGAACTCATCAGACGCTGCCGCCGTCGGCGTAGCCGGGCGACGATGAACCCCATGGAGATCCGGGCGCCTTGTCTGTCCCTGTATGGCGCATCGGGCGTGGTGACGACGGGTGGATTCATCCTCGCCGGTCGGCCGATGAGGAAAACGCCGCTGCCAGCGTTGTCGCGGGCCTTCTTGGCTATGGCCCTGTTCGCTTTGTCGGCGGTGATCGCTTGCGCCGCTGAACTTCCACCCTCCACTCGGCGTTCGACAGGCCGGTGGCTTCGATGGCGGCGCCCTTGACTTCTCTGCTTCGGCCGGCCACGCGCCAGCGGTTGCCGCGGCATGGCGATTTCTTCGACGGCGTGCTTCTTCATGCAGCGGGAGGGTTTGGCGGGAGAAAGGGAGAGAATGGCGGGAGGAAGGCGGCGAGCGAGATGCGAGGAAAAGCGCCAAGAACGGCGGAAAGGCCCTCTGTCGCCTCTAGGGCGGGCCCATGCGCTTTTTTCGCTTGTGCCGGCTCCCAAGCGCCTCAGATACCGGTTCGGCCTGGGTCCGCGGCACCAGTTTTGGCCCGAGCTAAAAACGGGCTTCAGGAGGCGCGACGTGCCTTTTTTCGACGCCGGCGATAAAATCGCACAGTGAGGCTATTATCGCGGCTGGAGATGCCCGCTGTGCAAACACCTCTTAGTAGCGTCTTTTGTCATCAGCCGTAACAATGGCTAGATCCATCCATTCATGGTGGAGGAGCTTTCGCCGGGCCACCGCGTCAAAATTGCTGTGGATTTTCGCGCCATGAACGCTTGGTGCCAGGCCCACCTAGGCGGGCCAAATTCCGAGCTCTCCTGCTCTTTGAGGGGCTGAAGGTGGAGAATGACAAAACGCGCTGGAGTAGTACGACGACGATTACGTTGTTGTGTTGGCCGCCGACTATCCCGCCTCGGGCCCATAGACTTCACCTCCGAGCTCCGATAGGTAGTAGAGTACCATTTGTTTTTCTTTAGTTTTTAGGGTTCTTTTGCTATGTAAATATTAACCAGAAATGAATAAAAATTGGTCTGCATCAACATCATAATATTTCTATTGTGGAAAGTCTTTCTTTTGCATGTTCTGCGTCCGGCCCGCTAAAAAATAGTATAATATTTCTAATGTGGAAAGTCTTTCTTTTCGACCAGATCAACAAAATGGATAATCATGGTTAGAATCGTTCTACAGAATCGTGCAAAACCTAAAAAGAATCATGCAAAACCTTTCTTCCTTTTATTTTCCTCCGAACGCGTGAAAGGACGAAATAAATAAAGAAAGCAAGTGAGCGTAGCTTTCATTCATGGGGAAAAGAAAAGGCATGTGCGTATGCGAGAGAATCACGTGTCAGATGCAGAGAGAGAGTGTGGGTATGTCAATCACCAGCAGGCAGCTCCATTATCTATTCCCTCCGTCTTAAATTATGTGTCTTAACTTCATACTAAAGTTGTATAAAGTTATACTAAAATTAAAACACTTATTTTAAGATGGAGGAGATATCATTTGATTTAATTTATGTATGTATAAACAATCAAAATTATCTTATGGAAAAATTGTTCGCCCTTTGAATGCAGCTTGTTGTGTTTGAGCCAGCTAGCACTTTCCGGGCGTGCGTGCATACCTCAGCACGTATGACATAACCCTGCATATGATGACGATGAGCACTTTAAATGAGATTATTGGTGGCCCCGTTGGTAACCTAGCTAACAAATTTTATGTTTTGATCCTTTTTTGAAAGATAATCAAGATTTAATCTTAGTTTGCAAAAAAAAAAATCAGATCTGACCCTTTTACTACCGTCAGGGTCTATGGCAGTATGGTGTAACAACCTACCGTCAAAGACCTTGACGATATGAAACACCTGTATCGTCAAATAGGCTCGCGGTAGCATGTACAACCCTATTGTCAAGGTGTCCGACGGTAAGTGAGCATGCACTGTGTTTCATACTTAGAATTTTTTTTGATAGGGCATGTAACTCTACCGCCAGGGACCTTAACGATAGGCTGTTATATCCATCATGGACCCTGGCGGCAAGAAAAGGGTCAGATCCTGAAATTTGTGCAAAACAGAATCAGATCTCCTCAATCAAGTTTCGAAAAGAGTCAAAACACAAAATTTAGCCACCTGACGTGCGAAGCTCTTCCCTCAAGGTAATAAGCAAATTACTTAAGGTCCGACGGTATCATTACCAATTACACATATGCCAGACACGCTTTGTCTAGAAATTATTACTGCTGCTGCTCGCCGTGCCAGACGTGTCGGGTGAAAGCCCGATGTACATGACGTCAAGGATAGCAGCTGCAGCATATATTTTTGTTGAAGATATTCATTTATCCGAGCGCACGATTTTAAAAGATGCCTTGCATTGGAAACATTAACGCAACGGGGTCACGATGCAACACTTTTTCCTTTAAACTGCAAAGAAAATTCAAGAGACGTAAATGGCAGCATACACGCAAAATAAAAAATCAATCACCTTCACAAACGTCTAGGAGTACTAAGGGTGTGTTTGATTCCAGTTTGCAACAGTTCCTGCATCGCATGTCCTTCTCAACCCAGCCTGGTTCTTGAAATGCAGCCTCATATGAGTTAACATGCTCCCAGCACAAGTTCCCAGCATAAGTCTAGCCACACACCACAAAAGTTTAACACTAACAACTTAAGTTAACTACATGGCATGCTCGATGTCACCAACGCAGTTGTGCCTGCTGCAACGAAACATGCACGTGATCGAGGAGTCGTGGTTGTAGATCTGAACCTTCAGTACGAGTCCTCAGATGTGCACAACGACGAGGTCGCCGGGGACGATCCGGTGGCGGCGGCAGAAGTAGTTCCAGCACCGGCCAAGCACCATGTGCCCCTCGAAGTTCTGTACCTACACCCAGAACATGCACCGCTTGTTCGCCGACAGCCTGACCACGCGCGGGAGCCGCTTGATGACTAGCCAGGTGTTCATCACCTCCACAAACTTGTGAGGGACGACGAGCATGGTGAGGTCTTCGTTGTCCTTGATCTGCTGGTAGAAGCGAAGTGGCTCCCGGGCCCCCTCATCGTGGCCCTGCCTCGGAGATCGTCCCCTTGAATGAGGCAGGCTCATGAAGGCGATCCTGCCAGGCAGGTCCACCATCCCAAGCCACCTGTTCATGGGGATGAAATCCTCGGCGTGCTCAGCTCCAGCCACCACCTGAGCTCCTCCACCCGCCACATCCCAGTCAGTCTTCAGTATCTTGTCAGGAAACATGACAAGTATTAGTATCAAACAAAGTAAGCAAGCAAGCAAATGCCACAGATCAGTGGCACTGATCAGTGGACTTCCCCAACAGCAAGTGCCACTGGATCAGTGGCATTTGCTCATACCAGAGGCACTTGCTGTTGGGCAAGTGCACTGACTGATCAGTGGCATTTTTCCAACAGCAAGTGACACTGATCAGTGGCATTTGCTCATGGCTGAATGACACTGATCAGTGGCACTTGCTGTTGGGAAAATCCACTGATCAGTGCACTTGCCCAACAACAAGTGCCACTGATATGAGCAAATGCCACTGATCAGTGGCACTTGCTGTTGGCCAAGTCCACTGATCAGTGCACTATCCTAAGCATGGAAACATCTAAAAATAGCAAGTGCAAGTGCCAATAGCATCCATCTGCAGCCATGCACATTTGGCATCATCCTAAAATGATCCTACTACATGCACGTATAGCAATCAACACAAACCCTAGCATGAACACAACTACTAGCATGAACACAACTAACTAGCATGATGACAGATCCTAGGACACACTAGCAGTAGCAGACACAAAATATCCTAGGACACACACTGTAGGAAACAAGAACAGATCGTTCCGCTTGGATTCGATTGGGATCAAATCCAATCGGATCACTCCAATCCTATCTAATTCGATCGAATCCACTGACTACTAGCACATGCCTATGAAAATAAACCCGTAATCTACATCTACGAGCAAGCATTGAGGGGATTGACTCACCGGAGCTTGCGCAGCCGCAGCGAACCAAGGCCGGGGTGAAAACCCTGGCGGGAAGGAGAGAGGTGGCGGAGCAGAGAAGGAGCCGGCCCTGGCAACGGCCTGCGGTATCGGTCCCGTAGTCATCGGCACGCCGGAGGTCGAGGAGAACGGCCCGCCAAGACCAGAAAACCCTTGGACGGGGGTCAAGAAAATCCCCCTGCCCAATGGGGTCCCAAGAAGCGGCGGCTCTATGGATAGCGCCGGCGCCGAGCCCAGGACCACGAGGTCCGGAATCGGCGGCGAAGCCGGAACAGACGGCACCGCATTTGCCAACGCTCATGGTGGCCGGCAGTAGATGGGGGACGCCGCTTGCAGCCCTGACGCCAGGTCCTGGCCCGAGTTCTGGAGCCCGGCCAGCCAGCGCTCCTGGATCATGGCGATGCGCTAGTCGACGGGGGTTAGAGGGTGGGGCGGCGGTGGGCGAGGCGGAGCCTTCGGAGGAGAGGAGAGGGAGGGGCGGTGAGGGAGAGAGGGAGCAGTGGGTACAGTGCGACTGGCCGGTGAAAGGAGAGTGGGGGCGAGTTATGAGACGTCCCCTCCGTCTCCCGCGCTGCCCGAGGCATGCAACTGCCTCGCTCACGTGGCCTCGCCGAGCCAGGCTCGCGAGAAACTGGCGATTCGACAGTTTCCGTCGGGCCAGGCTGCGGGCTGCTTTAAGGTCCGTCCGGGCCACAAACTGCATGCAGCCCAGGCAACCAAACAGGCCGCGCACATCCCATGCGGGCCTGGTTGGGCTGCATGCAAGCAACCAAACATGCCTTAAGGCAACTCCAGCGTGCGCGACCCCATCCTGTCCGGCCTCGTCCGTTTGGGGTAAAACGGAAAAACCAGACGGCCCAGCGCGCGATGGCCTGAACCTATTTGGTCTGTTTTGTGTACGGGCCGACCCATTTGGAGCGCAAACATGCGCCGGGTTTGGGTCACGGTGGAAAGCAAACGGACGGGTCGCTCGTATGCGTCGGGGCCGCGTGGCAGGCGGCCACCTACCTCCCACCGCCCAACATTAATGCGCACGCACGGTCGGCCCCACCTGTCATTCGCGCAGACGAATGGTCGCCGTCCTTCTTAAATGGGAAGCCGTGGACCGGTCGTAGTCCACACTCCCCACTCCATCCCGTGTTGCCTCCTCGAAACCCGACACAGCCCAAACCCTATCTCTCCCTCTCCCCGTGCTCGATCTCGCCGGCCGGCCGCCTCGCAGCCATGGGGTTCTGGAACACCGGCCGCAAGGGGAAGCATGACCGCGAGGCTGGCTCGTCCTCGGGCTGCCGCAGCCGCGGCGTCAAAGAGGAGAGCCCACATCACCACCGCGTCGAGCCCCCACGCCGGCCGCATTCTCCATCGCACCCATGGTCGTCGGCAAGCGCGACCAGCACTACATCAACGCGGATGTATGTCGACGTTATTGGGAGACGAAGACGTGGCTCCCCTGGAGCGACGCGCACATCCCCAATAACTAGCATCTCTCCGCCGGTCGGGTGCCGATCCCGCCGGTCCCGACGAGCGGCCGTGCCCGGCGCGAGGAGATCGAGCCGCCGCCTCCTCCTCCCCGACGACCTGTTCTACGACCCCAGGTATGCCCCCGACTCCGGCCTCTGGGACATGTGGTTAGGGAATGAGCTCAACGTGCGGCACGCCTCCTTCTTCGCCGACACCTCGTCGAGGCCGCGGCGGCCACGTCCAGAGTCCGGAGCGGCTACTTCCCAGGTGCGCGGGTGCGCGGCCTCACGCCCACGCCATCGCCTTCACCATCTCCGTTGCCACCAGGACCTCCTCGCATGATAGAGGAGGAGGAGGCCCGGCTCATGCAACGTGTCATGGAGGACTCCTTGAAGACACACGATGAGCGTCAATGGAAGGGCCTCGAGGAGATGATGGCCCTCTCTGCGGCCGACGACTTCGCCATCCCCGAGCTGGAGATGGTGGACGGTGAGGAGAAGGTCAACGAGGAGCAGCCCATTGCCGCCTTCCACCTGGGGCTGGTGGGCCAGGGGTGGAGCTGGTCATGCATGGCTCCGGAGATGGCCGACGCCATGGGCACGTGAACTGGTGCCCCACACTTCCGCGGTCACCGGAGCGGGAGGCGTCGCCACGAGAGGAGGTGGTGCAGGCACCTCCCGCCTTCCAGCCCAGCCCCAAGTACCAGGCACCGCTGTCCCACCTTTGGACGCCGCCGGACTACGTCGACCTCGTCAGCGACGACAAAGACAAAGGTGGCCACTGAGAAGGCGACGGGCACGGCAGGATTGCGCGGGCGGTGGATTTCTTTTGTTTTTTATGTTAATTATGTCTATGTGGACCGTGGAACTGGGCCTTTTTGTGGCCGTGATGTTTAATTATGTTTTATGTTTTTATATTTGTGTTTATTTTTTTCGGCATTTCATTTTATTTTTCATTATTTAATCACGTACACCCCGGACTTGATTTGGGGTGCGGCCGCCCGTCGGGCGCACCAACAACCCAACGGCCCCAAGCGGACATGGGCGAACACATTGCCGCCCCAAACAGACGAAAACTGGCCAAACCGGACGTCCGTTTGGGGTCGTGCGCTGGAGTTGGCCTAATTAGCGGAATCTGCCGCGAGATGTGAAATGTGATGAGAGAAGAGGGGTTCTGGGGCACGCTGACGCTGCGGCTCATTGCTCCTGCGAGATGCATTGATGATGATGACGATGATCTGGTCTGAGAACCCAGTACTTGTGCTGGCCAGGGCTGGGCTGGGTCCCGCGTGTTACTTGACATCCGTACTTCCGATCATTTTGCAGACTGCCATGTGTGCCGGCCGCTAGCTCTCTGGCCGACATGAACTCTGCCCGCTGGCATTAACTACGGCCATGGGGCCTAAATTTCTGATTCCATTTCCATTGCAAAAAATTCAGGCGTCCGGGCGCATGGTGAGTGCAAAATATAGAAATGGTTGGATGCCGCCCCTTTGACTAACCCAAACGGACAGAATCCCGATGAAATGGACATCCGTTTTGGGTCGCCCGTTGGAGTTGGCCTTAGAAAAATTCGATGGGTGGGGCCCACAGGCGCGGCACAAGACGGGTGCGCCGTGGGAGGAGACTAGTAGGGTGGGTGGGAGGCGATGGATAGAAGGGCTAGGGGACGGTGGTGGTAGACGGAATAAAGATGGCTAGGGGCAAAAGGCGGCGCGAGCATTCGCTAGCTTACGAGGAAGAAACTAGCCATTTTTTGCATTGGTGTGTGCTACATTCAAGCCAAAACCTGGGATCAATAAAAATTCTCTACAACCGAATTTGGGAAATCCAACCCCTCAAACGCCCGTGGACGCTTCCGGACGCATCCACAGATAGCGACCGGTCACGCCTCAAATAATCCATTCTACAACCAGATACGTCTCCAACGTATGTATAGTTTTTTATTGTTCTAGGCTATTATATTATCTGTTTTCACTACTGGAATCAGGGAATTTGCCGTCTTCCATCTCTTTGCCGTCAGCTAGCGGACGACAAAGAAGGTCTTTGCCATCAGCTACCAAGAAGCAGACGGCAAACAACTGGCAGACGGCAAAGAAGGTCTTTGCCATCGGCCATTTATTTGCCGTCCGCTGGCTGACGGCAAAGAATCTTTGCCGTCCGCTGGCTGACGGCAAAGAGGGAGGTGGCATCCACAAACGAAAAAACTTAACGTCCCCCCATTTAGATGTTCCTGATGTCTATATTACGGCTCAACAGGCGACCCAAGTATTCTATCTACCGTGGGCCTGTCAAACTAATCCAAATCTGAAAGGTTGGGATGTTGTTTATGAAGTGCCACCACGTGCTAGACTATCTCCCCCAAAGAAAGAGGATTATGAACCTCACATTAACCCAGACACATATGAAGGAGAATTATTCCAAGAGACGCGTCTTTCCAAAAGGCGTCTCAAGAACCGCTATACTTCACCCCAAGACATCGACATCACCCCAGAGGAGGAACAAGAAGAGCCGGAACAAGAAGAGGTTACTGCTGCGGATGACTTGTCAATGCTTGACCTATTACGTCAAGGTGGCCTTCCACATGTTGATGCCATTGAACCCTATGAGCCCGTCATTGATTATAGTGATGATGATGATTATGCATTTATTGATGATACTGATCGAGATTATTAGTAGTGTCAGGTATTCAATTTTTTTATGTTGTACTTGATGATGACACACTTAAGTGATATACATATTATTATTCAGTCGGTATTTTTTTATGTTGTACTAATTTCGTTTACTCTTTGTCATGGCGGTGTTGAAAGATGGAAGGGAGCCGATCGAGGCCAAGGACAAACGTGCCCAAATTGAAGGTGTGCCACACCATCAAGGCACCTCCAGCTTATATCAGTTCGGGCGGAAATGGGTATGTGGTTTGCTTCATGATTCATGCAATTCATCCATCATGCTAGCTTGAGCCCTTTAATTACTAATTTACTTTGTTTCTCTCTTTCAGGCATGCTATAATAAGACGGATAAGGTGCCAGAGGGGTACGACCTGTATGCCATGGCCCACACTGTCTCTTACAAGAAAGTCAAGGGGAAGGCGAGGAAAGGGGAGGACTTTAACCCTAGCCAGGGTCCCATTGATCCAGAGCAGGTGATGATATCTGGTGGCGGGAGGTCCCGTGGCTCCATAGCCATTGATCCAGAGATTGCTCCTGAGACCACGGTGAGTTTAATTTGAATGAACGTTACTTGCTAGTCTTAACATTTGAGTGTCATCATGCTAACGAAACATCGGAAATGATCTTTGGTGCAGCGTAACTCCAGACAAGCATCACACGATCCTTCTCCAGCTACTGGCACGAGCCAGCCCGATCCTACACCTCCATGATCACGGTAAGTTTCTCTACTTTTTTGCTTAACAAATGCATAAAGACCTAGACTTAGCTTTATTTCCTCCAATATGCTTACCTTAATGACCTAGAGTTAGCTTCTTTTCCTCCAAAATGACTTAATAAGCTTACTGACCTCCAAAACCAACCATTTTACCTAAGTTAGCTCTAAAATGATATATACTTAGCTTTGTTTCCTCTAAAATGACCTAAGTTAGTTGTAATATGCTTAGTTAACTAGGTTTTGGCTTCTAGGTACCATACACTAGTAGAAAAAGGGCCTATTGTCCCTGTTGGTAAGGGCCTTTAGTCCCGGTTGGTGAACCGAGACTAAAGGGTCGGTACTAATGCCTCCCCCCTTTAGTCCCGGTTCAATCCAGAACCGGGACTAAAGGCCGCGGCCACGTGATTTTTTTTGAAATTTTTTTTGAATAATTTTTTATTTCCAAATTTTTGAATTATTTTAACCTCTAATCTCTAATCAGCACCCCTCATCACTGCTCAATTTATCCTCTAATCTCTAATCACCCCTCATCATTCCAAATCATCTAACTTCCCGAACGGTCACCCATCCTCCCACACCCCCAGCCTGAGCACGCTTAACTTCCGGGTTCTATTCTCCCTCATTTCCAAGTCTGCACTTGTTGTTTTCCTGACAATAGTAAGATGTCAATCCTAGTAACCCTCTGGAATTTTGCTTGAGCATGAAGTGACACATTTCACTGTTTGAGTTTGAAACTATTGTTTTAAAAAACAATAATTATTTAGAAAACAATAGTTATTTTGAATAATTAGTTTGACCATTGTTTGACCACAGTTTGACCATAGTTTGACCACAGTTTGACCAGATTTGACAAAAATTCAAAATAACTGAAATAATTATTTAGTAACACTAATATTCTAGAATAATTAGTTTGACCATTGTTTGACCACAGTTTGAATTTTTTTTCGATTTTTTCCACTCTAGATCTTAAAAGCACCGTAACTTTTTACTGTTAGATTTTTGAGGATTTTGAAAATGCTTAACAGGGTTCCCCCGGTTAAATTTGGATGTAACTTTTTGAGTACATGATTTTTCATATAAAAAACTTTTTCATCTGAGTTAGTATGCAAAAGTTATGCCCATTTTTACAAATTCCACAGAGATTTTGCAAATAAAGTCGAAATTCACATTTGCAAATTTCCCAACAACTAGACCACATATCACATGGGAAACTTATTTTCTTTTATTTTTTTGACATTTCCATCATTTTCTTTTATTTTTTAAACTGAAAAGGCGATCCAGGGGGGTAGAGTTTGAAAATGGGACCTTTAGTACCGGTTCGTGGCATGAACCGTGACTAAAGCTCTCAACCCCTTTAGTCCCGGTTCGTGTCTCAAACCGGGACTAAAGGTCTCATCTTTAGTCCCGGTTTAAGGCACGAACCGGGACTAAAGGGCATCGCACCCTTTAGTCCCGGTTTGAGGCACAAACCGGGACTAAAGGCACAGGTGAACCGGGACTAATGCCTTAGCCGCACGAACCGGGACCAATGCTCACATTAGTCCCGGTTCGTGATTGAACCGGGAGTAATGTGAATATTGGCCCGGAACCATAGCCCTGTTTTCTACTAGTGATATGCACCCATTGTCGGAATACACATTTCGAAAAGTTGAAAAATTCGGAACAAAAATCCCACGTGTATATCCGGACATTTTATGTGCATTCACAAGGTTTCGGTGAAAAACGATGTTTTTTGTGGCTTGTATAAAAAGATAAAGAAATGTGTCGTGAATAGTTAGAATGAAGCATCGGGAATTGTCTTTTTTACACAAGCCACAAAAAACGTCGTTTTTCACTGAAACCTTGTGCACGCACATAAAATGTCCGGATATACACGTGGGATTTTTGTTCCGAATTTTTCAACTTTTTCAAATGTGTATTTCGACAATGGGTGCATATGCACCTAGGAGCCAAAGGCAATTACCACATGTACTTATCTTACTTATGTAAACACTGGCATAATTAGCTTAGTTAGCTCATAAACGATCTATTTTACCTAAGTTAGCTTTAAAATGACCCATTTTACCTAGATTATCTCCAAAATGATCCATTTTACGTACGTTAGCTCTAAAATGACCCATTTTACCTACGTTAGCTCCAAAATGACCCATTTTACCTATGTTAGCTCCAAAATGACCCATCTTACCTACGTTAGCTCTAAAATGATGCATTTTACCTAAGTTAGCTCATAAACGATCCATTTCACCTAAGTTACCTCACAAACGATAGAGTGCTTCTTCTTCTAGTCTTCTTCTTCTAGTCACCTTTTCCTAACTTTCTTATTTGCCATTTTGCAGATTTCATTCACTTCTCAGAAGCTAGCTTGCTATGATGGAGTGCTTGTTTTTTATTTCATTCTCTTCTAGTATTCTTCTAGCTTGCTACGATGGAACTTGCTATCTTGATGAAACTTTGCATTGTAATATGTATGTGCAACTTCCTAATGGTTGCAACTTATGCGTATGTGCAACTTGCTATGTATGAATGGATGGAACTATATATGTATGTACGATGAAACTTATGTGCTGTATATGTCATATGTTTGCTATTAAATAGGCCTGTGAAATATATCTATATATGTCATATATATATATATATATATATATATATATATATATATATATATATATATATATATATATCATATATATTTGCTGTGAAAATTGTTGGATTTAAAAAAAGAAGATAATGCATGATCTTTGCCGTCCGTCGCTGATGGCAAAGGCACCTTTGTCGTCCGCCACGGACGGCAAAGAAGCCACGCGGCGGCCACCTGTGCTCCCTGGGAGATGACCCATTTGGCCAGTTTGCCTACAGTGGCAGACGGCAAAGGACCACCACATTTGCCTACAGTGGCGGACGGCAAAGAATAGGTGGGCAGTGACGTCCAACTGACATCACCAGGCGGACGACAAAGGCCAGATAATTTTTGCCGTCAGCAGTTGACGGCAAAGGCTGCCGTTAGCCATCTAACGGACTAACATCGTATTTATTGCCGTCAGCTTTCTTTGTCGTCCGCTGCTTATGGCAAAGGACCCTTTGCCGTCAGCCTCCGAAAGCAGACGGCAAAGTAGCTCTTTGCCGATCCTTACTTTGCCGGAGCCTATTGCCGTCCGCGGCGAGGCAGCAAAAGGCCTTGCCGTCCGCCGTTCACCGCCTTTGCTTTGTCATACGGCGGGCAACGGCAAAGTAGCTAATTCCTGTAGTGTTTGGATGTTTAATGAGGTTTAATATGCTCTTTTATATTATTTTTGGGACTAATCTATTAACCGGAGGCCCAGTGCCAGTTTCTGTTTTTTTTGCCTATTTTAGAGTTTTACAGAAAAGGAATATCAAACGGAGTCCAAATGGAATGAAACCTTCGCGAGGATCTTTCTTGGACCAAAAGCAATCCAGAAGACATGAAGTTGAAGTCTGGGACTCTAAGAGGAGGCCACGAGGCAGGAGGGCACGCCCAGGGAGGTAGGCGCGCCCCCACCCTCGTGGGCCCCTCGTAGCTCCACCGACGTACTTTTTTCGCCAATAAATACTCTTATGCCCTAGAAACACCAGGAGAGCCACGAAAACACTTTTCCACCGCCGCAACCTTCTGTACCCGTAAGATCCCATCTTGGGGCCTTTTCTGGCGATCTGCCGGAGGGGGAATCGATCACCGAGGGCTTGTGCATCAACACCATTGCCTCTCCAATGAAGCATGAGTAGTTTAGCACAGACCTTCGGATCCATAGTTATTAGCTAGATGGCTTCTTTTCTCTCTTTGATTCTCAATACCATGTTCTCCTCGATGTTCTTGGAGATCTATTCAATGTAATATTCTTTTGCGGTGAGTTTGCCGAGATCCAATGAATTGTGGATTTATGAACAAGATTATCTATGAATATTATTTGGTTCTTATCTGAATTCTTATATGCATGATTTGATATCTTTGCAAGTCTCTTCAAATTACCGGTTTAGTTTGGCCTACTAGATTGATCTTTCTTGCAATGGGAGAAGTGCTTAGCTTTGGGTTCAATCTTGCTGTGTCCTTTCCCAGTGACAGTTGGGGCAGCAAGGCACGTATTGTATTGTTTCCATCGAGGATAAAAAGATGGGGTTTATATCATATTGCTTGAGTTTATCTCTCTACATCATGCCATCTTGCTTAATGCGTTACTCCATTCTTATGAACATAATACTCTAGATGCATGCTAGATAGCGGTCGATGTGTGGAGTAATAGTAGTATATGCAGAATCGTTTCGGTCTACTTGACACAGATGTGATGCCTATATTCATGACCATTGCCTTAGATGTCTTCATAATTATGCGCTCTTCTATCAATTGCTCGGCAGTAATTTGTTCACCCACCATAATACATGCTATCTTGAGAGAAGCCACTAGTGAAACCTATGGCCCCTGGGTCTCTTTCTTGTTATATTACATCTCTTTTATTTACATCGCATCTCTTTTACTATTTTGCAATCTTTACTTTCCAATCTATACAACAAAAATACAAAAAAAATATTTACTTTACTATCGTTATTAGATCTCACTTTTGCGAGTGACCGTGAAGGGATTGACAACCCCTTTATCGTGTTGGTTGCAAGGTTCTTGATTATTTGTGCAGGTACTAAGTGACTTGTGTATCGTTTCCTACTGTATTGATACCTTGGTTCTCAAAACTGAGGGAAATACTTACGCTACTTTGCTGCATCACCATTTCCTCTTCAAGAGAAAATCGACGCATGCTCAAGAGGTAGCAAGAAGGATTCCTGGCGCAGTTGCCGGGGAGATCTATGCCAAGTCAAGACATACCAAGTACCCATCCTAAACTCTTCTCCCTCGCATTACATTATTTTCCATTCGCCTCTTGTTTTCCTCTCCCCCACTTCTAAAATGATTTTCGAAAACCTTTGCCTTTTCTTTGCCCCTCTTCTGTTCGTCTCCTTTCGCTTGCCTCTTGTGTGTTCGTTCGTTAATGCGATTTGTTGCCATCATGTCTGAAACTGGGGAGGTTGTCGTTGAAAAAGATAGTAGTAACAATGGGGGAAACTTTGGTGCTTTTGATAATCCTCATGAAGAGCCTACTACTTTACACACTAAAAAGTTCTGAATTGGTTGTGGTAATATCATTGGAAAAGGAGTATATTCTTCATAAAACTAGTAGTAGTCTCGCGGATGCTATATCTTTTCTTGTAGTTGAATTTGAAAGACAATTTATCCACAGGCATCCTTGCATACAAAGGATTTTTCTAGAGTTTTCCAATATTGAGCATTATTCGGTTAAGTAAGCGGCCACCATCTTTCTAGCACACGAGTTCAGATTTATAATGAAAGAGGCCAATGAAATTTTTGCGCATTATAGGGTGGATGTTGGCCGTCCTCCCATAGAAGCAATTTGTTTTAATCAAGAAGACATCATGCGTTTACAATCTTTAGATCATGTTGCTTATATGAAAATCTTAGTAAGAGGGTTCCTACCGATGTTCTAGTTGATAGGGTTTCTGAACTTAATGACAATTTTGCTATTCGGAATAACGGGTTAGGTTTTCCTCTTGAACAAAGGCACGTGACTTTTTGCCAAAAGAATGCTTATAATGATGAATTGGTTATGCAATACGAAGGGCCAAAGGAGGAACCAATTCCTCCCGAGCTTGATCTTGGGGACTTTTGTCCCATAAAATTTAGCCCTTTTGATTACTTTTGCTTTCCACAAAGAAAACTTGCTGCAGAACGTAGGGAGTATGAGATGAGTTTTAGCGATTTGCCCTATCATTATTATGGCAATACCTAGATGTATTCGTGTTTTTATGCCTAGTTAGGGCATTAAACGATAGCGCTTGTTGGGAGGCAACCCAATTTTTTTTCTTTGCTTTTTGCTCCTTTTTAATATTAAATAATTCATATAGCTTCTATTTAGATGTGGTTTTATGTTTTAATTAGCATTGGTGCCAAGTAGAACCTTTGGGAAGAGTTGTGTGAAGTCTTTGTG
The DNA here is from genome assembly GCA_021605145.1 of Aegilops bicornis. Lineage (NCBI taxonomy): Eukaryota > Viridiplantae > Streptophyta > Magnoliopsida > Poales > Poaceae > Aegilops > Aegilops bicornis. The sequence continues at coordinate 698,840,580 of CM038672.1, read as the reverse complement.
ATCTTGCTGTAAAAAACAGAAACTTTTGCGCTCACGAAAATAGCTGTCATTTTTTTTACTGGAGACTGATTTTAGGTTGATTCTTTTTACAGGTGATTAATAGACAAATTCCTCACGTCCACCAATTTATTTCAGAATTTTTGGAGTTACGGAAGTATTTGAAAGTTACAGATTGCTATAGACTGTTCTGTTTTTGAAAGATTCTGTTTTTCGTGTGTTGTTTGCTTATTTTGATGAATCTATGAGTAGTATCGGGGGGGGGGGGGGTATGAACCATAGAGGAGTTGGAATACAGTAGGTTTTACACCAATATAAATAAAAATGAGGAGTTGGAATACAGTAGGTCATTACAGTATCTTAAAATGGTGGTTTGTTTTCTTATACTAACGGAGCTCATGAGATTTTCTGTTGATGTTTTGTGTTGTGAAGTTTTCAAGTTTTTGGGTAAGATTTGATGGATTTTGGAATAAGGAGTGTCAAGAGCCTAAGCTTGTGGATGCCCAAGGCACCCCAATATAATTCAAGGACAACCAAAAGCCTAAGATTGGGGATGCCCCGGAAGGCATCCCCTTTTTCGTCTTCGTCTTCGATAACTTTATTTGAGGCTATATTTTTATTCACCACACGATATGTGTTTTGCTTGGAGCGTCTTGTATGATTTGAGTCTTTTCTTTTTAGTTTACCACAATCATCCTTGTTGTACACACATTTTGGGAGAGACACGCATGAATCGGAATTTATTAGAATACTCTATGTGCTTCACTTATATCTTTTGAGCTAGACAATATTGCTCAAGTACTTCACTTATATCTTTTTAGAGCACGGTGGTGGTTTTATTTTATAGAAATTATTGATCTCTAATGCTTCACTTATATTATTTTGATAGTCTTTTAGAAAAACATGGTAATTTGCTTTGGTTATAAAATTAGCCCTAATATGATAGGCATCCAAGATGGGTATAATAAAAACTTTCATATAAAGTGCATTGAATACTATGAGAAGTGTGATTCTTTATGATTGATTTGAGATATGGAGATTGTGATATTAGAGTCATGCTAGTAGAGTAGTTGTGAATTTGAGAGATACTTGTGTTAAAGTTTGTGATTCCCGTAGCATGCACGTATGGTGAACCGTTATCTGGTGAAGTTGGAGCATGATTTATTTATTGATTGTCGTCCTTATGAGTGGCGGTCGGGGACGAGCGATGGTCTTTTCCTAACAATCTATCCCCCTAAGAGCATGCGCGTAGTACTTCGTTTCGATAACTAATAAATTTTTGCAATAAGTATGTGAGTTCTTTATGACTAATGTTGAGTCCATGGATTATACGCACTCTCACCCTTCCACTATTGCTAGCCTTTCTAGTACCGCACAACTTTCGTCGGTACCATACACCCACCATATACCTTCCTCAAAACAGCCACCATACCTACCTATTATGGCATTTCCATAGCCATTCCGAGATATATTGCCATGCAAATTTTCTCCGTTCCGTTTATTATGACACGCTCCATTATTGTCATATTGCCTAGCATGATCATGTATTTGACATCATATTTGTGGCAAAGTCACCGTTCATAATTTTTCATACATGTCACTCTTGAATCATTGCACATCCCAATACATCGCTGGAGGCATTCACATAGAGTCAAATTTTGTTCTAAGTATCGAGTTGCAATTCTTGAGTTGGAAGTAAATAAAAGTGCGATGATCTTCATTATTAGAGCATTGTCCCAGTGAGGAAAGGATGATGGACACTATGATTCCCCCACAAGTCGGGATGAGACTCTGGACTAAAAAAAGGCCATAAAAAAGAGAAAGGCCCAAATAAAAAAATGAGAGAAAAAGAGAGAAGGGACAATGCTACTATCCTTTTACCACACTTGTGCTTCATAGTAGCACCATGATCTATATGATAGAGAGTCTCCTATGTTGTCACTTTCATATACTAGTGGGAATTTTTCATTATAGAACTTGGCTTGTATATTCCAATGATGAGCTTCCTCAAAGTGCCCTAGATCTTCGTGAGCAAGCAAGTTGGATGCACACCCACTTAGTTTCCTTTGTTGAGCTTTCATACACTTATAGCTCTAGTGCATCCCTTGCACGGAAATCCCTAGTCACTCACATTAATATCTATTGATGGGAATCTCCATAGCCCGTTGATATGCCTAGTTGATGTGAGACTATCTTCTCCTTTTTGTCTTCTCTACAACCACCATTCTATTCCACATATAGTCCTATGTCCATGGCTCATGCACATGTATTGCGTGAAGATTGAAAATTTTTGAGAACATCAAAAGTATGAAACAATTGCTTGGCTTGTCATCCGGGTTTTGCATGATTAAATTCGTTGTGTGATGAAGCTAGAGCATAACCAGACTATATGATTTTGTAGGGATAGCTTTTTTTGGCCATGTTATTTTGAGAAGACATTTTGTATGCTTGAAGTATTATTATTTTTATGTCAATAATAAATTTTGGTCTTAAATCTTTTGGATCTGAACATTCATGCCACAATAAAGAAAATTACATTGATAAATATGCTTGGTAGCATTCCACATCAAAAATTCTGTTTTTATCATTTACCTACTCGAGGACGAGCAGGAATTAAGCTTGGGGATGCTTGATACGTCTCCAACGTATCTATAATTTATTATTGTTCCATGCTATTATATTATCTGTTTTGGATGTTTAATGGGCTTTAATATGCTCTTTTATATTATTTTTGGGACTAACTTATTAACTAGAGGCCTAGTGCCAGTTTCTGTTTCTTTTTGCCTATTTTAGTGTTTTACAGAAAAGGAATATCAAACGGAGTTCAAACGGAACGAAACCTTCGCGAGGATCTTTCTTGGACCAAAAGCAATCCAGAAGACTTGGAGTTGAAGTCTGGGACTCTACGAGCAGGCCACGAGGCAGGAGGGCGCGCCCAGGGGGTAGGCGCGCCCCCACCCTCATGGGCCCCTCGTAGCGCCACCGACATACTTCTTTTGCCTATATGTACTCTTATACCCTAGAAACACCAGGGGGGCCACGAAAACACTTTTCCACCGCCGCAACCTTCTGTACCCATGAGATCCCATCTTGGGGCCTTTTTCGGCAATCTGCCAGAGGGGGAATCGATCATGGAGGCTTGCACAACGACATCATTGCCTCTCCGATGAAGCGTGAGTAGTTTACCACAGACCTTCGGGTCCAGTTATTAGCTAGATGACTTCTTCTCTCTCTTTGATTCTCAATACCATGTTCTCCACTACAAGAAATATGTCAACTAGTGACCTTCTGTCAGTGACCATGGAAGAACTGGTCATAGATCTATGACCATTTCAGACCAATTGGTCAAAAGCTGTTTGGGGGGCTCCAAACCCTAAACTATAACGACCATTTTGGTCAGAAAGGTCGTAATTTCCTTATACGAAATGGTCATAAAGCAGATAGCACTGGTTTGCTGCCTTATTTCTAGCTGATCATGACCAATATAGATGGTCATAACCTTGTAAATTGTGGTGGGTTGCTATGACTAGGCGCCACCTCATCAGTTTTGCCTATGTGTCATGTCCATGTGGCAGTTTTCCCCTATGTTGTGAAGCAACCTATATTTCTGTCATTCCCAAAATTTCCCAAAAAAATCTCATAAATTCTTTGGGTCATATCTTCGTCAAATATGTAAAAAGCCTTCCTTGCCTAGTTAAAAAATAATACAACAATATTCATTTTCCTATTCTGTTCAGAACAACAATTTGTGAAGGAAGTACCACTTTGGCATGTCCAAATAGTATCCATTTTCTACAGTGCTTTCCTATGCCCAAATAACCATCCTCCACCAAATGCCAGCTCAATCCATTAATTATTTCGAGCCCAGCTTGAACATCCGTATTTATGTCTAGTGTGGTACTTTGCAAAGCAAGTACCACCTAGGCTCCTCCTTTTGAGCTGAAAATTTGTGAAGACGGTCTTCTTAGTAACTGATCATCCTCAGCCAAAACACACGCCCATCAGCCATGTACATTTCCTGTACCGCTAATCAAACACTTGGCTGCTAATTCATGTTTGAGAATCGATCGGTCTTCTCGTGAGAATCTTATGTTGTAATTTTCTTCCTAGCACCTACCTAGGGAGTTCCCAACCCACTATACATGCCTAGGCTGCTCAGAACACATGGCAGCGCCATGCAGTCACGCTGGTGACCACTTGCGAGCATGCGAGTTCTGGCAGCTCTAGAGTTGGGGCCCTCGGCCACTTCCCAAATCTCGACATATTGCCACCAAACCATGTATTTATGATTAAATAGGTACTTATGTAACTACAAATGATTTTTGGAAAAAATAAATAGCAAACTATGAGGCAACTGCAGTTCAAATTTGACCCGCTTCCAACTGAATCGGCGGAAATTTGTCTTTTTCAAGAAAGGTGGATCAAAACTTTTTACACCCAACTATTTTGTCAATTGTGCATTAAATATGTCCTAGTATTTTAGAAAAATCATTTGGTCCAATTTTGCAACAATTATTTTGGAGGTCCTTCACAAAAAAACCTCCTTTTGGGTACTCGAAAAATGGAAAATGGTTTTTTCGTCCAAAGAAAATGGAAACTTCCTTAGGCAACATTGTTTGCCAGTCCAATATGCACCCTTGTGCACAATATGAGATCACTTGAACAAACTAGGCAATGAATGTGGCCATAATATTGATCATCTAGCTTGAAAGCCATTGATCTCCACAGATGATAGCTCGTTTCTGAGAACACTTTTTTAAAAGAATTGTCGTATTACAAGTTTGTTATTATTCCTTCGAACTTGGCCACATATAATGACACAATGCGAAGGTTTCCCAATTTTTTGAATTTTTTTGAATTTTTTATGCCCGTTTCAAAATGCGGTCAAAACGGCTGGAATGACCGTTCCTAGCTAGTGGTTGAATCTTGGAACTTTTTTGGTGTTTCTATGATTAAATATATACTTATGTACCTAGAAATAATTTTTGGAAAAAATAAATAGCAAACTATGAGGCACCTGCAGTTCAAATTTGACCCGCTTCCTACTGAATCGGCGGGAATTTGTCTTTTTCACCAGAGGTGGATCAAAACTTTTGACACCCAACCATTTGGTCAATTGTGAATCAAATATGGCCTAGTATTTTAGAAAAATGATTTGGTCCAATTTTGCTACAAATATTTTGGAGGTTCTTCACAAAAAAACCTCATTTCGGGCACTCGGAAAATGGAAAATGAATTTTCCGTGCAAAGAAAATAAAAACTCCCTTAAGCAATATTGTTTGCCATTCCAATATGCACCGTTGTGCACAATATGAGATCATTTGAACAAACTATGCCATGAACGTGGCCATAAGATTGATCATTTGGCTTGAAAACCCTGAATCTTCACGCGTGATAGCTCATTTATGAGAACACTTTTTTAAAAGGGACATTTACATATGTGCCCCTAACTTGAACCCACTACTCAGATTTAACCCTAATTTTGAAGCATGCTCAAATTTGCCCCTCCACCGTTAAGTCTCTACTCAGAAATGCCCTTTAAATGCAGATCTTTGTAGCACTTTCCGTCCAATCTTGTAGCACTTTCCGTCTGCTGAAGACACATGGGCCTCTGACGGTCAATGGCCTTTGGTAGACGGAAGGGCATTTCTGAGTAGTGACTTAACGGCAGATGGGCAAATTTGAACATGCTTTGAAATTAGGGGCAAATCTGAGTAGGTGGTTCAAGTTAGGGGCAGAAATGCAAATGGCCCTTTTTAAAATAATTGCCGTATTACAAGTTTATTATTTTTCCTGGAAACTTGGTCACATATAATGACACCATGCGAAGGTTTCCCAATTTTTTGAATTTTTTATGCCCATTTCAAAATGCGGTCAAAATGGCAGTAATGGTCGTTCCTAGCTAGTGGTTGAATCTTGGAATTTTTTTGGTGTTTCTCTGATTAAATAGATACTTATGTACCTAGAAATTATTTTTGGAAAAAATAAATAGCAAACTATGAGGCAGCCGTAGTTCAAATTTGACCCGCTTCCAAATTTGAATCGACGGAAATTTGTCTTTTCATCAGAGGTGGATCAAAACTTTTTACACCCAATAATTTGGTCAATTGTGCATTAAATATGTCCTAGTATTTTAGAAAAATGATTTGGTCCAATCTTGCAACAATTATTTGGTAGGTTCTTCACAAAAAAACCTCATTTGGGGCACTCGAAAAATGGAAAATGACTTTTTCGTCCAAAGAAAATGAAAATTTCCTTAGGCAACATTGTTTGCCATTTCAATATGCACCCTTGTGCACAATATGAGATCACTTGAACAAACTAGGCAATGAATGTGGCCATAATATTGATCATCTAGCTTGAAAGCCATTGATCTCCACAGATGATAGCTCGTTTGTGAGAACACTTTTTTAAAAGAATTGTCGTATTACAAGTTTATTAATTTTTCCTGGTAACTTGGTCACATATGATGACACAATGCGAAGGTTTTCCAATTTTTTGGTTTTTTTTGAATTTTTTATGCCCGTTTCAAAATGCGGTCAAAACAGCGGGAATGACCGTTCCTAGCTAGTGGTTGAATCTTGGATTTTTTTTTGTGTTTCTATGATTAAATAGATACTTTTGTACCTATAAATGATTTTTGTAAAAAATAAATAGCAAACTATGAGGCAGCTGCAGTTCTAATTTGACCCTCTTCCAGCTAAATCGATGGAAATTTGTCTTTTTCACCAGAGGTGGATCAAGTCTTTTAACACCCAACCATTTGGTTAATTATTCATTAAATATGACCTAGTATTTTAGAAAACTGATTTGGTCCAATTTTGCAACAAATATATGGTAGATCCTACAAAAAAACTCATTTCGGGCACTCGGAAAATGAAAAATGAATTTTCCATGCAAAGAACATGAAAGATTCCTTTGTCAACATTGTTTGTCATTCAAGATACAAACTTGTGCACAATGTGAGACCATTTTTTTTTATTTTTTCATGTGTAAAAGTAGAAGAAAAACAAAAGAAAAAACACAATTATATGTGCTCTATTCTCATTGGTTGTTTTAGTTGTCACACGGATCGATGACATGGCCGCCCATCCATCCGTCCAACTCTCCACCTCTCCATCCAGCCATCCATCCGCAACCCAAACCCTAACCCGCAACCGTCCACCTCTCCTCCCTCAGCTCCTCGCCGCTGCCACCTCCTCCCAGATCCCCCTCTCCCCTCTCCCCTCTCCCTGACCTCCCTCTCTCTATCATCCCAACCCCGTCGCCGGCCTCCCCAATCCCCACCGCCGATGACATCCTCATCGCCCCCAGCTCCGGCCATCCTCCCTTCCACCACCCCTCCTGTCCGAGTCGCCCCCTCGCGACCAAATCTCGTGAGCCAATTCCCCTCGCCTCCCCTCCCCGCACCCCCCACACGCGTGTTTCAGATCCACCAGCCGCCGCCCACCTCCGCCACCCCCTCTCCCCTCGCCGCCGCCTCACTCTCCGCCACCCCAATCTCCCGTCGCGCCGCCGTCCCCCGCTCAGCCACCGCCCCCACCATATCCCTCTACTGTCGTGCTTCCTGATCGAGCGAGCAGGAGAAGTGGTGGCGCTCCAAGATACGCGGTGCACCACTCCTGGCTCATCGTCGGGGCTGACGGCCAGGTGGTCGTCAAGGAGGCACGCCTTCGACATGGTCATGACCAAGGGTTGCCGGATCTGCACTCGCGCGGCCTTCTTCACCCTGCGCCGGGAAGGAGGGTGGGGAGGTCGCCGCTTCCTCCGCCGTCTTCCTACTGTTGGTCGTGCGGTTCCGCGTCAGGCAGCCGCAACCGGTGAGGAAGGAGGTCTCCTTCCTCCACACCGAGGAACAAGCAAATCGACTAGTACGCCTATGTACGTGCTTACTTCTTCCAATCCCCAATCTATTTGCTCTTGTTGTTATCTTGCAAAAGGGATACATTTGCTGCCCGTCACCGTCGTCGGGTCTCGGATCCCCTCCCCCCATATCATTTATGTTCTCGGTGCTGGATTACTACTGTAGTATTATGCTGTCTACTGCTTTTAACCTTGGAGTCTACTGCTCTTGACATAGCTCTATTTTCACCTTTAGGCTCCAAGTAGATCTGAAAGACAGCCTCTTCAATTTTCCTTGGAGTCTACTGCTCTTAACATAGCTCTGTTTTGGAGACAGCACGCGGTTGGGTACATGAATTCAGAGAAATACGATGGGGCCAGAGCGAGTGTTAACGTGTGGTCACCCAGGATAGGTGACCCATCTGAGTTCATCCTGTCACGGATCTGGGTCATCTCCGGCTCCTTCGGCCACGATCTCAACACCATTGAGGCTGGATGGCAGGTACATGAATGATAGAGAAGATTCTTGATCTTGAAACAACATCATTGTACTATGTGCAGAAAGAACATGAATGAAATCCTTGTCACTTCATTTTCAGGTAAGACGGGAGCTGTATGGAGATAGTAATGCTAGGTTCTTCACTTACTGGACAGTAAGTATTGTTTGCACAAACAAAATGTTCGCCTTTTGCCTGGTCTCATTGCCCCGGATTCAGTTTAACTAAACGTGCATTTTGAAGACTGATGCGTACCAAGAGATGGGGTGCTACAACCACAACTGCCGTGGGTTTGTCCATACGACTAACAAGATAGCCATCGGCGCGGCTATCACGCCACAATCGGTGTACAACGGGAGGCAATTTGATATTAATCAATTGGTTGATCTGCATGGCAAATGCATGATGATTAGGAATATGATCATGTCTCCTGTAGAATTGGATTTCTCTGGCCGTTCCGTAAACTGAATTTGGTTCAATTAAAAAACTGCACTACCTGACAGTTTTGGGCAGCGAGCTTCTAACTGAAAAACGAGTTTGTTATGCTCATAATCTCAAGTTGGATGTATGGTTTGAGAGCAGCCGTCTATTTAGTTTGCTGTCCAGAAATATAGAACAGTTTAATGTCAGTGGCGGTCTTGTCTTAGATAGATTCTGTAGTGTATTAATCTCACTGGGTAGAGTGGCCTACTTGCACACTTTTATTGACTCGTTGGTTGCAGATTACTTTCGAGCGAGTAGCACATGTCTCAAGCAACTGTAGTATTCCTTTCCCTGAATTGCTCCCTTGTTTTGCTATGGTCGTATGCTCCGTGGTCAATGATGCGTGATGTATACATATTAAAACCAAAATTGGAGTTGTTTCAGTTGTGCATATTAGAACTGAATTATGCTCTATTTTGCTGTAGTTGTATGCTCTTATTGCTAAATTGTTTAGTGGGTTGTTCAAACTAAACTCGTCGGTCGACTTGCTATGATGTATTGTATATTACTGTACTTCAGACGTCTTGTAGAATTTGGTGTGGCAATACATCTGAAGTACAGTAATATACAATACATCATAGTACAGTAATATACAATATCTTGCTATGAAAGATTGTAGAATTCTTTTATTGTTGCTTCTCATGTATACATCAGTTGTTGTGATTACATCTTCATCACATTATAGACATCTGCATTTCTATGAAACTTTGTTAAATATATATTTTCTAGATTGTCTATACACTAAACCTGGAGGTTTGAATATCTACTCCAGGAATGAAGATGGTACTCTAATGCCTTTGTGTTCACCCTTTTACAGGAGCTCCAGGCCTAGGAAATTTCAAGTTCGAAGCGGCGTGTAGCCCTAGCAGCAAAGGTTTGTTATGTTTGACTGTAATAAACTGTAAATATTATAGTATTGTAATAGTAGGCATATCTGGGTTGTAATAGACTATGCACAGATTGTAATAGACTATGTACAGGAGCTCCAGGCCTAAGAAATTCTACATTTTTTCTGTTCTATTAAAAATATTGATTATTTGTGTGATTTGAAGACGTGTGAAATGGAAACCTGATTAGTGGGCCCATTTGTGAAAATAATCTAAACAATGCTCACATTTTTGACATGTGGGACCAATATAGGAGATTATGACAAGTGGGACCCATCTGACTTGTGGGACCAGATTGAAAAGATATACTGAAAAACTAAAAAGGCCATGGCCCAAAATATAAAAAAGGCCAAATTGTTGGGCCAGGCCCATGTAGCTAGACAAAATTCACAGAAAAAATATATAGTAAAAAGGCCGAATTGTTGGTCTAAGCCCATGTAGAAAACCGAATTGGACCGGGCTAAATCTTGTGCGACATCAGCTGGCCACACTGGATGCCTACGTGGCCTGGGGAGGTTGCTAGTGACCAAAACGCCACAGTAGACATATTTTGGTCATAAATGCCTATGACCATTACAGAAGAAAGGTCGCTATAGTCAGTTAACGACGGCCAGCTTTTGACCTTATGTTTTTGGTCACAAAAAGGTCACAAATTGAAAACAGTGACCATTCAGTGACCAATAGTGGTGGTCACAAGTTGACATATTTCTGGTAGTGCTCCTCGATGTTCTTGGAGATCTATTCGATGTAATATTCTTTTTGCGGTGTGTTTGCCGAGATCCGATGAATTGTGGATTTATGAACAAGATTATCTATGAATATTATTTGGTTCTTCTTTGAATTCTTATATGCATGATTTTATATCTTTGCAAGTCTCTTCGAATTATCAGTTTAGTTTGCCCCACTAGATTGACCTTTCTTGCAATGGGACAAGTGCTTAGCTTTGGGTTCAATCTTGCGGTGTCCTTTCCCTGTCACAGTTGGGGCAGCAAGGCACGTATTGTATTGTTGCCATCGAGGATAAAAAGATGGGGTTTATTTCATATTGCTTGAGTTTATCCCTCTACATCATGTCATCTTGCTTAATGCGTTACTCCGTTCTTATGAACATAATACTCTAGATGCATGCTGGATAGCGGTAGATGTGTGGAGTAATAGTAGTAGATGCAGAATCGTTTTGGTCTACTTGGCACAGACGTGATGCATATATTTATGATCATTGCCTTAGATGTCTTCATAATTATGCGCTCTTCTATCAATTGCTCGGCAGGAATTTGTTCACCCACCGTAATACATGCTATCTTGAGAGAAGCCACTAGTGAAACCTATGGCCCTCGGGTCTCTTTCTTATTATATTACATCTCTTTTATTTACATCGCATCTCGTTTACTATTTTGCAATCTGTACTTTCCAATCTATACAACAAAAATACCAAAAATATTTACTTTACTATCTTTATTAGATCTCACTTTTGCGAGTGATCGTGAAGGGATTGAAAACCCCTTTATCGCGTTGGTTGCAAGGTTCTTGACTGTTTGTACAGGTACTAGGTGACTTGTGTGTCGTCTCCTACTGGATTGATACCTTGGTTCTCAAAACCGAGGGAAATACTTACGCTACTTTGCTGCATCACCCTTTCCACTTCAAGTGAAACCAACGCATGCTCAAGAGGTAGCACAACCGGGTACCTTAATTTAGACACCTCAAAATTCACACTATTACATGCAATATTGAACCTAATCTTAAGTGGAGCTCGTCTGGCTCCGCTGTGCCCATGTCCGACGGCCGGCTGCGCCCCTAGAGTGTTGGTCCAGTCGCCGACGAGGTAGAGTAGGACATCGGACACGAGCCGGCTTACGAGATTCAAGGCGCTACCGTCTCCCATGCCGTATTGTTCCTCGTCGAAGCATGGAACCCTAACGATACCGATGGACGTCAGATTGATGATGGATTCTTCCTGGGATGAGTCGTTAGAAGGCGGTCGGGTATATGGGCGCCGACGGGTGGCGGCGGCGATGGCGGGGGTGGAGGAAGGGGCAAGGGAAGAGAAAAGGGCGTCCGTGCCACCGACGAGCGGACCAGGGGAGGACAAGAGCAAGTGTCCCGCCCCTCCGCGCGCGTCACGTTTGTCTGTTTGCTCCAAGTGCTAGGCCGCATTTTTGTGTATGTTTACCCCTAAACGAACGTGACTGGACTATTTGAGAGCATGATAGTGGTACTACTCCGTCAATTTCAATGATTAAGACATACACGCAACCTTAAATCAAACTTTGACCATAAATTAGAGTAATAATGTAGTTATGACATAAAAATATACCATTAAAAGTTCTTTTGAATATAAATTCTATTATTAACTATAAACCATATTTGATTGATATAATTTAGGATAAAAGTATAATTTTAAGATGCATGTGCCTCTTATTTATTGGAATTGAGGGAGTACATCAAAGCAAAGCTGATGCCGTACCTGAAAAGCCCCTACACGGTTGTCACCCCGGCTAGCTATGGCCCACGCTTCAACATGCATGGCCTATCCTCATCTGGTGTGACGTGAAGGGGGGCCAATCCATTCACTTTACTTCAACTAGAAATGGATGGATGGAAGCATATGCCTTCGGAGTAAGAGTAATTTTTACTGCGCTGGCTGCGGTTGGGGCCGGGGCGTACCACTGTTTGCTTTTCTCGTCCAAAAGTTAGGATTTTGGATCCGTTCTACTCCTCCACTACAGTGTCCTTTCATTTATTACTACAGAGTCAGCCACTACTTGTACTCCTACTTGGACATAATTTTCTCTGCAGAAATTAATGCCTCTTGTACTCCAGGAGCGTTGAAATTTAAAAGCATGAGAGTTGAATTAGTTTTCTGCAGAAATTAGGCAGTAGTATGAGGATTGACTATTCAGACAACTGGTCACGCGTTAAATTCCTTGGTAGGATCAAAGGGAGACAATGATACCTTGACAGCCTTTTTGTGGATGGATGAATGAATGAATAAAGTAGTACTCCCGGGAGTATTTGATCCCGAGTTCACATGCTCCGCATGAACAGTAAAATCGAAGAAATTATTAATTAGGTCCAGGTGCATGTGTAGATGTCTAGGTTAAATTGCCGCATGTAAGGATTAAAAGAAACTTACCAACGCATGTAAAATTTCTTACTTTGTTTTGTGGGTATGCTGCATACATTGTAATTAATGCACTGAAAACATATTTCTTTAGACTGCCACAATGGGTAGTAAGAGCATTTCCAAAGGCCACGCTATATAAGCGCCGCGCTGAAAAATTAATGCTTTTAGCGCATGCGTTACCGCTTCGGGCGCTCCAGCGGACGCGCAAAAGCCGCGCACGAGGCATACCTAGTTCAGTGTGCGGGCCGAAACGCCATCGCGCGCCGCTTGTTTGTTGCGCCTGCTCCCGCGCGCTGGAATCTCGAACGTTCGCTCGCAACTCCGCCTACCCATCCAGCCGCTGGCGCCGCCGCCGCCCGCGCCACTCCAATTCTTTCGGCGACCGTTCTGGCGCTTCCCCGGTCTCTCCCCGCGCGGCCGCGGCTTCCTCCGTCTCCCTCTAGTCAGCGCCGCCATCACGTGCGGCAGTCCTCCGACGCAAAGCGCTCGGCCGCCCACTACCTCTCGGCGCCCGCAAGGTGTTCGACAAAACGCCTGCAAGGTATGTATTGCTTCCAACTTCACATATTTACATGAATTTGGTGCATGTTGTTTGTAGTTTTTCATAGCCTGGTTTTGAACATTGTAGATGAGTTCGTCATATGATTCTTGCGAAGAAATGGAAGAGGAGGAGGATCTTGCAATGATCCTAGCTATACACATCAATAAAAAACCGAAGCACGGTTGTTCGGTTTTGGGTCGGCAGAAAATTTGGAGGGATAGGATCGATGCCCACAACAGATTGATGAGGCACTTTTTTGTGGAGAACCCCACATACCCCGAGTCGTACTTTCGTCGCCGGTTTAAGATGAGCACCGAGTTGTTCAGGCACATTGCAGAGAAACTAGCGAGCCATGACCGGTTTTTTCAGCAGAGGAGGAATGGCGCCGAAGAGCTCGGGCATAGCACCTTTCAGAAGGTGACAGCCACTTTGCGTATGTTGGCATATGGTATCCCCACTGATCTTGCTGATGATCACGTGGTCGTGGGTGTCCCAAGCCATCATGTGTGGCAAGCGCTTCACAGTCGGAATTGTGCAAGTGTTTGGCCCAGAGTACTTGAGATCTCTCAATGTTGAAGACGCCGCAAGGCTATTGGAGATGAACAAAGCTCGCGGGTTCCCAGGTATGCTTGGCTCAATAGATTGCAGGCATGGCATGGGCAATTCCACAGCCAAAAAAAGGGTTCCACTATAATCCTTGAAGCGGTGGCCGATCAAGAGACTTGTATTTGGCATGCTTTTTTTGGAATGCCTAGATCTTTGAATGACATCAACGTTGTCAACCGGTCACCACTGATGAATAAGATTGCAAATGGTGAACTGCCACCGGTGCAGTTTGTAGCTAATGGCTGTACATACAACTATGGCTACTATCTTGCGGATGGCATCTATCCAAAGTGGCAAACATTTGTGAAGTCGTTGAAAAAACCGGAAGGTAAGAAATATCTTGTTTTCCATAATGCTCACGCGGCGGCTAGAAAAGATGTGGAGAGAGCTTTTGGGATTTTGCAAGCCCAATTTGCTATTGTGAGAGGACCGGCTAGATTTTGGGATCAAAAAATTCTTTGGTAAATAATGCATGCTTGTGTGATCATGCACAACATGATCATCAAGAATGAGCATGGCCAAGATGTAGACTATTCTCACTATGAGCTCTTGGGACATCCCGTGCGAGCGCGGCGGAGGGCTGAAAGGGTGGCCCGTTTTGTTGCCTCAAATCATGTCATTCGACGTCCGGCAGCACATGATGATCTTCAAAAGGATCTTATTAAGGAGTGGCAGGCTTGGAATGACCGCCAAAGAGGATCATGATCTGTGCATTTGATGTTGTATTGATGAAAGATACTATTTGTTTGAGTTGTAATAAAAAATTGAACTATTTATTGTTGATTTATTTTGTTTGTGTTTGATCTTTTTGCTTGTGTGTGGAGCGCTTTTTTTTTGCGTGAGAGGCCTTGGCTGCATTTTTTACAAGACTTGGAGCTACGCCACAAGACCGCATTTTAATGCGGTCTTTGGAGCTTTTTTCGGCATGACTTCCACGAATGTGATTTCGTGATGAAATTTTTCATGCACAATAAACACTTGTGGAAGTATGTCACAAAAAAAATTCAGAATTTTTTGATTTTTTTCTATTTTTTTGATTTTACTGTTCACACCCAGGAGCATTTGCTCCTGGGTGTAGAATGGTACTTTCGATGTTACTATACCTCTATAGTGGGGAGTAACATATGTGTGGTAACATGCAACACTTCATTTATTAGGCTATAGACACGTCTTGCCTTGATATGTGATATGTTACCACTTTCATCCCTTTCTTCATTTATTGCATGCCAATCATCTATTTAATCTAGATATGTGTGATGTAACTACCTGTGTTACTTTCATTATGGGTAGTCTTAGGTAAACAATTGCATTATTTGAGTACTTTTGCAAACCACAAAATTATTTCATCACTCACCATCTTCCATGGTTGGTGAAATTTTCATACCTTTTTTTATGCTAGAGAGGGAGTAACCTTTTTCTGAATCGGTTGCATATACAATGTTTTAGTGTATTTGTTCACTCATTCGTTCATTCCATATGTTCAAAAAATGATATATTGACGAACGGAGGGAGTAGTATCTAGTGTGTCCGTTTGTTGTGGGTATGTCCGTATGTGATGCTGATGATCTTTGTGCTGTTTGTTCGTTTGCGTGTCAACCCTCGAAAGGGGTTGGGAGAGAGTGGATGGGATAGATCCATGTCGGCTTCTGTGCTATTCACTAATCACACCACTTTAAGCCAAAGAGTAACTCTGCTATGCATGGTCCCACTCCCAGTTGATTAACCAATGCTAGTACTAAAAGTATAGAACGTTTGCACCTTTAAAAATAAATATCTTTGTACGTGTGAAATTCTAATAATGTATTTGCTGTGTGAAATTCTCGAGGTTTTAATCTGAGCTCATTGCAAGTGTGTTAATTTTCAAGTGCCTTTTAGGTTGGCCACTTTGTAACTCACGACCACCACCGTCTTTGTGCTGTGTTCCTAGAAGAAAGCACCATGTTGTGGAGCAGGGAATATCCTTTTCATGCATGACTTGAAATAACCAAGAGAAAAATCAACAGGTGAGAGAACATGGGAAATAAAAGAGATGGTGATGATAGGAAAGAGACAAGGAAAGCTGTCATCGGAGAATAAGCACATGCACCTGGTACTACTAGTAGCGGTACTCCTGCATCGAACAAACCAAAGTTGATGCTCCTGCCCAAAAAGCCCCTGCCTTTGTCACCTCAGCTACGGACTAGCTCCAGTCTCCTCCTCTGATCTGATGTGATGGGGGTCCTGCATCTGCATGCTCTCTCTTTCTGGGGTGCCAGAACCCACAGCACAGCACTCCGCTGCACTTTACTTTACTGGCGAGCTACTAGCATTTGTTGCCCATTTAGCTGAAATGGTTTGTCTTTTCGCCTTAAAAGATACTCCTACTACCTCTCTTTTTTTTGAAATTGGGTTGCCATTGCTAAGTTGAGAATAATTCCGTTGGAAGTGGTAGTAAATAGAAGTAGTAGTAGGTCAAGTGTACAACCAAGAAAGTAAAAAGTGGCAGCAAAGGAGAAGAAGCAAGCAAGAGTAGCATGAGCACAAGAGAGGGACAAGTGGTTGTGTGGTCCCCTCACGCCTTGACAAAATGGAGGACTAGCATTACTGTACTAGTAGTAGCCCATAATGCGAAAGTGCTCTTTTAATCCCGAGCTCATATGGTCCTGCATGAAATCTAAAACCAAAAAAAAATAGTAAATTTTATTTTAAAAAAATCTGATTTTCTTCTTGTGATGAATATTGATGCATGTTCTAACTGCATGCAAAATTTCAGGTCGAAATGACACTCATGGAGGTCTGGCAAAAATAACAAAACCGGTACTCCAAAATTGACGAAGAGCGAGGCGTGGACAGAGTCCCCCGCAACCAAGGCGAGGGTGTGATTGGTACGCCGCCTCTTCATCCTCCTCCTCTGACAAAACCTCGGGCGGCAGCGGAGGAACGACGTGGTCAACGTGGATGCCCTGGAGGCGCTCCTTCTCGTGCTCTAGCGCGAACCAGCGCTCCCAGTCGGGGGAGTCTAGCGTGTAAACACACATCGCCCGCTGCCTCCGGAGTGAGAGCCTCGCGACGCAGGCGAACCTGCGCCCGCGCCAAGCGCGGCACTGCAGGAATGGGGATCCACTGCGGATCCAGATGCCAACCGTGCGGCAGGGTGACATCCGGATACTGCCAGTGCCACCGTGCCTAGTGGACTGGTATCCACAGACGGCCCCGTTCCTGTGGCGAGCCGCGTCTAGCTGGCGGCGGCGGAGGAGGAAGCCCACTGGAAGAGCCCGCGCCGGCGGTGAGCTTCCCCCATTCCCTTCCTGTTGAAAAAACCCATGGTGGCTTGGGTTTGGGCTTGCTAGGGTTTCTGGTCACCGACAAGGGAGTACCACATGGCCAGATGTGGACGGGTGTTAATAAGACGCGGACGGTGGTTGAGCGGCCGACTAGTAGGCCTGCGGCGGACACGGAGGAGATGCGGGGCGCGTCCGTTTCGTGTCCGCGAGGACGCAAATCCGACTCAAATTTGGGCCTGAAATTGATCGGCGTGGACACGAGCGGACATGATTTGGGTTTGTGTCTCTGTGTTGGGCCACTGTCTTTGCCCGCGACGACCCAAACGGATATGGGCGAACGAAATGGGTCGGCCGGTTGGAGTTGCTCTAAGAGTGTTAAAAATACGAAGAAAAAGAAACATTATGTCAAATTATCATGGTGGTTTATTAATAAGATGCCAAGGATGAACCCAAGAAAGGTCGGCCGTGGATATATGGATCTAGTTGGTTAATTTTAGAACGTACAAGTGTCTCTCTTTTCTCGGAGAAAGGAGGCCTCTATCAAAAAGTCATATTATAGATATTATGGTTGTAGTTGGCCGGCAAGATTCTCTCAGAAAGTTAGATCGAGGATTAATCATTCGTGCTGCCGATATCTTTGTTTATGCAAGGATCAATCTGCCTAACTTGACTCAATTATTTTCCTATTATTCCCGTAAAAGCCCCTCCAAATGTACTCCTCGTAGCTATAGTTAGTTTATGGGGGGCCACCCTCATGCTTCTTGGAGCGACGTACTACGTCTTGAAAGCTACGGGTATCTATAGCCATAGCTAGCCACGTTACAGTAGTACGTACTTCCTCCATTTCAAAATAGATAACTCAACTTTATATTAATGTTAGTATAAAATTGAGTCATCTATTTTAGAACAGAGGAAGTAGTACTGTATAACTCTTCCATTCTCGCGAGAAAATTATAATTCTTTCATTATGGTAAACGTGTAATCTTTTTTTTGCGGAAGTGTAATCTTCTTTTCTTTGACCAGGTCAACGAAACAAAAGCAATAATCAGGCAAATACAGTACTGTTTTTCTTCCGTACACGTGATAGAAAAAGGAAATAACTAAAGAAATTGAGTGGACTGAGCTTTCAACCATCGGAGAAAACCAAAGGCATGTGCGTGTGCCAATCACGTGTCCGAAGGAGAGAGAACGACTGTCTTCCCAGCTAGCAGCAGCATATTATCTACTCTCTCAGTTCACTATTTTAAATGTGTCAATATTTTTCTACATTGTATATGTAGACGTATTATAGTGTGTTTGTTTATGTTTTCCATTTCGTATCTAGTCTGTCTATGTCAAAATGTGAAAAAAAGTCTTGCAATGGTGATCAGAGGGAGTATTTGGTTTATGTAAACAAGCTAGGCATGCATATGCTTGCAATCAATGACAATATTATTATTATATATGATGCTGAGCGGTACTTTGAATGAGGTTCTTGGTGAGCTAAGACAGCTCTTAATCAACCTAAGCTGGCACCATCCTCCACTTACAACTAGCTAGGGAAACGGCAGCTCACGTGCATGCATACACGCACCCAGGTTGGACTAAAACACCCTCCATTTCTTTTTACTCCGCTTATAAAATTTGATCAAAGTCAAACTACACAAAATTTAATCAAACTTATATAAAAAGTATGAACATCTACAATACTAAAACTATATAGTATGAAAATACATCTTAGATGCATCTAAAAATATTAATTTTATATTATGAATGTTGATATTTTTTAATATAAACTTAGTCAAATTTTACAAGCCTTGACTTTGATCAAACTTTATATGCAAACTAAAAAAAACGGTATTCCCTTTCGCAATCAATCATCTCGACGAACGACTTGGTCGGGGTGCAAGCTACGCTAGGGCCACTGCTAGCTGCAGCGAGACGCATTGATGAGGATGCCGATGATCTGGTCCGGGTACTCGTGCCGGGCCCGCGCGTCTGTCAGGTGTTGTCCGTACGAGACTTAGCACAGACCAAGCCAGTCAGTCATGAGCTTTGAAATTTAAAAAATGGGATCTGAACGAGTAATGAACTATTCTGCAGAAATTAGGTAGTGGTGACTAATGAACTGGTTCTGCGTGAAATTAAGTAGAATTAAAACAATACCTTGATCGGCATTACAATTTTTGTTTGTTCGAGTGTCAACTGTGTGTCCGCGGATGGATGAGTGAATAATAATAAAATATCCAATGTGGGTAAGTGATATGATTCCCTCTGTTTGTTTGGGTGTCGATTCTCGGAAAGAAAGTCGTCAATTGTTTACTTGCACATAATTGGTAACGAACCCTAAAAAAAACATAATTGGTAACGACACCAACGGAATTGCCACTATCTGCTAAAAATATAGCACTCCCTTATATCAGAATTAATTGACGCAACCTCTAAACAATGTCACATGTTACCTCCGTCCTGGTTTAATTCTCATGGTCAAAGTTTGATCACTTATTTAACTAGCAAAATTATAATGCATGCCATGAACAGTTATATCATTGGATTCATATTTAAATGTAAATTCTAATGATATTACTTTTGCTACATATAACTTATATTTTATTAGTTAAAATATGACTCAAAGTACGACTGTACGAGGGAACTAGTAAATCAAGATGGAGGTAGTAGTAATTCGGATTGGAGAGAATACTAAACTTGAACTACGTGTGAAATCCCAAGGTTTTTTTTTTTTGCAAAAACTTTCAATCTATTCATCTTAAATCATGGCAGGGTTTTATTTGAAACCCATGGCAAGGAAGTATCGCTTTCATGCGCTTTAGGCTGGCCAGTTTGTAAATCACCACCATCACCGTGTTGCATACTACTCCCTCCATTCATAATATAAGTCTTTATAGACATTTTACTATTGACCACATACGGATGTATATAGATGCATTTTAGAATATAGATTCATTCATTTTGCTTTATATGTAACCTATAGTGAAATCTCTACAAAGACTTATTTTAGGAACGGGGGGAGTAGTTACTACAAGAAAGAACCGTGTTGTGGAACGACGAATGTCATCCTCACGATTCATGACCATCAATAAGCAAAGACAAAAATCAACAAAACAAAGTGGAGAGGAGATACAATGGGTGCGGATAGGGAAAGGGACAGGGGAAAGCTGTCTGTCATGGGAGAATAACTACAAACTACATCGTGCTACTCGTTGTACGTCAACGTTGATGTCTTGCCCAAAAAGCCCCTACCATTGTCACGTTAGCTACTAGCTCCAGACGCCCCTTCATACATGGATGGCCCGTCCCCATCCCATGTGATGTGACGTGATGGGTCCTGCTCTCCATTGCACTTTACTTCTACTGCTAGGTTCTGATGCCCATGTGGTTGAGATGGAAATTTGGCCTAGAAAGAAACATCATTTTCCGTCAAAATTACTTAACCATATGAAATTAATAAACACATATTTGCAAGAATGTTTCTGCGCTGCCAATTATACTTAGCAATATAATTTCGCAAGGTTAGCTCTCCATTAGTGGTGGGCTGCTGGTGCCAAGAAAGGAAGGAGGAGGAAGTAAGCAAGAGTACTGTAGTAACATGATAAATTATCAACAGGGGGGACAAGAGTTCGTGTGGTCCTCTATGGCTAGACAACATAGATAGAGTAATTACTACTACAGGTACCAGTGTTCAGAAATCTTGAAGGCTGAAAAACAAATGTCACTGAGGTCAATTAAGGCATGAACCCAGAAGTATGGATGTACGGCAGAGTATGTAGATCGAGCTGGTTAATTGCACTACGCACATCTTTCTTCTTATGAGAGGAACCCAAAGTCATTGTATATATTTTATGGTTGTAGATACATGGCCGGCAGGATTCTCACAAAAAGTTACTAAGATTGAGGACGAAGATCTGCCCGGATTTAGGTTTCGTATTATTCCTCGTAAACTCCCATCAAATGTATTTACAGAGAGTGTACTAATTTACCTGTGGGTGAGCTCGTAAATTTTTCACGACCGGGCCCTCTCGTGTTTACTGCCATGTACTGCTATGTGGTGGCCACGCACCCACCACTGCATGATATAATTCCATCGTAGAAAAACGCATACTATCGTCCTGTCAAAATATAAGACATTTTTAGCACACACGGACGTCTTATATCTGAGACGAAGTTAGTACCTTTAGAGCATCTAAAGCCGGAATTAGAAAATCCGTACTCGCAAAAAATAGGGAATTAGAAAATCCGTCCCTTATACGTCCGCTAAGGCATGCAAGCACGCCTGCGGACGCAGTCGGACCGCCCCTCATATGTCCTGCCTAGCAGCCACATACTCCCTCCATTCCACAATATAGTGCTTCCTCTATCCTCGTGCTTCAACTTTGACCGTAAATTTAACCAACGAGACCGTCTGCGGCGGGAGCAAAAGTTATACCAATGAATTCGTATTCAAAAGAAGTTTTCAATCATGTAATTTTTTCTCCTGCCGCAGTCGGTCTCGTGGGTTAAATTTATGGTCAAAGTTAGACCTCGGGAAGCGCCGGCGCACTATATTTCGGAATGGAGGGAGTATCTCAAATCTAGACTCTGAAATACATGCAAATTCATCCTCGTTCATCATACATGTCAACGTCGCATGTAAATAATAAATGTTGGTAGAAAATAAATAGTTTTTACATAAATTTGGTATTAGGGCATCTCCAATGCCGACCCACAAATTCGCTCCGGCATCCGTCTGCGGACATGGATGCCGTAGCCGGCCATCCAACACTGTCCGTATACATTTCAACAACTATTTTTGAACTAACCAGACGAAATTCGTGCAAACACGGCGGATTCATACGAACTGGACGAATACATTTACATTTTGAATAGATTTTTAACTAAGTTAAAACTATGTGCAAGTTCGACCACGCGGAGCTTCATTCCCACGATATAGATACACTACACTAGTCTATGGCCGACCGTGCTGGATCCCTTTATCTTCCCCATGTCCGGCACTCAGCTCATCGGAGTGGCAAATGGGGCGCTTCACCCATACGGGAAGGGTGCCTACTCCGCTTCCGTGTAGTCCAGGAGGGGGTCGATGATGGTCTGCGCTGAACCGGGCAAGTCACCTACTGTGCACGCTGGTGACGCGCCGGTGTTGGCCTACCTGGGACCCAAGCGGCGGCGGTCTCCCATGTTCTAGCTTTCCTCAAAGTTAGCGGCGGACGCGGTGAACACTGACTCATCGATCTTCGTGTTGCCGGTTACTTTCTCCGCCGACCGGGAGCGCTTTTGCAAACATTGATGGCATATGGCATGACGTCTGGCCTCGTCTATGGAAACCACGATACTTGTTGCGCCATGCTCCCCCGTGTGCCTGGCTGGAGCAACTCGCCACTCCTCCGCGAGATGGCTTGGAGCGACGAGTTGCTAAACCATGCGCCGACTTGGAGTGGCAACTTGCTCCGTCGGGCTAGGCGGGGGAGGTGGAGCAGCGAGTTGCCTGCCGGGCTCGGCGGGCCACCCAGCCGACTTTTATGCTGGAGAATTGATCTTCTTGCTCACTGGATGCCATGGACGGTGTAGAGAAAATTGTGCAACTAGGAGATGGGGAGTGGAGTTGTGGTGCGATTCTTGCCCGACGTCTGGCCTCGTTTAAATAGCGGGCTGACAGGTGGAGCTTACCAGTTCGTGAATGGATGTGTAACCGGAGTAGGTTTGTCGGTAAACGCGCGGGTTTCAATGCGACGAGCGGCGCGTTGCTTCAATGCCAGAGCCAGTGAGAGGCTGCGTTCGATCGGGGCCAGCTTCAATGTGGAGTGGCCGCTCTACCGTGGCATGAATGCGGGCAACAGGCACTGGGTGGGAACACGCGCAGGCTAGTGGGGATGGTTTCGGGTGGGCCAGGGTGTTTAGAAGCGGACTTGGCTGATGTCCGGACGCCCGCAAAGCCCCCGTATAGTTTGTCTCCGGTTTGCGGGAGAAAGTGCGTCCGGACCATCGAGCAAACTGATACGAGCCCGCGTTGGATGGCACAACACGTCCGGACCGAGCGGTACCGACGCTTGTGGGCGGTTTGTGGGTCAGCGTTTGAGATGCCCTTAGTTGCACAACTCAAACATTAGCTCGTTGGTTTCCACTGCGGGTCCACATATGCTCCACAAGTTCTCTGAGTAGTTGCATGTGCACGGGATGATCTCGGAGATTCGGATGCATCTGCAGAAAGTTCATAAGCTGATTTGCATCTTGAACTTCTGGAATTTGGACTTGTTCTCCATGCGCTTCAAAATCATTGGTTTGTACTTTCCCATCACTTCGATCCTCCTAGCATGTCTTCAGCTGCCATAAAGTTTCCGATCCCACATCATTGCAGCTTCACGAACAATCCCCCAACGAGATTGAAGCAATCCGAATGCGCTCTCCACATCCTTCCTATAGCCGCTTCTTGCGTTGTTGGTAAGTGGTTTTGTTTGTTGCCTTGTGGTTTTGATATGGTCTTCACAAACCTTGCCCACATCAAGTCATGAGTCATGGCCATAACCGAAAGGAAAAACAACTATTGAGACAATATAGGGGGAAGAGAGAGGAAGAAGAGAGGAGAAAATATATAGTGCGATGATAGAGAAGTTCCTCTATTGCTCAGCTGGGCAATTTCACTTGGATGACCCCGACTACTACAAGCTACTACTCCCTTCGTTCCTAAATATAAGTCTTTGGAGAGATTTCACTATGAACCACATACGGATGTATGTAGATGCATTTTAGAGTGTAGATTCACTCATTTTGCTCCGTATGTAGTCCATAGTGAAATCTTTATAAAGACTTATATTTAGAAACGGAGGGAGTAGTACTTAATTAGCTAAATTCTTTAGGCTTGTAGTATTCATGCTTGTAAGCTGCTTTGGCAACCCTGTGTATCTTCTGCTTTTTTGTTTTCCTGTCGGTTGGTGTTCGCTGTAATAGTGGTTGTAATGATGGTCTTGTGTAATCCTTGGCCGGTTGATAACTTTGTTAATTTGAATCCGGGCTTTTCTTAAGCCTTCGTTCAAAAAACTTGTCTGTCATGAGAGAATAACTACAACTACACAGTGCTACTTGCATTACTACATCAAATATGGTTTTTTTTGTACTACTACATCAAACTTGATTTTTTTACTACTACATCAAAGTTTGAAATAACCATGCGCGTATGTTCCAACCTAAAGTACTAAACTGTAAATGTAGGAATATTTTTGCTATATATATTTATCTCCTTTGAAAAGTTAGTTTCATTAGTGATGGTGGCAGTGTACCAACTACTAGCAAGGAATAGGAGGAGCAAAGCCGCGAAGGAGAAGAAGCAAGCAAGAGTACTAGAACGAGAAAACAATTAGTAAGGGCAACATGTGGTCATGTGGTCCCTCTATTACCAGACAAAACAGAGAATTAGGGGTACCAAAGTAATACTGGTGGCACTTTTGCCTTGGCTTATAGTCCGCTTACATGTCAGTTTTGCATATGTGGAGAAGACATATGTGAAGAAGTAAGGGAAATGGGCTCTCCGGTATCATGCACTCGGGAATAACAAACACGCAGATGTAGCAGAGAATTAAAAAAGAGGGAGAGGGTTAGAGTAACATAGGTAGATACCGTATCATAATAAATGTTATGCTACTTTGTGTCATGTATGACTATAAATAAGATCATCTATGATACTATACATGATGAAGATAGAATCATATGCATAATACTAGTATATGATACTTCCCACTATGAATAGCCTCATGCAAAAGCTAACTATATGCGTAATACCAGTCAAATACAATAAATACGAAGAAAGGCAAAGAGGAGGTAGAAACAAGTATTAGTGTAATAGCCAAAGCTTATAGTCACACTATTTTATCAGTAACTATGAATGATGAGTATAGTTGACATGGCAGTTTCATATAGCCAGCAGGTGGCTATTTTATGAACCATGCTCACAATCAGGGTTCAAAAATCTTTTGATACCAAGGGGAAAAATGTCATTCCTCCGTTGCGTCAAACACGTAATCTTGTTTCTCTTTTTTTGGGGGTTACATAATCTTGTTTTGACCAGATCAAAAATGAACACTCATGTTAGTGAGATGAATCATTCTACATAAAAGCATCTTCAGCCATGTACCCCTAATTTCACCCCTCAAACGCCGGGTGCATCCGTTTTTGATCATATCCATCCGTGCAATCACAATCCTCATTTTCTTCCTGATATGTTCGGTCACTTGCTCGTGATTGGTGGAGATGAAGAGAGAGAAATAAGAGAATGAATAAAGAAAGAGAAAAGGTGGTCTCGTATGGGGCCACGTCCTATGTGGAGGATTGACCGGGCGCGCCTGGGCGTGTCCACGGACAGCCCGGACGTATAGGGAAGATTCCGGTTGGGTCAACTTTTTGCTACCTTTTGTTTTTCTCTTATGTCCGGTCAGTGGTCCCCGCGCTCGCCCGGTCAACTTGAGGACTCCGGCTGTAGATGCTCTAAGGGCAACTCCAATGCACGACCCCATACTGTCCGCATTTGTCCGTTTGGACCAAAACGGATGGATGGCTCGGTCCAATGCGCGGCCCCATCCCCATTTTATGTCTGTTTGGCGTCCGGTCCGCCCCATTTCCGGCGCAAACATGCGCCCGATTTGCGTCCACACGGACATCAAACGGACGGGCACGCGCTTGCTCCTCGCCCGCCTCGGGGACGCATGGCGGCCGTCCACCTATCTCCACCGCCCAAAATTAATGTGCACGCGCGAGCGGGCTCCGACTGCCATTCACACGGGCAGAGGGTCATCGTCCTTCTTAATGTGGAAACCGTGGACCAGCCAGTCCACAACTTCACTTCCTGGTCGGCGCCTCCTCGAGCCCCGACATGAGCAAACCCTAGCCACCGCCGTCGCACCCCACTCGCCCACCTCCCCGCCGACGCCATGGGCTGGCATTGGATTGACAAAGGGAAGCACGACCACGAGGCCGGCTCCTCCTCTGGCCGAGGCCACCCGGTTATGTGCCGCCCGCACCACCTTCTCTGCCAGCTTTCAAGATCGCGCCGGCGGCGGTCGGGCATCGCTACAGGCCATACATCCACGTCGATGTCTGTCAGCGTTACTGGGAGAGCACGATGCCATTGCCGTGGGGAGATGTCCACCTGCCAAACAACTAGCATCTCTCCGCCGACCGCATGTCGATCCCTCCAGTGCCCGTGAACAGCCGCGACCGTCGCGTGGAGATCAACCGACGCCGTGCGCACCTCCCACGGGATCTACTGGAGGACCTCAGGTAGGCCATAGATTCGTCGTTGTGGGATACGTGGCTCTGCGACGACCACGACCTGCGGCGGCAATCGTCTTTTGCCGGTCGTCCACCTAGCCCACGCCGCCCGCGTCCTCCTCGTGCTGACAGCCCTCCCCTGACGCGGGGCCATAGGCGTGTGCGCGGCATCACGTCAATGCCTTCTCCGTCCCCGTCCCAGCCACCTCCGCGGCCCATGACCGAGGAGGAGGAGGCCCACCTCATTAGGCAGGTCATGGAGGACTCCATGGCCACCCATGACGATCGGCAATGGGATGGCCTGGAAACTGCGATGACCCTCTCTGCAGTCGGTGATATGGCCATCCCGAAGCTGGACCTCGACGTCAAGGAGGAGGTGCAGGAGGAGGAGGATGTCATGGAGGAGCCGCCCGTCACCGTGTGGAACCCTCGTTTGGTGGGCCAGCGATGGAGCCGGTCGTGCACGGCGCCGGAGATGGCCGACTCGATGTGCATTGGCCCATGGTCAGCCATGCCGGCGCGGTCACCGGAGCAGGAGCGGGAGCCACGGGAGGAGGTGGTGCAGGCGCTGCCAGCACCTCCGGTCTGGTAGGGGCCGCCAGCACACCTTTGGCAGCCACCTTCCAACATCGACCTCACCAGCGACGACGACGAGTAGGACGGCGGCTCCTGAAGACGTCAGCCGCCACCAGCGACGAGCCTATTTCTAGTTTTTTATGTCTTTTTTTATGTTTTAGTTTAATTCAGACATGTGTTGAACTTGGGTACTATGGTCGTGTTGACGTGCATGTTTATATTTATGTTTTTCATATTATTTTCAAGTTGATTCTTTTTTTGGCAAAAAATCAAGAGAAAAATTCACCACAGGTCCATTTACTTGCAGTGGCGTTAGCTTTAGTCCCTGTGGTTACAAATACCCGCAATACGGTCACCAAACTTGCTCTAGGGGGTCATGTATGGTCCAAAATATGTTTTTCTATACGTACGCGCTGAGCTGGCTCGAGTCAACGACTGCCAACAGTGCGCTGAATGCCACATGAACTTGCTCGCTTGAATACGCAGGCAACCAGGGGTTTTTGGCAAAACTGGCAGAACAAAAGATCTCCTCCCCCCACTTGGTCGGATCGAGCCACCCGCGCGGGCCGAGCCCACCCGCTGCCCTCTCCCAACCCTAGCCCACCCGCCTCCCTCCGCCGCCGCCCTCGCAACCGCCGCCGCAACCATTGTCGCCGCTCTCTCTCCACCGCCCCAGACATTGTCGCGCCCTCTCTCCTCATGTCTTCTTCGAGCGATGTTCGATATGGGCTACGTGGCCGCTCCGTTGTCCTTCGTTTGATCCCGTGCCCGGATTGTGGCGAGCAGGTGAAGTTCTACCGCTCTGGCACGGACGAGCACGAGGGGTGGGTCTTCTACAGGTGCAAAGCAAACACTGTGTCAAGTTACTCTACCTGTGTTGTAGATCTTTTCTTCACTGTTTCTGCATCAGATTGATGTGTAAGACTGCATTAGGGTTTTGTCAGATAACTGAACTTAGTTAACTGGCATTAGGTTTGTACTGCAATTGGTTGGTGGTAGTTAACTGAAATTTATAGTTAACTGTACTTTTTCAGATAACTGAAAATCCTCTGTTTCTCTGTTTTTTAGGTCACCTGTGATTTCTGGCGTTGGGAGCTAGAATATGTGCAACATCTTGTTGAACATAGGGTTCTTGTTGGTGATGCTGCTGCTGATGCAATAGGAGCAGCTGAGGATAAAAGGGAGGAGCTTGAGAGGAAGAGGATCAAGCAATGAACACAAGAAGCATAGTGGAAGAGGCATGGCTAGGAGAGGTCTTTGGCAGAGTTGATTTTGGGTAATTTGGCACCCCTAGTGAGAAGCTTTGCTACCAAGCAGCAAGTTGCTATGCTGCTTGGATTAGGTAGAGAAATCCTACTGCTGCTGAAGCTGGTGATGGCTGCTGTTATGGTGCTTTGTGTGTTGTGTTTCATAGTAGTCATGAAGAAGTGAGATGTACTGAAATCAGTGAGCAGAGCACACTAAGTAGATTAAGTACTTTTTGGGTTTGGATGCATGCTTTGATGGTTGTAATGGTTGCATGATGTGATGGTTGTAATGGATAACTGATCAAATAATATGAAGACTGGAGTTATGTACCAATGTTGTTATGTTACTTCTTCATTTAGACAGCAACACAGCATGTCTCAATTCAATTCTAATCATTTTACAATATATTACAGTTGAAAACCAAATCCATTGCACTTAAAATTCAGTTGATAGGCAAGATAAAATTAGTTGACAACCAAATCCATTTCATAACATAGTTGGTCAAATTAAGTTTACACAGGGACGAGAACAAGATAAGTTCAGTCAAAATCATTCAAAGATCCCTTAAGTTTCTTTATCTTCTCCTTGGTCTCCTCTTTGTGTTTGAATAAGTCACCTATCATGTACTCAAGCTTTCTCTTCTCTTGCTTCAATTGATCCCTCTCCTGCATGACTTGGTCCCTCTCTTTCTCTGCCTTAGCCCGGAATACCTGATGAATGTTTGTTACAGATTTGTCAGTGCTCTTCTTCTTCTCAAGCTCTTCCTTCAGATCAGAAAGAGCAATTTGTGTGTTGCCTAATTGACTCATTGCCTGCTCCTTTTCAGCCACTATCTTGGCAAAATCAAGCTTGAAATGTCTCAGCTCATTCTCATTTTTGTCTTCTGTTCCAAGATCTTCAAGTTCTGTTCAGCACTCAACACATTTTCTTGTAGCCTTTGTTTTGTCTCCTCTTCATACATGCTCCATATGGTAGCTAGGCTCATCTTCAATGCTTGTGCCACTCAGGGTCTATCCATTCCACATAGGTGCATTTAGGTACTTCCTATCATCCAAAGAAACATTCAATTAAGTGACATTATCCAGTTATCTGCAAATCTTCAGATAAAAGCCACTGTCACTGTAAAATGATGATTAAATGGCACCATTATCTGGATTTGTACAAACCTTGTGTGCACAAGCCAGGAATCTTCTGCCACTGTCAACAGATTGAAAAGCCACATGCTTCTCACACAAAGATCCATGCTCACATGTAAAGCTAGGCAGATCTGTGGCCAGGACAGTCCATTCTTTGCGAAAAATTGTTGCTGGAGACTAAAAAAAGAAAAAATGCATTTGTTAAGTATAACCCATAGAGCCTGTTTAACCCTAGCTGCGTGGAGGAGAGGACATGACTAACCTTGCTGGTCACTGAGTCATCTTCAGAAGAGGTTGGGAGATCATCCCAGGACACCATGGTTGCTGCTGTAGACAAGGGGAGCAAGAGCAGAGGAGTGGAGGAAGAAGAAGGGGACCTTGTGGTGGATCTGGTCGAAGAGGAGGAAGAAGAAGGGGGCCTGGTGGTGGATTTGGTGGTGGTGGACCTGATGGTGGGGGTGGATCTGTTGGTGGACCAAAGGTGCATGGATGATGCAAGTTACAGGGTGTGCAAGTACAAATTCAAACCAGTTGTAGGGTGTGTAGTGTTGCCATTTCAGATAGGTGGCAAAGTTCAGTTAAGCTAACTAAAATTAGTAATAACTGAATTTTTAAAGTTAACTAAATTTGCTGACAAAATTTGTACTTTTGAAAAGATTACTGAATTAAAGTTCAGTTTAAGACAAATTTCAGTTAAGACAATGATAACTGAATTTTTACAGTTAACAAAATTTGTAGAGTTGACTGAATTTAGTTTGAAAAACTAACTTCAGCATAAACAACATCAACTAGACAGCATCATTAACAGAGAACATAAACTTCAACATCATCAGCATCAACTGCCACTTAGTTCAACACCTAACAAGAAGCTAACTGATGTCTGAATTTTAACAGTTGTCTGAATTTTAACAGTTGTCTGAATTTAGTTTGAGAAGCTAACTGAATTTTTTACAGTTAACTGAATCTTACCAGTTGTGTGAATTTAGTTAAGACAGAATTCAGTTAAGATAGAATTCATTAAGACAAAGATTCAGCAACAAGACAGTTTTGGAATTATTGCCTTATATAGCAACAAGACAATTTTGGATTGTTGCCTTATATAGCAACAAGACTGCATCAACACCATTATGTACCAACCAAACACTTTTGGATTACTGCCACTTATATAGCATCAACACAGTTCAGCACATATATAGCATCACAGCCAGTTCAACACTGATATAGCATCAACAACCAGTTCAACATCCACAAATTACAAATAACGTATGTGCTTAATATACAAGCAATCCTAGCAAACTAATTTTTTATAACTTATATGCTGAAAATCTGTATATTTCAGCATACCTAACTACTGCAACTACATCTTCTTCATGCCTTCTACTGCATCTTCATCTTCTGGAGGCGCTCCGAGCGGCGAACCTCCATGTCAGCTGCCGCCACCTTCCTCTTCTTCTTCCTCTCTGGCTGCGCTGCGACGTCCACCTGTGCTTGCAGGGCCAAGACCACCTCCACCTCCTGCTTCACGATGTCAGGAACATCGGGAAGTAGCTCGACGTCAATGGGGTGGTGCACCCTCCCTGGCGACAGGCGCCACCATCTGGATCTCTGGCTCGGGGACGACTGGCGCCGCCATCTGGACCTCAGGCTCGTCGTCAGAGAGGACAATCACCTCCGGCTCCTCTCAGCTAGTCGACCACGACGAGTCGGCGGCGTAGACAGAGTCGTCGTCGGAGCCAGATTCGTACTCCGACTCCGATGAGATGTAATCGGAGACGTCATCGGGCCCGATGAGGTCGGGCTGGTAGTGGTCCCAGTAGGCCATGTTGGCAGGCGTGGGGACGGCCACCTCGACGTTGGCGACGCTCTCCGCTCGTGAGCCAGCGCGCGACGGATCCGGCTGCCACGGCGCGGTGGCGGACCGGTACCTCCACCACCGGGCTCGCTGGCCCGGGTCGTTGGAGCGCATCTCCTGCATCGCGAAGCGGAGGACGAGCGCAGGAGCGATACCGAGGCGGTCGGTGCAGGCGCGCTCTAGCTCGTCGTCGGTCATGATCTTGAGGAGGCCACGCGCGTGGTGATGCAGCATCGCAATGCTGGGGAACCACTTCCCGATCTCCGTCAGGTCCGCGCGCATCGCCTTGTCGCCGCCTGCGTGGTCATCAATGACCCTCTGCCAGGTGGGGCTGTTCTCCATGCCGGCGGCGAGGGTGGAGTGGGGGTTTGGAAGCGGGGTAACCGAGGCGACGTGGGTGGACTGCGGACTGGATGTGAGTGGCGAGCGTGGCAGTGGGTGGGTAGGCTTAAAGAGCAGCGAAGGAAATCGAAAAGACGTGGGCCGTTTAGCCACTAGCAACTACTAAATAGATTGTTTAGTATATGCCCTTGATCACAGCACTACTGCATAATCCACTTGCTTTGCCCCCAACGTTCAATACTACAGGTCCTGGGTTCGAGACCCAGGCCACCCATTTTTTTGTTTTTATTTTTTTATTTTATGTAGTTAAGTATAAAAACCAGTGAAGAGATAAGTACAAAAACATTCTAATAGTTAACTAGATTTTAACAATTGTCTGAATTTTTACAGTTTTGAACTGAATTTTAACACTTGTCTGAATTTAGTTATCTGAGAAAGTTCAATTAAGACAAAACCATTCTAACAGTGCAAAAACACTGAATCACCTCATTTAAGTTCACTTAAGACAAAACCATTCTAACATTGCAAAACCATTCTAACATTGCAAAAACACTGAATCACCTCATTTAAGTTCAGTTTGCATCAAATTCATTTAAGACATAGACACACAATTGCAATGCTGCATCAAATTTAGTTTACATCAAATTAGTTTCTTCACTGAATGAACCACATTTGAGCTCAATGAGCATCAAATTACTCAGATTTAAGTTTCTGCCAAAAAATCACTGAATTACAAGTGCAACAGCACTGATTCATCTGAACTCATCAAACATGTTGACTCTCTTCTTCTTGGGCACATGTCCACTTCTTGTTGGTGCACTTGGGCAAACTGATTCAGCTCTTCTTCTCTTGGCATCTTCTTGCTGTTTCTTCTTTGCTTCTTGATCTTGTTTTTTCTTCAGTGTAATAGCTCTCTTTGCTTCTTGCTATTATCTTATCTTCATTGCTGCCTCTGCCTTAGTTGCAATTGCTTCAATTGCCCTGGCCTCCTTCTCTTCTTGTAATGCTGCTTTTCTTGCTGCTGAAGCTACCATCTTTGCTGCTGTTTCCTCAGCCTTCTTCTCTTTTGCTACTCTTCTTCTTCTGGCTGCCTTCTCTGCTCTCTTGATAGCAATTTCCTGCCTCTTTGCTTCAGCCTCCTCTGCTCTCCTATCTGCCATCTCATTCATTGCCTCTAGTGATTCATCTCTCCTGGCTGCCATCTCCCTTTATTTGTCTCTTTTCATCTTCAACAACTTCATGGTCAGGTTGCCACCATTTGTAGCTGTTGTTGTATGTGCTGAAGCTTGAGAACTGGATGCATGTAATATGAATGATGAATCTGCAGAGTGACTTCAGTTTCTTCTCTAGGTACAGGCTTAGACTGCTGCATCTTAAGAAGCATTGTATGTCCAAAGTCTTGCACCTGTGCACAGCAAATCATCACTGGTGTATCACATTAAATACAACCTAAAAGAAATGGACAAAAAAGATTAGAATTTACCTGAAAAACAACTGGTGTATCATATTCATCCTCTTGTTGCTGCGCTGGGCAATCGTTTTTTGTGGCATGAACCTCCTCCTGTGTGACTTGCTCATCATCTTGTGTGACATGAACCTCCTCCTGTGTGACTTGCTCATCATCTTGTGTGACATGAACCTCCTCCTGTGTGACTTGCTCATCATCGTGTGTGACATGAACCTCCTCCTGTGTGACTTGCCCACCATCCTATTCCTGTTCATCTTGTGCCATAACTGGTTCATCATCAGAGACACATCCTCAGGAATAGCCCTTGGCCCCCTTCTCATTGTTAGTTTTGGAAAAATGCTAGCTTTTCTTGTATTACATCCTTTGATGTTGTGGCCATGTTCATGGCAGTATGAACATGTTATTGTGCCTCCATGTTTGGTCAGTACCTTTGTGCCATCGTTCTTTTCAATATCATAAGGCTGCTTTCTCCTACTCTTGTTTGAAGGCCTCCCAACTTTCTTTTCATAGACAGGAGGTTTGACTTCACACCCATTCATCTTCTGCCACTCACTCCTATCTCTGCAAGGCTTGATAAATTGGATTGTATGCTAACTTGAATGCTTCTATACTATAGCAGGAGTGCACCAAACTCTCTGGGTCAATTCTCTCATGTCTACAGCATGCAATTGCATGGTGGCATGGAACTCCACTAAGATCCCACCATTTGCATGTACAACTCTCTTCCTTGAGGTCAACAATGTATGTCGTGGTCCTGTTGTCAACCTGGAAGATGCCATCACCAGCCCCTAAAACCATGCATATAGCTGCCAGCTCTATATTCCTTTGAATTCTTTTTCTTATTTTTGGGCATACAGAACCAGGCCAGTTCTCCGCCTCTTTTCTTTTGTTGTAGAATCTGACCATGAGCTGAGTTTTGATCTTCTCAATCATTGATCTGAGATGCATCTCCCTGGCCTTAAGAATATATTTGTTGAAAACCTCATAGTTGTTGTTCAGAAGGATATCACACTTGGCCAAGTCTCTTTGGAAACCCCTAACCCAAGTGTTGGGTGGTAGCTGCTCAAGCCATTTGTATGCTTCTATGCTGATGACCTTCATCTCCTCCATGCTTGCAGCCCACAACTCTGGTGTTGTGCTCCTTGCACACTTCCATAACTGGTTCTTAAGAACATCTCCTTTGTGTGTTTGCTGAAAATTCTGCCAAATATGCCTAACACAGTGTTTGTGCTCTGCATCAGGACAGTGCTACCTCACTTCCTTGATCAGCCCCTTTTGCTTGTCTGACATTATAGTCCATGGCTCTGTGTTGAGAATTCCCAAGTCACTCTTCAGGTTTGACAGAAACCATTTCCATGTGTCAGTGTTCTCTACCTCAACAACAGCAAAAGCTAGAGGGTAAATGCAGTCATTAGGATCCATGCCAACAGCACACAGCATAACACCTCCATACTTTGTCTTCAGGTGGCATCCATCCAAACAAATGACAGGCCTACATGCTTGCTTGAAACCCCTTTTGCACGCATCCAAAGAGAAATAACAACTTCCAAATATGCCATCATTGACACCTACATAGAAAGAGCTGCCTGGGTTTGATCTTTTGAATTCTGCTGCATAATCCCACATACTGTTATACTGCTCTAACTCATCTCCTTCAATGACTTTCTTCACTAGTCTCCTGGCCCTTCTAAGTTTGCTCCTTGTGGTTTTCATGTTCCAGTCCTTCTGAACAACCCTTGAAAAATTCTTCATGTTCATGTTTTCATCTGCTCTGAAAGAATCAAGATACTTCCCTGCCATGAAGGGGGCAGTGAATGACTTGACACTCCATTTCTTTATGCAGGTACGATTTGGGTTATACTTCTTGATCATGAAGCAGTTGATACTCCCATCAAATGATGCATACAAAGACCATGGACACCCATCTTCACAAATGCCTTTAACTCTTTTCATATCATTTCTAGGGCACTTGATTTCAACCCTTTCATGGCAGCTATACTCCTTGATAGCCCTCCTCAGTAACTCAACACTAGCAAATGTCTGACCCACTTTGAACTTTGGTTTAGCCAGGTCCTCTTCTCTGAAACTTTTGAAATTCAGCTTAACCTTATCTTCATCAAATGATGGCAAGCACATGTCCACATCTTCAGTAGGATCATCAGCTTCTTCTTGGACTGCTTTACCTTTGCCTTTGTCACAATCAACATTCTTGTCAAAAAAGTCATCATCATCTTGCAGATAAATGTCTGAATCAACAAATTGTGGAATGTAATCTTCATCTGAATCCTGCATTACTGAACAACCAACTGTGTCTGCTGCATCCATGTTCAAACACCTAGAGGATTTCCTGGCCCTAAACCCAAACTGAGACGAAAGGTAAGTTGTTCCTGGCTGGGGTGGACTTGGTATGAAATCATCTTCTTCTGACTCTGCTCCACTTTCTGACTGTGTTTCATCTTGCTCCTGCTCTTGATCATGCTGAGGCGGCTCCTGTTCCACTACAGTGAGCTCAGCCTGCTCCTGTTCCACTACAGTGAGCTCAGCCAGCTCCTCTTGCTACTGTTTCTCTTCTTGCTCCTCATGCTTTTGATCATGCACTTGCTCTTTCTTTGGCCTACTTCCACTTTAATTTGGCAAATGGAGGATCCTCATCATCAGAATGAACAGGAACAGGAGAAATATATGATCTCGGGCTCTCATCATGATCAAGAAATATTTGCTGAAAATGATTCCCATTAAGAACACAATCCTTCATGTTCTCTGTCATACTGTTGTCTCCCATCTTAATCTCTCTTAATCCATTCTTGTACACTGTCAACCCAGGAACACACCAATAAGCACTGATCTTGCCCTCAAACTCATACCCAATTTCCTCAACCAGACTAGCAACAACAGTAGGTGTCCAGTTATCTATGTCACAGTAGTCATACCAAATGGAGTAGCCTTTGTGGTAACCCCTATGCTTGCCTAATAACCTCAACAGAGAACTGGTTGCTTAGGGGTCCTGCAAAACATTCAAACTTGCAATGTTCAGACAACATAAACAGAGACATTTATGAATGTTCAGTCAAGCTGAAAATATTCAGTTAACTCCAAATGTTTAGTTCTTGTATCAAACCACCAAGATGGCTTCGGCTAAGTAAGGATCGAGCAAGCAAAGAAATCTTGTAATTGGACCAAAACAAGCAAGGTGGCAATGCTCAGTGTGAATGTTCAGTCATTGTACTAAATCAAGATGAGACATTTCAATATTCAGACATGTAACTCAAGTATAGAGCAAATTTCATACATGTTGCAGAAAGAAAAGCACGGATTCATGGCCTCCACCGAACAAATATATGATCTTTCTTCATATCATGATCTTTCTTCATATCATGATCAACAACTAGGCCATATCACGCGCAAAACGATCATCTTCATATCATGATCAACAACCAGGTCATATCAAGCAAAGAAACAGGGGAGAAGCGAGCATGGCCTTCCCCTTGCATGCTCCAAAATCAAACCCTAATTTTGCGCTGCAAACCCTAGATCATCTCCAAATACAAGATCCATAGCCCATCAGAAACCCTAGCTTTGATCTGTGGCCCTTCTCAACGTCCGCTGCTAAAACCCTAAACCCTACACCATCCGTGGCAAAAGGGGAGAGAAATAGCCCAAACCCTAGCACCTGTGTGCAATTGACTCAAATGCAAGCTCTTCCCCGGAGCTTTCATGGACAGATCGAGTACAGAAGCTGCCGGCAACGGGGACGTACCATAAAGGGGCGGCGAGGCATGCTCTTCACGACGCATCAGTGCAAGAGGGACGTCATGCAGGCCCCTCCCAAATGGCGCGGACGGCGGCGGCGCATCGTCCGATGATGAGCTCATGATCCCGTCGCCACGCTCGACCACGCCGGAGACGACCACCTCGGCAGCGACGACGAACCAGGGGAGGAGAACCAGGGGAGGAGAAGCAGGGGAGGGAGTGGCTAGGTCCGACCCGACCAGGTGGCTCGATCCGACCAGGTGCGGGAGGAGATCTTTTAATAACTACCAGTTTTGCAAAACCCCCTGGTTTCCTCCATATTCGAGCGAGCAAGCGCATGTGGCAGTCAGCGCCGCGTTGGCAGCCGTTGACTCGAGCCAACTCAGCGCGTACGTATAGAAATTCGTATTTTGGACCGTAGATGACCCCCTAGAGCAAGTTTGGTGACCGTATTGCGGGTATTTGTAACCATAGGGACTAAAGCTAACGCCACTGCAAGTTTGGTGACATGTGGTGAATTTTTCTCAAAAATCAAAGTCGACAAACCCGGACGGTTTGGGACGAGGCGTGCCGGTTGGGCGCACCGATGGCCGCACCACCGTAAGCGGACGGGCGTGTCCGTTTTTCCTGCCCCAAACGAACGAAAAGCAGACTGTAGAGGATTGGTGCAACTCACGATATATTCATCGGGTGCATATGCACGTATATATATATAGGTACAAAGGGAGTCTACACCTCAACTATACAAGGAAGGAGGTAGACTTGTGGTACAAGAAATATACATGCAATATACATCTCAACACCCCAGCGATCAAGCGTCGCTACGGCCGACGCAAAGGCTGGATCGAAACTCCTCAAAAGGGGTCGTAGGCAACCCCTTTGTCATGATGTCCGCAAATTGTTGGGAAGTAGGCACGTGGAGAACTCGAATATGACCAAGAGCTACCTGTTCCCGAACAAAATGAATATCCAGCTCAATATGCTTGGTGCGACGATGATGAACCGGGTTAGCGGAGAGGTAAACTGCGGAGACGTTGTCGCAGATGACAATCGTGGCCTTGTCGATGGGACAAGAGAGCTCATGAAGAAGTTGACGAGCCAGAGCACTCGGCAACAACATTAGCCGGCCGATACTCAGCCTCAAAGACCTTTGGAGCGAGAAGCGATGGGTTGCCGTTTAGGCGACCAAGAGATCAAGGACACCCAAGATAAACACAAGACTTCGAGGTGGAACGTCGCATGTCGGGCAGCCAGCCCAACAAGATCGTAATAAGCGGTGATATCCATAGCGGTAGAGGCATGAAGAGTCAAGCCGAGATCCATGGTGCCGCGGATGTAACGGAGAACCCGTTTGACCGCGGTCCAAAGGAGCATCACGAGGCGCATGCATGTGTAAGAAAACTGTTGGACAAAGCATATCGAAGCTCCGCCGTGTCAGCGTGAGATACTGAAGAACGCCCACAATAGACCGGTAAAAGGGAGCATCTGGGGCAGGAGAGCCGTCTGTTGCAGAGAGCTTTGCCTTCGTGTCGACAGGTGTAGATGCGGGTTTGCAATTAAGCATCCCAGCACGATCAAGAAGCTCATGAGCATACTTCCGCTGATGAAGAAAGAAGCCATCCGGACGACGAACAACCTCGATGCCAAGGAAGTAGTGCAGAGGACCCAAGTCCTTAATGGCAAACTCAGCGCGAAGACGATCGATCAGCTGTTGAAGAAGAGCACTAGAGCAAGCTGTCATGATGATATCGTCGACATAGAGCAGCAGGTAGGCGGTAGCATCACCGTGTCGGTAGATGAACAGCGAAGCATCGGAGCGTGTAGAACGGAAGCCGAGCTGACAAAGGAACGCTGCGATGCGCTGGTACCAAGCACGGGGAGCCTGCTTGAGCCCGTATAAGGAGCGGGAAAGCAGGCAAACATGCTCCGGATGAGTGTCGTCGACGAATCCTGTCGGCTGCTGTCTCACAGCCCGCCGGCCCAACTACCCGTGCACGCATGGGCGTTCATCGGTCGAGTCTTCGTTACCCCGCCGACGAGTATGCCTGTCCCGCCTCCACGGTGTCGCTGTCGCCTCTTCCGACCTCCACTTGTATGGCTCTTCGTGATCCACTTTGGTACGCAGCGATGGAGGAGGAATTTGAGGCCTTGCAGCGCAACGCGACTTGGCGGCTTGTTCCCCGTCCCCGGCACGCCAACATCATTATCGGGAAGTGGGTGTTCAAGCACAAGTTTCACCCCGATGGCACACTCGACCGCTATAAAGCTCGTTGGGTGGTCTGAGGCTTTCGACAGCGTGCTGGTATTGATTTCGCGGATACATTTGCACCGGTTGTCAAGCCCGGGATGATTCGCACTGTCCTTCAGCTCGCTGTTTCTCGCGCCTGGCCGGTGCATCAGATGGACGTCTCCAACGCATTCCTCCATGGACATCTCGAGGAACAGGTGTATTGTCGAAACTGTGATTCGTCGATGACACTCATCCGGAGCATGTTTGCCTGCTTTCCCGCTCCTTATACGGGCTCAAGCAGGCTTCTCGTGCTTGGTACCAGCGCATCGCAGCGCTCTGATACCATGTAGAAGTGCATGCTCTAGACAATGCAACCAAAAGACCAATCTGATGAAAGAGACTAGGCAGCACATTATACGTCAACACTTCTCCTCACGTGTGGCTCCCTCAGGTCTAAACGTGGAACGAAAGTGGGCTGCAATTTAATTGCGCCAGCCGGGTTTTGAACTCAAGACCTCTTGGCTCTGATACCATGTAGAGGGTTGATGCAACTCACGATATATTCATCGGGTGCATATGCACGTATATATATATATAGATACAAAGGGAGTCTAGACCTCAACTATACAAGGAAGGAGGTAGACTTGTGGTACAAAAAATATACATGCAATATATATCTCAACACAGACGAACCAGACGCCCATTTTAAATCGTGCGTTGGAGTTGCCCTAACCCGAAGAAATCTCCCCTTTCTCTTTCTCCGAACTCACTAAAGGGAGAGAGGAAGCGACGGGTACACTACCAGTAGCTTTCATTCGCCGGGTCAAGGAAAAAAAAAGCATGTGCGTGCTGTGTTGTGTTTTGAGTATCACGTGTCAGATGGAGACGGAAAGAGCGTCTCAACCACCAGTCGCAACTAGCAGCCGCCCAGCTTAATTATCTAAGCATTTGCTTTATACATAATTAACAAACAAAGCATCTTCTTTATTTATTTACGTATTTATTTTGAACAAACAAGGCATCAATATGCGTTCAATTGACGACGCTTGCAGCTCCCGTGTTAAATTCATGTGCCATGGCCCATGGCGCATCTATACCTCAGCAAAGAACATACCCATGCATGCAAGCACGTTACTATGTATGATGATGAAGAGTGGCACTTATTATGAATGAGATTCTTGTTGGCTGTTCGTTACGTACTTGGCGTGCGAATCGAATCTGCCTCCCTCCCTCCAAGTGATGATTAAGCGAAGGCACATTAGATATGATGATAATGAGCAGCACTTTCAATAGTACTACCTCCTTCTCATAATATAAGACTAGTGACAAAAACGCTCTTATATTATGGAACATAGGGAGTAAGATTGTTGGTGGCGTAGCAGCACTCACCGTATCATTACCAACTAATTAACTACACATATGCTAAGTAACAGCCACGTGTTCCAGAAATTGTTATACTTACTATTGCCCGCCCATGGCAGTCGTGTCGGGTGAGTGCCGAGTGTACACGACGTCTCCGCTCATCTATGAGGCCTCCAAGAAAAAAAATTGAAAGGTGCGGAAGGCGCTCAAGCATAATGCGTGGATACTCAAGATCAAACCCCTCACCGTTGTTTCTGTTGAGCACATCACACAGTTCTTCGCTCTTTGGATGCTCCTCCTTGAGGTCCATCTCGACGATCTTACCGAGGACGACATCCTTTGGAAACATACGGCAAGTGGGCAATACTCGGCGGCCTCTACATACAAGGCGCAATACTTAGGGATGGTCCTCTCATCCATGGATAAGATGGTTTGGAAGGCTTGGGCACCTTCAAAAATTAAATTCTTTGCTTGGTTGGCGTTCCAAGATAGAATTTGGACCGTTGATAGGTTGGCAAAGCGTGGGTGGCCAAATTGTGATCTTTGCTCTTTTTGCAAGAGGGTGCAAGAATGCGGACCTCACCTCTTCTACAAATGCCGCTATACTCGAAGGCTTTGGTCATTGGTCATCGAGAAATTCCTCATTCTCGGGCTAGACACTTCCGCTTGGCCCTTCTTTGACTCGGTTAAAGATTGGTGGGCGAGTACTTGCACCGACGGCACGCCAAACCGACAAGCCAAGGCTTCCCTCACCATGCTCGTGTCATGGACAATTTGAAACGAGCGTAACGCAAGAGTTTTCAAACATAAGAGTACTCCACCGACAATCTTGCTCTCCTCCATCTCTACTGAGGCAACCTTTGGATCGTCGCCGGTGCAAAAAAGCTAGTGTCTTTAATTTTGCGAGAATAATCCGCATGCCGTGTAATTGGGTGACTTGTAACAAACTATTTTTCTCTCTTATTTAATGGATGAGGCAAAGTTTTTGCCTTCGTTTAAATAAAAAGAAATAGCACTCTACACCACTGTATATGTAGTACTTTCTCCGTAAGAAAATATAAAAGCATTTAGATCACTAATGTTTTTAGCTGAGGATGTCATGGAACATGACTTGAAAAGGATCTAGCATACGTACTCCATGCATGCATCATAGGAGTACAGTACAGTATATAACTGAAATTACAAAAGACCAACGAAAATTCAAGCTAGGAAAACGGCAGGTCGCATGCATGCATGCAACTGAATTACCGAAAGCTAACAGAGAATCGGAGATGCCATGAGAGGGGAGCTCACTGCAGCAGCGAGACGCATTGATGAGGATGACCATGATCTGATCCGAGTACTCGTGCCGGGCAGGGCTGGGCCAGCTTGTCAGTCGGGTGACGCCCGTACCACTAGCACAGAGCTGACTACTTTTCCATGCGACAAGCAAGCTCGCGTCTGGCCTGTGGCCCGTCCGCCCTGTGCCGAGTCAAGGAACGGACGAATGCATGGATGAAACTCAAACTGGCCCCACAAGGCAAGCGTCTAGACTCACTCAATCGACTTCCACCATGAGCTTTGAAATTTAGAAAACGGCCCCATCTCATGTGATTGTAATGTGTGTGATGTGATGGGATCTAGCCTCTACGGCGCCACAGCAATTCACTGCACTTCTTTTACTTCTACAACTAGGTTTTTGTGTGGGTGCTTTGCTTGCCCATGCCATGCTGTCGAAAAATAACGGAATCGTTCGTGTGTTCTGACCTTAGAACATGGTTAAGAGCACCCACAGCCAGACGTCTCAAATAATCTCTCATATGGCCGCGCGCCCAGTCATTGTTCTCATCTGAGAGAGAAGAAAAAAGTAACCCAATCGGACCCCTCATATGTTTCCTATATGTCCGGGCTGTCCGCGAACCATCATATCCATCTCAAATATGTGGAGGATATGAGGGCTCGTGGACACGCCCGGGCGCGCCCGGTCAATCCGTCACGTAGGACGCGGTCCTACTCGGATCATTTTTCTCTTTCTTTATTCATTCTTTTATTTCTTTCTCTTCATCTCCACCAATCACGAGCAAGTGACCGGACATATGAGAAGAAAATGAGGATTGTGCCTGGGCGGATACAAATAGGGGCTCAAAACGGACACGCCTGGTGTTGACAGGCGCGCGTCCGCAAGCGTTTGAGGGGTCGAATTAGAGGTACATGGCTTACAATGCTCTAATAGTATAGCCAACAACAGGCTATATGAAGTTGCCATGTCATATATAATTACCCTAATAGCTAACATGTATTGTAGCTACCTGCTAAGTAGTACCATTTTATTAATGCATGACCCACTGTACATTCTCACAACGTTTTTTCTAGTCCTTGCTGCAGCAGGCTCTTAATCTACAACCCGCTTCCCTTCTTTCTCCTCTTCTCTCTCATCCAACTCAACACAACCATAATTATTTAATCCTTATAGTCTGTTGACTGCACCTTATTATGTTTGCTCTTAAAAGACCAGGTGTCTCATTTTTCTGCCATAATTTCTTAACTGTGTATGCTATGTAAGGGCTTCTCCAACGGCGACCCATAAATATCCTCCCGCATCCATCCGCGGACAGTGGGCCAGTCTGCGAACACGGATGCGGGAGGCCGCCATTAAACGCCGCCCACGTATATTTCAAGCCGGGTTTCGATTTAGTGGACAAAATTCATGCAAACCGGCTGATATTCATCAAATTTTCAGAAAGAAAATAGCATAGGTCATCCATACATAGCATGCAAATAAGTCTAGTGTCTCAAATTCGATGTCCAACAAGTTACCCAATGGATCATGACGTCCCACACATACTTCCCCTTCAGCTTAACCCAACTCACGCTAGGCATAAAACCCGAAACACGAACCCCGAACCCGAAAAACCCGAACCCGAACCCAAATAACCCGAACAATATATCGAGTAGCAGATCTGAAAACCGGAATTTAATACGGGTAATTAGGGTAAAAGGCCACGGTACCCGAATTCCGAACTAATTAGTCAGCCCAATAAAACATGTCGCACACTTGCGCAAAGAAGGCCCAGCCCAAAAGGCCAACGCTAGCCTTCGGCACCCGCGAGTAAACCTAGGTCACATGCGTCCCCAACTCCTCCAAATCTGAGCGCCCCCTTCCCAGTTCCTAGTCCCCACTGATACGTCTCCAACGTATCTATAATTTTTGATTGCTCCATGCTATATTATCTATTGTTTTGGACTATATTGGGCTTTATTTTCCACTTTTACATTACTTTTAGGACTAACCTATTAACCGGAGGCCCAACCCAGAATTGTTGTTTTTTGCCTATTTCAGTATTTCGAAGAAACGGAATATCAAACGGAGTCCAAACGGAATGAAATCTTCGGGAACGTGATTTTCTCATCAGATAAGATCCAGGAGACTTGGACCCTCGGTCAAGAAAGGAGGGAGGCGGCCACAAGGGTGCACTAGTAGAAAAGGGGGCAATGGCCCAGGCCGGTTCATCCCAGTAGTCCCGGTTCTGCCACGAACCGGGACAAATGGAGGTATTTGTCCTATCAGTGAGCCCAGGGGCCGGCCGGGCCAAAGGGGCCATTGGTCCCGTTCGTCTCGACCTTTTGGTCTGGTTGGTGGGACGAACCGGGACCAATGGGCCTGGCTCGCCCATCACTATTGGTCCCGTTGGTTGCATGAACCGACCAAAGGCTTCCCTTGGTCCCGGTTCATGCCACCAACCGACCAATGGTGGTGCCTATATATACCCCTCGCGCAAGAGCAGAGCACACCGCCTGCTTTTTTCCGGCCGAGGGGAGAGGGCTTGGTGGTGCTCTAGCTCACCTCCTATGCACACAAGGTGTTCGATGGAATGCTCGATCCACACTACTTAAGGTTTCTCCTCTCCAAGCTCGACCGCCAAGCTCCATTTTCCTCAATATTTATCTAGGTTTAGCGGTCCGTCATGCCCCGCCCCCATCTTCACCGCCGTCGATCACCCGCCGATCTCATCGCTGCACCACCGTGGTGAGCCTCTTGTTCTTATCTT
Organism: Aegilops bicornis; assembly: GCA_021605145.1. NCBI lineage: Eukaryota > Viridiplantae > Streptophyta > Magnoliopsida > Poales > Poaceae > Aegilops > Aegilops bicornis. The sequence goes on along the minus strand of CM038672.1, from coordinate 698,796,093 downwards.
CTTTACGAAAGGAAAAATATTCTTACTTGTATGTTTAGATAGATACTTGTATTATTTTCTTACTTTTATTATTGCATCTTATATAGTGCGATGGTTTTGGTATCCGCTCACTGCCGGCCCTCGTCCTGTCTATGATTCGGATGTGGTATATATTATCTTTTCATAACTATTGGTTCATTTATTGTTTATGAAAATTATGCCGACCAACGTGACATAGATTTTATTTATCTAGGAGGTTGTTGAACCGGAAATTCCAACCGACCCTATTGTCGAGAGGTTAAATTTAGTTGAAGAAGAAAACAATTTCTTGAAGGAAAAATAAAAAAAACTTGAGGAGGAGCAGATGATATTGGAGTTGCGTGTTATGGATGTCGCCGATGATCACAAGATCAAGATGGATGCAATGCGCTTGAAGATGAGAAAGATTAGAAAATATGCCATTCATACCGAGGCTTGGTATCATTATGCCGTTGGATCAGTTGTTACCTTTGGTTGCGATTATGATCGCATTTGTTTTCGCATTGAAATGTTTTACATAGTTTCAATGTATGGTTTAATTAATTTAGATGCTCTGCAGAGCTTTATGTTGTTAGATGAGAACTATGTATGTACTTTGGTTTTTATGTGATGATGAACTTCTATTAATTTGGTCACTTAATTATCTATTCATGATGTTCTGTAATGATTTTGACACACTTAATTATATATAATGCACGCAGATGAACCAGCAATGGATGTACGGTGATGTACACACCTCCGAGTACATTAAGGGCGTGCATGATTTTCTCGAAGTGGCTGAGGCAAACAAGCAGAATGGTTTTATGTGTTGTCCATGCCCTATATGTGGGAATACGAAGTCTTACTCGACCGGAAAATCCTTCACACCCACCGCTTTACAAGGGTTTCATGCCACACTATAATGTTTGGACGAGGCATGGAGAAATATGGATTATGATGGAAGACGGCGAGGAAGAAGAGTACGATGACAACTATGTGCCCCCTGAATACGGTGATGCTACTGAACATCAAGATGCACCAGACGATGTGCATGATGGTGCTGCAACGGGCGAAGCTTTGAAGATCAAGAGGAACCAGACGATGTGCCCGATGATGATGATCTCCGTCGGGTCATTGTCGATGCAAGGACACAATGCGAAAGTCAAAAGGAGAAGCTGAAGTTCGATCGCATGTTAGAGGATCACAAAAAAGGGTTTTTGTTTGTGACCATCAACGATTGGCCCGCTCTCAGTAACCTTTCAGGACAGACAAACAAGGGATACCACACATGCACGCACTGTTTACTTGACACCGATAGTATATACCTGGGAAGCTGTAGGAAGAATGTGTACTGGCCATCGCCGATTTCTTCCGACCAACCATCAATGTCGAAAGAAAGGCAAGCATTTCAAAGGCGAGGCAGATCACCGGAAGAAGCCCGCCATGCGCATCGGTGATCACGCACTTGCTATGGTCAATGATTTACACGTAATCTTTGGAAAGGGTCCCGCGGACTAGCTGTTCGAATGACGCCGAGAATCACGCACCCATGTGGAAGAAGAAATCTATATTTTGGGACCTACCCTACTGGAAAGACCTAGAGGTCCGCTCTTCGATCGACGTGATGCACGTGGACGAAGAACCTTATGCGTGAACTCGCTAGGCTTCTTGGGCATGTATGGGAAGACAAAAGATACACCGAGGCACGAGAGGACCTGCAACGCTTGCACGAAAAAGAGGGCATGCCTCAAGCAAAGATGAAGGTCCCGCCAGCTACGCTTCATTTAAAGAAGAGAAAGAAATATTCTTTCAATGCCCGCCAAGATGAAGGTCCCGATCGCTTCTCGCCGAATATAAAGGGAATAATAAATATGCCAGAGAAAAAGTTCCGTAACCTAAAGTCTCATGATCGCCACGTGATTATGACGCAATCGCTTCCGGTTGCATTGAGGGGCTTCTACCGAAACGTCCGATTAGCCATTGTGAAGCTATGTGCATTCCTCAATGCAATATCTCGTAAGGTGATCGGTCCGTAAATCGTACCAACGCTAAGGAGTGATGTGGCGCAATGTCTTGTCGGGTTTCATACCGGTGTTCCCACCATCCTTCTTCAATATCATGACGCACGTCATAGTTCATCTAGTCGACGAGATTGTCATTCTGGGGCCCGTATTTCTACACAACATGTACCCCTTTGAGAGGTTCATGGGAGTCCTAAAGAAATATGTTCGTAACCGCACTAGGCCAGAAGGAAGCATCTCCATGGGCCATCAAACAGAGGATGTCATCGGGTTTTGTGTTGACTTCATTCCTGGCCTTAAGAAGATAGGTCTCCCTAAATCGCGGTATGAGGGGAGACTGACCGAAAAGGCACGCTTGGAAGGGACTCAATAATATGCAGGACGGATATTCTTGGTCTCAAGCACACTACACGCTTCTACACAACTCTACCTTGGTGACCCCAGATGTCAATGAACACAAGAATCCAAGGCGCTCGAACACCGGAGCAAAGGCGACGATCGGATTACATGTGAACACATCAGGACTTTCAGCAGTTGGTTGGAAACACGTCTCAGAGGTGACAGCACTATTTGTGATGAGCTGTACTTGTCGTCCAAGGGACCATCTTCGACTGTAATGATTTGGAAAGGATACGAGATAAATGGGAATACATTTTACACGATTGACCAAGATGAAAAGAGCACCAACCAAAACAGCGGTGTCCGCTTTGATGCAGCAACCGACAAGGGAAAGGACACATATTATGGTTACATAGTAGACATATGGGAACTTGACTACGGAGTAGATTTTAAGGTCCCTTTCTTTAAGTGCAAGTGGGTCAATCTGTCAGAGGCGGGTATGGTGTAGACCCACAAAGACGGAATGACAACAAAGGATCTGAAAAATCTTGGGTACACCGACGAACCGCTCGTCCCTAGCCAATGATGTGGCACAGGTTATCTATGTGAAGGACATGTCTACTGCATCGAGGAAAAGAAAAGATACGAGAGCGAATACATCATACAATGAGCCAAAGCGCCACATAGTTCTTTCAGGAAAAAGGGACATCCTGGAGTGGAGGGCAAGATGACATGTCTCAAGAGTATGAAAAGTTTCATGAAATTCCCCCTTCAAAGTCAAGGCTGACCCAAGCATCCCGATAAACGATGAAGATTATCCATGGTTACGGTAGCAATAAGCAAAGCGACACAAGCGAAGAAAAAGTGAAGACTTTCTCCGCAACTATTATGATGATACCATGCCAACTTTGTAATGCATTTAGTACGATACCATTATCCGTCTTGTACATGCACATGCTATGCCAACTTTTTCGGAGTTCATTTGAAAACTATGAATTTGAAAACCTCGCTAATCAAGGGCGCCACGCCGGTTTATAAGCCCGCCCTCTACGCCTTGTTGAGCTCACAAACTCAGGATTCACACAAATTTCAAAGAATTCAAATTTGAAAACTAATGGCACAAACAGAAAGTTTATAATTTTGCTGACCAAAAAGCAAAAAAGAATTAAAAATAAAGCAAAAACCAAAAGAAAATAAATAATGCAGAAAACAAAACAAAAAAACTTGAAAAAATAAAAATAGCAACAATAAGTATTCTGTTGTAAGTAGAAACAAAATAAAATAAATAAAGCAACAAAGAAAACAAAAAAATGTTTTCAAATTTGAAAACTAATGGCACTAACAGAAAGTTTATATTTTTCTAAAACTAAAAGCAAAAAGAATTAAAAAATAAAGCAAAAACCAAAAGAAAATAAATAATACAGAAAACAAAACAAAAAACTTGAAATAAAAATAAAAATAGCAACAATAAGTATTTTGTTGTAAGTGGACACAAAATAAAAGAAATAAAGCAACAAAGAAAACAAAAAAGTGTTTTCAAATTTGAAAAATAATGGCAATAACAGAAAGTTTATATTTTTTTCTAAAACTAAAAGCAAAGAGAATTAAAAAATAAAGCAAAAACCAAAAGAAAATAAATAATGCAGAAAACAAAACAAAAAAACTGGAAAAAAATAAAAATATCAACAATAAGTATTTTGTTGTAAGTAGAAACAAAATAAAATGAATAAAGCAACAAAGAAAACAAAAAAAATGTTTTCAAATTTGAAAACTAATGGCACTAACAGAAAGTTTAAAATTTTTCTAAAACTAAAAGCAAAAAATAAAATAAAAAATAAAGCAAAAAACAAAAAAAGTGCCACCTACTGGGCCCCCACGGCCTGAATACGACTAGAAACCCTACCATGGGCCAGGATTCAGGCCTGCTGGAGGCCCAGAGGGCCTACAAAGACAGATTGCAGTTAGGCCCGAAGCTCGCTTTAGAGAGGAGCTCGAGAGGAAGGCGCACCGCACCTTATAAACAAAGCGGCTCCCTCTCAACTAGCGAGGTGGGACTAAAATTTGGGAGCGGGGGAGCACAAGGTTTTGGTCGGTTGGTGGCACCAACCGGGACCACTTAACCGTACCAATGCCCTTTACTCCCGGTTGGTGCCACCAACCGGGACCAAAGGCCGCCGCTTCCCGCCCTTTGGGCTGCTGAAAATTGGCCTTTGGTCTCGGTTGGTGGCGCCAACCGGAACTAAACGAGGGCATTAGTCCCGGTTGGTGCCACGAACCGGGACTAATGCCCTTGCTATATAAGAAAACACTTTGCGTTTTTTCAGATTTCATCGCCAGTTGCCGCCCGACGACGCCGACCTCCTCGACGCCGCCAGGCTGCCCCGCTGCCGTCGCCGTCGCCCGTGCCCCCGAGCCCACACCGACGCCGTCCGCTACCCTCGAGCCCACGCTGCCGGCCGCGACCTGCGCCATGCCCCGACGCCGTCCCGCCCGCTTCGACGCCGCCGCCCTCGACGCCATCTGCCTCGACGCCGGCCAAGGCCACGCTCGACGCCCACCGTGCCCGCCGCCTCGTGAGCACCTTTGCCTCGTTCCCGCCTGCCGCCTCGCCTCACGGGCGCCACCGCTGCCGCCACGCCCCTTTTTTTTAGTTTAATGTTTTTTCATATATATATATATATATATATATATATATATATATAATGTATGTGTATATATGTGGCTATATGTTTTTGTTCATATATATGTTGCAATATGTTTTTTTATTTTTATTAGTTTATTTTTGTTCATATGTGATGTATATGTGTATGTGGCTATAATGTATAGGTGTATGTGATGTATGTGGCTAGAATATATATGTTAAAAATGTTTTTTTGGTTCATAGAAAGTTTTTGTTCATATATAGAAAGTTACAATTTTAGAAAAGTTTTATATATGCAAAAGTTACAATTTTAGAAAAGAAGGATAGGAAAGAAGAAAATAAGAAGAGGAAAGAAAGAAGAAGAGGAGAGGAAAAGAAGAGGAGAAATAAGTAAGAAGAAGAAAAAAGAAGAAAAAGAGAGGAGAAGAAGAAAGGAATAGTGGAGACGAAGAGAAAATAGAATTCCTCTCCACTATTCCTTTCTTCTTCTCCTCTTTTTTTCTTTTTTTTCTTCGATCTTCTCCTCTAGCTATTCCTTTCTTCTTCTCCTATTTTTTCTTCTTCTTCTTCTTCTTCTTAATTTTTATCGGGAACGAGGGTGTCGAGGATCGCCGAGGGGTCGAGGGTCGGGAACTAGGGTAGAGGGTCGAGGGTCGTTAAGGGGTCGAGGGTCGAGGGTTTGTGGTCGAGGGTTCGAGGGTTCTATAGGGTCGAGGATCGAGGGTCGAGGTACCAGTGGTCGTCTAAGGGTCGAGGGTTCTGTGGTCGTCGAGTGTTCGAGGTCGAGAGAGGTTTCCTAGTGTCAAAGTATTGAAGAAATCCATGGCTTCATCATTAGTCGAGTAACCAGGGCATGATGGTACGAAGTCCTCCAAAGTTATTTCGGAATGGAGTTCCGGATAGGATAATTTGCCTTTTTATGCAATTTCAGCAAAGGCCTTCCAAATAACGATATTCGGAAGGTTCTTGCTGAACTTTGTACCAAAAGCTTAATTATCCTATCTCTGGGACTCCGCTCCAAAATAACATTGAGAGCTTCACCATCATGCACCTCACATTTCTAATGATGAAGACATGGTTTTGTTGAATCCTTTGACACTAGGCAACCTCCCGACCTCGGCGATCCTCGACCTTGACCTCGACCGCTCGGCGATCCTCGACCCCTTGACCCTCGACCCCTCGGCGATCCTCGACCCCTTGATAAAAAAAAGAAGAGGAAGAAGAAAAAAAAGAGGAGAAGAAAGAATAGAGGAGAAATCTCCTCTATTCTTTCTTCTCCTCTTTTTTTTCTTCTTCTTCCTCTTTTTTTATCGGGAACGAGGGTCGTCGAGGGTCGCCGAGCGGTAGAGGAAACCCTAATTAAATAGCAAGTATCGTCGGTTTGAGATACATGTGGCCACCCCCTACCCTTGAAGCGTTGTCGAGGCCACCCGAAACCCTAGAGAAGCAGCGTCGAGGCCACTAATTAATATGATTCCTTATTGTCATTAGCTAGCTAGTTCTACGATTGCCACTAATATATCCATATCTGTCATGTTTGAATAATAATTGCCATGTTGTAAATATTTGTAGAAACTATGGACACCCCGCCACGAGACGAAGCACAAGAAGCATTGTTGAGGGACATAATCGCACAAGGAAGTGATGCCGCGCCGTTGATGTTTCTCAACGACAACGATGGTCCGGAAGGAGAGGGTGAAGAAGCAGCTGGCTATGATTTACATGGCTCCGATGACCCAATGCCGTGCAAGAAGGAGAGGGTGAAGAAGTAGACCGTGAGGACGGCTCCATGATCACCAAACCGAGTCCGCCAGGTATATATATTAGTTAAGCCTGTCGACTAGCTAATTGATGCATTCATTGTTTTGGTATGTACTTATATTAATTAACTCTCGTCTTTGTTCTTTTTCTAGCCCTCCGGATCGAAAGCACAACTTCGGTAAAGAGACGAGGCCCAAGAAAAAGTTGAGCTCGGGTGAAAAGTTTGAGATCATAGAAATCGGCATGACGGCCAACCGTTGAACCCTACCGACAAAGAAGGCATTTGTTGCTCGGTGGGGGTTACGGTTAGGGACAAGATCGATCAGCATCCACCAATGGTATAAGCCTCAAGAACGAAGACCACGAGGTGTCTTATGTCAATGATATGCGCATAAATGATCTTTGGACCGAGCTGAAGTCAAATTTCACCCTACCGCCAGAGGATGATCCGGAGAAGCCGCTTATAGAGCCATTAATCAAGGCTTTTGCTCAAGAAGATGGCAGACCTATTCAGAACTTGGAAGAAAGACCTCAATAGGTATGTCGAAAAAATGAGACACCAGAATTCAAGGGCAAATATGAGAAGATCAGAGATGATCGCCCGCATTTGTGGCCCACAAGACATCGGAAAAGAGTAAAAAGATGTCGGCGACAAACAAGAGAAATGCTGCGAAGAAGAAGCTTCACCATCGCACGGGGTCGTGGCTACCTCAGAGTTCGCCTAAGTGGGCCAAGGCTGAGAATGATCTCGCTTGATAAAGGGATCGAACCAGAGACAATTTATCGCCAGACCGTTGTCGGACTTGGTTCTTCGGGGTCAAGGAACCTTGGACCCTATAACAGTGGAAGTGCATTTGGACGGACGAACAATTGGACATACCAGTCAAGAGGCTTCAGCAATATATCAAGTAGCACAGCAAGGGACGTTCGTTCCTGACAGGAGAAGGACGAGCTCACAATGGCCCTCGGGAATCTCGAGCACCTCGGACGGACACGAGGCACGCCAGTTCGCTTTCGTGGAAGGCTGGATTTCGGACGCAGGGGTTACAAAACCCGTGAGAGGAGGAAGAAAATGGAGCAGAGCCAACTGCAGCGCCCACGAAAGGGTAATGGGGCTAGAGGAACGAGAAGCGATCGCAAAGAACGACCCGTCAAGCTTCCCCGGTTACCCCGCCATTATCTCGGAGAAGCAGCGTGGCTTCCACCGAAGCTGCTTCAGCCGGAGCATGCCTTGACGGCTCCTCGCCAGCTATCCCGTGGATGCTATCACGGAGTCTCAAAATTGCCACCTTATGGCGGAATGGAGCAATTTGAAGGTCAAGGCGGTTGTTGGCTCTGTTTATCCTACTAAACCCGACTCAACTTTTCACCGCCGGCCGATTCCGAAGGATATGCTAAGGTGATGGTGGATGAAATAACGGAGGGATTTGAGGACCTCGGCTTGACCACCCTACCGGTGAAGGGGAGTATCGGCTGGGTTCTGCTCAAGACTCCATGCCTATGGCGGAAGGATCTCATCAACCTTCCGAATCGACGCCTCGGCCTCCTCCTCCTCCTCCGGCGTGTCTGGGCACTCCGCCTCCTCCACCGCCTCCTCCTCCGGCGAGTGACGATCAGGGCACTCGGCCGGCTCCTTCTCCGGCGCGTGGCGGCACTCCGCCTCCTTCTCCGCCTGCGCCGGCGCACCCGAGCAGCCAGCCTCCTCCTTCTCCGCCTCGTCAGCAAGGGCGGAAGAGACCCGCCGCCGCTCCGGCTGCTCCGGCACGTCGTAGTCCTTCTCCTCCGCCTCGTAAGCAAGGAAAGAAGACATCCGCCTGCTCGCTCTGCCGGCGTCTAGCAGTACAGCCAAAGGCGGGAGGAGATACAGATTCGGTCGTTCTCAAGACTCTGCAGAAGTTACTGCACGAGAGGAGCGAGGAGGAAAACGCGAAGATCGCGCAGACCGAAGTGGATGACTGGTTTCAAGGGTTGAAAGCAAAGAGACATCCACCTCCGGAGGAGAAGGTAGATCCGGTGAAAGTGAAGCGCACTCTGGCTGCCCTAACAAGACCACCCAAGCTCCGCCGAAAGGCAACTATGAGCGCATTATTGGAAAGGCATTTGCCGAAGCGGAGAGGTCGGGAAGTACTAAAAGTGATCAAAGGATGAAAGAACGATGAGCTAGGAAACAAATTGCCCAGCTCGGCGAACAAGCGAAGCAATCGTGCCCCCGCTCAAGGTGCTCGCTAGCGACATCGTCGATCCGAGGATGGTGCCCGGTTATGGCAATCCTGCAGATTACTCGCCCGACGATGTACATTATGATTTCTTGGAGGTGCAGATACAAAGATACGTAGTACGGGAAGCCTTTCACAAAGATGAAGTTCTCTATCAACGATGATGCGAAGATTGCATGATTGGTACATGAAAACCTGCAAAGAGTCTCGAGGGGAGGAGTACTTTGTATGTGAGAGTTAAAAAGGAGCATGACCTCCTTGGAATTGAACTGTTGCCTATTCCATTTGAGGAGTTCTATCAGTTTTTCAATCAATTGGCCCTCGATAAAGCAACGGTCACCTGCTACTGTCTATAAGTAGTACTACTTCTATCATTAAGTCTCTCTATATAACCCAGCCCTTTCATTGCATGTATTTATAATTATCCTCACTATATTATGCAGATTGAAGATCGCCGAATTGAAGAAATGACAAGAGGGTGATATTGGGTTCATTAACACATATCTCATAGATAAAACTGAGGTTGAATTTCATAAAGAAAATACCGAGGCCAACTTGCTACAATCGTTGGTAATAAATGAACACAAAGATATAATACTCGTTCCTAACAACTTCAAGTGAGTGTTACTGTCTTGTGGCATATTCGGTTTCCTTATTAGTCCAGGTTATAGTAATGTAATATGGATGAGTTATGCATGTGTGCGTAGCTACCACTATATTCTCCTAGAGATTAAGCTTGAGAAGGGAGTAGTAACTGTCTTAGACTCCAAGCGAAAGATCCCAAGGAGTATGCGGACATGACTGAAATGCTCGAGAAGTAAGTTAAATCGATCATTATCCACCATATCAGCAACTTTGTTCATTTCTGATATCAAGTAATTGTTTTCTTTGTATGGCAGGGCTTGGAGAAAATTCACCAAAAAGCTCCGGACTCATCAAGAAGCTGCAATTTAGACACCAAAGTAAGTACTATATAGCAGCATATTCCACGCATCTCCTAGTGATTCAAGCGCTAGTTTCATCAATACCATTTAGCATGCTTGCTAATTATCAGTTTGATTGACCTCTATTTCTTGTAAAGTGGTTGTGGCAGGAACAAGGGAATGATTTCTGTGGATACTACATTTGTAGTCCATCCGCCACACCCACCTGTGAGCGGGCTACTCCGACAAACAATATGAAGTGAGTAAATAACAATATTCACAATTTTATTTTATTACCATCATTTGTGTTGAGTTTCATTCATTCATATATATATATATATATATATATATATATATATATATAACAATATTCAAAATTTTATTTTATTACCAACATTCCCTTGTTATATATATATATATATATATATATATATATATATATCTGTGTGTGTGTGTGTGTGTGTGTGTGTGTGTGTGTGTGTGTGTGTGTGTGTTGACCCCTTTCTTAAAATTAGATGTTTCGGCAGCGGGATGAACTCCTAGCACCAGATCGCTTCAAGGGCAATTCAAGAGGAATTGGAGGCATTCTTTCTTGACCACGTGATCGCTGAAGACGGAGAATACTATGTGGACCACGCGTCCGTATGTTAGGAGATTATATTTGTAAAAGATAATTATTGTATATATGTAGCCGGTAGTGTCGTATAGATATACGACAACTTGTTGTTCGACCAATCTCTCGGAGAAGGAGAGGTGGTCGATATCACTTCTCTCTGTATGCATATATGTTCATGACGATCTTCTGTTTGCTTACTAGCTAGCTAGCGTGTTTAGCTAGTCCTCTCTATACGTATGTATAGTACGTAGCGTCGACTAAGCACGGACAAAAGAGAGGACACTTCTCTCTATTAATTAGGTAGCTAGCACAATATCTGAAACACCTTAAGTAACCCCCGAAACCCCCCAACCCCCCTTTTTAAAAAAAAACAAAACCCCAGCCACGTAAATGTCGACGCTTGATGCCTATTGGTTCCGGTTGGTGCCACCAACCGGGACCAAAGGCCCTCCGCCTGGGCTCGTGGACAGGCCACATGGAGGCCCATCTGTCCCGGTTCTGGATTGAACCGGGATTAAAGGGTCAGGGCATTAGTACCGACCCTTTAGTCCTGGTTCATGAACCGGGACTAAAGGCCCTCACCAACCGGGACTATAGGCCCTTTTTCTACTAGTGGTGGAGGGCGCGCCCCCCTGCCTCGAGGGCCCCCCGAAGCTCCACCGACGTACTCCTTCCTCCTATATATACCTACGTACCCCCGACATATCAGATACGGAGCCAAAAACCTAATTCCACCGCCGCAACTTTCTGTATCCACGAGATCCCATCTTGGGGCCTGTTCCAGAGCTCCGCCGGAAGGGGATTCCACCACGGAGGGCTTCTACATCATCATCATAGCTTCTCCGATGAAGTGTGAATAGTTTACTACAGACCTTCGGGTCCATAGTTAGCAGCTAGATGGCTTCTTCTCTCTTTTTGGATCTCAATACAATGTTCTCCCCCTCTCTCGTGGAGAGCTATTCGATATAATCTTCTTTTTGCGTTGTGTTTGTTGAGACCGGTGAATTGTGGGTTTATGATCAAGATTATCTATGAGCAATATTTGAATCTTCTCTGAATTCTTTTATGTATGATTGAGTTATCTTTGCAAGTCTCTTCGAATTATCCGTTTGGTTTGGCCAACTAGATTGGTAGTTCTTGCAATGGGATAAGTGCTTAGCTTTGGGTTCAATCTCGCGGTGTCCTTACCCAAAGGATGTAAAGGGTTGCAAGGCACGTATTGTATTGTTGCCATCAAGGATAACAAGATGGGGTATTTATCATATTGCATGAATTTATTCCTCTACATCATGTCATCTTGCTTACATGCTACTCTGTTTTCTTTAACTTAATACTCTAGATGCATGCCGGATAGCGGTCGATGAGTGGAGTAATAGTAGTAGATGCAGGCAGGAGTCGGTCTACTTGTCTCGGACGTGATGCCTATATACATGATCATACCTAGATATTCTCATAACTATGCTCAATTCTGTCAATTGCTCAACAGTAATTCGTTCACCCACCGTAAAATACTTATGCTCTTGAGAGAATCCACTAGTGAAATCTATGGCCCTCGGGTCTATCTTCATCATATTAATCTTCCTACACTTTATTATTGCTTTGCCTTTTACTTTGCCTTTTATTTTACTTTGCATCTTTATACCAAAAATACCAAAAATATTATCTATCATCGTTATTAGATCTCACTCTCGTAAGTGACCGTGAAGGGATTGACAACCCCTATTCGCGTTGGTTGCGAGGAGTTATTCGCTTTGTGTAGGTACGAAGGACTTGCGCGTGGCCTCCTACTGGATTGACACCTTGGTTCTCAAAAACTGAGGGAAATACTTACGCTACTCTGCTGCATCATCCTCTCCTCTTCGGGGAAAACCAACGCAAGCTCAAGACGTAGCAAGAAGGATTTCTGGCGCCGTTGCCGGGGAGTCTACGCAAAAGTCAACATACCAAGAACCCATTACAATCCCTTATCTCTCGCATTACATTATTTGCCATTTGCCTCTCGTTTTCCTCTCCTCCACTTCACCCTTGCCGTTTTATTCGTCCACTCTTTTTCGTTTGCCTTTTTTCTCGCTTGCTTATCGTTATGTCTGAAATAGGGGAAATTATTGCGGATATGGACAACAATAATAACATGGAAAATTCTGATGCTCCGGCTGAAGAACCCCCTACCTTGCATACAAAAAGATTTCGAATTGGTAGTGGTAATATTATTGGAAAAGGAGTTATTCAAGATTTCTTTACTTGTGCCGGTTCTTTGCCTTCTATGGGCAGTTCTATCCTCCATAGAACTAGTAGTCTTGCGGACGCTATTGCCATGCTTATCGTTGAACTTGAAAGGCAATTTATGCATATGCATCCTTCCATACAAAGGATTTTCCTAGAATTTTCTAATATCGAGCATTCCTCCGTTAAGCGTGCCGCTACAATCTTTTTGGCTCATGAATTCAGATTTATAATAAAAGAGGCCAAAGATATCTTTGCGCATTATAGGGTGGACGCTGGCCGTCCTCCCATAGAATCTATCCTCTTTGATCAAGAAGAAATAATGCGATTTCAATCTATTGACTATGTTGCTTTTAATGAAAATTTTAGAAAAAAGGTGCCTACCAATATTTTAATTGATACAATCTCTGAACTTAACGATGATTTGGCTATTCGAAATAATGAGCTAGGATACTCTCTTGAGTATAGGCTCACAAGGTTCTGTCAAAAGAATGCTTATAATGATGAATTGGTTGTGCAATACGAAGGGCCGAAAGAGGAACCTATACCTACTAAAATTGATCTTGGGGATTTTTGACCTATTAAATTTAGCCCTTTTGATTACTTTTGCTTTCCTCAAAGAAAACTTGCTGTCGAACGTAGGGAGTATGAAATGAGTTTCATTGATCTATCTTATTACTACGGCACAACCTAGATCTATCCTCGCTTTTATGCCTAGCTAGGGGCGTTAAACAATAGCGCTTGTTGGGAGGCAACCCAATTTTATTTTTAGTTTTTTGTTTTTGTTTCTGTTTAGGAATAAATAATCCATCTACCTTCTGTTTAGATGTGGTTTTATGTTTTAATTAGTGTATGTGCCAAGTTAAACCTATAGGATCTTCTTGGATAATAGTTATTTGATCTTGCTGTAATTTCCAGAAACTTTCCGTTCACGAAAACAATTGTTAAAAATCACCAGAACGTGATAAAATAGTGATTCCAATTGCTGCTGATCAATAAACAAATTGCCTAGGTTGTCCTAGTTTGGCTGAATTTTTGGAGTTCCAGAAGTTTGCGTTAGTTACATATTACTACAGACTGTTCTGTTTTTGACAAATTCTGTTTTTCGTGTGTTGTTTGCTTATTTTGATGAATCTATGGCTAGTAAAATAGTTTATAATCCATAGATAAGCTGGAATACATTAGGTTTAACATCAAAATAAATAAATAATGAGTTCATTACAGTACCTTGAAGTGGTCTTTTGTTTTCTTTCGCTAACGGAGCTTACGAGATTTCTGTTGAGTTTTGTGTTGTGAAGTTTTCAAGTTTTGGGTGAATTTTTTTGATGGATTATGGAACAAGGAGTGGCAAGAGCCTAAGCTTGGGGATGCCCATGGCACCCCCAAGATAATCCAAGGACACCAAAAAGTCAAATCTTGGGGATGCCCCGGAAGGCATCCCCTCTTTCGTCCACTTCCATCGGTAACGTTACTTGGAGCTATATTTTTATTCACCACACGATATGTGTTTTGCTTGGAGCGTCTTGTATTATTTGCGTCTTTGCTTGTTAGTTTACCACAATCATCCTTGATGTACACACCTTTTGAGAGAGCCATACATGAATTGGAACTTGTTAGAATACTCAATGTGCTTCACTTATATCTTTTGAGCTTTGTAGTTTTGCTCTATGTGCTTCACTTATATCTTTTGAGATTTATAGTTTTGCTCTAGTACTTCACTTATATCTTTTAGAGCACGGTGGTGGATTTGTTTTAAAGAAACTATTGATCTCTCATGCTTCAGTTAGATTATTTTGAGAGTCTTAAATAGCATGGTAATTTGCTTAAAATAATAATACGCTTGGTATTCAAGATTTCTAAAACTTTCTTTTGAGTGCGTTGAATTCTAAGAAAAGTTTGATGCTTGATAATTGTTTTGAGATATGGAGGTGATAATATCAAAGTCGTGCTAGTTGAGTAGTTGTGAATTTGAGAAATGCTTGTGTTGAAGTTTGCAAGTCCCGTAGCATGCACGTATGGTAAACGTTATGTAACAAATTTGAAACATGAGGTCTTATTTGATTGTCCTCCTTATGAGTGGCGGTCGGGGACGAGCGATGGTCTTTTCCTACCAATCTATCCCCCTAGGAGCATCTTGGCGTAGTACTTTGTTTTCAATGGCTTGTAGATTTTTGCAATAAGTATGTGAGTTCTTTATGACTAATGTTGAGTTCATGGATTACACGCACTCTCACCCTTCCATCATTGCTAGCCTCTTCGGTACCGTGCATTGCCCTTTCTCACATTGAGAGTTGGTGCAAACTTCGCCGGTGCATCCAAAACCCGTGATATGATACGCTCTTTCACACATAAACCTCCTCATATCTTCCTCAAAACAGCCACCATACCTACCTATTATGGCATTTCCATAGCCATTCCGAGATATATTGCCATGCAACTTTCCACCATACTGTTCTTCATGACACATTCATCATTGTCATATTGCTTAGCATGATCATGTAGTTGACATAGTATTTCTGGCAAAGCCACCGTTCATAATTCTTTCATACATGTCACTCTTGAATCATTGCATATCGGTACACACGGAGGCATTCATATACAGTCATACTTTGTTCTAGTATTGAGTTGTAATCATTGAGTTGTAAATAAATAGAAGTGTGATGATCATCATTTAATAGAGCATTGTCCCCAAAAAAAAGAAAGGCCAAAAGAAAAGAAAAAAGAAGTCCAAAAAAAAGAATAAATAAAAGGGGCAATGTTACTATCTCTTTTTCCACACTTGTGCTTCAAATTAGCACCATGTTCTTCATATAGCGAGTCTCGTATATTGTGCTTCAAAGTAGCACCATGTTTTTCATATAGAGAGTTTCATATGTTGTCACTTTCATATACTAGTGGGAATTTTTCATTATAGAACTTGGCTTGTATATTCCAACGATGGGCTTCCTCAAATGCCCTAGGTCTTCGTAAGCAAGCAAGTTGGATGCACACCCACTTAGTTTCTTTTGTTGAGCTTTTATACATTTATAGCTCTAGTGCATCCGTTGCATGGCAATCCCTACTCCTTGCATTAACATCAATTGATGGGCATCTCCATAGCCCGTTGATTAGCCTCGTTGATGTAAGACCTTCTCCTTTTTTGTCTTCTCCACAGAACCCCCATCATTATATTCTATTCCACCCATAGTGCTATGTCCATGGCTCGCGCTCATATATTGCGTGAAAGTTTATAGGTTTGAGATTACTAAAGTATGAAACAATTGCTTGGTTTGTCATCGGGTTGTGCATGATGAGAGCATTCTTGTGTGACGAAAATGGAGCATGACTAAACTATATGATTTTGTAGGGATGAACTTTCTTTGGCCATGTTATTTTGAGAAGACATAATTGCTTAGTTAGTATGCTTGAAGTATTATTATTTTTATGTCAATATGAACTTTTGTCTTGAATCTTTCGGATCTGAATATTCATACCACAATTAAGAAGAGTTACATTGAAATTATGCCAAGTAGCACTCCGCATCAAAAATTCTCTTTATCATTTACCTACTCGAGGACGAGCAGGAATTAAGCTTGGGGATGCCTGATACGTCTCCAACGTATCTATAATTTTTGATTGCTCCATGCTATATTATCTATTGTTTTGGACTATATTGGGCTTTATTTTCCACTTTTATATTACTTTTGGGACTAACCTATTAGCCGGTGGCCCAACCCAGAATTGTTGTTTTTTTGCCTATTTCATCGAAGAAACGGAATATCAAACGGAGTCCAAATGGAATGAAATCTTCGGGAACGTGATTTTATCATCGGATAAGATCCAGGAGACTTGAACCCTCGGTCAAGAAAGGAGGGAGGCGGCCATGAGGGTGGAGGGCGCCCCCCCCCTAGGGCGCGCCCCCCTCCCTCGTGGGCCCCCCGAAGCTCCACCGACGTACTCCTTCCTCCTATATATACCTACGCACTCGGCGGATCGACACGGAGCCAAAAATCTAATTCCACCGCCGCAACTTTCTCAGATCCACGAGATCCCGTCTTGGGGCCTGTTCCGGAGCTCACGGAAGGGATTCCACCACGGAGGGCTTTTACATCATCATCATAGCCTCCGATGAAGTGTGAGTAGTTTACTTCAGACCTTTGGGTCCATAGTTAGTAGCTAGATGGCTTCTTCTCTTTTTGGATCTCAATACAATGTTCTCCCCCTCTCTCGTGGAGATCTATTCGATATAATCTTCTTTTTGCGGTGTGTTTGTTGATACCGATGAATTGTGGGTTTATGATCAAGATTATCTATGAGCAATATTTGAATCTTCTCTGAATTTTTTTATGTATGATTGAGTTATCTTTGCAAGTATCTTCGAATTATCCGTTTGGTTTGGCCAACTAGATTGGTAGTTCTTGCAATGGGAGAAGTGCTTAGCTTTGGGTTCAATCTTACGGTGTCCTTACCCAAAGTGATGTAAAGGGTTGCAAGGCACGTATTGTATTGTTGCCATCGAGGATAACAAGATGGGGTATTTATCATATTGCATGAATTTATTCCTCTACATCATGTCATCTTGCTTAAGGCCTTACTCTGTTTTCATTAACTTAATACTCTAGATGCATGCTGGATAGCGGTCGATGAGTGGAGTAATAGTAGTAGATGCAGGCAGGAGTCGGTCTACTTGTCTCGGACGTGATGCCTATATACATGATCATACCTAGATATTCTCATAACTATGCTCAATTCTGTCAATTGCTCAACAGTAATTCATTCACCCACCGTAAAATACTTATGCTCTTGAGAGAAGCCACTAGTGAAATCTATGGCCCCCGGGTCTATCTTCATCATATTAATCTTCCTAAGCTTTATTATTGCTTTGCCTTTTACTTTGCCTTTTATTTTACTTTGCATCTTTATACCAAAAATATCAAAAATATTATCTATCATCTCTATTAGATCTCACTCTCGTAAGTGACCGTGAAGGGATTGACAACCCCTATTCGCGTTGGTTGCGAGGAGTTATTTGCTTTGTGTAGGTACGAGGGACTTGCGCGTGGCCTCCTATTGGATTGATACCTTGGTTCTCAAAAACTGAGGGAAATACTTACGCTACTCTGCTGCATCATCCTCTCCTCTTCGGGGAAAACCAACGCAAGCTCAAGACGTAACACCCACCCCATGGCGGCACGCCCCCATGGCGGCACCCACCCCACTAGCACCGGCGTACTGCGGTCCGCATCTGCGCTGTCGTGACAAGCAAGCCTGGAGGCTGCGTTCAGCGGGGCAACGGCGCTGGGCCACTTGCCATAATCCATCTCATCTCATCTTCCCCAACGGCACCTCCCTGACGCAACACCACTTGCCCACCGGCCTTCATCCTTTACTATTTTGGGTAGTACGGGTATTACTCGAACCTGAATTTTCGGGTAGCTTTCTGCACAAATTTGGGGTATCATTTTTGGAAACCCGATTTTTCTTAGCTGAATTACCCGACCCGATTTTACGGGTAAACCCGAACGCCGGACGTGACATCCAACAGTGTGTGTACGTAAATGGCCGTCCCTCTGTCCTGTGATACATCACGACAATGCGTACGGGCTAAATAATGTGTAGAGCAACATTGATTTAATGAATAATTCAATCAATAAGTTGAGGAAGGAGAAGCAAAACTTACGATCTTCTCCTCTGCCGCGTGCAATGGCTACCTTGCCTGCGGCTGAGCAACTACGTGATAAAACTTGGTGATGATGGTCTATGCCTTACCATCGATACGATGACGACCTCACATTGCGATCATGGATGATTTTCATGTCATATGGCGCAATGTGCTTTCGTGCTTGAAACGATTCATGCACTTGTTGTCAGAATGCCCCCTACTCCTGCCTACGAAATCTGCGGATATGGCCAACCACGCATCACACAACAACTCGTCCTCCATGGTTGAGTACCCCGCCATCCTTCTTACTTTGAAAAATGACATGGCATCCGAAAATAATCTCAATGGCATTTGACCGAACACCTGCTCGGCGTGGTGGTCGCCATGGAGGTCGTCGACAGGGTGGCGGAATGTACCTGGGTACAAACGGCTCCAGGGTGGATAGCGCCGATGTAAAAGGCGAGCGAGCACGTCGGTGCTGGTTGCGAACGTCCGGCAATGCCTATGTGGCAACCTGAGAGGTACAGCGGCGACGCTGGAGATGGAGGTTGCGGATGCAAAGCAAGGGGGAGAAGTGGCGGAGTGGAAAAAAGGGACCAGGCGGGCGGATCTAGTGGGCCAGGGGTGTTGGAGTCCGACCTGGCCGTTGTACGGATTCCCGCAACCCCCTCCCCCACTTTGTCTACACTTTGCAAGAGAAAGTGCGGCCAGACTGTCGAGCGGACCGATACCCGCCTTGGACGGCTTCTTCGGTCCGGACTACACGGTCGGAACATATGCAGATAAAATAAAGAAAGAAGGGCTTCTCATCATTTATGCCACTAGTTGTGTTCCACAACTCAGTTATGCCATTAGATGTTACAACTACTCAATAATGCCATTGTTCTATGAGATGCTTGCTTAAAAATGCCATTAGATACCTCAAAAATGCCATAATTCCATTAGATGCTAAAAAAATGCCATTGTTCCATTAGATGCTCAAAAATGGTATTAGACACCGTTACTATCAGGTCAAACCCGTTGATCATGTTATATGACCAATATATCCCTAGACCCACATGCTCTCTCTATCTCACATTGACAAGTGTGGGCGCCACTTGTTAGGAGTAAGCAAGCAAATAATATATAGAAAAATAAGAACGCTATTGGGGATTGAGTGGGACTCACACTTTATCGTAATGAGATAGAGGGAGAACTGACATCTTGATCCATTGGTATTTTAGTCATTATAACATCTTAAATGAGCTTTTGAGCTGAGTAATGGTGTCTACTCGCATTTTTTAGCACGCGCTGAACAGAGCGATGTCATTTTTTGACAGTCGAAATTCGTAGTGGCAAAACTAAGTAGTGGAACACAACCAGTGGCAATAAATGATAAAAACCCAAAGAATAAAAAGTAGAAGAGTACTAAAGGCATCTTGAACGTCGTTCCTCAACACGCTCACATACGTCCGGATCATTTGTCCGAACGTAATTTTTCATCCAACACGGACTACTATTTGTCTATAGACACGCCCGCTTATCCGAATTCCCGTAAATCAGAAACAAACCTGGAAAAGTATGCAGGAATCCAGCACCCGTCTAGACCCCTCGCCACAACCTCTCTCCTCTCTGTCCGCACACAATGGCGGAAGATCGTTGCTATTACTGTTTGGCGGGGGGGGGGGGGGGGGGGTGTTGGTAAACACAACTGATTTGACGGAAAGCTAGATGCGAGTGATTTGGAGGAAGGTGCAAATGGGTAATATTTAGAGAAAGTTAACACACAATTGATCTGCTTTTCTTGGAAGGGTTTCAGCTCACAAGTTATTTTTCTAAATTAATATATCTGGACATTCTTTTTTTTCTTTTTGAACACAGTACAGAAGCAAGGGCTCATACATACGCGCATACACTCACTCCGATGAACGCACACACACACCCTATCCTTATGAGTACCTCCGAGAGACTGAGCCGGCATATTATCTTGAGATTTACGAAGTCATTGTAGGCGCCTCGTCGTTGAAGGAAGCGTATCCTCCCACTGAAAGCGCATCGCCGGAAATCCTGAAGTAAAATCTAGAAATAATGCGAGCATCAGGACTTCAACCCTGGTGGGCTGAAGATATCACTGTCTCTCTAATCATCGAACCACAGGTTGGTTCGCGTATATATAGACATTCGAGGTATAGAGTTGGATGACTGGCTTCCAAGACGCCACGGATGGACATTGTCTTTGTTTTAAAAGATAGCCTTGGAATGCCCTAACTACTAGCATGTGAAATAATTAGGGGACTAGTGGCCGTGCCCCTCTTCTTTCTTTTACCCTTGTAGCTATACCCGTGGAATTAGCACCATAATCCATAACCTGAATTTATCACCTTGTTTCTCAGGCCAATTAACAATGATACATAGACCGAGCAGTCAATTTGGGAGTATGATTGTAGATGGCCGGCAGGTTTCTCACAAAAAGGTAGATCTGCTTTGTGGTTCGTGCCGATTGATATTTTGTTATGCGGTGCATCTGGCTAGCTAACTTTACTCCATTGTTTTCCTGCTATATTATTCCCTGAAAAGCCCCTTCATATGTACTACTCTGTTTCTAAATGTAAACTGTAAAGTTGTATAAGACATTTCAATATACCTATATATAGTACTAAATTACACACTCTGTTCCTAAATATATACATGCACTATATTTTATAGACTACATACAGACTGAAATAAGTGAACAAACACATTAAAATATGTCTATATGAGCAAGATACCTCTTTTCCTTCTCTACTAGGCAGGCCACCTCCACGTTTTATATGATTCCATAATCGAAAAACACAATATTTGTTTTTATCCCGTCAACAAGTTGAATAGTGGGTTTCTACGTAGTCCATTGTCTGTTCTTGCAGAGAAGCAGGGAAAACTCCTTTTTTTTCTTTCTCTAACGCGTGAAACAAAGAAAGGAAAGGAGTGAGTGTACAAAAAACCCCTTTCTACACCCGAGCTCAAATGAGCTCGGGATGAACAACAACTCAAGAAACATTTAAAAAATGTTCAAAAAACATCTGATTTTTTTATGGAAAACTTTGATAAATGTTCTAAGAGCTTGTAAAATTTCATCACGACATCATATTTGTGAAAGTCGTGGCAAAAAAATCAGTGCTCCAAAATAATTTCGAAAGTAGCATTTTTAGATTATCGATTTTTTTTGCCACGACTTCAACAAATGTGATTTCATTATGGAACTTTGCAAGCTCTTAGAACATTTTTCAAAGTTTCCCATAAAAATTCAGATTTATTTGAACATTTTTAAATATTTTTTGATTTTACTGTTCACCCAGGTGCAAAAACTTCACCTCCGTCAGTGTAGCTTTCATTGTAGAGGAAAAGCATGTGGGAGTGTGTGTCAATCCCCTGTATATAGCAGAGAGAGAGAGAGAGAGAGAGAGAGAGAGAGAGAGAGAGAGAGCCTCGACCAGCACCAAGTGGCTCAACTATTTATTTATTTATTTTTCTAACACTATCGATGTATTAATTAAACTAGACAATACTCCGCGCGTTGCTGCGAGAATCGATTGTAATATATTTTAGTGATTTGATTGTATGAAACATGCATAGTTGACTTAATATTATATTTACTAAAATCAAGAATGAATATTATATATTGTATTTGGTTATCTTGTGGTCAAAAAATATTTAGAATATAAGTGACACAATATAATTGAAAATATTTTTCCAGACATGTTGAGTGCACCAAATTTGATGAGGTGGCAAGTGTGGTAAGGTGGGATGTGTGCATGGAATCAACTAATGATGAAAAACCTTATCATTCATGTCATGGTGGGACTTTGATGAGGTGGCATGTGTGCATGTTATGAAAATAGAGGTAGTGGGGATGGACTATTTAGGTGTATAGGATTAAATGTTGATACAATTGTTCGTTACATCATACGTCAAGCAAAGTGGAACAATGCTAGCACGATCCCCATTGGAACGGTTAACAAAGTAAATTAAACTTATTCATGCGCCATTGCATTCGCCTTGTATCTTCGCCATTTTAAAACTTGGAAGAAGTTTTGTGATGCCAAACGCTTCTCTCTTCAGATCAACAAGCGGGGACCTGTCAAGGAGCTCATTTGCAAGGAAGGCGCATACAAAGGAACAAACGATTTCCAGAATAATCGGCTTATTATGGGCAATACCGATATAAAGACCGGTGAAGCATGCATGAATCTTCGGTTCTTCAACATCGGAACAATTACCAATAAAATCCCTGAACGAAAAGGTGAGGTTGCCAAAATAGTCTCTAGCAACTGCGCCGACACTCGTGGAGGCACAACTCTCCACATAGCTGGCATCAACATTGATCTTAATAGATCCATCAAGAGGAGGCTACTACACCACATTAGTCCTCACGGGAGTATCAACCGTTTTGAACTCAGCCACCACAACATTACTTCTGTTCTTTGGGTCCACCAATGCAGAGCTATGATAACCAGAAAGAGACTCCCAATAGCTATTCACAAAATTAGCAGAGCCAAGGACGTACTCCTTAACCGTGCCGAACACCAAATAATTCCTTAAATGCTAAGCTCTCAAGGAAATGAACAAGATTCGCTCCCGCACTGGCGTACTCAACCTGTCCAACAAAATAGTAAACAAGTCCGGGCCAGAATGACAGAAAACATCTTCCTCAAGAAAGTACCAATAGTCCCTCATGGCCATACACAACGCCCTAGCCTTAGGGCAAGCCACGAGGGCATGAAAGTCACTTTCATCTCCCATGCCACAAATGGAGCACATTGCAGAAGTAGATTCATGGTGCATCACTATATTAACCTGGACCGACATACTGTTCCAAGCTGCACGCCAAGCAAACACTCTGAATGTTCAGGGGACGTTCGCCTTCGAAATGACATTCCAAGCCTCCTATCTTCATTAATAACGCTACTGGCCTGCCCACAATTCTCTTTTAGATCCTTGAGAATTAACGCCAGATTGTAGGAACTTTAAACACAAAATATACCTTTTTTCTCATAGTGCCACACAATAAAATCACCCTCCCAGACAATTGGATACGCAACTTTAAAATCTCCTACGCACCATGGGGATAAAAGAAATGCCTGATAGGATTCTCATCCCAGTCACAAATAATTCATACCCCCACTTGAGCCTAGACCAGTTATGCTTTGCAGTAACATTAAAACATTAAACATAGGAAGCCATGATAATTTAAACAAGGCATCCATGCTTGCTACATCTTGCAACTATCATGTTAAAATCAATCGCCGGATATACATTGAGCATGAATTCCGTCCACATTATCTTCTATTCAGACTATCCGATAATTTCTGATTCTTTGCGTTAGTATATGATTTCAAAAATAGTCAAGCATTCAACACATATGTATATTTTTTGTGTGTGCAAAAGATGTAAAAATCAATATATTTGACTACTACACACTTCATGTTTCCTTTGGTTTAGAGGAATTTTGTAGGAATTCTAAAGAAATTTTGTAGAAAAACTATTCTTTGAAGCCCTTTGTATTGTAGGAATGAGTTCCTATTCCTAAACAGGGTAGGAATCAAACCTCACAGTTCAAAGAAAAAAAAACATTAGCTTAAATTTAATAAAAAAATATCTTATCAAATGAATCAGATGACACGTCTTTTTCTATAGAAAATGAGATACATGCCATCTCACTTCGTATGACTTTTCTGTTCTCGTGATATGCTATTCTATAAACCAAAGAAGCCTCAAATTGTCTCACAAAATTGAAGTTCTGCACTGCCATCGATAATGCAAGGGAAAGGCAGAGGGTAGAACAATAATTGAGCACGGAATTGATTGTGGACAGTAACACATGGACGTAGCACTTGGGACCAACAAAAATCCAGAATCTAGCAAGGAAAACGGCAACTCACGTGCATGCATACCCCACATATGTTTAGTGCTGGTAGGAGCAATGTACTGTACTACTACTACTGGACCTTGGCAAGCGACAACTACGTAATTAACGGAAAGCAACACAGAATCAGAAATGCCATGGCACTGGGGCTCACAGCTGCAGTGACACACATTCATGATCTGGTCCGAGTACTTGTGCTGTGCTGGGTCCTGCTCGTCAGTCAGGTGACGTTCGTACTGAGCAGCAGCATTCATTGGCTGCTACTTGTCCACACGGTTAGCTCGCGTCTGTCTGTCGGTGGGGACACACACCAGTGCCCAGTGGACGAATGCAATCTTCATCCTAATAGTTCAGACCTTTTTGGTGAAACTGTAGGAAGAAAAATGTAGGAATTTCTTACTACGGTATTTTTTTATAAAAAAACTGTGAAATAAGTTAGTCTCAAGTACATGATTAACCAGGAGCTAATCAAGGAAAAAGATAGTAGTTCAAAGCTTAAGACCATAGTATATAGGAGGGGAAGATGTCCCGCCGTTGCCGTGGAATTTTCTGAAAACTTTCAAAGATATGTTGCGTTAAAAATGACAAGTGAGTTAATATTCCCTCCGTTTTAAAATAGATGGCTCAACTTTGTACTAACTTTAAAGTTAGTACAAAGTTGAGTCATCTATTTTAAAATGGAGGGAGTAATATTTATTTAATGTTCCAACATTTTTTTATTTCCATGAAGAAAATCATTGGATATCAAACGTAATCTCTACTGCTTAAAAAGGACGTAAGGTTTCCATTTCACATTTCTTACCATCACCCATTCGTCCAACCTTCCATGTAGATAATCAATCACCTTAATTTACTTACCTTTTGAACCAATTCCACTTTAATTTACTTACCAAACTTCTAATCAAAATACAAGAAAATTCACGGGCAGAATTAGGAGAACATTTATTTACACTGTCGCATTATTGTTGACAGGTAAATCACAAGCTAACGTACTAATATTTATATCTCGTTGCAACGCACGGGCATTGTTCTAGTAAGTACTAAACATGTGGAGACAACTCCCGAATTAATGTTGACCAAACGTGGGTATTGTCACCACCGTCTATCAAAGAAAATCAGTGAAATGAATAGAAGCACCTCATCTTTGTCACTATTCACTTCCTTCTTCTCATATCATTTTCTACAGAAATTAGGTAGCAGTATTGACTATGGAGCTTGTTTTATTTTGTTGTAAAATTCCTTGGTAGAATCAAAGAGCGATAGTAATATCTTGGCCCAACATAGTGACACTCTGTCTATGCACTCCCTCCATTTTTATTTTGTTGTAAACTTTGACCAGATTTTTTTCCGGAACACACAAGAGCTTTACGTGTTGATTCGTTAAGATTGCAGAGTATAAAAAAACATATCAGGATCAATTAGAAGGGGTGCACCTACCGGCACTGGCGGAGCTACGTGTTGGTAAAATCAGTCGTGGCCCGCCCAGTTCATAGCAATTATAGTGGAGACTAAGAGTAAACTCAGCCACGAGATTGAAAATTATGGATCTTCCTTTGTATCGGCCCGCCCTGATTTGCTACCGTAGCTCCGCCACTGCCTATCGGGCTACAAATCTTATGTCTCTTCTGTGCCCACCATATCCATAGTTACATCACCTGTTTGGTGCGCCATGCTAATAGCCATAGCCTCCATTCCGCTAATATCTTGTCCACCACTTTGGCCTCCGACAATTGCACGTTGTCCAAGATGCGCTCGTTTCTCTCCTTCCATATTTGTGAACATAACCAAGTTGATCAAGGCGTTGTGCTCCTTCCATCGGGCCCTAGGTGTGTTGACCGTAGCTTGCTCCCACCATTCCGCAAGGCTCATGTTGTTCGATGTTGGGTGACCTGCATGTGGAGCTGCTGCATGACGCGGTGGGAAGTGCATGAGGATGTGGTTGAGTGTTTCTGGTTCCTGGGAACACAATACAGATATTGAAGGATGTTGTGACCCACAAGCCTGTAGCTGATTGCTTGTCCAACACCTGCTTGAACAGAGCCAGCCAACCAACGGATTTCAAGCATAGAGGAGCCTTCGAACTCCACAATTGCTCAGCGCCTGGCATAATCATCATCCCCTAGAAGAAGGCCAGGTAGGCAGTTCTCATAGAGTATGTCCTTGCTTGATTCCATATCCAGTGGAAGGCTTCCTGTTCATCCGTCATTTGCCTCAGGTTTCTGCGCATGTTTTCCAGAGCAGGCCATAGTATGCAAAAATGGTAGATCATGGTAGCTGTGAATTGTCCCCGTATGTCGTTTATCCATCGCCTGTTCTCGAGGCCCTCCAGAACTGAGAACACGCACCAGGCTGGAGATGTGGCATCGTATAGAGCCGGTGTGAGGCCCCTCTACCACCGACCCATTTATCAGTCCAGAACACCGCCAATCTGCCATCTGCTATCTCGCATGTGGTTGTCGTGTGATATACCCCTTCGGACATTTTGAAAATATGAAGTCCAACCCTTGCCAGGGTCTTAATCTGTCCGTCCACATAAGCCACAACCAACTTGCAGTCCACATAAGCCACATTCAGTAGCCGCGGATTGTGATTCTAAGCCCTCCATACTTGGTGGGCCGAGAAACAAGCTCCCAGGCCAGCTTGCAGTCCCCTGTCATTGCATGTTACATGCCTTTCCAAAGGAAGACCCGACATATCTGCTCAATTTTGTGGATTACCCATGGCGGAAGATCAAAAGAGAGCATTTGGTAGACGGAGGTGGTCGTGAGTACTGATTGTATCCAAATGATCCGGCCCCCTTCGTATAACAACCGACCCTTCCATCCCGGCTGATGATTTGCCACACCGTCGACCATCTTCTGCATGTCTTCTTGTCAAACACTGCCACACCGAGGGGAAGGCCAAGGTATGAGCATGGAAATGTTCCCAATAGGCATGGCAAATCCTCCACCAACGCTTGATCAATTTTAGTGCCACGCCAGATTTGAATTATTTGGCTCTTGCCCAAGTTCACATGGAGGTCCAATGCCTCGCTGAAGAGCTGCAACATGGACGCTACCACCTTGAGCTCAGTGCTCCTTGGTCTGATGAACATCACCATATCATCCACAAAAAGCAACAGTCGGTGCTTTATCCGTGCGTTGGAGAAGGATTCCAGCAACCGTACACTTTCCGCCATCTTCATAAGTGCACTCAGGAAGTCGATGACCAATATAAATAGCATGTGCGATATTGGATCCCCTTGTCGTAGCCCGCTAGCATGCCATACTATGCTGCCTGGTAGGCCATCGATCAAAGCCTGTGTCAACAAGGAGGCGAGTATTGATGTTATCCAGTTGCGCCAGCATGGACCGAAGCCTTGCCTTGCTAGAACCTCGAGCAGAAACTGCCATGCGACGGAGTCGAATGACTTGGCCACGTCCAACTTGACAAAGAGCGCCTGAGTCCGTGAACGATGGAGAGACGTGACGGCAAACTGTACCATGGCGAAGTTGTCCTGAATACTCCTCCCTGTGATGAAGGCACTTTGATTCCTTGCAACTAGTTCAGCGAGCCTTCGAGCGAGTTTTTTGGCCAGGGCCTTCTCTATAATCTTCACAAAATTGTGGATACGGCTGATCGGTCTGTAGTCCGTCATATCAATGGCATCCTCACGCTTCACCAGAAGGGTGATGAATGCCCTATTTAGAAGATGGAGGCTTTGGTGGTCTCCCGAGCATAATTGCGTCACCGCTTACATAAAATTGTCCTTAATCTATCGCCAACACCACTGGTAAACTGTCTGATAAACCCATCCGGGCCGGGGGCCTTGTCCCGTTGCAAGGTTTTGATTGCATCCCAAGTGTTGTTCTCCGTAGGGAGTTCCTCAATATCTTGCAAGTCCACGACTGGCAGCCCAAGCATGTGCAGATTTATGGATGCATCTTGGGAAACAGGAGAGCTGAGAACTAGTGTGAAGTGATCATCCACCGCGTTCTACATGGTGCTCTAGTCCAAGAATGTTGTGTCTCCTCTACACAGCCTGAACATGGTGTTCCTCTTCTTTGTCCCCGTGGCCTGCCTATGAAAAAATGCTGTGTTTGCGTCTCCCTCGTTTAGTCATAATATGCGAGACTTTTGTCGTGTGATAGTGCATTGGAGGGAATTCACCCCCAGAAGTTTCTTCTTCAGATCTGCACGTAACCACCGTTCCTCCACAGATAGGGTTCGGGTGTCCATGACCAGGTTTATATACAAAAAAAATAACATCCACAATACCAGGTCAATGCCATTAGATTCATCATTCAATATATTTTAATACCTTATATATTTTTTATTGTGAAAGTTTAGATTGTTTGGATGAACTTGGCCAAACACAGATTAAATAAAAATGTAGGGAGTATATGTCTACGGTCTATTGTTGGATGAATAAAATACCCATTGTGAGTGCAAGGATGATCTGCGTTTGTTGGTTTGTATGTCAACTGTAGAATGGGTTGGGATAGCAGGATGTGGTGGATACATGTCAGACTAATAAATCTAGATGGCGTTAGTATTTGTTAAGCACACCAATTTAAGCAATGACTAACTGATCATATGTATGCGTGGTCCCAGATTGTTATTATTACTACAAAAAATGTACTAGAATTCATGTACTAATGTTGTATACATGTGGGATTCTATGGTTGAAGTCCATGGCAAGTGAGTGTCCTTTTCACGTGCTTTTGGTTGGCCACTTTGTAAGAGACGACCACCTGCCGTGTTGGAACAAGGAGTATCCATCCTCATGACTCATGACCAGAAACAAAAAATAAAATAAAAAAAACAAGCGGGAGAGAAGATGCGATGAAAGAGGAACGAATTGGGAAATGTAATGGGCGATGATAGGGGAAAGGGCATGTCAAAGCTTTCATGAGAGAATACTAAAACTACATCAAAGTTGATGTCTAGCCCAAAAAGTCCCTTCCTTTCTCACCTTACCTAGCTCCAACCTTCAATTCATGCATGACCCCAACACACCTAATGTCATGGTTCCGCCATGTTGTGTTGGGGTTGCCACAACAACGGCCAATTCATTGCACTTTACTGGGTTTTTGTGGACCCTTTGCTTGCCCATGCTGTTGAAATACCATAACCATGTTTGTTTTGGTTTAAAAGACAAGAGGTTCTTCTGCCAGAATTCCTTAAGGCAGTGTTTGGCTGCTGAGGGAGATACTCCCGTGAAAGAGAAGCCCTGGGTGAAATATTCTTGACAAGATTAATACCCCGTGGAAGATTCGCATGACCATTTGGTAGGCGAAAGCACCCATACAAGAGAGACTGAGATTTCCTCCCACGACCCTAGGGTATAGATTTTTTCTGTCTCGGGATTCAACAGGGATGGGCCGAGATTTCCCGCCTCTAGGGACCAACCAAATGAACCATAGGAATTTCATGGGCGAGTTTACCTCATGCTCTTTTGTCACAGGGATCAGGCTGGGTTCCTTGCGTTTTCCTTGTTTACCAAATGAGCCCTGATTGTATAGGCAGGAATGGTTTTGATCTGTAAAAATTATCTCCCTCGGATAAGTTAACTCCATTAGTGGAGAATTAGTAAGTACTCCACTGGTGCTAGTAACCCTCCCAGTGCTCCATGGTGTATGGGTGGTAAGGATGCCACATAAGCAAAAAAAAGGGGATGTGGCAAAGCAATTAAAGAGGAGAGATAACATTATGGTGACCCTAGGAGGAAATGGTACTAAGCGCGTGGACCTATGCAAAATGACTACCAACAATGAAGAAGGAGTTTAATTGTTAAACAATTCAATGTGGGAAATTTAGCTATAAAAGGTAAGCACCTATGCATTGAGGACACTAGTTGCGAAGGTTTTTAATGCACTTAGCACCTCATGTAAGCAACAATGCATTGGAAGTGGCCTAATAGTATGTACTCATACCAGGCAAATTATCACCGTGCTCCCAGGCAAATTAAGCATGAACCATGAACCCAAGAAAGATCTACGGTGAATGTACATAGATCCAGCTGGTTAATGGTGTACATCATTTTTCAAGGGGGAAATGGATGGCCAGCAGGATTCTCAGAGAAAGGTAGATGAGCGAGTTCATTTGGCTAACTTTACTTAATTATTTCCTGACTGTTTTTTGAGCATCTGAATGATAACTTGTTATGCATGGATCGATCGTCGATCTGCCTAACATTACTTAAGCATCTGCTATTCGCTGAGAATTCCCTTGAAATGTGTTAGCCTGGCTCTTCTCATTCCCTGGCCAGGCAGGCAGCCCCATTGATCTTAAATATTTTGCTTGTCAGATGGCGATTTTACCTTTTTCCCTACGTGTCCTACGTCGAGGGGCCAGGACGTAGTAGTACGACTACGTACACTTGGGACAAACAAAATTCTAGCTATAGTACGACGTGCATGCAACTGTAGCAGCACATGCAAGCAACTGTAGCAGTACTAGCTGCTGTTGCCCAATCAATCCACCTTGACAAACAACTGATTAACGAAAGCTCCCATGAAGCATAGCCCATCGCTACAGTTGTATCCGATGTTATCTTGCTGTAATATATATACTACTGCTAAAGTAGATTTGATTTAAAACGAAGTCGTACGCCCTCCCGGGCTTACAATAATAAATATAATCATGCAAGTTGACGTGCATAAGCACGCCACGCCACGCTGAGAATCAATCTCCATTTGTAGATTAGTTGGTTTCATTTGTGGTTGCAGTAGCATGGTACCGCTTGGGTTTAAGGCGAGTAGAGTCAAGGGACAAGTGGCCGTACGTCTGGTCCACCCAGACACAACCGAGAATTAATACTACTCCTAGTACTACTAGTACTAACTAAACTGGCAAATGGTTATTGTCTACTACGGGAAGCATGAACTCTTTCTGTCCTAAAATAAGTGTCGTAAGCTTAGTATAACTTTGTACTAGAGTTGGTACAAAGTCGGGACATTTATTTTGAAACGGAGGAAGCATATGATATGGTATCACTAGCTAGCTAGATAGCCGGCCGAAAGTTAAGATGGTGGAGCACATTTTTGTAACCAATGCTGCCGGTTCTTTGTTTATGCACTCGTCGATGTATCTGCCTGAGTTTAGTCCACTAATTATTCATTTATTCCCTGAAAAGCCCCTTGGGCAGCATACCCCTCATTATGCATATGTCATGTGATGTGATAGGCACATTGAATCGAATAGGATTTAAAAAAAAGGAATACTACGTTTCGTATGTCAGCTGGCCTGCGAATCTCCAGGCGATGATTGATCGAGGAGCCATGCCTGCGTGCGTGCATGCATGTGCTGATGTCCAGCTGAAGGAGGAGACAGCACTATCATTACTTTTTTTTGAGGTAGCACTATCATTAGTCAATGCCGATGGACTGTCCATCAGCTCGGTCATGATGTACCTGGGCTGGCAAATCCTATTTACCGCTCTGTGCGGCAAACTGTCGCGCCCTGCCATATAGAGATGGTGTAGCAAAAAAAATCATAACTAAAAAAAACTTGCTTGGGGTGTTCAAAAAATGTTCATGTTTCAAAATGTTTTTCTGACTTGTGAAATGTTTGTGTTTTAAACAATTATTTGGTATTTCAAAAAATGATTCTATTTTCAAAATTAGTTCGGGAATTTTCAAAAAGCGGAATTAACCAACAATATTCGCGGCCTAAAAAAATCTCAACTTCAAAATATGTCTGGAATTTTTAAAAGGTTTTAGCATTTTTGAAGAATTTATTCCACACTTTCCAAATGTATTTGCTTTTATTAAAAATATTCATTTTTCAAAAATTCTTCAATTCTTTCAGAAAGGAGAACAAGCCGGTCTCTACGGCGACAACGCTGCTACAATACAACAAATCGCCATAGGGCGTCATTCGCTATATGGAACAGCCCAATAAGGAGTGCGCCTGTGCGATCACTCGAGTGTTTGAAGCAGCGAATCTAAAAAAAAGACTGTTTGACGCAGCGAGTGTCAACCTTTCTTTTTTGTACGTAGTAGCAGCGAGTGTCAAACTGGAGCTCCCCCTGAGCTTGACGGTTCTGATCGAACAAACGAATATTGATCTACTTTAAGCCCACTTAAAAAAATATAGTCTCTTCTAGAGTCAAAACTACAAGATATATTTTTTGGGGATTCATGATTGGTTGAGGGGCGCAGCTATGTCCCAATCGTTGCGCGACGGTAGCTGGCGTCACCTCAGGGATATGCTACTGAGCTGGTTTTTTTCCTTTTGTCCTCCAGTTTTTCCTTCACATTTTCCACTGTCTTTGTTGAATATTTTTCCTTTTTTATATTTTGAAAAGAAAAAGGAAATGTATTAGCATTTTTTCCTTCACACTTTCCATTGTGCGAATCTCCAGGCGATGATTGGCCGAGGATCTATGCGTGTGTGCATGCATGTGGTGATGTGCAGCTGAAGGAGGAGACAGCACTATCATTACTTTTTTTTGAGGTAGCACTATCATTACTCAATCCCGATGGACTGTCCATCTGCTCGGTGATGGTGTACCTGGGCTGACGAATCCTATTTTCCGCTCTGTGGGGCAAACTGTCGTGCCCTGCCGTAGAGAGATGGCGTCGCAAAATAATAATAATATCATAACTTCAGAAAAAACCTTGTTTGGGGTTTCAGAAAATGTTCATGTTTTCAAAATATTTTTCTGACTTGTAAAATGTTTGCGTTGTCAACAAATATTTAGTATTTCAAAAAATGATTCGGTTTTCAAAATTTGTTCGGGGATTTCCAAAGAGAGTGTTCGGAATTGACCAACAATATTCACGCTCTAAAAATATCTCAATTTCAAAATACGACCTGAATTTCTAAAATGTGTAGAAATTTTGAAGAAATTTATCCACACTTTCAAAATGTATTCGCTTTTATTAAAAAGCTTCATTTTTTTAAAACGTTCAATTATTCAACGATTGCTCAAGAAAGGACAACAAGCCAGTCTCTACGGAGACAATGCTGCTACAGTACAATGAATCGCCATAGTGCGACACTCGCTATATGGGACGGCCCAATAAGGAGCGCACCTGTGTCAAACTGGAGCTCCCCTTGAGTGTTTGAAGCAGCGAAACAAAAAAGACTATTTGACGCAGCGAGTTTCAACCTTTTTTTGTACGTAGTACCGATTGTCAAACTGGAGCTCCCCCTGAGCTTGTCGGTGCTGATCGAATGAACGAATATTGATCTACTTTAAGCCCACTTAAAATATTATAGTCTCTTCTCGGGTCCAAACTACAATATATATTTTTTTGGGATTCGTAATTGGTTTTTTTTAGGCAAACCAACAAAGCTTTATTCACCCGTCACACAGTTTACAGGGACGAACAAAAGATCCCCAGGGTGGCCTAACCATACATGGCGGACAACCCCGAGCGTTAACGCATGCTTTGCTAGTCTGTGAGCCTCGACGTTCGACGTTCTAAACTCGTGGCTAAAAAAACAGGAAACTAAAGAAGTAGCTTGTGCCTTGATTTCCATTACAATCGCCGCATAGGATGAGGCAGTTCCTCCCTTGATCGCTTCGACGGCCTGCTTGCAGTCGGATGCCACATGAACTTGTTGAATGTACAGATCATTAGCCAGAGCTAATGCCTCTCTAATGGCTAGAGATTCCAGAGCTTCAGGATCATCGATGTTTCTGAAAATAACTACAGAAGCTCCCTGGTAGATGCCTTCTGAGTTACGCGCGACAGCGCTCACGGCACCAAAACCTCCCGCTCTAGGAGTAGCTGCGTCGACATTGATCTTCACATGTCCTTCACGCGGTGGAATCCATGAATTTGGCCGCTCCTCCTGAGGCGCCGGTCGCAGTACCGGCTTCTTCAACACTTTAAGTTCAGAGAGATAAGTTTCGACGAAACTATGAGTCGCAAAAGGAGTTTGGAAGATACCCTCGTGGATAACCTTGCTATGTCCCGGTCGTTGCAGGCCAGTAGCTGGAGTCAGCTCAGGGATGTGCTACTGGGCTGTGTTTTTTCCTTTTGTCCTTCAGTTTTTTCTTCACATTTCCACCGTTTTTTGTTGAATTTATTTTATTTCGAATGTATATATATATATATATAATCAAAATACATTACAGATTTCTTTTCAAAATGTTATTTTGGCATTTGAAAAACATAAAAAACATGTATAGAAAAAATTACTAACATATATAATTTTTTACAATTATGTGTAAAAAGAATCATTCTGCAATTTTCGAAAAATTCACGTGGTAGAAAAACGTGCGTGTGTATTAAAAAAATGTTTATACAATGTACACATTTTTTTGTGCAAATAAAAAAATGTGAATTACATTTTTAACATATGTGTTCGTCACATTTTGAAAACAAAATGTTTGCACAAATAAAATGAAAATGTTTGCACACAAAAAGAATGTTTTAATCATAAAAAATATTTCAATTTTTATTGGAAAAAATGTTTAAGACCTATTCGAAATTAAATGTTCAATTTAAAATTGTAAAATTACATATTTATTAGTGTTAATTGTATATAAAAAATGATTTAAGTATATATAAAAAATTTACAATGTGCAAACAAATGTAGAGATGAGAAATATATGTTTTCAAAAAATGTTAGGCATGTATTTTATAAAATCTTTTTAATGAGTACAACAAAAATGTTCCTACCATATCCGAAAAATGTAGAGAGTTTCTTAAAAAGTATACATATGTTTCTTTTCGCGAAAAAAGTATACATATGTTGAAAGGAGAACCCGATAAAAAGAAGAAAGGAAAAACATAAAAAATGATAAAAACCACAAAAAAAGAAAGGAGCAAAAAACCAAAGAAAAACAACATTTAACAAAGGAAACCACGGTATATAGAAGAAAAGAAAGGAAACCAAAGAAAAACTGTGGGAAGAAAAACCGAAAACTAAAAATATAAAGAAGAAAAAAACAGACCAAAGAAATACGGTGAAAAAACAAAGAAAAATAATAAGAAAAATGCCGAAGCACAGCGTTCGACTACAGTGACGTGAACGCGAGCAAGCGACTACCCCTAATGTGCTGGTTCGGTTAGTTCGCCGCTAGGCGATTTCTAAACGTAATCAGTATGGGGCACCTTATACGTCGCCCAAAGCGATACGTCGTGGAGCCTCGCGTCAAGGGGAGGCCACAGCCTCGTATTTCAAAACTCTTTTTTGATTTATTTTACGCCCGTTTATGGTTCTAAATGCTCTAAATAAATATATTATAAAATAACACTTTACTTTAAACATTGAAAAAACGATAACCAAGTGTGTGAAACTTGTTAAATGTGTATAGATAAAAAGTTTCACATATATACGAAAAATTTCTAGAAGAAATATATAATGTGTGCAAAAAAGTTGATGATGTATTTAAAAAGGTCAATCAAAGCATTATTAAAAAAGGAAGAAGTATTTCATAAATATGTATAGGAAAAATGTTTACCAGGTCTTCAAAAAAATTAATCTTGTATTTGTAGTTTTAAATCAAGCATTTGAATTGTTTTTCAAAACCCATTGAAAAATTAAAAAAACGTTAATCTTTATATGATTTTTTTAATCAAGCACTTATAACATGTTAAATTTGTTTAGAAACAATTTTGACATGCATTCAGAAAATCTTACTCTTGTATTTGAAAATTGTTAATCAAGCATTTGAAAAAAAATGTTTATAGAAAAATTCTTGTCCAGGTATACATAAAAGTTAATCTTGTATTTTAAAAAGGATAAACATGTATTTAAAATGTATTATATATGCCAAAAAGTACAATGTTCATGGAAAAATAGATATATAATAATTTTTCGAAAAATGTTAATCATATATTTAAAAAATGTTAAACGGGTACATAATTGTTTTTTGTACATAAAAAAATGTTGAATGTGTACTGGATTTGTTTTTCAAAAAATCCGATGAGTTCGACAAAGAAAGTAAGAAAAAGAATAAACACAAAAAAAACCAAAGAAGAAACAAAGGAACCTGAATAAATAGAATGAAAACCGAAGAAAACCATTGCTAAAGAAAATAAAGAAAGCCGAGAAAGAAACAAAAAAACAACAGAGGAACCATATGGAAACCAAGACAGAAACAAAAAAACGTAGAAAATAAAAAAAGAAATAAACAAAGAAAAGTATAAATACAGTGAAAAGCGAGAAAGAAACAAATGTAAACAAAGAAAAAACCAGTGAAAATTGTGATGGAAACAAAAAACCGGTGAAAATTGAAGAGAATGAGAAAAAGACCCTATGAGGAACAGATCAAAGGAAAAGGAAAACATAAAAGGAAACAAAAAAGAAAAAACCCGGACAAAACCTATTATGTGCACTGCGTGATACAGGACAAGTGGATTAGACATTTCGAGGGAGTCCATCTTGCCACCGTTATCTTCAGCTGATTCCACATGTGAGATGATGCACATTGTGGTTTCATCCTATGGTAAAGCAAAGCAGTCCGGCTGGCCTTCACATTAGAATTGCATGTTGATCTTTCTAGCAATCTGGGCGCAGATTTTTGATGTTCCTCCTCTGTTCCTTTCCAAAGAGGTGGGAGAGAAGCTTGGTTCCCTGCTCGGTGAGGTCCTAGAGGTAGATACTGATAGGAATAGCAGAATCCGCAATGAGTTCATTAGGGTGAGAATTAAACATGATGTAGATGAGCCTCTATCCAGGAACATCAAAACCAGAGTGCTAGGAGAGATAGGCAGTGAGGAGAATGAGCTGCATATCCTAGAAGTGAAGTATGAGAGAGCTCCTCGTTTTTGTGCATAATGTGGTTGTATTGGACATGGCCAACGCGATTGTAAGCTGCCGGAGGACCTCCAGATGATGAGGTACACGGCAGCAATGCGTGCCTCTCCCTTCAAAAAGAGCAATAGTGTTAGTGGGGTGATCCTGCCTGAGGGTGGAGGTGCTAGGCGCTTCCTCAACTTTGGCCCCGAGACTGATGAGGAGACCAGAAGAGTCCCAAGGAAGATAGCCATGATCTGCTACAACAACATATCGAAGGAGGTCCTTGCTGACCCAACGGTGCAGGCTGCCATTGCCGCAATCAGCGCCATCAAGGTCGGCGAGGTTACTCCCAAGGGGTGTGCTGGCAAAGGGGGCAAGATGGCAATGGTCAGCCAGACGGTACCAAGCCTTTCGAAGGAGTCAGATGCATCTGCGGCTCCTGCAATGGGTGGTGGCAAGGATGCTTTGGCGTATGTGATCACAAAGAAGACCGAAGAGCCCAGCTACCCTCCTGGCTTTGGCCCGATCCCGCGCTACGTGCGGGTTGGTGACCCGCTGGGCGCTATTGCACAGATGGCCAATCCTATACCTCTCCTACAGGTTCAGGAGGCTGCTGTGGCACCCGAGCCGGCGGCTCACATGATTCCAGAGGTGGAAAAAGGCAGCTGCGACACTCAAGGAGCAATAGAGCAGAAGAATGTGCGTGCGGATGATGGTGCGGCCGAAATCACTGGGGGGAATGTTGCAGATCCAGAGGCTGTAGAGGTATACAGGAGGAAGAAGGGTAGCAGAAAGGAATCCATCGGGGGCTCGGCCACCTCGGGGTCGATCCTTGGCAAGAGAGATGCGCGCGGTCAAGATGTGGCGGTGGTTGTAGGTGAGCTGGAAGAAGGCAATGATCCAGACCAGAACAAGAAGAAAAGGACTGCTGAGGAACATGAAGGGAAGAGCGACATCGGGGAAGATGGCGGAAAGGAAGCTACCGAGCCCGAGGCTCTCGGTCAACTGGTGGGTGCGATGGATGGCGCCCGCCAGGAGCCATGACGATTCTAAGCTGGAACTATCGGGGGCTTGGGCAACCCCGGACGGTTCAGGAGTTGGTGTGCCTTGTGCGCACCTATCGACCTTCCTTGGTCTTTATCTCAGAAACTAGGAAAAGCGAGTCGTATGTCAATAAACTTCGTAGGAGACTATGTCTCAAGAACTGTATCTCCCATGTGGGGGAGGGGAAAGGTGCAGGCATCACTCTCTTCTATGATGATCAAGTGGAAATAAAAAAGCTCGCTGTTGGCCCTCGCTACATCGATGTGTTGGTTCGCCTAAATCCCCATGGCCGGCTATGGCGGGGTACCTTTGTCTATGGAGAACCGAAAGCAAGTGAAAGGCACCATATGTGGGAGCAATTGAGGAGGATTCGCCCTGTGTCTAACGAACCTTGGCTCATGATAGGAGATTTTAATGAAACGATGTGGCAGCACGAACACTTCTCCAAAGCGAAGAGGAATGAAAGATACATGGCAAACTTCAGAGAGTTAGTCACCGATTGTAAGCTGTTTGATCTAGGGTTCAGGGGGCCGAAATGGATTTATGATAACAAGCAAAGTGGGGACGATAACGTGAAAGCTAGGATCGATAGAGGGCTGACGGATCAGGAGCGGAGCACAATGTTCCCGGAGGCGTCGGTGGAACATGTTTGTTCATCTCGATCAGATCATCTCCCTCTACTATTGAGGCTCGGACCAAGGCAGGAGTGGAGGCCAATAAAGAAGGGTTTTAGATATGAATATATGTGGGAGAGAATGGAGTCTCTAACGGACGCTATAGTAAGCACTTGGGGCGAAAGTAGGACCGCTGATAACCTGGTGGACATGTCCAAAAAGCTAGTAGACCTTCAATGCTTTGTGAACAACTGGGCTAAGAACAACTTTGGCTCCATTACTAAACAAATGGCAGCGATCAGGAAACAGTTGGAAAGCCTCTGGAAACGGCCGGTGTCAGCGTCGAGGGATAGAGAGATCAAGAGCGTGTCTGCGAAATTAGACGAGCTGCTCCACCGTGAGGAGATGATGTGGAGACAGCGATCCAGAGTTCTGTGGTTGCGAGAGGGGGACATGAACACTAAGTATTTCCAACGTAAAGCATCATGGAGGCGGAAGAAAAACTCTAACAGCAAGCTCAAAGATGAGAATGGCAATTGGATAGAGGACAGATCGAAGTTACAGGAGATGACCACCCAATTCTTTAGGCAACTGTACTCCAAGGAGGAAGGGGTGAACCCTAATGTGATTGTGGACTGCATGCAGGAGAGAGTAATAGGGGAGATGAACGAGTCCCTGCTCAAAGATTTTTCAGAGAAGGAGGTCAGCGACACGCTGTTCCAAATTGGGCCTTTGAAAGCCCCCGGGCCAGATGGTTTCCCGGCCAGATTCTTCCGAAGAAATTGGAGCACCATCAAGAAGGATGTAGTGAATGCGGTCGTGGGTTTCTTTAAGGCTGGCATCATGCCAGAAGGAGTAAACGACACGGTCATAGTGTTGATCCGGAAGAATAATAATCCTGAATTTCTAAGAGACTTCAGACCTATTAGCCTTTGCAACGTGATTTACAAAGTGATATCCAAGTGCATGGTGAACAGGCTTAGACCACTCTTGGATGATCTTATTTCAGAGACCCAGAGTGCCTTCATTTCTGGACGTCTAATCACGGATAATGCTACCATTGCTTTTGAATGTTTTTATAAGATCCAACATAGCAAGCAAGCAAGGAACACACATTGTGCTTTCAAATTGGATCTCGCCAAAGCTTATGATAGAGTTGATTGGAGTTTTATGGAAGAAGCCCTCCTGAAGTTTGGTTTTGACAAAAAATGGGTTGATTGGGTGATGAGCTGTGTTAGGTCAGTGTGTTACACTGTGAAATATAACGGAGAACTGCTGGATCCTTTTACCCCCTCGAGGGGTCTGAGGCAAGGAGACCCCTTGAGCCCCTATTTGTTCTTGTTTGTGGCGGAAGGGTTGTCTTGTTTGCTGGACAAGGAGATAAGACAAGGAAAAATTACCCCCATTAAAATTGCGCGAGGAAGCCCCGGGATATCAAACCTCCTGTTCGCCGATGATAGTTTACTGTTTTTCAAGGCGTGCAAAGAGGAAGTGGAATGTGTCATGCAGGTCCTAGAACGATTCCAGGCTGGATCCGGCCAACTCCTTAGTAATAATAAGTGTTCTCTGTTGTTCAGTGAGATTTGTTCAGTTGAGACACAAAAGGATATCAAGAATGCTCTTCAGGTTTCATCCTCTACCTTCGAGAGTAAATATCTGGGACTTCCAACTGTATGGGATGAAGGACTCGATGTTTCAACCGATAATGGAGAGATTCGTGAAGAGATGCTTGGACCGGGCGGAGAGGTATATGTCTCATGCAGCTAAAGATACACTTGTCAAATCTGTGCTGCAGGCGCTACCGACGTACTGTATGGGA
Organism: Aegilops bicornis; assembly: GCA_021605145.1. Lineage (NCBI taxonomy): Eukaryota > Viridiplantae > Streptophyta > Magnoliopsida > Poales > Poaceae > Aegilops > Aegilops bicornis. The sequence goes on along the minus strand of CM038672.1, from coordinate 698,755,673 downwards.
GTGTTCAAAATGAGTCAAGGTTTCTGTGACAAGTATGAGCGTTTAATCCAAGACTTCTGGTGGGGCGATGGTAATGGACATAGGAAAGTACATTGGATGTCTTGGGAGCAAATGACCAAGCCTAAGAGAGAGGGGGGGGGGCATTGGCTTCAGGGATATGAAGCTCTTCAACCAGGCCCTTTTGGCTAGACAAGCCTGGAGGCTACTACAGAGACCAGACAGTCTATGTGCTCGAGTCCTAAAATCTAAGTATTACCCTCATGGTAAGTTAACGGATACACTCTTTGCCTCGGAGGCATCACCGGTCTGGCGAGGGATTGAACATGGACTGGATCTACTTAAGGTCGGCCTTGTCTGGAGAATAGGAGACGGAAGGAGTATCACCATTCAGAGAGATAACCTCATCAAGAGGGACTCAAACCTGCCATGTTCATACGGCGATCCAGGTTAAGATGGGTGAATCATCTCATGTTACCCGACGGTAGTGTTTGGAACGAACAGCTGATCCACCAACTGTTTTATCGATTTGATGCGGAGGCTATCTGTGAGATTAAGATCCCAACATCCGGGGCAGAGGACACCCTAGCGTGGCACTATGAGAAATCAGGCATATTCTCTGTCAGGAGTGCGTACAAGCTGGCTGTAGCACTCCAAAACCGTACGAGCACCCAATCTTCCAGCTCATCCAATGAGGCTAATGACCGTCCCATTTGGGATATCATATGGAAATCAAAAGTACCAGAGAAAGTGAAAATTTTTGGTTGGAGAGTTGCCACAAATACTCTGGCTACTAAGAAGAACAAATGGAGGCGCACGCTCGAAATTGATAGCACCTGCACCATTTGTGGAACCGCAGAGGAAGATGAATACCATGCCGTGGTATCCAGTACAAAGAGTTGCGCACTTAGACATGAAATGAGAGGACAGTGGGACCTGTCTAATGATTCGCTCTTCAGGTATACAGGAGAAGACTGGCTACAACACCTTCTGGGGCCTTGCGACGAGGACACACGAACAAGAATCCTGCTTCTGCTGTGGCGCTGCTGGTTTCTTCGTGATGATTGCATTCACAGTTCGGGGAAGGAGCTGGTCAGCCGCTCGGTCTCTTTCCTGAAACAGTACGAGGAGGAACTAAAGGGATGTGTCCCTAGTCCGGTGTTGGGGCCCGAGGAAAATCTGAGGCAAAAACGTCCGGTGGCCGCGGTAGACGGCTCGACTTCAGGGATACACCCGGCAGGAAGGATGGACGTGCATGGGGTGGATCCCAAGGCATGCAGTGAGAGCCAGTGGCGTAACCCGAGTGAAGGGACAGTGAAATTAAATACTGATGCGGCCTTCCACGCGGATAGCGGCCAATCCCATGCGGGTGTAGTGACACGTGATCATAGGGGACAAGTCATCCTCTCACTGTCCATGAGATCAGGCAGATGCTCGTCAGTGGAAGAGGTAGAAGCAACTGCCATGCTGGTCGGGCCGCGCTCCCTGTCAGAGCTGTATAGAGGGCCCATCATTGTGGAGACAGATTGCGTGGCAATGGCAAATAGTTTAAAACCGGGTGCAGCCAATCTCTCCGCCTGCTTCCATGTTATCGTTGACATCAGGAGGGAAATTGGAAAGTTCAGCGGAGCTCAGGTTATGCACATCAACAAGAATCAGAACAAATTAGCCCACCACCTGGCCGCTCGCGCTAGATGCCAGGAGGACATGCAGATGATGGCGGGTATCCCGGAAGACCTGGATGCAGTGTTAGCTGCCGACGCTGGGTTGGCTGAAGAGTAGTTTTGGTACTCTTTATTTCCTCAAAAAAATATATATTTAAACACCCTGCTGCTAATCACCGACGAGGCGTCCCCTTCCCTCCGCCGCGGTGACCCGCAAACCCGAAATGAATGAAAGAACCCGACACAAGCAACCCGATACGTGAGACTGGGACCCTCGAGCTACCGAGATTCGTGCGGATCGGACGGCCACAAAAATAACCTAAGGCGAAATATCTTTTTTAGGAAACGTGCAAAATTAAAAGCCTGGAACAGCCACGTGCAGGAATAACATACCAGCACGTGAAGAAATTGCTTTCCGTCATCATCAAATCAAAAAAAAAAGAAAAAGAAGGCGGCTGTGAAGACAGCAGAACGCGACTTTTCCTCCTCCTGCGATGCCAAGCTGAAAGAAGCTCAAGATCGCGAGCAGGAGCAGAGCACGCCACCGACTTCCCCCCTCCTCCTCCGATGCCGTCGCGCTCGCGCGTCGCCGTGATCGGCGCCGGGGCGGCGGGCCTGGCGGCGGCGCGCGAGCTGCGGCGCGAGGGCCACGCGCCCGTCGTCTTCGAGCGCGCCGCGGCCGTGGGCGGCACCTGGCGCTACGACTACGAGCACGCCGCCGACCCGCTCGGCGCCGGCGGCGCGCACTCGAGCCTCTACGCGTCGCTCCGCACCAACCTGCCCCGCGAGTCCATGGGCTTCCTCGACTTCCCCTTCGTCGCGGGCCGCTCCTCCGCCGACCCGCGCAGGTTCCCCGGGCACCCGGAGGTGCTCCGGTACCTCGAGGCGTTCGCGCGGCGGTTCGACCTCCTCGCGCTGGTCCGGTTCGAGACGGAGGTCGTCAGCGTCCGCCGCAGCAGGGACGACGGCGCGGGCGCGGCGGGCTGGAGGGTCTCGTACCGCTCGAGGAGGCCCGACGGCGAGCCGGAGGAGGAGGTGTTCGACGCCGTGGTCGTCTGCAACGGCCACTTCACCGAGCCGCGCGTCGCCGCCATCGCCGGTAATTAGCTCCGCCCGATCTATTCTATCCCCCACTGATGGCTAGCACTAGCAGTAGGCTGTATGCAGCTAGTACTTCCGATCGATCCGATCTTTTTTGAGAACCATGAGTAGCAGTCTCAATGGAATAGTTACTTCAGCCAGCATTCTTCGTAGTTACTCGTCGAGATATTTGTCCATCTGATTCAACAACACTGATGCGGTGTGAAGTGTGATGAGAAATTATTCAGGATTTGTCTGATGTCGGACACCAGAGGGAAACAGATCGACTGATTCGAGGCTCTAGCCACTGTCAACTTCCAGGATCACCACATCATTGTTAAATTTTGGCTAATTCTTTCTTACCATCCATTGTCGAGCAACGATCAATGCTTTGGCCTCGCTGATCCCTGGCTACCGCACCAATTCAGCTGTCGCCAGATTCAGAGAAGGAGGAGGCATTGTCAGAATTCAGCTTCACCGCCCCTGATTCCGGGCTTCCTTTAGCTCCTCAATCAAACCTGGTTAAAAACGCCGCCGATCCTGAGACAAATGTCTTTTCCATCCCCATGCGCCACGTTGTTTCTTAGGTGCCAAGCTTGCCAGAGCAGGAACAGAGTTCTATTTCTGACAGTTTCAGATTACGGATCCAGCGACATCTGAAGCCAATCCTCTCCGGTGAACCTGAAACAGTCCTCATGGCTGCTCTCAAAGCTCTGCTCCTTTTGCAAGCAATCACAGCGAGGAACTCGTCCTCCATTTCATTGCCACAAAACTCACACATGTTCTCCTTGACAATTATTCTACTGAAAGCATACTGTTTTGTGACAAGGGATTGAGTGGCAACACGCCAGCCAAATATTTAGATTTTCTCATGGATTCTAGCTTTCCAAATCAGCTCCCAAATGTTTCTATCACCCGCATCCCTAGAAGAGCTAGAGGCAGCAGATGTACCATTGTTTTTTGATCTCATGCCAATTATATGCACTTTTGACAGTGAAGACTCCGGACTTTTCATAGTGCCATGCTACACAGTCCTCTACCATATTTGAGAGACTTCTCATTTTGCAGATCTCTTCCGTGTCAAAAGGCTGTAAATTTTGGTTGATCAACTCTGTGTTCCACTCACTTGTATCTAGATGCACGTTGATTAACTTACCAAAGCCTCGGTCTCCTTATAAATTCCGTAGTTCTGAGTCCCTCTTTTCTAGCTATCCATTGGTCCCTCTGAATCTGAATGCTTCTTCCGTTTCCCACTCACCAAATCAGACCTCTTTTTAAGAGCTCAAGGCCAAATTCGATGCCCCTCCAGGCTGGAGACGCGTCCGAGGAGAAGACTGTATCCAGAAGATTCCCATGTGGGTAGTATTTGGACTTCAGCACTTTAGCACAGAGGCTATCTGGATTCTGGATAAGTCTCCAACCTTGCTTAGCCAACAAGGCTTGGTTGAATAAATGCATCTAATGAAAACCTATACCACCGTCCCTCTTAGGTTTTGTCATGCATCCTAGGACATGCAACGAACCTTGCGCTGATCATCTTTATCGATCCCCACCAGAAATCTCTTATGTTTTTCTCATACTTATCACAAAAGCCTATGTCCAACTTGAACACTCCCATGACATATCTTGGCAATGCCTGGACGACAGCTTTAATGCTGACTTTTTTTGCCTCCAGGGACATGAACCTCTCATTCCAATCATTGCACCTTGATCCCAAATCTGTCCATGATTGGTTGGAACTTGTCATTCTTCATTCTTCCTTCAGACGTGGGCATGCCCAAATATTTACTTTCAAATGAGGAGGATTCCATGCCCAAGATTATCCTAATCTCTTCTCTGACTCGTTACGGGCAAGCTTCTGTAAACAAAAGAGAGCATTTACTTTGACTGAGGAGCTGCCAGGTACATCTTTGGAATAACTCCAGTACATCATTGATTCTCTTGGTATGCACAACTGAGGCCTTGAAGAAGAGTATGCTACCATCCGCAAAGACGAGATTTGATATTCCTGGGCTCCCTCGAGCAATCTTTAAGGGGAGAAGAGATCCGTTGTAACCTCCTTGTTAAGCAAGCTAGCCAGCCCATCAGCCACGGACAAGAAAAGGTAAAGACTCGATGGGTCACCTTGTCTTAAGCCCCTCGAGGGGGTAAAAGCCTCCAACAATTCACCATTGCATCTCACCGGTCGATATGATTTGCTGACGTACAATTTCGTAGTGCAGGCATCCATTGCTGGCCCGGGAAACAGATGCACAGCCATAGCTACCGCGTGCCTGATCCATTTCGCGGTCAGGTGCGTCGTCCACAATGTGTACTACTGTTCATTGTTATTACTCGATCGTGATTAACATGCTAACTTACTAATTAGTTACTATTGTATTATCGGTGTCTAGGTTGTGATGGTGATAGGGTACCACCCGAGTGGGATGGACATCTCGAGAGACATCGCTGGTGTGGCCAAAGCGGTCCACGTCGCCATGCGATCAGAACCTCCTTATCAAATGCACACTACTACTGCCACTGGCCATGCCAACCTGTGGCTCCATTCCTACACGGTACCCGCCGTATACTATTCTACACACTTGTTTTTTAAATTTTTTTAATATACCTAGATGATACCCCACGTATTGCTACAGTTTGGCCATAATATATATATATATATATATATATATTTCAGTAAGATTTTGTTGTATAGAACATGAATAATTGAATTATTATTATGAGGCTAATAAATACATGTAATTTATTGGATCTTTGATTATTGTATAGTTTCAAAATATTTGTTAAATATAAATAGGATGATAAACCTTTTCTCATGTATGATTGCATATGTTGAGGCTTTCCCCCTGCATGGTTACATGCTGAGGTGACTTATTTGAATATCTGTAAGAAATAGGAGTTTATGTTAACGAGGATCACCTAACCAGTAGTTATTTAGGATTTGGTTCGCACAATGTTCAGATGCAAACATTTTGCAGATTGAGCGGGCAGAGGAAGACGGTAGCTTGATGTTCCAAGACGGGAGCAAGATCAAAGCTGATGTCGTCCTGCACTGCACTGGGTATGTTACAACCGATTGTCAAATTATGTCTGAGATGATTGACGGATGGTTTAAGCTAATTGCGCTGACGAATTGGTGGCTTGCTTGCAGATACAAGTATAACTTCCCGTTCCTAGGTGACAGCGACGACGAACTGGCCGGTGCAATCTCCGTGGACGACAACCGCGTTGGCCCGCTGTACAAGCACATATTCCCGCCAATGTTGGCTCCTCACATCTCCTTCATCGGATTGCCCTTCAGGGTCAGTCAATCAACACCTTTAGTTAATAATGGAATTTGATCATGTGATGGATAGACAGCCCCTCAACCAAGCTTGTTTAGAAATTTGATATATGAAATTAATTAATGCATATATATGTTGATATGTCCGGACTGATGCATCGTCTATCTGGGCAGACGATCCCTTTTCTAGTGTTTCAGCTCCAAAGCAAGTGGGTGGCCGGTGTTCTGTCAGGAAGACTCGAGCTCCCATCACAAGAGGCCATGATGCGGGATGTGGACGCGTTCTACTCGGACATGGAAGCTCGCGGATGCCCCAAGAGACGCACTCATGATCTGGGACAAGGCAATCCGGTACGTATATATGCATACATGCTTGCATTCATCCATGTACATGTACATAATCAACTGATACTTCTAACCTGATCGATTTGGGCGTTCGCAGTTTGAGTATGAGGACTGGGTGGCGGAGCAATGCGGGCTGGGGAGGATGGAAGGGTGGAGGAAGAGCATGTTCGTTGCGACGTGTAAGAACCTAGCCGATCGCCCGGACAGCTACCGGGATGAATGGGACGACGCCCACCTGTTGCCACAGGCGCATCAGGATTTCACCAAGCATTCCTGCCTCACCGATCAATATTGAATAGCAGCCATTGAATTGTTTGGCTTCGAGTCACTTGCTCTTTCTTTAGACATGAGTTGTCGATTAACGGGGTCACATCATTAGAGAATGATGTGATTGATTTGACCCATTCCGTTAGCTTAGCACTTGATCGTTTAGTATATTGCTATTGCTTTCTTCATGACTTATACATGTTCCTATAACTATGAGGTTATGCAACTCCCGATCGGAGGAACACTTTGTGTGCTACTAAACATCACAACGTAACTGGGTGATTATAAAGGTGTTCTACAGGTGTCTCCGACGGTACTTGTTGAGTTGGCATAGATCGAGATTAGGATTTGTCACTTCGATTGTCGGAGAGGTATCTCTGGGCCCTCTCGGTAATGCACATCACTATAAGCCTTGCAAGCAATGTGACTAATGAGTTAGTTGCGGGATGATGCATTACGGAACGAGTAAAGAGACTTGCCGGTAACGGGATTGAACTAGGTATTGAGATACCGACGATCGATTCTCGAGCAATTAACATACCGATGACAAAGGGAACAACGTATACTGTTATGCGGTTTGACCGATAAAGATCTTCGTATAATATGTGGGAGCCAATATGAACATTCAGGTTTCGCTATTGGTTATTGACCGGGGACGTGTCTCGGTCATGTCTACATAGTTCTCGAACCCATAGGGTCCGCACGCTTAACGTTCGATGACGATCGGTATTATGAGTTTATGTGTTTTGATGTACCGACGGTAGTTCGGATTCCCGGATATGATCACAGACATGACGAGGAGTCTCGAAATGGCCGAGACGTAAAGATCGATATATTGGAAGCCTATATTTGGACATCGGAAAGGTTCCGGATGAATTCAGGAATTTAACAGAGTACCGGGAGGTTACCGGAACCCCCCGATGAGTGTATGGACCTTAATGGGTCATAGTGGAGAGAGAGAGAGAGAGGAGACCAGGGCAGGCCGCGGCCCCCTCTCCCTCTGGTCCGAATTGGACTAGGAGGGGGGCTGCGCCCCCCTTTCCTTCCTCCCTCTCTCCCCCTTCCTTCTCTCCTAGTCCAACTAGGGAAGGGGGAATCCTACTCCCGGTAGGAGCAGGACTCCCCTTGGGGCGCGCCTAGGAGGCCGGCCCCCTCCCCCTCCTCCACTCCTTTATATACGGGGAGGGGGGCACCCCATGGAGACACAACAATTGATCATTGATCTCTTAGCCGTGTGCGGTGCCCCCCCCCTCCACCATAATCCACCTCGGTCATATCATCGTAGTGCTTAGGCGAGGCCCTGCGCCAGTAACTTCATCATCACCATCATCACGCCGTCGTGCTGACGGAACTCTCCCTCGACACTCTGCTGGATAGTGAGTTCATGGGACGTCGCCGAGCTGAACGTGTGCAGATCGCGGAGGTGCCGTACGTTTGGTACTAGGATTGGTCGGGCCGTGAAGACGTACGACTACATCAACCGCGTTGTCATAACGCTTCCGCTTACGGTCTATGAGGGTACGTAGACAACACTCTCCCCTCTCATTGCTATGCATCACCATGATCTTGCATGTGCGTAGGATTTTTTTTGAAATTAGTACGTTCCCCAACAACAACCCTCTCTTCTCAGTTATATCTTCGTATTGTTTGTTTTGTATAATATCAAAGCGTTGCTTTTCCTAACAATGTTCATGGCATGTGTTCGATGCAATGCAAAACAGGAATCGTTGTACTCTAATATTCTTTACTTTCTGTCTTTGAGGACTACAACATGCACATGCTATAGCAGTTGCCATTTGTTTGTTATTCACAGCCTCACACCGATAGTCCATGGCTGGAATTGATTTTCATTGGAAGCTTCCCATAAATTTTATATTTCAGATGAGATAAATATTTGTGTTGGCTTAAGAGGCATTGGAACTGCAGCTGGTTGGATATAAGAAAGTGCAGTTCTAACCACATCAATATTCCCCAAGATCGACCTTGTGCGAACGTCAACTTCAACTTATTACAATTCAGTATCCCATGTACTTTATGATCATATTACTATCCCTATGACTTGCATTTACGGAATCAAAATTGATGCATACTGTTGAATAATGGAAGCGCCAAGAGTTGCGGTTTTCAATATTTGTAGTAGTTGTATATATGGATGTATCTTTAGCTACATGTCTGACCACCCTTTTATGGAATACTAATATAGAGGTTACAGTTTATAATTGTACAATTTTTCCTGGCTATTTAAAAGACTGAATATTGTGTTTTTAGGCTGAGTTTGGAAGTAGTCTGCCCATGCCAGTCAAATTTACATTTGAAGTATAAATTTATAATTTTGTCATCATGAGAAATATGATGCGTTTTGCAACGGGGAACTGAAGTACTCCGAGGCAACCTTCGACAGGAGTTGGTCTAAGGTCAGTGCATTACTTAATACATATGTTGTTTTTCTTTGACTTGATTTAGCGAATTTCCAAAATTTGTGCTAATTTCTTATCCAGTATAATATAAACTACCTTGGTATAATCTTCTGACATCGTCCAGTCTGAAACCAATACAAATACCTTTTAGGTTATTACCTCACCTACGTTTTGTTTAGAGGATTACCCCCGCCAACATTGTGATGCTAATCTGGCTACATGCAGGTGATGATTTCGTTAGATAGGAACTTGACTTCTTTTACTTTTAACGGCTAAGTATTGTCGAAATCATCCTATTTTATCCTGTTGTAACCTTTTTTAGAGTTGCTGGTATATGCCAGCGCATGACATGATGAGGCTTTGCTTCGTTAGCATGCTTGTGTGTAACTTTTTCCTCAAATATATATTATTTCTATGACATACTTGTGATTGTGTGATTGAATTAAATCTCCCACCTAAATATTTCTTTCTGTGCTGCATACAAAATTTTGTTTGGTGTATTTGGACCATGTGGATAATGCAAAACTTACTTTGCATGTAATGTATATTTGGACGAAGCACCTATAATATTATTGAACTTTAGTAGCACAACAATAACCGATGCTTATTATTCAAGCCTGATATTTTAAGAAGTATTCTATCAACCTTTGTAGGGAATGGTTTGCTAGCCGATATTTGTACTGTTTTGTTGAAAAATAGAATTGTATGTAGGAGAACTGAAAATACTAGACTATGATAAACTTATCGGTGTAACTACCACCAGTTGATAAATTGTAAACTAGATGTGTATGTGGTAGATTAAGGAAAAAAGTGTGCCTTATGATCGAAATTCAAATTTCAAATATCAACAAAGTACAATTAGTAAGAGAAACCAAGATTGCCAAAAGTTACTTCCAAGCTTTTGCTTTTCAGTGCTTAAAGAGGTTTTTCAAGGCTAATTGTGTGTCGCCTTCAGAGTTGCTTCTGTGTCAAAATAGCGCATATTAGAACACATATACTCAGACTTTGTTGATTTATCTTACATGAGACATTTGGTATATGTTTTGTTGTATATATATTTATAGAAATTCCTTCTATTCCACTAAAAAATGGACGCGTCTGAGAGATTATAGAGCACTAAAATTGCGGTTTGGGAAGATGTGATTTTTGGAAAGCAAATACTGCCATTTTTTTGTGCAAATCAATTATACTACTTAATCATTAATAATGATAAAATAAATTTGCTTTTAAATATATATGGCCTAATATTTTAATTTTGTACCAGACACCGAGGTACTTCCATGGTTGTATATCCACTAACTAGTCCTATAGGCTTCCGATTAAATTACATATTATATTAAAATATGTCTACCTATTTTGCTAGAGTGAAATGCGTGTATCATTCCGTCGACTATTAAGATCAACGTCAAACTAGACGGGCGCAGCAACGCGTGCCTTTAACGATCTAGTGTATGTTAACATGAGGGGACCAATGCCCCCCTCTCCCCCAGCTTTAAACTTACTTAAAAAAAATAAAATGGAATGACTTGGATAGGAAATTTTATAGCCTTTGCCCCCCCCCCCCCCCCAACACTCATGGTTTGTGCCCTCCGCGGGAAGAGATATAGGGTATGTTTGTTTTGGCACTCCTAGCAATCCAGCAAAAAAATTGACGTTGACTTCAGTGCTGGCCTCTATTTGAACCTTGTTCAATTTTTTGGTTCGCCCCAGCCCCAACAACTTTCCTTGTTGGTTTCTTAGCCAATGACCAGCGGCAAAATCCTCCTCCAACTATTTGACGCGCCAATATTGGCATACAGCGAGCACAGGAAGGATCCAAACTAACCTGTCGTCTTGCTCTATCAATAGAATTTATGTGTAAGTTTAATTTTTGCAACCATTTTGCAATAAAAAACCCTCATAATTAAACCTTCAAGGCAAAATCAAACTTTGAATTGAAAATGGGAATCATATTTTAAATCCGAAAGGCGTGAAGTCCGTGCTCGCTGGGAAACCGCATCTATGCCGTCATTGAAACCCCTCCGCCTCGCCTGCTAAGGCCACGGAGGGTTGACCGACGAAGGCATGCCGCTCCTTGTGATGGCGGCGGCTGGGCGATTCCGTTCTCCCCCTCCTCCCATCGTGCCTCCCCATCATGCTGTTGGGGAACGTTGCAGAAAATAAAAATTTTCTACGCTTCACCAAGATCAATCTATGGAGTCATCTAGCAACAAGAGAGAGGAGTGCATCTACATACCCTTGTAGATCACATGAAGCGTTCAAGAGAACGGGGTTGAGGGAGTCGTACTCGTCGTGATCCAAATCACCGGAGATCCTAGCGCCGAACGGACGGCACCTCCGCGTTCAACACACGTACGGTTGGGGAAGACGTCTCCTCCTTCTTGATCCAGCAAGGGGGAGGGAGAGGTTGATGGAGATCCAGCAGCACGACGGCGTGGTGGTGGAAGTAGCGGCGATCTCGGCAGGGCTTCGCCAAGCTCTACGAGAGGGAGAGGTGTTGCAGAGGGAGAGGGAGGCGCCAGGAGCAGGGGTGCGCAGCCCTCCCTCCCCCCTCTTTATATAGGGGCCCTGGGGGGGGGGGCGCCGGCCCCCTAGAGATTGGATCTCAAGGGGGGCCAAGGGGGTGGCTTTCCCCCAAGCCAGTGGGCGCCCCACCCTAGGGTTTCCAACCCTAGGCGAAGGGGAGGCCCAGGCGCACCAGCCCACCAGGGGCTGGGTCCCCTCCCCACTTCAGCCCATGGGCCCCTCCGGGATAGGTGGCCCCACCGGTGGACCTCGGGACCCTTCCGGTGGTCCCGGTACAATACCGGTGACCCCCAAAACTTTCCCGATGGCCGAAACTGGACTTCCTATATATAATTCTTCACCCCCGGACCATTCCGGAACTCCTCGTGACGTCCGGGATCTCATCCGGGACTCCGAACAACTTTCGGGTTACCGCATACTAGTATCTCTACAACCCTAGCGTCACCAACCTTAAGTGTGTAGACCCTACGGGTTCGGGAGACATGCAGACATGACCGAGACGACTCTCCGGTCAATAACCAATAGCGGGATCTGGATACCCATGTTGGCTCCCACATGCTCCTCGATGATCTCATCGGATGAACCACGATGTCGAGGATTCAAGTAATCCCGTATACAATTCCCTTTGTCAATCGGTACGTTACTTGCCCGAGATTCGATCGTCGGTATCCCAATACCTCGTTGTAGGACCTTGAAGTATGTCTAGAGGGGGGGGGGGTGTGATTAGACTACTTTACCAATAAAAACCTATCCTTTTCCCAATTTTAGACTTTGGCAGATTTTAGCTATCTTTGAACAAGTCAAGCAATCTTCACACAATTCAAGCAAGCATGCAAAGAGTATATTGGCAGCGGAAAATAAAGCATGCAACTTGCAAGAATGTAAAGGGAAGGGTTTGGAGGATTCAAACACAATTGGAGACACAGATGTTTTTGTCGTGGTTCCGATAGGTGGTGCTATCGTACATCCATGTTGATGGATACTTCAACCCACGTAGGGTAACGGTTGCACGAGTCCACGGAGGGCTCCACCCACGAAGGGTCCACGAAGAAGCAACCTTGTCTATCCCACCATGGCCATCGCCCACGAAGGACTTGCCTCACTAGCGGTAGATCTTCACGAAGTAGGCGATCTCCTTGCCCTTACAAACTCCTTGGTTCAACTCCACAATCTTGTCGGAGGCTCCCAAGTGACACCTAGCCAATCTAGGAGACACCACTCTTCAAGAAGTAACAAATGGTGTGTTGATGATGAACTCCTTGCTCTTGTGCTTCAAATGATAGTCTCCCCAACACTCAACTCTCTCTCATAGGATTTGGATCTGGTGGTAAGAAGATTTGAGTGGAAAGCAACTTGGGGAAGGCTAGAGATCAAGATTCATATGGTTGGAATGGAATATCTTGGCCTCAACACATGAGTAGGCGGTTCTGTCTCAGAACTGGTAATTTGGAAGTGTAGGTTTGTTCTGATGGCTCTCTCCACGAATGAAGAGGAGGTGGAGGGGTATATATAGCCTCCACACAAAATCTAACCGTTACACACAATTTACCAAACTCGGTGGGACCGAATCAACAAACTCGGTCAAACCGATTTAGTAAACCTAGTGACCGTTAGGGTTTTCGGTGGGACTAACATGCATCTCGGTAGGACCGATATGGTTAGGGTTATGGCATAACGTAATCTCGGTGAGACCGACATACAAACTCGGTGAGACCGATTTTGGTAATTAGCTAACCAGAGAGTTGGTCAGGTAAACTCGGTGGGAACGATTCGCTCTTTCGGTGAGACCGAAAAGTTACGAAAGGGAAACAAAGAGTTTACATTGTAATCTCGGTGGGACCGATCGCTCACCTCGGTTAGACCGGAACGTTACGAAGGGAAACAGAGAGATTACAATCCCATCTCGGTGAGACCGAGATCCCTATCGGTGAAACCGATTTGCCTAGGGTTTGTGGCAGTGGCTATGACATTTGAACTCGGTGGCGCCGGATAGAAAGAATCGGTAGGGCCGAGTTTGACTTTGGGTTTAGGTCATATGTGGATGTGAGAAAGTAGTGGAGGGTTTTGGAGCACATCACTAAGCACATGGAGCAAGAGGCTCATTAAGCAACACCTCATTCCTTCTTGATAGTATTGGCTTTTCCTATAGACTCAATGTGATCTTGGATCACTAAAATGTAAAATGTAGAGTCTTGAGATTTTGAGCTTGAGCCAATCCTTTGTCCTTAATATTTTGAGGGATCCACTTTCATCATCCATGCCATGCCAATGATTGAGCTTTCTGAAATATTCATCTTGGAATAGTATTAGCTCAATGAGCTATATGTTGTTATGAATTACCAAAACCACCTAGGGATAGTTGCACTTTCAATCCCCCCTTTTTTGGTAATTGATGACAACATATAGATCAAAGCTTCGACAAATGATAATAAAATTGAAAAACATCGTCACTTTGAGAAGTATGTGATAAGCAAGAGCTCCCCTAAATTTGTGCATATTTTAAGATTTGCTTTGGACTGCAAATGCACAAGAAATTAGGCTCATGGGTTACTCTTCCATGTCACATACATCTTGGTGGAGCGCTCAAAATAATAACGATTGAATACATGCACTCATCACCAAGCACAGTGAATGATCATATAAGGATAAATAAGATAATATCATAAAAAGCATAAGTGTAGCTTATGATCAAACACATGATCATCAATGTCTCACAGGTAATGCATAGTATCTCAACCAATCAAAAGCAAATAAAGTTCAACCAAAAAGAAAAGAGAGAACAAAAGCAAATCTCCTTCTCTCTCGAAGCCTATGATCTATACATTTTTCTCCCCCTTTGGCAACAAATTACCAAAAAGTTCCTAGAAAATGCATGGCACTATGTCGTCTCTCAGGCTTGGTCTTCTGGTGGTGGTGTAGACAGGACTCCAAGGATGATCGCATCAGTAGACGTGGTAGGAGCTGAAGAAGTTGGAGCTGGAGCTGTAGCTGGAGCTGAAGAAGTGGCTCTGGTGTCTGTAGTTGGCACTGCAGCTGACCTCTGAGCTCTAGGCACTCCGCAAATGCATCGCTTGTCGTCTTGCCCTTCCTCTCCTGCATATCATCTTGTAATCGCTCCACAACCGATGAATCTTAGTCACTTTGACATCAAGATCATAGAATTTTTGTTCCATGATTCTCTCCGTGCTCTCCTGGTTTTGAGTTAGGGTGGCCAATCCCTTCTCAATCCGTAGAGTTGATGCTATCAAGTAACCAAGCTGCTCCTGCTTGTTCTTCAGAAAGTACTCCGATGCCTCTGCTAGAGTGGGCATCTTTGCAGTTTTCTTTTGCCTTGCCTTCTCCTTTCTCTCCTGAGCTTGCACTGATGATGGTTCATTCTCAGTCATGACAACTCGATTGTCCTCAAATCCAGGATAGAGAACCATGTGTTCCTTATCCAATAGATACTTTCCTATGCCCATCTTCGAGTTTATCAACTCCTGAATCTGTGGGGCATAACCACAGCTCCTCTTCTGGTCTGCTGCTGTCCTCTTTATTGTCTCAACTATGAGGCTCATGACCTTGAATTTCTGAGGCACATCAAAAACATGAAGCAAATTGATCGCATGCCCTCTAATCATGTTATGGTCACCTGATTTTGGCAATAGAGTATGCCTTAAGATCCAGTTGATCGTAGGCAGCCCTGACAGCAGAAAATGGACTGATCCAAACTTGAAGGACTCAAGTGCATCATCTGGGATCTCCTTGTACATCTGCGACATAGAGTTATGATCCATTTTCTTCTTACCATAAATGTCCAGGTCATCCTCACTTTCCTTTGGGGCATTGATCAAACTTGCCCATTCCTCTATGGTAGACTGATATCTGGTACCTTCTGACATCCACACTATCCTGCCATCTGGATAGAAATGTGCCGTGGAGTAGAATTGCATGATGAGTTCATCGTTCCAGTTGGTGAGCTTCTGCCCAACAAAATCAGCAACTCCACACGCACTAAAGCTGTCATATACTCCAGGGTAGTGTTCTGCGTTCTCCTTCATGTAGGTCCAGTCGACCCATCTCATATCACAAACTATGGGCTTCTTATCCAGCAAGATAGTCTCATAAAAGTCCTGCTGCTCCTTGGTGTGGAACTTGTAGTCCACAGCAGACCTTCTCCTCGTGGCATATGGATCTGACTCTCTCCATAGCCTCAACCCATGATCTCTCCTGATCTTCATGTTTTCAGCCATAGGATGAGCATCATTGTGGTCTGGGATCTTGGGTTTGAGCTTCCTTAGGACCTGCCCTTCTTCATCTTCCCCAGCATCAACCTCGGGCATTGGGGCCTTGTTCTTTTCAGCTGCTGGTATGCTCCTGGTATTCCTCTTGGGTGCATCTTTGGACTTGGGGGCAGCTTTAGGCTTGGAAGTTGCAGCCCCTGATTTGATAGCATCACCCATCAGCTTTTGTGCCTTGGGTGCTGGTTCTGCAACCTCTTCTTCTTCTTCCTCTTCCATCATGGAAGGCTTCCCAATCACTCTTGCCTTGGTCTTCTTGACCCTTCCTTTCCTTTTCTTTCCCTCTGCAGCAACATGCTCTTTGGGTTGAGATTCCAAAGGAGCTTGAGCAGACACTCTGGCTTTGGACATTGGTTGTCTACCTGCTGGCCTTTTGATTTTCAAACCAGGCTTCACTGCAGATGAGCTGAACTCCCTCTTGAGCACTTTCTTCTTGTCTTGGAGCTTGCCTCATCCTCAGTTGCCACATAATCCTCATCCTCAGACTCTGAGGTCTTCTTCTTTCTTGTCCTTGTGGCAGCCTTGGGAAAATTGCTCGGAGTGCTTCTACTCCCCTCATCTGAGCTGCTCGAGAGACTAGTGCCATCGCTCAATTGGATCTGCTCTTCAGATTTGTTCTGGCTATCACTTTGGTCTGACATGCTGTTCAACTGACTGCTGACCATGTGAATAGTTATAGATGAGGTAGAGTGGATGAGCATCAAAAAATGCAGAGATTTTTGCAAAAGAATGATTCAAAAAACTTAGTTTTATTTTCCCACTGAAAACATTTTGGATCTACCGATTTTCAAACTCGGTGATACTGAAGCTGTGTTGGAACCTAAACTAGTGAACTCGGTCGACCGAGACACGATTCGAGGCACCGAGACTGCTAGGGTTTCACAAAGTTCTGAAATCGGTCACACCGATTAGCAATTCTCGGTCAGGACCGAGACTTACTAGTGCAATGACATTAGCCAAATCGGTGGGACCGAGTTTTCAACTTGGTGGGTCCGAGATGGTTTCGTGAAACCTAACCCTAAATTTTTGAATCGCAACTATTCTAAGGATTGATTTGGTGGATAGGAGTGTTTCAATCATGGCAAGATGCATAATGAACACAATGTGCTGAGAATCGGACGAGGAAAGCAATCGTGATCGAGTTCATACCCTAGTTAGTGGGAACTCGCTTCTGGCGGCAACAGCGGAGGAGAATTCCGTTGAAGGCGGCGGAGACCAGCGACGGGAGGCAGGTGGCGGCGATAAGTCGACGATCCATGAGACCAAGTTGGCAGAGCGAGCTATGCTGGCGAGAAGATTCGGAGAAAGTTTTCCAAATTTTTCCGATGCGTATATATAGCCCGACCTGTCGGTGTGACCGAGTGGTACAACTTCGGTGGCACCGAGATGCAAACTGTGATCGTTATAGCAACTCGGTGTGACCGAAAGTACAAATCGGTTGCACCGAGATGAAAACCTAGATCGACTTAGTAATCTCGGTATGATCGAAATGGAGGAATCGGTCAGACCGGAAATCACAAAGAAGTTTTGGAAGTTTAAGTCTATGACGAATTGGGGACTCAGTGCTCCTCACACAGAGTGGTTCGAATCTGACTTGATCAAATTTTGTGATGTAGCATGAATAGAGTTTGAGACGAAAAGCATAGATAGCTAGAGAAGGTTCTTAGGCATTCTTGTCCATCCACTTGGCCAAAGAAAAAGAAGCAAATCAATCAAAACAACAAGTGGATGTCCTCGAATGAGTAAATATGCAACCTACATGCTCACACAATAAGATGACAAATGAAATATGTGACAAAGCATGCACAACCAATTCTAGCATCTATCAAACAATTGGCAATGACTAGGTCATCTATATATGAGTATATTGACTTAGGAGTCAAATGAGAACATTTGATTATAGGTCATAATCATCGTTTAAGCTCAAGTGGGGTTACCACTTTTAAATAAAGCATTTATTTGTTCACATCATTAGAGTTGCTTTGACTCAATTCTTAGAGTTAAGCTCCCCCTAGATGTGAGATCCCCCTTAGAGGGATGAACTAACCTTGGGTTTTGTCGATGATGACTTCATGTAGGTGTTGAAGATGTGGATGCTCAATGTTGATGTAGATCGTTTGGAGCAATCCTTTGGAGTGAGTTGCACTTTAAATACCTACATGGGTTAGTACCACAAGGAACAAACAAGAATATCCATAGACATAGAGTGATGCACACACAAAATGATGTCCATGAAAACATTAGGTTACCTTGTCCCTTGCCTTACCAACATGAGGGTTTGTGACTCCTTGAACTAGTGCAAGATGTGGAAGTTGATTGCACTTGTCCTTGCCATAATGATATGAGTGAAGAATCTTTGGCGAAGTCACCCTCAAGAACTCTCTAGTTCTTCTTCTTGGGATCCACATCATCTTGATGGGAATCCTTGGTGTAGTAGTTGTACTTGATGAAGTAGAACTTGATGTAGTCTTGGGAACCCACTTGACCAAGGCCTTAGGTGCTTCTTCAAATGCATCAATCTCCTCTTGAAGCTTGTCCTTGCCTTTGTTCTTGTGGTCTTGTGGTGGAAGATCATCTTGTGCTTGTGTACCCTTGAAGGAAGTAGGATCATACTTCTCTTGTTGAGGAACAAACTTCGTCTTGGGGTATTGATCTTCTTCCCAGTCAACTCCATTGGCATTGAACTTTCGTTCAAAATCAACACCTTGATTCTTCCGGTGCCTTCCTTGCTTGCGTACAATTTCCTCAAATTGCTTACTCCCAACAAGACTCTTGTATACACCTTTCTCTATAATTCCCTTCAATAAGCTGTTTTCTTGCTCAAGTGTAACTTGGCTAAGAGGATCATTAGTGGAATCAAGAGAACTACTAGAAGCAACAATATTGGATTTAGCATTATTATTGTTACTACTAGAGGAAGAATCTTTCGTGTTCTTGTTACTAGACTTGACTTGAGGCATGTAAGTAGATAGGAGTAAACGCTTGGCGATGTAAGAAGAAATTTTCTTACGGAGATCATCATTGATTGCCTTTAAGAACTCATGCTCTTGCTCAAGATTGAGCTTTTCAAAGCGTAACTTCTCATGAGCCCTTAAAATTTCTCGATGATCTTTGAAGATAGTTTCATGAGCTAACTTAAGAGTGTTTAGTTCTTTAGTTAGACGCTCAATCTTCTCCTTATCATGGTCATTCGTTTCATCTTGATTAGCATGATTAATTGACGTTTCATCATAGTATTCATCACTAGAGTTGTCAACAAGTAAATCATCATCACCTAGCAAGTCATCTTCATCAACATCAAAATCAACATATTCGGGGTGTGTTACCTTAGGACCTTTGGCCATGAAGCATCTACCAATTCCTTCATTTGGTGATTCAAATATGTCGTAGGAGTTGGTTGACACAAGTGCTAGACCGGCAACACCTTCATCTTGAGTATATTCGGAGTCGGAGTGATAGCTTCTCTCGGAGTGATGGTCGGAGTTGGAGCCGGATACCCATTCACCAACATGAGCTTGATGTCTTCGTTTTGTGTAGATCTTTGATGACTTGTCCTTCCTTTCCGAATCCTTGCTTCTCCGTGAGGGTCTTTGTTCATAACGATCATCTCTACTCCTTCTCTCTCTTGGTGGTGATTCTTCTCTTCTACTTCTTCTCTTGGGAGAATCTTCTCTTCTTTTGTAGGGTGCCGTACACTCATTGGAATAGTGTCCGGGTCTCCCACAATTGTAACAATTGCGCTCTCGACTAGAAGATCTTTTGTCATTGTAGGACCATGACTTAGAGCTTCTTTCTTTGCTTCTACTCTTGTAGAATTTGTTGAAGTTCTTCACCATTAAGCTCAATTCTTCACTGAAGGTTTGTTTCTCACTTGATGATGTGGGGGCTTCACATGAGGCTTTATAAGCACCACTCTACTTGTTGTGATTTTCCTCCTTATCCTTGAGTGACATCTCATGATCAACAATTCTTCCAATGACTTCCGTTGGCTTGAGATCTTTGTAATTTGGCATCATTTGGATCAATGTGCACACGGTATCATATTTTCCATCCAATGCTCTTAGGATCTTCTTGATGATGAATCTGTACATCATATCTTCACTTCCTAAGCCGGCAATCTCATTTGTGATAAGAGCAAGCCTAGAGTACATTTCAGCGACACCTTCACCATCCTTCATTTTGAACTTGTCAAGCTGACTTTGGAGCACATCCAACTTGGATTCCTTGACGGAGTCGGTACCTTCGTGCATATCAATCAAAGTATCCCAAATTTCCTTTGCATTCTCAAGACGGCTGATTTTGTTGAACTCTTCGGGGCACAATCCATTGAAGAGGATATCACAAGCTTGAGTGTTGTATTTCAACATCTTCAATTCTTCCGCACTAGCTTCACGATTCGGTTCTCTCCCATCAAAGAATTCACCTTGCAAGCCAATACACACAATAGCCCAAACGGCGGGGTTATGTCCGAGAATATGCATTTTCATCTTATGCTTCCAACTAGCAAAATTAGTGCCATCAAAGTAAGGACCTCTACGATGATAATTACCCTCGGTAGACGCCATACTCTCCTAGGTTGTGAAACCAAGGCTATGACCACCAAAAGCTATGGAAATCAAACCAAATGGAGACCAAAGCTCTGATACCACTTGTAGGACCTTGAAGTATGTCTAGAGGGGGGGTGATTAGACTACTTGACCAATAAAAACCTATCCTTTTCCCAATTTTAGACTTTGGCAGATTTTAGCTATCTTTGAACAAGTCAAGCAATCTTCACACAATTCAAGCAAGCATGCAAAGAGTATATTGGCAGCGGAAAATAAAGCATGCAACTTGCAAGAATGTAAAGGGAGGGTTTGGAGGATTCAAACGCAATTGGAGACACAGATGTTTTTGTCGTGGTTCCGATAGGTGGTGCTATCATACATCCACGTTGATGGAGACTTCAACCCACGTAGGGTAACGGTTGCGCGAGTCCACATAGGGCTCCACCCACGAAGGGTCCACGAAGAAGCAACCTTGTCTATCCCACCATGGCCGTCGCCCACGAAGGACTTGCCTCACTAGCGGTAGATCTTCACGAAGTAGGCGATCTCCTTGCCCTTACAAACTCCTTGGTTCAACTCCACAATCTTGTCGAGGCTCCCAAGTGGCACCTAGCCAATCTAGGAGACACCACTCTCAAGAAGTAACAAATGGTGTGTTGATGATGAACTCCTTGCTCTTGTGCTTCAAATGATAGTCTCCCCAACACTTAACTCTCTCTCATAGGATTTGGATCTGGTGGAAAGAAGATTTGAGTGGAAAGCAACTTGGGGAAGGCTAGAGATCAAGATTCATATGGTTGGAATGGAATATCTTGGCCTCAACACATGAGTAGGTGGTTCTCTCTCAGAACTGGTAAGTTGGAAGTGTAGGTTTGTTCTAATGGCTCTCTCCATGAATGAAGAGGAGGTGGAGGGGTATATATAGCCTCCACACAAAATCTAACCGTTACACACAATTTACCAAACTCGGTGGGAGCGAATCAACAAACTCGGTCGAACCGATTTAGTAAACCTAGTGACCGTTAGGGTTTTCGTGGATCGACATGCATCTCGGTAGGACCGATATGGTTAGGGTTAGGGCATAACGTAATCTCGGTGAGACCGATTACACAAACTCGGTGAGACCGATTTTGGTAATTAGCTAACCAGAGAGTTGGTCAGGTAAACTCGGTGGGACCGATTCGCTCTCTCGGTGAGACCGAAAAGTTACGAAAGGGAAACAGAGAGTTTACATTGTAATCTCGGTGGGACCGATCGCTCACTTCGGTTAGACCGAAACGTAACGAAGGGAAACAGAGATTACAATCCCATCTCGGTGAGACCGACATCCCTATCGGTGAAACCGGTTTGCCTAGGGTTTGTGGCAGTGGCTATGACATCTGAACTCGGTGGCGCCGGGTAGAAAGAATCGGTAGGGCCGAGTTTGACTTTGGGTTTAGGTCACATGTGGATGTGAGAAAGTAGTGGAGGGTTTTGGAGCACATCACTAAGCACATGGAGCAAGAGGCTCATTAAGCAACACCTCATTCCTTCTTGATAGTATTGGCTTTTCCTATAGACTCAATGTGATCTTGGATCACTAAAACGAAAATGTAGAGTCTTGAGCTTTTGAGCTTGAGCCAATCCTTTGTCCTTAATATTTTGAGGGATCCACTTTCATCATCCATGCCATGCCAATGATTGAGCTTTCCTGAAATATTCATCTTGGAATAGTATTAGCTCAATGAGCTATATGTTGTTATGAATTACCAAAACCACCTAGGGATAGTTGCACTTTCAATCTCCCCTTTTTTGGTAATTGATGACAACATATAGTGTTGGGGAACGTAGCAGAAATTCAAAATTTTCCTACGTGTCACCAAGATCTATCTATGGAGAAACTAGCAACGAGGGGAAGGAGAGTGCATCTACATACCCTTGTAGATCGCTAAGCGGAAGCGTTCAAGAGAACGGGGTTGAAGGAGTCGTACTTGTCGTGATCCAAATCACCGGAGATCCTAGTGCCGAACGGACGACACTTCCGCGTTCAACACACGTACAGCCCGGTGACCACTCCTATGCCTTGATCCAGCAAGGTGAGAGGGAGAGGTTGAGGAAGACTCCGTCCAGCAGCAGCGCAATGGCGTGGTGGTGGTGGAGGAGCATGGCAATCCTGCAGGGCTTCGCCAAGCACCGCGAGATATGAGGAGAAAGAGAGGTAGGGCTGCGCCAACAGGAGAAGGACTTCGTTAGTTGGGCTGCCCCTTTGCCTCCACTATATATAGGGGGAGAGGGGGCGCTGCGCCCCCACCTAGGGTTCCACCCCTAGGGGCGGCGGCCAGCCCTAGATCCCATCTAGGGGGCGGCCAAGGGGGGAGGAGTGCCCCCCAAGCCCAGTGGAGCCCCCCCCCATTAGGGGTTCCCCTCCCCCATGCGCATGGGCCTCGGGGGGGGGGGCTGGTGACCCTGGCCCATTAAGGCTAGGGCGCTCCCTTACAGCCCATGCTGCTGTATTGGACGTGGTGGAACATTTTCCGGACCTCCGGACCCCTTCGGAATCCTCCGGAACCTTCCAGAAGCTTCCTAGTACAATACCGGAAAAAACCGAACTTTTCTCGGAACCCGAACAACAACTTTCCATATATAAATCTTTACCTCCGGACCATTCCGGAACTCCTCGTGACGTCGGGGATCTCATCTGGGACTCCGAACAACATTCGGTAACCACATAAAAACTTCCTTTGTAACCCTAGCGTCATCGAACCTTAAGTGTGTAGACCCTACGGGTTCGGGAACCATGCAGACATGACCGAGACGTTCTCCGGTCAGTAACCAATAGCGGGATCTGGATACCCATGTTGGCTCCCACATGTTCCACGATGATCTCATCGGATGAACCACGATGTCAAGGACTCAATCGATTCCGTATACAATTCCCTTTGTCTAACGGTATTGTACTTGCCCGAGATTCGATCGTCGGTATACCGATACCTTGTTCAATCTCGTTACCGGCAAGTCTCTTTACTCGTTCCGTAACACATCATCCCGTGATCAACCCCTTGGTCACATTGTGCACATTATGATGATGTCCTACCGAGTGGGCCCAGAGATACCTCTCCGTTTACACGGAGTGACAAATCCAAGTCTCGATTTGTGCCAACCCAATGCAGACACTTTCGGAGATACCTGTAGTGCACCTTTATAGCCACCCAGTTACGTTGTGACGTTTGGTACACCCAAAGCATTCCTACGGTATCCGGGAGTTGCACAATCTCATGGTCTAAGGAAATGATACTTGACATTAGAAAAAGCTTTAACATACGAACTACGATCTTTGTGCTAGGCTTAGGATTGGGTCTTGTCCATCACATCATTCTGCTAATGATATGATCCCGTTATCAACGACATCCAATGTCCATGGTCGTGAAAGCTGTAACCATCTATTGATAAACGAGCTAGTCAACTAGAGGCTTACTAGGGACATGGTGTTGTCTATGTACCCACACATGTATCTGAGTTTCCTATCAATACAATTATAGCATGGATAATAAACGATTATCATGAACAAGGAAATATAATAATAACTAATTTATTATTGCCTCTAGGGCATATTTCCAACAGTCTCCCACTTGCTCTAGAGTCAATAATCTAGTTCACATCGCCATGTGATTAACACTCACATGTCACATCGCCATGTGACCAACATCCAAAGAGTTTACTAGAATCAATAATCTAGTTCACATCACTATGTGATTAACACTCAATGAGTTCTGGGTTTGATCATGTTTATGCTTGTGAGAGAGGTTGTAGTCAACGGGTCTGCAATATTCAGATCCCTATGTATTTCACAAAACTTTATGTCATATCGTAGATGCTGCTACCACATTCCACTTGGAGCTATTCCAAATTGTTGCTCCATTATACGTATCCGGTATCTCTACTCAGAGCTATCCGGATAGGTGTTAAAGCTTGCATCGACGCAACTCTTTACGTCGAACTCTTTATCACCTCCATAACCGAGAAACATATCCTTATTCCTCTAAGGATAATTTTGACCGCTATCTGGTGATCCACTCCTTGATCACCTTCGTACCCTCTTGCCAGATATGTAGCAAGGCACATATCAGATGTGGTACACAGCATAGCATACTGTAGAGCATATGTCTAAGGCATAGGGACGACCTTCGTCCTTTCTCTCTTTTACGCCGTGGTCGAGCTTTAACTCTTAACTTCATACCTTACAACTCAGGCAAGAACTCCTTCTTTGATCGATCCATCTTGAACACCTTCAAGATTATGTCAAGGTATGTGCTCATTTGAAAGTACTATTAAGCGTTTTTGATATATCCTTATAGATCTTGACGCTCAATGTTCAAGTAGCTTAATCCAGGTTTTCTGTTGAAAAACACCTTTCAAATAACCCTGTATGCTTTCCAGAAATTCTACATCATTTCGATCAACAATATGTCAACAACATATATTCATCAAAATTCTATAGTGCTCCCACTCACTTCTTTGGAAATACAAGTTTCTCATAAACTTTGTATAAACCCAAAATCTTTGATCATCTCATCAAAGCGCACATTCCAACTCCGAGATGCTTACTCCGGTCCTTAGAAGGATCATTGGAGCCAGCATACCTTTTAGCATCCTTAGGATCGACCAAAACTTTACGATTGTATCACATACAACCTTTCCTTACGAAGACTGGTAAGGAAACTCGTTTTGACATCCATCCGCCAGATTTCATAAATGCAGCTAATGCTAACATGATTCCGACGGACTTAAGCATCGCTACGGATGAGAAAATCTCATCGTAGTCAACTCCTTGAACTTGTGAAAAACTCTTCGCCACAAGTCGAGCTTCATAGACAGTGACATTACCGTCCACGTCCGTCTTCTTCTTAAAGATCCATTTATCTCAAAGGCTTGCCTATTGGGCAAGTCCACCAAAGTCCATGCTTTGTTCTGATACATGGATCCTATCTCGGATTTCATGGCTTCTAAATATTTGTCGGAATATGGGCCCACCATCGCTTCCCCATAGCTCGTAGGTTCATCTAGCAATATGACCTTCAAGACAGGATTACTGTACCACTCTGAAGTAGTACACATCCTCGTCACCCTACGAGGTATGGTAGTGACTTGATCCAAAACTTCATGATCACTATCATAAGCTTCTACTTCAATTGGTGTAGGCGCCACAGGAACAACTTCCTGTGCCCTGCTGCACACTAGTTGAAGTGATGGTTCAATAACCTCATCAAGTCTCCACCATCCTCCCACTCAATTCTTTCGAGAGAAACTTTTCCTCGAGAAAGGACCCATTTCTAGAAACAATTACTTTTGCTTCCGGATCTTGAGATAGGAGGTACACCCAACTGTTTTGGGTGTCCTATGAATATGTATTTATCCGTTTTGGGTTCGAGCTTATCACGATGAAACTTTTTCACATAAGTGTCGCAGCCCCAAACTTTTAAGAAACGACAACTTAGATTTCTCCAAACCATAGTTCAAACAGTACCATCTCAACGGAATTACGTGGTGCCCTATTAAAGTGAGTGCGGTTGTCTCTAATGCCTAACCCATGAACGATAGTGGTAATTCGATAAGAGACATCATGGTACGCACCATATCTAATAGGGTGCAACTATGATGTTCAGACACACCATCACACTATGGTGTTCCAGGCGGTATTAATTGTGAAACAATTTCCACAATGTCTTAAAAGCGTGCCAAAGCTCGTAACTCAGATACTCATCTCTATGATCATATCATAGATATTTTATCCTCTTGTCACGATGATCTTTAACTTCACTCTGAAATTACTTGAACCATTCAATAATTCAGACTTGTGTTTCATCAAGTAAATACACTCAGTGTCTACTTAAATCATCCGTGAAGTAAGAACATAACGATATTCACTGCATGCCTCAGCACTCATGGGACTGCACACATCAAAATGTGTTACTTCCAACAAGTTGCTATCTTGTTCCATCTTCTTTGAAACCGAGGCTTTTCGGTCATCTTGCCCATGTGGTATGATTTGCATATCTCAAGTGATTCAAAATCAAGTGAGTCCAAACGATCCATCTCAAGATGGAGTTTCTTCATGCGTATACACCAATAGTCATGGTTCGCATGTCTCAAAATTTTCAAAAATCTAGTGAGTCCAAAGATCCATCAACATGGATCTTCTTCATGCGTTTATACCAATATGACTCAAATGGCGATTACCACAAGCAGGTGGTACTATCATTACTATCTTATATCTTTTGGCATGAAAATGTGTATCACTACGATCGAGATTTCAATAAACCATTCATTTTAGGTGCAAGACCATTGTAGGTATTATTCAAATAAACAGAGTAACCATTATTCTCCTTAAATGAATAACCGTACTGCGATAGACATAATCCAATCATGTCTATGCTCAACGCAAACACCAAATAACAATTATTTAGGTTTAACACCAATCTCAATGGCAGGGGGAGCGTGTGATGTTTGATCACATCAACCTTGGAAACACTTCCAACACATATCGTCGGCTCACCTTTAGCTAGTCTCCGTTTATTCCGTAGCTTTTATTTCGACTTACTAACACTTAGCAACCGAACCGGTATCTAATACCCTGGTGCTACTAGGAGTACTAGTAAAGTACACATTAACATAATGTATATCAAATATACTACTATCGACCTTGCCAGCCTTCTCATCTACCAAGTATCTAGGGTGGTTCCGCTCAAAGGTCCGTTCCTCTCATTACAGAAGCACTTAGTCTCGGGTTTGGGTTCAACCTTGGGTTTCTTCACTAGAGCAGCAATTGTTTTGCCGTTTCATGAAGTATCCCTTGTTGCCCTTGCCCTTCTTGAAACTAGTGGTTTTACCAACCATCAACAATTGATGCTCCTACGTGACTTCTACTTTCGCGGTGTCAAACATCGCGAACACTTCAAGGATCATCATCACTATCCCTGATATGTTATAGTTCATCACGAAGCTCTAGTAGCTTGGTGGCAATGTCTTTGGAGAAACATCACTATCTCATCTGGAAGATTAACTCCCACTCGATTCTAGTGATTGTTGTACCCAGACAATCTGAGTACAAGCTCAACGATTGAGATCTTTTCCCTTAGTTTGTAGGCTAGAAAACTCGTCGGAGGTCTCATACCTCTTGACGTGGGCACGAGCCTGAAATCCCAATTTCAGCTCTCAGAACATCTCATATGTTCCGCGACGTTTCAAAAACGTCTTTGGTGCCTCAATTCTAAGCCATTTAACATTACCGAATTATCACGTAGTCATCAAAACGTGTGTGTCAGATGTTCGCAACATCCACATACCACGTTCGAGGTCCAGCACACCGAGCGGTGCATTAAGGACATAAGCTTTCTCGACCGCATAATTGCTACTGTCAACTTTCAACTATATTTTCTCTAGGAACATATCTAAACAGTAGAACTAAAGCGCGAGCTATGACATAATTTGCAAAGGGTTTTTGACTATGTTCGGGATAATTAAGTTCATCTTATGAACTCCCACTCAGATAGACATCCCTCTAGTCATCTAAGTGATTACACGATCCGAGTCAACTAGGCCGTGTCCGATCATCACGTGAGACGGACTAGTCATCATCGGTGAACATCTTCATGTTGATCGTATCTACTATACGACTCATGCTCGACCTTTCGGTCTCTTGTGTTCCGAGGCCATGTCTGTACATGCTAGGCTTGTCAAGTTAACCTAAGTGTTTCACGTGTGTAAATAAGGCTTACACCCGTTGTATGTGAACGTAAGAATCTATCACACCCGATCATCACGTGGTGCTTCAAAACGACGAACTTTACTTAGCGGTTGCACAGTTAGGGGGAACACTTTCTTGAAATTTTAATGAGGGATCATCTTATTTACTACCGTTGTTCTAAGCACATAAGATGCATAAACATGATAAACATCACATGCAATCAAATAGTGACATGATATGGCCAATATCATTTTGCTCCTTTTGATCTCCATCTTCCGGGCTCCATGATCATCATCGTCACCGGCATGACACCATGATCTCCATCATCATGATCTTCATCATCGTGTCTCCATGAAGTTATCTCGCCAACTTATTACTTCTACTACTATGGCTACCGGTTAGCAATGAAGTAAAGTAATTACATGGCGTTGTTCAATGACACGCAGGTCATACAATAAATTAAGACAACTCATATGGATCATGCCGGTTGTCATACTCATCGACATGCAAGTCGTGATTCCTATTACAAGAACATGATCAATCTCATACATCACATATCATTCATCACATTCTTCTTGGCCATATCACATCACATAGCATACCCTGCAAAAACAAGTTAGACGTCCTCTGATTGTTGTTTGCATGTTTTACGTGGCTGCTATGGGTTTCTAGCAAGAACGTTTCTTACCTACGCATAAAACCACAACGTGATATGTCAATTGCTATTTACCCTTCATAAGGACCCTTTTCATCGAATCCGTTCCGACTAAAGTGGGAGTGGCACCCGCTAGCCACCTTATGCACCAAGTGCATGTCAGTCGGTGGAACCTGTCTCACGTAAGTGTACGTGTAAGGTCGGTCCGGGCCGCTTCATCCCACAATACCGTCGAAACAAGATTAGACTAGTAACGGTAAGCATATTGAACAAAATCAACGCCCACAACTACTTTGTGTTCTACTCGTGCAAAGAATCTACCCAATAGACCTAGCTCATGATGCCACTGTTGGGGAACGTAGCAGAAATTCAAAATTTTCCTACGTGTCACCAAGATCTATCTATGGAGAAACTAGCAACGAGGGGAAGGAGAGTGCATCTACATACCCTTGTAGATCGCTAAGCGGAAGCGTTCAAGAGAACGAGGTTGAAGGAGTCGTACTCGTCGTGATCCAAATCACCGGAGATCCTAGTGCCGAACGGACGGCACCTCCGCGTTCAACACACGTACAGCCCGGTGACGTCTCCCATGCCTTGATCCAGCAAGGAGGAGGGAGAGGTTGAGGAAGACTCCGTCCAGCAGCAGCACAACGGGCGTGGTGGTGGTTGAGGAGCGTGGCAATCCTGCAGGGCTTCGCCAAGCACCGCGAGATATGAGGAGAAAGAGAGGTAGGGCTGCGCCAACAGGAGAAGGACTTCGTGTGTTGGGCTGCCCCTTTGCCTCCACTATATACAGGGGGAGAGGGGGGGCTGCGCCCCCACCTAGGGTTCCACCCCTAGGGGCGGCCAGCCCTAGATCTCATCTAGGGGCGGCCAAGGGGAGGAGTGCCTCCCAAGTCAAGTGGAGGCCCTCCCCCTTAGGGTTTCCCCTCTCCCATGCGCATGGGCCTTGGGGGGGCTGGTGCCCCTGGCCCATTAAGGCTAGGGCGCCCCTTACAGCCCATGCTGCTGTATTGGACGTGGTGGAACATTTTCCGGACCTCCGGACCCCTCCGGAATCCTCCGGAACCTTCCGGAAGCTTCCCGGTACAATACCGAAAAAAACCGAACTTTTCCCGGAATCCGAACAACAACTTTCCATATATAAATCTTTACCTCCGGACCATTCCGGAACTCCTCGTGACGTCCGGGATCTCATCCAGGAATCCGAACAACATTCGGTAACCACATACAAACTTCCTTTATAACCCTAAGCGCCATCGAACCTTAAGTGTAGACCCTACGGGTTCGGGAACCATGAGACATGACCGAGACGTTCTACGGTCAATAACCAACAGCGGGATCTGGATACCCATGTTGGCTCCCACATGTTCCACGATGATCTCATCGGATGAACCACGATGTCAAGGACTCAATCGATCCCGTATACAATTCCCTTTGTCTAACGGTATTGTACTTGCCCGAGATTCGATCGTCGGTATACCAATACCTTGTTCAATATCGTTACCGGCAAGTCTCTTTACTCGTTCCGTAACACATCATCCCGTGATCAACCCCTTGGTCACATTGTGCACATTATGATGATGTCCTACCGAGTGGGCCCAGAGATACCTCTCCGTTTACGGAGTGACAAATCCCAGTCTCGATTCGTACCAACCCAAAAGACACTTTACGAGATACCTGTAGTGCACCTTTATAGCCACCCGATTCGTTGTGACGCTTTGGTACACCCAAAGCATTCCCTACGGTATCCGGAGTTGCACAATCTCATGGTCTAAGGAAATGATACTTGACATTAGAAAAGCTTTAGCATCTGAACTACGATCTTTGTGCTAGGCTTAGGATTGGGTCTTGTCCATCACATCATTCTGCTAATGATATGATCCCGTTATCAACGACATCCAATGTCCATGGTCAGGAAACTGTAACCATCTATTGATCAACGAGCTAGTCAACTAGAGGATTACCAGGAACATGGTGTTGTCTATGTACCCACACATGTATCTGAGTTTCCTATCAATACAATTATAGCATGGATAATAAACGATTATCATGAACAAGGAAATATAATAATAACTAATTTATAATTGCCTCTAGGGCATATTTCCAACATATAGATCAAAGCTTCGACAAATGATAATAAAATTGAAAAACATCGTCACTTTGAGAAGTATGTGATAAGCAAGAGCTCCCCCTAAATTTGTGCATATTTTAAGATTTGCTTTGGACTGCAAATGCACAAGAAATTATGTGTAAGTTTAATTTTTGCAACAATTCTGCAATAAAAACCCCTCATAATTAAACCTTCAAGGAAAAATCAAACTTTGAATTGAAAATGGGAATCATATTTTAAATCCGAAAGGCGTGAAGTTCGTGCTCGCTGGGAAATCGCATCTGTGCCGCCGCTGGGAAACCCCCCCTCCGCCCGCCCCCGCTGCGTCGCCGCCGGAGGGCAGACCGACGAAGGCACGCCGCTCCTTCTGATGGCGGCAGCGGGGTGATTCCGTTCTCCCCCTCCTCCCATCGTGCCTCCCCATCATGCTGTTGGGGAACGTTGCAGAAAACAAAAATTTTCTACGCTTCACCAAGATCAATCTATGGAGTCATATAGCAACGAGAGAGAGGAGTGCATCTACATACCCTTGTAGATCACAAGGAAGCTGCTTCAAGAGAACGGGGTTGAGGGAGTCGTACTACCGTGATCCAAATCACCGGAGATCCTAGCTCCGAACGGACGGCACCTCCGCGTGCAACACACGTACGGTTGGGGAAGACGTCTCCTCCTTCTTGATCCATAAAGGGGGAGGGAGAGGTTGATGGAGATCCAGCAGCACGACGGCGTGGTGGTGGAAGTAGCGGCGATCTCGGCAGGGCTTCGCCAAGCTCTACGAGAGGGAGAGGTGTTGTAGAGGGAGAGGGAGGCGCCAGGAACAGGGGTGCGCAGCCCTCCCTCCCCCCTCTTTATATAGGGGCCCTGGGGGGGGGGCGCCGGCCCCCTAGAGATTGGATCTCAAGGGGGGGCAAGGGGGTGGCTTGCCCCCCAAGCCAAGTGGGGCACCCCCACCCCTAGGGTTTCCAACCCTAGGCGAAGGGGAGGCCCAAGGGGGGCGCACCAGCCCACCAGGGGCTGGTTCCCCTCCCCACTTCACCCCATGGGGCCCTCCGGGATAGTTGGACCCCCGGGACCCTTCCGGTGGTCCCGGTACAATACCGGTGACCCCCGAAACTTTCCCGATGGCCGAAACTGGACTTCCTATATATAATTCTTCACCTCCAGACCATTACGGAACTCCTCGTGACGTCCGGGATCTCATCCGGGACTCCGAACAACTTTCGGGTTACCGCATACTAGTATCTCTACAACCCTAGCGTCACCGAACCTTAAGTGTGTAGACCCTACGGGTTCGGGAGACATGCAGACATGACCGAGACGACTCTCCGGTCAATAACCAACAGCGGGATCTGGATACCCATGTTGGCTCCCACATGCTCCTCGATGATCTCATCGGATGAACCACGATGTCGAGGATTCAAGTAATCCCGTATACAATTCCCTTTGTCAATCGGTACGTTACTTGCCCGAGATTCGATCGTCGGTATCCCAATACCTTGTTGTAGGACCTTGAAGTATGTCTAGAGGGGGGGGGTGATTAGACTACTTTACCAATAAAAACCTATCCTTTTCCCAATTTTAGACTTTGGCAGATTTTAGCTATCTTTGAACAAGTCAAGCAATCTTCACACAATTCAAGCAAGCATGCAAAGAGTATATTGGAAGCGGAAAATAAAGCATGCAACTTGAAAGAATGTAAAGGGAAGGGTTTGGAGGATTCAAACGCAATTGGAGACACAGATGTTTTTGTCGTGGTTCCGATAGGTGGTGCTATCGTACATTCACGTTGATGGAGACTTCAACCCACGTAGGGTAACGGTTGCACGAGTCCACGGAGGGCTCCACCCACGAAGGGTCCACGAAGAAGCAACCTTGTCTGTCCCACCATGGCCGTCGCCCACGAAGGACTTGCCTTACTAGCGGTAGATCTTCACGAAGTAGGCGATCTCCTTGCCCTTACAAACTCCTTGGTTCAACTCCACAATCTTGTCGGAGGCTCCCAAGTGACACCTAGCCAATCTAGGAGACACCACTCTTCAAGAAGTAACAAATGGTGTGTTGATGATGAACTCCTTGCTCTTGTGCTTCAAATGATAGTCTCCCCAACACTCAACTCTCTCTCATAGGATTTGGATCTGGTGGAAAGAAGATTTGAGTGGAAAGCAACTTGGAGAAGGCTAGAGATCAAGATTCATATGGTTGGAATGGAATATCTTGGCCTCAACACATGAGTAGGTGGTTCTCTCTCGAGGCTGGTAAGTTGGAAGTGTAGGTTTGTTCGATGGCTCTCTCCACGAATGAAGAAGAGGTGGAGGGGTATATATAGCCTCCACACAAAATCTAACCGTTACACACAATTTACCAAACTCGGTGGGACCGAATCAACAAACTCGGTCGAACCGATTTAGTAAACCTAGTGACCGTTAGGGTTTTCGGTGGATCGACATGCATCTCGGTAGGACCGATATGGTTAGGGTTAGGGCATAACGTAATCTCGGTGAGACCGATTACACAAACTCGGTGAGACCGATTTTGGTAATTAGCTAACCAGAGAGTTGGTCAGGTAAACTCGGTGGGACCGATTCGCTCTTTCGGTGAGACCGAAAAGTTATGAAAGGGAAACAGAGAGTTTACATTGTAATCTCGGTGGGACCGATCGCTCACTTTGGTTAGACCAAAACGTTACGAAGGGAAACAGAGAGATTACAATCCCATCTCGGTGAGACCGAGATCCCTATCGGTGAAACCGATCTGCCTACGGTTTGTGGCAGTGGCTATGACATTTGAACTCGGTGGCGCCGGATAGAAAGAATCGGTAGGGCCGAGTTTGACTTTGGGTTTTGGTCATATGTGGATGTGAGAAAGTAGTGGAGGGTTTTGGAGCATATCACTAAGCACATGGAGCAAGAGGCTCATTAAGCAACACCTCATGCCTTCTTGATAGTATTGGCTTTTCCTATAGACTCAATGTGATCTTGGATCACTAAAATGTAAAATGTAGAGTCTTGAGCTTTTGAGCTTGAGCCAATCCTTTGTCCTTAATATTTTGAGGGATCCACTTTCATCATCCATGCCATGCCAATGATTGAGCTTTCCTGAAATATTCATCTTGGAATAGTATTAGCTCAGTGAGCTATATGTTGTTATGAATTACCAAAACCACCTAGGGATAGTCTCACTTTCACTCGTTCAATCTCGTTACCGGCAAGTCACTTTATCGTACCGTAATGCATGATCCCGTGACCAACCACTTAGTCACTTTGAGCTCATTATGATGATGCATTACCGAGTGGGCCCAGAGATACCTCTCCATCATACGGAGTGACAAATCGCAGTCTCGATCCGTGTCAACCCAACAGACACTTTCGGAGATACCTGTAGTATACCTTTATAGTCAGCCAGTCACGTTGTGACGTTTGGTACACCCAAAGTACTCCTACGGCATCCGGAAGTTACACTATCTCATGGTCTAAGGAAATGATACTTGACATTGGAAAAGCTCTAGCAAACGAACTACACGATCTTGTGTTATGCTTAGGATTTGGTCTTGTCCATCACATCATTCTCCCAATGATGTGATCCCGTTATCAATGACATCCAATGTCCATGGTCAGGAAACCGTGACCATCTATTGATAAACGAGCTAGTCAACTAGAGGCTCACTAGGGACATGTTGTGGTCTATGTATTCACACATGTATTACGATTTCCGGATAACACAATTATAGCATGAATAACAGACAATTATCATGAACGAGTAAATATAATAATAACCATTTTATTATTGCCTCTAGGGCGTATTTCCAACAGTCTCCCACTTGCACTAGAGTCAATAATCTAGTTACATTGTGATGAATCGAACACCCATAGAGTTCTGGTGTTGATCATGTTTTGCTCGCGGAAGAGGTTTAGTCAACGGATCTGCAACATTCAGATCCGTATGCACTTTGCAAATATCTATGTCTCCATCTTGAACATTTTCACGAATGGAGTTGAAGCGACGCTTGATGTGCCTCGTCTTCTTGTGAAACCTGGGCTCGTTGGCTAGGGTAATAACTCTAGTGTTGTCACAAAAGAGGGTGATTGGCCCCGACGCATTGGGTATGACTCCTAGGTCGGTGATGAACTCCTTCATCCAGATTGCTTCATGCGCTGCCTCCGAGGCTGCCATGTACTCCGCTTCACATGTAGATCCCGCCACGACGCTTTGCTTGCAATCGCACCAGCTATCCGCCCCACTATTCAAAATATACACGATCTGGTTTGTGACTTAGAGTCATCCAGATCTGTGGTCGGCTAGCGTCGCCGACGTAACCCTTCTGACGAGCTCTTCGTCACCTCCATATCTGAGAAACATATCCTTAGTCCTTTTCGTACTTCAGGATATTCTTGATCGCTGTCCGGTGTTCCATGCCGGGATTACTTTGGTACCTTCCTACCAAACTTACGGCAAGGTTTACATCAGGTCTGGTACACAGCATGGCATACATGATAGACCCTATGGCTGAGGCATAGGGGACGACACTCATCTTTTCTCTATCTTCTGCCGTGGTCGGACATTGAGCCGAGCTCAATTTCACACCTTGCAAAACAGGCAAGAACCCCTTCTTGGACTGATCCATATTGAACTTCTTCAATATCTTATCAAGGTATGTGCTTTGTGAAAGACCTATGAGGCGACTCGATCTATCTCTATAGATCTTGATGCCTAAAATGTAAGCAGCTTCTCCAAGGTCCTTCATTGAAAAACACTTATTCAAGTAGGCCTTGATGCTGTCCAAAAGTTCTATATCATTTCCCATCAAAAGTATGTCATCCACATATAATATGAGAAATGCTACAGAGCTCCCACTCACTTTCTTGTAAACGCAGGCTTCTCCATAAGTCTGCATAACCCCAAACGCTTTGATCATTTCATTAAAGCGAATGTTCCAACCCCGAGATGCTTGCACTAGCCCATAGATGGAGGGCTGGAGCTTGCATACCTTGTTAGCATTCTTAGGGTCGACAAAACCTTCCGGCTGCATCATATACAATTCTTCCTTAAGAAAGCCGTTAAGGAATGCCGTTTTGACGTCCATTTGCCATATCTCATAATCTTAGTATGCGGCAATTGCTAACATGATTCGGACGGACTTCAGCTTCGCTACGGGAGAGAAAGTCTCATCGTAGTCAACCCCTTGAACTTGTCGATAACCCTTAGCGACAAGTCAAGCTTTATAGATGGTAACATTACCATCCGCGTCCGTCTTCTTCTTAAAGATCCATTTGTTTTCTATTGCTCGCCGTTCATCGGGCAAGTCTGTCAAAGTCCATACTTTGTTTTCATACATGGATCCTATCTCGGATTGCATGGCTTCAAGCCATTTGTTGGAATCTGGGCCCGCCATCGCTTCTTCATAGTTCAAGGTTCACCGTTGTCTAACAACATGATTTCTAGGACAGGGTTGCCATACCACTGGTGTGGAACGTGTCCTTGTGGACCCACGAAGTTCAGTAGTAACTTGATCCAAGTACCTTGATCATCATCATTAGCTTCCTCTCTAGTCGGTCACGGTGCACCACAGGAACATCTTCCTGAGTTGCGCTACTTTCCAGTTCAAGAGGTAGTACTTCATCAAGTTCCACTTTCCTCCCACTTACTTATTTCGAGAGAAACTCTTTCTCCAGAAAGGACCCGTTCTTGGCAACAAAGATCTTGCCTTCGGATCTGAGGTAGAAGGTATACCCAATGGTTTCCTTATGGTATCCTATGAAGATGCATTTTTCCGACTTGGGTTCGAGCTTTTCAGGTTGAAGTTTCTTGACATAAGCATCGCATCCCCAAACTTTTAGAAATGACAGCTTAGGTTTCTTCCCAAACCATAATTCATACGGTGTCGTCTCAACGGATTTAGATGGTGCCCTATTTAAAGTGAATGTAGCTGTCTCTAGAGCGTATCCCCAAAATGATAGCGGTAAATCGGTGAATGACATCATAGATCGCACCATATCCAATAGAGTGCGATTACGACGTTCGGACACACCGTTACGCTGAGGTGTTCCAGGCGGCATGAGTTGTGAAACGATTTCACATTTCCTTAAGTGCGTACCAAATTCGTGACTTAAATATTCACCCCCACGATCTGATCGTAAGAAATTTATCTTTCGGTCACGTTGATTCTCCACCTCATTCTGAAATTCCTTGAACTTTTCAAAGGTCTCAGACTTGTGTTTCATCAAGTAGATATACCCATATCTACTCAAGTCATCAGTGAGAGTGAGAACATAACGATAGCCTCCGCGAGCCTCAATGCTTATTGGACCGCACACATCAATATGTATGATTTCCAATAAGTTGGTTGCTCGCTCCATTGTTCGGAGAACGGAGTCTTGGTCATTTTGCCCATGAGGCATGGTTCACATGTGTCAAATGATTTATAATCGAGAGACTCTAAAAGTATATCGGCATGGAGTTTCTTCATGCGCTTGACACCAATGTGACCAAGGCGGCAGTGCCACAAGTATGTGGGACTATCGTTATCAACCTTACATCTTTTGGTATTCACACTATGAATATGTGTAACATCATGTTCAAGATTCATTAAGAATAAACCATTGACCAGCGGGCATGACCATAAAACATATCTCTCATATAAATAGAACAACCATTATTCTCGGATTTCGATGAGTAGCCATTTCGTATTAAGAGAGATCCTGATACAATGTTCATGCTCAAAGCTGGCACTAAATAACAATTATTGAGGTTTAAAACTAATCCCGTAGGTAAATGTAGAGGTAGCGTGCCGGCAGCGATCACATCGACCTTGGAACCATTCCCGACGCGCATCGTCACCTCGTCCTTCGCTAGTCTCCGCTTATTCCGCAGCTCCTGTTTTGAGTTACAAATATGAGCAACCGCACCGGTATCAAATACCCAGGAGCTACTACGAGTACTGGTAAGGTACACATCAATTACATGTATATCACATATACCTTTGGTGTTGCCGCCATCTTGTCCGCTAAGTATTTGGGGCAGTTCCGCTTCGATGTCCCTTTCCCTTGCAATAAAAGCACTTTCGATCTCAGGTTTGGGTCCATTCTTTGGCTTCTTCCCGGCAAGCTGGCTTCTTGGGCGGCAACTCCCTTGCCATCCTTCTTGAAGTTCTTCTTACGCTTGCCTTTCTTGAAACTAGTGGTTTTATTGACCATCAACACTTGATGTTCCTTTTTGATTTCCACCTCTGCTGATTTCAGCATTGAAAATACTTCAGGAATAGTTTTCACCATCCCCTGCATATTGTAGTTCATCACAAAGCTCTTGTAGCTAGGTGGGAGCGACTGAAGGATTCTGTCAATGACCGCCTCGTCAGGGAGGTTAATGTCCAGCTGGGACAAGCGGTTGTGCAACCCAGACATTTTGAGTATGTGCTCACTTGTGAACTATTTTCCTCCATCTTACAGCTGAAGAACTTGTCAGAGACTTCATATCTCTCGATCCGGGCATGAGCTTGGAAAACCATTTTCAGCTCTTCGAACATCTCATATGCTCCGTGTTTCTCAAAACGCTTTTGGAGCCCCGGTTCTAAGCTGTAAAGCATGCCGCACTGAACGAGGGAGTAATCATCAGCACGTGACTGCCAAGCGTTCATAACGTCTTGGTTCTCTAGGATGGGTGCTTCACCTAGCGGTCCTTCTAGGACATATGCTTTCTTGGCAGCTATGAGGATGATCCTCAGGTTCCGGACCCAGTCCGAATAGTTGCTGCCATCATCTTTCAGCTTGGGTTTCTCTAGGAACGCGTTGAAGTTGAGGTTGACATGAGCGTTGACCATTTGATCTACAAGACATTTTGCAAAGGTTTTTAGACTAAGTTCATCTAATCAAATTATTTAATGAACTCCCACTCAGATTAGACATCCCTCTAGTCATCTAAGTGATACATGATCCGACTCAACTAGACCGTGTCCGATCATCACGTGAGACGGACTAGTCATCATCGGTGAACATCTCCATGTTGATCGTATCTTCCATACGACTCATGTTCGACCTTTCGGTCTTTTGTGTTCCGAGGCCATGTCTGTACATGCTAGGCTCGTCAAGTCAACCTAAGTGTTTTACATGTGTAAATCTGTCTTACACCCGTTGTATGTGAACGTTAGAATCTATCACACCCGATCTTCACGTGGTGCTTCGAAACAACGAACTTTCGCAACGGCGCACTGTTAGGGGAACACTTTCTTGAAATTATTATAAGGGATCATCTTATTTACTGCCGTCGTACTAAGCAAATAAGAAGCAAAACATGATAAACATCACATGCAATCAAATAGTGACATGATATGGCCAATATCATATTGCTCCTTTGATCTCCATCTTCGGGGCGCCATGATCATCTTCGTCACCGGCATGACACCATGATCTCCATCATCATGATCTCCATCATCGTGTCTTCATGAAGATGTCACAACAACGATTACTTCTACTTCTATGGCTAACATGTTTAGCAATAAAGTAAAGTAATTTACATGGCGTTATTCAATGACACGCAGGTCATACAAAAAATAAAGACAACTCCTATGGCTCCTGCCGGTTGTCATACTCATCGACATGCAAGTCGTGATTCCTATTACAAGAAAACGATCAATATCATACATCACATCCTTTTGGCCATGCCACATCACAAGGCATATGCTGCAAAAACAAGTTAGACATCCTCTAATTGTTGTTGCATGTTTTTACGTGGCTTCTATAGGTTTCTAGCAAGAACGTTTCTTACCTACGTAAAACCACAATGTGATATGCCAATTTCTATTTACCCTTCATAAGGACCCTTTTCATCGAATCCGATCCGACTAAAGTGGGAGAGACAGACACCCGCTAGCCACCTTATGCAACTAGTGCATGTCAGTCGGTGGAACATGTCTCACGTAAGCGTATGTGTAAGGTCGGTCCGGGCCGCTTCATCCCATGATGCCGCCGAAACAAGATAAGACTAGTAGTGGCAAGAAAATTGACAACATCTACGCCCACAACAAGTTTGTGTTCTACTCGTGCATAGAAACTACGCATAGAACTAGCTCATGATGCCACTGTTGGGGAACGTTGCAGAAAATGAAAATTTTCTACGCTTCACCAAGATCAACCTATGGAGTCATCTAGCAACGAGAGAGAGGAGTGCATCTACATACCCTTGTAGATCGCGTGCGGAAGCATTCAAGAGAACGGGGTTGAGGGAGTCGTACTCGTCATGATCCAAATCACCGGAAATCCTAGCGCCGAACGGACGGCACCTCCGCGTTCAACACACGTACGGTTGGGGAAGACGTCTCCTCCTTCTTGATCCAACAAGGGGGAGGGAGAGGTTGATGGAGATCCAGCAGCACGACGACGTGGTGGTGGAAGTAGTGGCGATCTCGGCAGGGCTTCGCCAAGCTCTACGAGAGGTAGAGGTGTTGCAGAGGGAGAGGGAGGCGCCAGGAGCAGGGGTGCGCAGCCCTCCCTCCCCCCTCTTTATATAGGGGCCCTGGGGGCGTCGGCCCCCTAGAGATTGGATCTCAAGGGGCGGCCAAGGGGGTGGCTTGCCCCCCAATCCAAGTGGGGCGCCGCCCACCCCTAGGGTTTCCAACCCTAGGCGCAGGGGGAGGCCCTAGGGGGGCACACCAGCCCACTAGGGACTGGTTCCCCTCCCCACTTTAGCCCATGGCCCCCTCCAGGATAGGTGGCCCCACCCGGTGGACCCCCGGGACCCTTTCGGTGGTCCCGGTACAATACCGGTGACCCCCGAAACTTTCCCGATGGCCGAAACTGGACTTCCTATATATAATTCTTCACCTCCGGACCATTCTAGAACTCCTCGTGACATCCAGGATCTCATTCGGGACTCCGAACAACTTTCGGGTTACCGTATACTAGTATCTCTACAACCCTAGCGTCACCGAACCTTAAGTGTGTAGACCCTATGGGTTCGAGAGACATGCATACATGACCGAGACGACTCTCCGGTCAATAACCAACAGCGGGATCTGGATACCCATGTTGGCTCCCACATGCTCCTCGATGATCTCATCGGCTGAACCACGATGTCGAGGATTCAAGTAATCCCGTATACAATTCCCTTTGTCAATCGGTACGTTACTTGCCCGAGATTCGATCGTCGGTATCTCAATACCTCGTTCAATCTCGTTACCGGCAAGTCACTTTACTCATACCGTAAAGCATGATCCCGTGACCAACCACTTATTCACTTTGAGCTCATTATGATGATGCATTACCGAGTGGGCCCAGAGATACCTCTCCGTCATACGGAGTGACAAATCCCAGTCTCGATCCGTGTCAAACTGTCAACCCAACAGACACTTTCGGAGATACGTGTAGTATACCTTTATAGTCACCCAGTTACGTTGTGACGTTTGGTACACCCAAAGCACTCCTACGGCATTCGGAAGTTACAGGATCTCATGGTCTAAGGAAATGATACTTGATATTGGAAAAGCTCTAGCAAACGAACTACACGATCTTGTGATATGCTTAGGATTGGGTCTTGTCCATCACATCATTCTCCCAATGATGTGATCCCGTTATCAATGACATCCAATGTCCATGGTCAGGAAACCGTGACCATCTATTGATAAACGAGCTAGTCAACTAGAGGCTCACGAGGGACATGTTGTGGTCTACGTATTCACACATGTATTACGATTTCCAGATAACACAATTATAGCATGAATAACAGACAATTATAATGAACAAGGAAATATAATAATAACCATTTTATTATTGCCTCTAGGGCATATTTCCAACACATGCCCCGCCCCTAAATCCGTCGCCGCCGCATGAACACATCACCTCCCCGCCCACTTCCGTTGCACCGCCGCCGGGGGCCGGCCAACCAGTCGTGCCACGCCTCGGGAAGACGGCGGCGGGACAGATCCGTCCCCTGCGCTCCCCCTGCACCCACCCTGCGTCACGCAGCTCCTGCGCGGGCGCCCACCTCCCAGCTGCTACACTTCTTTGCCAGTACGGCGACGGGCGCGGCGTGCCGGCCTCGGCCTCAGGACGCCATCCCCAGCAGTCCTCCCTCCCCTCCGTGCGCAACCCAGCCCTGTTGGTGCTGCCGCCCTTGGTTTTGGCGTGGGATCTGCGGCCGGTAACGTGGGTGTCCGCGGCCTGCCTTCCTGCAGGCGCCCCCCCTCATCACCGGCGACCCGTCCTCTCCCTCGAGCCACGACGACGGCTCTCGCGGTGGCGATGAGTCTACTGTGCTAGTGGCAGTCATGAAGCCCTCAAGGTGGGTACTTGCTGGTGCTGCTCCGGCCCCGATGACCTTGGACCCGCGCCCCTCCGGTGTCCTTGGCTGTCGGCGTCCTCCGCTGGGCGGCTCCAGCCTCGGTGACCCAGCAGCTGCGTTCCTTCCAGCTTGCCTGGCTCCCCGACGTCCCGACGACTATGGCCACGGTAGCCAGGATCTGCGTTGCCGGCGTTGCCGATCACCGTCGCCCAACCCCATCATGGTTCGCTTCGCCGCCTGCCCTACGCTGTATGCCTCAACACTACTAGGAAAAAGGCTACTAGCAGCGCGGGTAAAATGGCTACTAGCAGCGCGGCTACCTGCGCTACTAATAAGGCGCTACAGCTAATAGTTAGTAGTAGCGCGGGTGAAACCCACGCTACTACTAACATTTCAGTAGTAGCGCGGGTGCAACCCGCGCTACTAGTAATGAAATAGTAGTAGCGCCTCTGGTTTTTTCCCACGCTACTACTAAAAAGTTAGTAGTAGCCTGGATGCAAACCCACGCTACTACTAACGAAGTAGTAGTAGCGGCGTCCGTGTTTTCCCACGCTACTACTAACTAATTAGGAATTAAAAAAAATCCACCAATTCCATTCCATGCATACAATTCCAACTAAAACAAACACATATTTGCAATAAACCAGCAGCATTACACATCATTACTAATCCAAGATTTATAATAAACCAGCAGCATTAGAGCACATTCTGTAAGAGCATACATATTGTCATGGCTTTTCATGCCTTCAATTAAAACACCTACACTTTTTGAAGTCACTTACTCCCAGCTAGTGCAAACACAGTTACAAGCAAACCAAAATGCATAAAAACACCAAACAGTGGCATCCTATCTCTCCAAATGATCCGCTCCCTCTGCATCCTTGCTAGCATCTTCACGATAAGCAAATCCGCGGGAAAAAAGTCAACTTAGCTTGTACTCCCTCTGTCAACTATCCAGAGTAGATTTTATCCATTGCCCTGGCCATGTTCAAGAAACACTAAATCAACTATCCAGAGTAGATTTTCTTCCTTGCATGAACTGGTTTGCAAACAAAAATAGAACTCCGTTACTAAATATTGACTTAATGTGGAAGAAGATAAATTCTGGTACCTTTATAAAAATCTCCCTACTAATGTAGTAGCACATGAAGTAACAATCACAGGTATATCAACATCATGGTTACAAAAGCTTTTGTGCAAAACTATAAAGCAGTAGAAGTTAGAGACGTGAACCATCAGTTTCACATAGGAAACAGAAACATATGATATTAGATGAAAGGCAGCAAGCATACTCTTTCTCAAACAAACTTCTCGTCTGTGTACATAACAGTAGCATGGAGTGGGCACTGCTAGTGCATGGTTAGAAAACGCTCTACTGACCATGCTTTGTACGAAGCTAGTTATTTATGCAGTATACCACATACTAAGCTTGTGGTTAGCTGATCCGTTGGTTTGCTGTAAAATATTAGGGAAAGAAAGGGCGTAAAGATGATGAGATGATGGACCTACGTTTCACATTATACCTGATATGAACTGCAGTTACCATAACTTTGCTTGCCACCTCATAGATGTTGAAAAAAAGTCTTGACAGCAAGGAAACTTCAAACGATACTTCCATGGCATGACAAATGAATGACTTCCCTGCACAAATTGTACTGCTAGAATAAGAAAATTAATGCAAGATCCATGATGTGTTCATTACCATTTGTGACCTGAACATTTATAAATTCCTTGTCCTTATTGTACCAGAGGGCTAAACTCAGCAACCTCAAAGAGGTTGGACCATGCTGCCAATACTCAATTAACTTCGACAACACATGGTAACAAAGAATCTGATAAGACTCGTGAAATCCCTATCGCCCTGCCCATAAGAACTAATCATTCCTAATTACATGTGGACTTATGTGCCATATTTCATGAACTTGTGATTCTACTGTAAGAGATTAACTTGTTTGCGAAGTGGAAAACAGTGATAAAATAGGACATACTTCAGATGTCTTGACTTATAATCCCATAATATATATAAGCATAACTAATTGCGTAGAGTAATACTGGGATAAATAAAGAAACTTTAATTCACGTTTTCCCTATTTGCATATAGTAGTAGTCAGATCTATAAAAATTAAACATCA
The DNA here is from genome assembly GCA_021605145.1 of Aegilops bicornis. Taxonomy (NCBI): domain Eukaryota; kingdom Viridiplantae; phylum Streptophyta; class Magnoliopsida; order Poales; family Poaceae; genus Aegilops; species Aegilops bicornis. Next base: position 698,711,376 of record CM038672.1, on the reverse strand, counting down.
ACTCCTTTGTCATGTAAGCATGACGCACTTGCACAAAGAAGTTGCCGGATTGTCGAAAACCTATGACACTGTGAGACTGAACGAAGCTTCGCATTCAATACTCGTCAATTAATTTGTAGAAGAACCAATTTCCTCCGCTATTCGGCAGTAAGAAAAATTGTAAGTTGTCCGTACATAGCTCTGCAGAAAAAGGAGCCCGGAAAATCACTTAACCAATAATTCACATCTATCAATGTATGAAACTATGGAATGCATCAATATGCATCATGCAAATATGATAGCATACCAGCCGTGACGAGCTTTGCATATTTCAGAGAGAGAGAGAGAGGGGCGAGCTTTGCATATGCACCCTGCCTGAATAAATTGGCAATGATTCAATGAGAGCATCAACAGATTGCATACAGCACCTGACTGTCACCGAACCCGGCGGACGAGGAGTTTATTACAGATAAACAAACACAAAGTCCTATCTAATAATACAGTCGGACGGACAATCTGGACACTGCTCATGTGTTAAGAGTCTAGCACATAGGTCTACAGAAACAGGCAAGCACGCATCTGAATATAGGTAGCAAATTTAAGTTATCTCGGTACAGCATGTTTTTGTATAAATTGATGAAGTGCACAAATAAACTGATGACAACTCCAAGCTGGCAGATAGCCGGACGGTGGCCGAAACATTGGCCAGAGTAGAGCCGAAAACGAAGCCGTTGGGTATCACCGATCTGGCAACGAATTGCACAATGTATGTATGTAGCATGATGGAGCGATCAAGAACAGCACATGCAGCCCAATCATGCAGCTTAGACCTGAGGCACTAACGCATCATCGATCTGCATCGCCCCTGAGGCTCCAGTGATCCCCCGATTTGGTCCCCGAATCGACCCCCAAATCCCTAGAGTTCCGTGGCGGAATACATGGGCGCCCGATGGAGCGCCATGGCGACGGCTCTTCCTACCTAGTGCCTACGCGCGGTCCGGCGGGGGGCGAGACCGGCCTCGGACGGGGGAGATCCGGGCTGGCCGGCAGGGCCGGACTCGATCCGGCTCAGTTCTTCACGCGGGAGGTCGTATGTAAGCGAGGAAACGAAGGGAAATCCGAGGAAAGATAAGGGCTTCCTTACCGGGAGGAGGATGGTTTCTCGCCGGTGCTCCGGTGGAGATGGGCGGCGAGGGTTTCCGGCGGCGAGAGGCTTCGGGGCGGCCTCTCCTGATAAACGCCCTCCGACTCGTCCGCCGTGCGTGGGCGCTTCTCGTCGGCAGCCGCGGGCTCCTCCCCCTCTTCGCGCTCGCGCTTCAGCGCGCGGTACTGGTGCTCCTCCTCGTCCGCGCCCATCGCCGGCCGCCGGGAGGAAGGAGGAGAGAGAAGAGGCGGGCAGAGGAGGAAGGGGAAGGGAGGGGGAGGAGGAGGAGGTGGGGTGTTGCGCGCAATCGGTGCTCGCCGGAACCGGCCGGCGTGGGTGGGGGCGGCGGCGAGGAGATCGTTGGGAGAGGAGCTGGTGGTTTGGCCCGCCGAGATCGTGCGGTGTTGGTGAGAGAGTGGTGGGGTGGGAGCGGATCGGGCCGGGGTGGATGGTGCGGTAGTGGACACGGTTAGTAATAGCGTGGGGGTCTTACCTGCGCTATAGCTATCTACTTAGTAGTAGCCCGGGTTTTATGCCCCACGCTGCTACTATGGCCTGTTTCAGAGATATGATGAAGATCATTTAGTAGTAGCGCGGGTTTATACCCCTCGCTACTACTACCAGATTATTAGTAGCGCGGTTTTTATACCCCACGCTGCTACTAATTAGTAGTAGCGTCCGTTTTTAGACCGCGCTACTGATAAACTTCTGTGTATAAGGTTTTCCCTAGTAGTGCAAAGCCTCCACTTTTGCCAGATCCAGTGCTCGTGGGTTCGGAGGCGGTGCCACCCTCCGTTGGCATATGCAGCCCTGCCAACCCCCTTCCGACATGGTGGCTCCGACCGGCGTTGGCTTCCTCATCTTTATTTCCAGATACGGCAGCTATGGGATTGCTCAGTCTCAGGCCAGGGAGAAATCCCTGCACGGCTTGCCAATGCTGGCAGCGGCGGCGTCTGCAGATTTCGTTTCCTTCTTGGAGACGCTGTCAAGGCTCTCGGTTGCGCCCCTCTTCGAGCTCAGGGGAAACCATAGGTCTGGTTCCTCCGAACCGGATGGCGACGACGTCTTGGCGTGGTGCTCCTTCTTGAAGGCGCCATCTTGCTTGCTCGCGGTGTCCCCGGTTTTGGTTATTAGGATGTTGGTGCTCTTGTTGGTTCGATGTTGCCGCTCTTGGTTCGGGCTTGGTAGGTTTTAGCTGTGATGTATCCTCTGTTCGGGCCGAGCATCCCTTATCCTTCTGCTCCGGGCACCATGTTCACGCCTGTCTGCGTTCGTGTCAAGTGTTGTATCCTTATCTGTTGTCATTCTATTCCTTCTATCAATGCAGTGATACGCAGGCTTTGCGTATTCACAAAAAAAAACTAATCACACACACATACAATGTTTTTTTCCGGCTGAATATATGCATACAATGTTACAATGTTGAATGTGCAAAACCGTAAGCTTTGAAGAATGGGCTCATGTTGGGAATTCATTTAGGTTGCAATAGAGTTGTTGTTAACTCTGATAGCCAGTTGGTGATTGACGCGATGATGCAGGGCGGATCACTTTTTAGAAGGTGCTCCGACTCAACATCGAGGAGTCCAAGCGCCCCGCGAGGGCGGCCTCCCGGGCAAAAGCAGCCTGACTCGCCAAGGAGCAGGCTTGCGTTGCCTGACATCTAGTTGAGATCATCTCTTCCTCCTCCTTGCACTACTAGAAAAAGGCCTACTAATGACGCATCAGTTTTGCCTACTAATGACGCACTACTGGTGCGCCATTAGTATCACGCCACGAGTATTTTTTACTAATGACGCACCACGCAGTGCGCCATTAGTATAGAACACCATGCGCCGTTAATATGCCTCCCAGAGGGCTATGTAACCATGTGCATTGTCATACTAATGGCGCACTGTGGGATACTAATGGCGCACTCTGTAGTGATGCGCCATTAGTATCCTTTGGCATACTAATGGCGCACTCTGTAGTGATGCGCCATTAGTATCCTTTGGCATACTAATGGCGCACCTTGAGGTGATGCGTCATTAATATGAATATTAGGTTATTTTTTTTACTTTTCTGATTTTTGCACAGGTTACAAAATATATTATTGGACAGAATATAGACAACAACACACAGAAGATTCATCGAATACAATAGAAGATTAGTCTCCAAATACAATTCATCATATTAGTCTCCGAATTCAAAAAGACCGAACAAAGATAAAACATTACAAGTCTCGAGACCGCGAGTATCGAGTTTGTCTTCACATTACAAGTCGATATCGATCATCTAAACTACCATCACATAGAAGAGAGATGCGGTCATCACGATGAGCATCATCGCGATGAAACTGGTCGTCATCCGGTTCCTCCAACGCTCCCTCCTCTGTCCCGCTAGATAGCAGGCGTATCTAGACTCCGCCTCCGCCCTAGTGGTGTACCCTTTGTAACTGTTACCGCTGAAACGGTGAACCTGTCTCCGACACTCCTCCCAGTCGTCGTAGACTCCAGGAACCTTACCCTTGTACACGACATACGATGGCATCTCTATGCACAAGCCAAACAACAGACAATACATAAGCAATATATAAGTATGCAACAAAAGGATCGGAAGAGAAAAGCAAGACATTAATAGCACGATCCATGGTCCTACTAATAAATAGCATCGATTACATCTAAGTTGAACGACTGTCCAAACCAAAGAGTCATACAATTCATTAAAGTTTAATTACAAATGAGCCAATCAATGTTTCAGAACTACACATCACTACTTTCGACTCGACTCATGGGACAGGAGCGTGGATGAAGCCGCCGTCTGTCGTGATGGTCATGAAATCGCGGGCGTTGTCAGCTTGCATTTGTAGTGTTCCGTCTATCTCACTGTTGGACGGTTGATATCTGAGGAAGAACTGCTCCGAGGTATGAAGGACATCTTGATGGATGATGTCCGCAAACTCCGACTGGATGCGAAAGAATTCTTGTCTGATGTCCGCGTCCTGGATTGCCGACAAGCTCGCTGCCCAATCTTTGAGATTATCTGGTAGCAGAAGGTGATGATGGTCCCTTACGATCGCCCGCATGTGATGGAGGGCGTAGTAGGCATCCTTCTGACCGCCAGGCGGCTGCTTGACGTAGCAGAACGTCGTATTGTGGGCGAACATGTGCTTGCCGTACTTACGAACTGCCCTGGTGAAGGTGCCTCCAGATTTGGCATAGCCGGGGAGAACATCATCAAGAACTTTCTTGATATTTGTGTAGTCTATCTTGGAGTCACGGTTCGGGTCGAAATACGTGGCCATGGAATATTTCGGGCATAAGAGGATGAGTGTGCAATGTGTGTCACTGCACAGAACACGGAATGTTAGAAAAAAAAAAGAACGATCGAAATCTAAGAAATCATATGTTACGAGGCGGTTAAGGGATGACTTACTCGGGAAAGTAAGCCACAAGGAAGTTATCCTTATCTGGGTTTGCCAGAATGATGCCTTCGAGGTGTGAACTCGCGACTTGGCGGTCCCCAGCGCTGCTCAAGAGCTTTGCACGCATGTAGAAGGGGTCGACTATCACGATGTCTGGGGTGTTATCTCTAATGATCCGCATCTCCATACTCAGCGAAAACAGCCGAATGAAGGTGTAGTGCAGCGGATGAAGGTTAAACATAGCAAAGATGTCATCAAACCGCAGGACGATCGTACCCCCGATGTCGCCATCCACAAAGCCCTTGCCCTCACGGCACCTTGGCCGCGAAACCGGGTATGCGGATCATTCTCTCTGAGACGCCGCTTCTCCAAAGAAAGAACACTGTCGTGCAGACTCCGCATAGCACCGGTTGCAGCATTGAGCATATTTGTCTGTAGCATCGGCCTACCCGCCACATGCACCCTCCTCGAGATATCGTTAGGTGAAGGTGGCCCGTCCTGAGCACGAATCGTACTCGGTGCCGGCTAGCTCGCACCGGCGCCCTTGTTAGTCTTTCGTTTCCGTCCCTTCTTCTTTATCGGCTGTAATGGGACCGAGTTCTGCCCACAGACCGCCTTCTTGAGCGTGTTGGGGCTGATAATATTTCGCACCTCAGCTATCTGAGGCTCGGTGAAGGCGGGAGCTGGAGGCGTCTCCTGAGAACTGAACGCCAGACGGCGCTGTAATTGGATTTCTCCGCCGTACCAGCTAGATTGCGGTCGTCTTGGTTGGGTTCTTGAGAAGGAGGCCTGCAGAACTCGTCAGCATACCCATGTTCGGCAAAGTACTTATCGACGTTGGTAAATGTACCGTCGTTGTTGTCGTCGTCGTCCGGATCCTGTGCCATATGCATGTCCGGATCCTGTGCCATAGGGATGTCCGGCAGGTCCGGTAGCGTTGCGGCATTCTTGCCATGGCTTGGCGCCGCACGACCGGGCGGTCTTATGCGTGGTGGTGTCCCCTGCCCCAAACGAATCTGGCTCTTCGGTCAAAGCGAGGGCCATCTTACGCAGCGGCCGAGGGTCATCTCATCTTCTTCGTCGGCCCCGGTGGTCGAATCGGAGGTAACAGCTCGTCGCAGCCTGGCAGCACCCGAACCACTTCAACCCTATACACTGTGGGTGGCATCGGATTACCGTGGAACACGGGGTTGCCCGGTTGAACGATTCTGGCCTTGGCGACATCGACCAACTCGCCACCCATGAAGTGCAGGAGAGTGCAAGGAACATCGGCGGCGCCCTGCGAAAACATGTAGGGCGTCAGGGATGCCCAGTCAAAGGCAAGGAGATGAAGTCATCGGTCGAGAGGCTTAGTTACCTGATGCCGTCGAGCTCGGCTAATGTCGAGGCACCGCCAACGGCGGGCGTGCAACTGACGGAGGGGCCGCTTGCTAGCGAGGTGCCGGCCGGCGTACGCCCGAGTGCATTAAGCTCCAATGCCCGTGCCGGCGCCGCCGGAGATACCAATGGCGCCGCCTGCGTGCTGTGCGAGTTGCTGGCCGTGAAGCTAGGAACTGGGGGAGGCCCCTGTTGGCCGCCCGCAATCCACGTCGTTAGCCCATGAATCAACGTAGGCACCATGGCGTTGAGCTTCGTTCCCAGTTGTTGTTCCACTTGCTCTTGGACAAGCTCCAGAATCAGCGCCATTTGTGACTTTAGTGCTTCAACCTCGCGCGACTGGCTTTCCGAGCTGGTCTTTTTCTCCTTTCGCCCACTAGCGGTATAGTATGACGACCATTTTGTGGACAAGCCTTTGCCGGCCACCACGACCGGTGACGTCGGCTTCGAGCTTATCCTTGTTTTTCATTATGTTCAACGCCCTATTTAAAGGGGTGTCGAAAGGGGAGCTACGAGGCGACCCAGCGCTACTGCTTTCAGTGTCCCGCGGAAGGAACGTGAACCATTTAGAAATATTGGGGATTAATTAGAATGCAACCATATGGAGCTAACTACGCGGGGGTGTATTCCTTACCAGAACAAGCTCGAGCGCCCTGGTCTTCGGATCCATGGTAAGCTCCTTTTTTACCGGGCCCTCCTTGTACCGGGCCCTGAGAAAGTTCCTGGTCTGCTTGTCACGGTATTTCTCGAAGCGGGGCGGTAGGCCTTGCTCGACACGCTCCACGTCCTCCTTGTCCCATATAGGCTCCGCCACTCTGTAACTGCCGGGACCGAGTTGGTGGACCCCTAAGTTCAACTACCGCATTTCTTTCCCCCACTGACTTGATTCGGAGGTTGCGCTGCTCTCGCACTTGATCTTGAACTCCTTGTAGTCATCTTCACTCATCAAAGGATATTTCGCCTTGATCTTGTCATAACTATCACCTTTTTCAGTCATTGCCTTCACCGTGCTTCTCCAAGTAGACAGGGTCGTGCTCATCCTCGCGAGGGCGACACTGTTCACTTTATTCCCTGAGAGGCGTGTGTTTGCAAACTCAGCGGGGAACTTGTATCGTTCGTGCAGCTTCGTGAAGAGGAGGCTGCGCAAATTCCCTCGGTCCTTATGCCTTAGGTTCTCGGTGTTGATCGAGATGGTGCTCCGGAGAATGCACCCGAGCTGAACCGAGTACCCCTTGACTACTTGTTTGGGCGTCGTCGGATGCCCGTCGGAGTTCACTTCAATAAATTCCTCCCTGACGGTGCTGAGCACGCTCGGGCGCCGGTCCTTCCGTTGCCTCTTTGGTTGGCTGCCATCATCAGTGGTGGCATCCTCGGCGGCGCCATCAGTGGTGTCATCCCCGACGCCACTAGGGGTTGTGTAGTCAGGATCGGTGTCTTCCGCGCGTCCTCATAGCGGTGATGTTCTTCCTCCAACTCCTGTGACAGCTCCCAGAATTGCTTGCCGCCCGAACCGCCGGCCTCATCGTTGTGGGCCATGTTTCGCTCTAAATAGGAAAAAAGTTTGGTCAAAAAGTTGGTTATTGTCAAGGAACAAGATCAGGGTCTCATCATTTAGGGTTTGTCGACACCGAGGCATCCTAAAAGCTAAGCTTTTATCATTTAGGGTTTGTCGGCCGAGGCACCCTAAAAGCCTAAGCGTACATCATTTAGGTTCTCATCGACACCGAGGCATCCTGGGCAGCCAAGTTAAGTTTTTCATCATTTAGGGTTTATCGATGCCGAGGCACCCTAGGTTGGGCCTAATCACTTGGCACTAATCACTTGGCTCTATTGCCACCTATGTTGGGTTTATCATCTAGGGTTTATCGATGCTAAGGAGAATTCTAAGTTGGGCCTAATCACTTGGCTCTATTTCCACCTATGGTTTAATGCAGCAACAATGGCGGGGCAGTTGATCCTACTTAACTAAGTAATAAGATACCCCGGCCCATGCATTAGTCGCAAGTACCCCATATGTCCTATTTTTAGCAAAGTCATGCTAAAATTCACGGAAAATTTCAGCATGACCTTTGCTGAAAATAGGACATATGGAGTACCTAAATTTGCCGGAACGGAAGTTAATCGACATTCCGGCAAACTCAAGGGCCTCTCGGGGTACCTGCAAATTCATCACGACATAATGGTCGGAGACAAAACCCAGCAAACTAGCAAGATGATATCATCTTTGCAAGACAGTAGCTCAAGTTTTTAACAGTAGCCTCTGAAGAAAACAGCATTGCAACATTCAAGTTCAGACATACACACTGAACATTTGACCAGTTACCTCTGAAGAAAAATATACGCTGACTATTGGATACAAAGAAAACAGCTATTGTAAACATTAAGTCATGGTAGTGTGCGCTGAAACAATTACAGTATAGGAACAACAACACAACAGTAGCTCAGTTACTAGAGGACTGTAAAAAACAAACACAAAAAACACAGAACAGTCATTTCCTTGTGTGTGCTATACATATAGATGAAAATGGATTTGTTGCTACAGTAATTACAGTTCTAAGGAAAGGGATTTATAGTTTAACATCATCAAGTAGTGTTACATAATATAGGTGCAAATTACAAAGGGTGACAGTTGACAGATCATAGTATTGTGTCAAGTAGTGTTACATAATACTACTGTCCAAGCAAATTAACTAAATAGTATTGTGTCAAGTTCAGTTTGAAAATTCAATTACTGCTTGAGTGATTTGACACCAAAAATTACTCCCAAAAATTACAATGACTGTATATTGACTGCATATATTCACTGTACAGGACTGAATTTAGTCAAGAAAACCTGGCAATTTCTGTTCACTGCATATATTCACTGTACATGTTGTCAAGTTCTATTTCAGCTCAAGTTTCATTACAACACAAACACTGTAATTCATCTGCTCACAGAAAAATTAATAATCAAAATCAAATTACAATAGGGGTCCCAGGTTTGACCCCATCACGTGCTATCCTGGGATTATTCCTCTTCTGAACAAACCATCATGCATCATTTTCTAACCAAGGCATAGCTCAGGAAAACCACTTGCTTTGACCAGAACTAGTTGATTACCCCAAATATCATGGTAAAATTAGCAAGGCAGAGCATTTCTCTTACATGACCATAGCAAGAATGACACACTCAACTTCATTGCTTCAACCACATGGACAACAGAGCAAATGTTGGAAGTTGACAATATACTTTAGATTCACACATGCTCCCCTAATTATTTTGTCTCAGATCTTTAGATTATCTACTTTAGGCACAATCATACACAATTCGACTAATTCATCATTTGTAGGGCAGCATGAAACACACTCCTCCAAAAAAATCCTAAAATTCCAGTATTATTGCCTGTAAAAAGGCCTAATATCCACTAGTATTGCCTCTAAAAAAGCCTTAAAAGTCCACTAGTGTTGACAATCAAAATATGATCTGAACTGTAAGGAGTTAACTGAAAAATGAGTGGTTGTTGGCATGAGGGAGTAAACTGATTGTTGGCACAAAAATATTGGTTTTGCAAACATGAAAACAGTCACAAAAATAATGCACTTGATTTGTGTTGAGTTTTTGCTTTCAGGGATTGGTTTGTGTTGAGTCGTTAACCTAAAGGTTCGGCAGTTTGAATCTCCTTTAGCTAGTTTGAATCCATGGACTACCCTGTTAGATTGGGACTGAAGATAGGTACCTGCTTATCTTTCTATTCTGTCACCAACAGTGGCTTTTCCAAGAATAATATCCTTGCATGAACATAGGTGAGAGGTTAGCTAACTGCCTCAAAGGCATAATCAATGGTTATACATGGAACAATTTGCCAGCGGTCGGATGACCTACATCGCCACGGTCGAGGGGAGGAGGGAGGAATGGGGAATGGTGGAGAGAGGGAGGAAGGAGGAAGGAGGAGAGGTGCACAGTCGCCGGAGGGTCGGGGTCGGGGTCGGGTCCGAGCTCGTCGGGTCCTCGCCGCCCTTGATCGAAGGAGAGCGAGGGCAGTGGCGGAGGGCAGCGGGCAAGCGGGGTGGGCGATTGGGCGCGCTCGCCAGGCTGCTTCGAGGGCGGAGGAGGCCCTCGCTTCGTCGGGGGAAGAGGAGAGGAGAGGAGGCGGGTGGCCTTCGGCCGATCCCGTTCGGGGTCTTGAGGCGGCGGGGTGGAGTCAGCTGGGTCGGTGGCGGCGTCGAGGCAGCGCAACACCACAGCTGGCTGACGGCAAGGCCGACGGCGTCTTGACGCTTGGACGGAGGGGCGGAGCAAGGGGGCGGCGGCGTAGGGTTGGGGTCGAGTGGGGGATCTGGGGAGGGAGGAAGGGAGGCCACAGTGCGAGGGGAATAGGTGGAGTGGGGGAAGGGTTAGCAATGGCGCACCTCCCCCTAGTGCGCCATAAGTACGATGATTCTAATGGCGCACCTCCCCCTGGTGCGCCATTAGAATTTTGTTTTAATTACTAGCCCGACTGGTCAGGTTATATTCCACCTAACCCTATCTTCATCAGAACACGCCCACTAGCCCGACTGGTCAGCATGTAGCAGACGCACTAGAGGTCCTGAGTTCGATTCCTAGGCTCCCCAATTTTTGTTTTTATGCATTTAAAATGCTGTTTGATATTTATTTGTGTTTAAATATGTTCAAACTTGTTTAAATCATAATAGTAATTTTTTTATAAAAACCGTAATAATTTTTAAAAAAATATCATCAAATTTGTTATTTGAAAATATTTATGAATATGAAAAAATATCATCAAATTTATTATTTGAAAATACCATCAAATTTGTTATTTGAAAATATAATCAAATTTGTTTTTATTTTGCAATTTTAGTTGCATTCATTTGTGACGGTGGAGCGGGCCGGGAGGTGCGGGGAGATGGTGCGGGGGTCGTCGGCGGCGGTGGAGTGGGGCAGGGTGCGGGCCGGGGGTCGGCGGCGGCGACCGGTGTAGCGGGAGAGGGTGCGGGGGGTCGTCGGCGGCGGTGGAGTGGGGGAGGGTGCGGGCCGGGGGTCGGCGGCGGCGGCCGGTGGAGCGGGGGAGATGGTGCGGGGGGTGCTCGGCGGCGAGGGGGACCGGATCTGGCGAGGTGGGATAGCGATCGAGATGGAGGGGGATCGAGATCGAGTGTCCATGAAATTTAAAAGAATTCATGAGTTCAAAAGTGCCCATGAAATACAATCGAGAAATGAAGACTACGATTTAAATACAATCGATCTTAGCTAGCTATCTGTTCACAATCTTCTTGCCCTTCTTTTTCGCAAATGGAGTTCTTCTGTGGAACGAACGTCCTTTAGGTAGGGTGGTCCTCCTTCTTATTGTGGTGTATGCTGCTACTTCATAAATCGTCGTCATGTTCGATCTTGGTCGCCGTACTTGTCGAAGTCTTGCTCATTGGCTACTCCATCCATTCCGATGATCTTCCTTTTGCCTCTCCTCACGACAACACGACCGGGCTTTGGCGGTCGGTAATGAAGAAGCATTGGTCCACTTGGGAAGCCAGTACCCATGGCTCATTTTTCGCGGTGACATTTGCGCCCGTGGTCTTGGATTTGGCTTTGGGTATAACCATGGTGGTGAAATACCGGTCTTCTTTAGGGCAACTCTTGGCCCATCTGACATGGAACATCCGGACCTTCTCTCCAGCGTAGCTCAGCTCCCAGATCTCCTCGATCCTTCCGTAGTATCTGTCCTTGTTGTTACCGGTGTAGGATTCCATCGTTACCCCGGAGTTCTGATAACCATCGCTCTTCATGTCCTTGTCCACGGTGTATAATGTGTAGCCGTTGATATCGTACGCCTCATAGGTCATCAGGTTGTGCTCGGCGCCCTGTGACAAGGCGAATATGAGTTGTTCTTCCGCGGAAGAATCCTAATGTAAAGGGTACGGCGAAGCTTACTGCTTGAACCAACGCGTGAAACATGAGTTGTGCTCTTTGATTATATCTCACGTCCAGTCCTCTGTTGGCCTCGGCCGTTGTAACGTCTTCTCAATAAAGGTTTTGTGCTCTACCACCCAAGGATCGACCACGTCTATGTGTTGTAGCGCGACTAGGTTTGCTCTTTCAAAGTTGGCGAGTCGACCCTCGAAGTCGACATGCATTTTGGCGACCCTCACGGCGACCCCATCCAAATGAGCCTGCCGAGGTGCTGTTGACGGCAGACCAACAGGGTTCTTGATGCCTAGATAATTCATGCAGTAGGAGATGCACTCTTGATTGAAAGCCTGGCTATACTTCCTCTACGGGCGTGACATGTTGCGAACGTATCCTTTGATGACACCATTCATCCTTTCGAACGGCATCATGCGGTGCAGGAACGCCGGCCTGAGTTGGATGATATCCTCCACGATATGGACCAGCAGATGCACCATAACGCCAAGAATGCGGGCGGAAGTACATCTCAAGCTCGCATAGTATCACCACGATCTCTTCTGTAGCCTTACGAGTTGCCTCACACCAACCGACTTCCGAGAGATGACGTCGAAAAAGTTGCATATGCCAAATAGCGTTTCACGGATGTGCGCGTCCATGATCCACGGATTGCAACGGAAATATCTGCGTCATCGGCCGCGTGGCCGATCATGAGACTTCATCCCGCTGAACTTACGCTCACTGGGTCTAGGTATCTGCTTATCTTCCCCGCGTAACCGTAAGGAAGTTTTACTCCTACGAGGCAGGTGAAAAACTGCTCGATCTCCTCCTGACTTAGAGTGAAGCACGCGGGAGGGTAGTCATTTCTGGTCTTCTTAGCCTTTTTGCCTTTGCGACGACTTTCTGTGTCCCGCTTCGCCTCATCATCATCATCATCATCATCATCATCATTAGCATGAGGCTCCTGCCTGATGCCCATTGATTTCAAGTCTGCCCTTGCTTTTGGCCCATCTTTGGTCCTCTCTAGCATGTTGAGCAGGGTGCCAAGCAGACTCTCGCACACGTTCTTCATGATATGCATGGCATCAAGGCTGTGAGGCACACGGTGGATCTTCCAGTACGACAAGTCCCAGAAAACAGACCTCGTTTTCCATACCTTCAGAAGCGGCTCTGGCGCCTTTCGCTTCTTTCCTGGCTCCGGCGCCTTTTGCTTCTTTCGGCGGTGGGCAATCTTTCCAATTTTCAACAGCTCGTCTATTTCCTCGCCGCTCCTCAGACGCTGGCGCTTCGGGTTCGGTTTCACCATCGAACAGATCCTTGCGTTCCCTCCACGGGTCATCGTCGCGAAGCCACATTCGATGTCCCATGAACACGGTTTTCGAAGACCCGGGATCTCTATCTAGCTGGCGATACGTTGTGTCATCCATGCACCTTACGCATCCAGAAAATCCGTGGACCACCTGCCCCGCGAGATATTCAGAATCGAGATAGTCGTGCACGATCGTGAGCGGGCGGCTCTCATAGGGAAATATTCTTTCTGCGCAGCGTCCCACGTATTGGCTGGCGTTTTCCACGGCGTGTCTAGCTCCTCTTTCAGCAGCCCGGTCTGATTGATGTCGTTCCTCGGTTGTTTCGGCCCTTCAATTAGCATACTCATGTGAATGCACTTCCTCTTCATGCACAACCAGGGAGAAGGTTGTACATCCACACAAACACAGACCAGGTGCTATGTGTGCTTCTCTGGCTGCCAAACGGATTGACTCCATCGGTGCTCGCGCCCAGCACGATGTTCCTTGGATCCTTCCCAAATTATGGGTTTTCGAAGTTCAACGCTTGCCACTGGCTCGCATCCTTAGGGTGATTCAGCATCTTGTCTTTTTTATTTATCTCCGGATCATTTCCGTCATCTTCCCGCTTCTTCTCCTTCCTATCCGCGTGCCAACGCAGGAGCTTTGCTACCTTAGGGTCTGCGAAATACCGCTGCAGACGAGGAGTGATCGGAAAGTACCGCATCGATTTTCGAGGAGCTTTCTTCCTCTTCTTGTATCGAGTGACGCCGCACACCGGACATATGGTAGACTCCGCGTGCTCGTCCCGATAAATGATGCAATTGTTCATGCACACATGGTATTTCACATGCGGTAAATCCAGAGGACACACGATTTTCTTCGCCTCCTCGAAACTGGTCGGGCACTTGTTCCCCTTGGGAAGACGTTCGTGCCAGAATGACATGTTCTCGTCGAAGCATGCGTCCGGTCATTTTGTGTTTTACCTTCATCTCGAGCCATGAGCGTTACTTTCAGGCGGGTATCCTCGGGCCTGCATCCTTCATACAAAGGAGTAACCGCGTCTATCTCCAGTTGATCCAGCTTGGCTTTCTCTCGGGCGGCAGCTCTTGCGTTATCCGTCTGCTTGAGAAGCAGCTCTTGGATATGAGGGTCCTGCACCCAGCCTCCATCGTCGTCTGCTCCGGCATCTTCATCTTCATGATCATGCCCTTCGTCTTGATCTTCCTCATCATCATGTCCGACATCTTCTACATGATGACTGTGTACAGCATCACCATCGTGATCATGTCCTGGAGATTCTTCGTCTTCTCGCCCGCCCTCGCCGCGGTGGTTGTCTTGCTGCCCTTCCTCATTTCTTGCCCGGCCCCCATGGACGACTTCATAGTCATCTTCATCACCTTGCCACCGATAACCATCCATGAAACCACGCAAGAGCAGGTGGTCCCGTACCTGCCCGGAATCTGGGTCCGCAATAAGGCTCTTCAGCTTGCATCTTCGACACGGACATCTTATCTCCATCTCGTTCTTTTGAAGCATCTCGGCCTTCGCGGAGCTCAAAAACCTATTCACGATGCCTTCGGTCATCGTGCGGACCATAATTACGCTGCTTGAGGATAGAGCAAAACGATATTTTAGAACCAAGAATTTTTTGGCATGACTTTCCTAAAAATAGGAGAAAAAGAATGCATAGTGCCAAAATTCTACTTGAAACGGAAATGAATCAACATTCCGGCAAAATATTGGCAACTATCGCATTTCAAATACCGGTACCTACAAACACAAACATATATGCAATACCACAAATATATGCAACACCACAAACATACATAGATCTAGCTAGGCCACAAAAAGTGCATGTGCACGTTGTTGGAGCAAGCTAGGGAGAAAAAAAGTAGATCTACAACATGAAGATAGCTTTCCCCTTACTTACCTATCAAAAAAAGATAATTTCACCACTTAATTTTGATGAATCTATGATGCAAATGAGGTGAGGAGGAGGAGGCAAACGACAAGCTTGGAGAAGGAGGTGGAGGGAATGAAGTGGGGAAAGTGAGTGTGTAGGTGTGGCTGTCCAAAATATCTAGCTGGTCCCAGGTTACTAATGGCACACCACACAGCCATGCGCCATTAGTAACACAACATACTAATGGTGCACCATACAGCCGTGCGCCTTAGTAGTTTTGCAAAAAAGAAAAGAAAAATATATATATACTAATGGCGCACCGTGGCAAAGTGCGCCATTACTATAGTGCGCCATTACTAGTCTAAACTAGTAATGGCGCACTTTGCCAAAGGTTTTGTGCTCTACCACCCAAGGATCGACCACGTCTATGTGTTGTAGCGCGACTAGGTTTGCTCTTTCAAAGTCGGCGAGTCGACCCTCGAAGTCGACATGCATTTCGCAGCGACCCTCACGGCGACCCCATCCAGCGAGCCTGCCGAGGTGCCTGTTGACGGACAGACCAACAGGGTTCTTGATGCCTAGATAATTCATGCAGTAGGAGATGCACTCTTCGGTCAGAAAGCCCCTGGCTATACTTCCCTCTGGACGTGACATGTTGCGAACGTATCCTTTGTTGACACCTTTCATCCTTTCGAACGGCATCATGCTGTGCAGGAACGTCGGCCTGAGTTGGATGATATCCTCCACGATATGGACCAGCAGATGCACCATAACGCCGAAGAATGCGGGCGGGAAGTACATCTTAAGCTCGCATAGTATCACCACGATCTCTTCCTGTAGCCTTCTGAGTTGCCTCACACCAACCGACTTCCAAGAGATGACGTCGAAAAAGTTGCATATGCCAAATAGCGTTTCACGGATGTGCGCGTCCATGATCCCACGGATTGCAACTGGAAGTATCTGCGTCATCAGCATGTGACAGTCATGAGACTTCATCCCGCTGAACTTCTGCTTCGCTGGGTCTAGGTATCTTCTTATCTTCCCCGCGTAACCGTAAGGAAGTTTTACTCCTACGAGGCAGGTGAAAAACTGCTCGATCTCCTCCTGACTTAGAGTGAAGCACGCGGGAGGGTAGTCATTTCCGGTCTTCTTGGCCTTTTTGCCTTTGCGACGACTTTCTGTGTCCCGCTTCGCCTCATCATCATCATCATTAGCATGAAGCTCCTGCCTGATGCCCATTGATTTCAAGTCTGCCCTTGCTTTTGGCCCATCTTTGGTCCTCTCTGGCATGTTGAGCAGGGTGCCAAGCAGACTCTCACACACGTTCTTCATGATATGCATGGCATCAAGGCTGTGAGGCACACGGTGGATCTTCCAGTACGACAAGTCCCAGAAAACAGACCTCGTTTTCCATCCCTTCAGAAGCGGCTCTGGCGCCTTTCGCTTCTTTCCCGGCTCTGGCGCCTTTTGCTTCTTTCCCAGCAGTGGGCAATCTTTTCAATTTTTCAACAGCTCGTCTATTTCCTCGCCGCTCCTCGTACGCGGGCGCCTTCGGGGTTCGGTTTCACCATCGAACAGATCCTTGCGTTCCCTCCACGGGTCATCGTCGCGAAGCCACATTCGATGTCCCATGAACACGGTTTTCGAAGACCCGGGATCTCTATCTGGTAAGCGATACGTTGTGTCATCCATGCACCTTACGCATCCAGAAAATCCGTGGACCACCTGCCCCGCGAGATATTCGTAACCGAGATAGTCGTGCACAGTCGTGAGCAGTGCGGCTCTCATAGGGAAATATTCTTTCTCTGCAGCGTCCCACGTATTGGCTGGCGTTTTCCACAGCGTGTCTAGCACCTCTTTCAGCAGCCCCGAATCTGCATCGATGTCGTTCCCTGGTTGTTTCGGCCCTTCAATTAGCATACTCATGTGAATGCACTTCCTCTTCATGCACAACCAGGGGAGAAGGTTGTACATCCACACAAACACAGACCAGGTGCTATGTGTGCTTCTCTGGCTGCCAAACGGATTGACTCCATCGGTGCTCGCGCCCAGCACGATGTTCCTTGGATCCTTCCCAAATTATGGGTTTTCGAAGTTCAACGCTTGCCACTGGCTCGCATCCTTAGGGTGATTCAGCATCTTGTCTTTTTTATTTATCTCCGGATCATTTCCGTCATCTTCCCGCTTCTTCTCCTTCCTATCCGCGTGCCAACGCAGGAGCTTTGCTACCATAGGGTCCGCGAAATACCGCTGCAGACGAGGAGTGATCGGAAAGTACCGCATCGATTTTCGAGGAGCTTTCGTCCTCTTCTTGTATCGAGTGACGCCGCACACCGGACATATGGTAGACTCCGCGTGCTCGTCCCGATAAATGATGCAATTGTTCATGCACACATGGTATTTCACATGCGGTAAATCCAGAGGACACACGATTTTCTTCGCCTCCTCGAAACTGGTCGGGCACTTGTTCCCCTTTGGGAAGACGTTAGTGCAAGAATGACATGCTCTCGTCGAAGCATGCGTCGGTCATTTTGTGTTTTACCTTCATCTCCAGAGCCATGAGCGTTACTTTCAGGCGGGTATCCTCGGGCCTGCATCCTTCATACAAAGGAGTAACCGCGTCTATCTCCAGTTGATCCAGCTTGGCTTTCTCTCGGGCGGCAGCTCTTGCGTTATCCGTCTGCTTGAGAAGCAGCTCTTGGATATGAGGGTCCTGCACCCAGCCTCCATCGTCGTCTGCTCCGGCATCTTCATCTTCATGATCATGCCCTTCGTCTTGATCTTCCTCATCATCATGTCCGACATCTTCTACATGATGACTGTGTACAGCATCACCGTCGTGATCATGTCCTGGAGATTCTTCGTCTTCTCGCCCGCCCTCGCCGTGGTGGTTGTCTTGCTGCCCTTCCTCATTTCTTGCCCGGCCCCCATGGACGACTTCATAGTCATCTTCATCACCTTGCCACCGATAACCATCCATGAAACCACACAAGAGCAGGTGGTCCCGTACCTGCCCGGAATCTGGGTCCGCAATAAGGCTCTTCAGCTTGCATCTTCGACACGGACATCTTATCTCCATCTCGTTCTTTTGAAGCATCTCGGCCTTCGCGGAGCTCAAAAACCTATTCACGATGCCTTCGGTCATCGTGCGGACCATGGTCTCCTGCGGGATAGAGCAAAACGATATTTTAGAACCAAGAAAATTTTTGGCATGACTTTTCCTAAAAATAGGAGAAAAAAGAATGCATAGTGCCAAAATTCTCGCCGAAACGGAAATGAATCAACATTCCGGCAAAATATTGGCAACTATCGCATTTCAAATACCGGTACCTACAAACACAAACATATATGCAACACCACAAATATATGCAACACCACAAACATATATAGATCTAGCTAGGCCACAAAAAGTGCATGTGCACGTTGTTGGAGCAAGCTAGGGAGAAAAAAAGTAGATCTACAACATGAAGATAGCTTTCCCCTTACTTACCTATCAAAAAAAGATAATTTCACCACTTAATTTTGATGAATCTATGATGCAAATGAGGTGAGGAGGAGGAGGCAACCGACAAGCTTGGAGAAGGAGGTGGAGGGAATGAAGTGGGGAAAGTGAGTGTGTAGGTGTGGCGGTCCAAAATATCTAGCTGGTCCCAGGTTACTAATGGCGCACCACACAGCCATGCGCCATTAGTAACACAACATACTAATGGCGCACCATACAGCCGTGCGCCATTAGTAGTTTTGCAAAAAAGAAAAGAAAAATATATATATATACTAATGGCCCACCATGGCAAAGTGCGCCATTACTATAGTGCGCCATTACTAGTTTAAACTAGTAATGGCGCACTTTGCCAAATGTTTTGTGCTCTACCACCCAAGGATCGACCACGTCTATGTGTTGTAGCGCGACTAGGTTTGCTCTTTCAAAGTCGGCGAGTCGACCCTCGAAGTCGACATGCATTTCGCAGCGACCCTCACGGCGACCCCATCCAGCGAGCCTGCCGAGGTGCCTGTTGACGGGCAGACCAACAGGGTTCTTGATGCTTAGATAATTCATGCAGGAGGAGATGCACTCTTCGGTCAGAAAGCCCCTGGCTATACTTCCCTCTGGACGTGACATGTTGCGAACGTATCCTTTGATGACACCATTCATTCTTTCGAACGGCATCATGCTGTGCAGGAACGTCGGCCCGAGTTGGATGATATCCTCCACGATATGGACCAGCAGATGCACCATAACACCGAAGAATGCGGGCGGGAAGTACATCTCAAGCTCGCATAGTATCACCACGATCTCTTCCTGTAGCCTTCTGAGTTGCCTCACACCAACTGACTTCCGAGAGATGACGTCGAAAAAGTTGCATATGCCAAATAGCGTTTCACGGATGTGCGCGTCCATGATCCCACGGATTGCAACTGGAAGTATCTGCGTCATCGACGACGTGACAGTCATGAGACTTCATCCCGCTGAACTTACGCTTCGCTGGGTCTAGGTATCTTCTTATCTTCCCACAGAATCCGTAAGGAAGTTTTACTCCTACGAGGCAGGTGAAAAACTGCTCGATCTCCTCCTGACTTAGAGTGAAGCACGCGGGAGGGTAGTCATTTCCGGTCTTCTTGGCCTTTTTGCCTTTGCGACGACTTTCTGTGTCCCGCTTCGCCTCATCATCATCATCATCATCATCATCATTAGCATGAAGCTCCTGCCTGATGCCCATTGATTTCAAGTCTGCCCTTGCTTTTGGCCCATCTTTGGTCCTCTCTGGCATGTTGAGCAGGGTGCCAAGCAGACTCTCGCACACGTTCTTCATGATATGCATGGCATCAAGGCTGTGAGGCACACGGTGGATCTTCCAGTACGACAAGTCCCAGAAAACAGACCTCGTTTTCCATACCTTCAGAAGCGGCTCTGGCGCCTTTCGCTTCTTTCCCGGCTCTGGCGCCTTTTGCTTCTTTCCCAACAGTGGGCAATCTTTCCAATTTTTCAACTGCTCGTCTATTTTCGTCGCCGCTCCTCGTACGCGGGCGCCTTCGGGGTTCGGTTTCACCATCGAACAGATCCTTGCATTTCCTCCACGGGTCATCGTCGCGAAGCCACATTCGATGTCCCATGAACACGGTTTTCGAAGACCCGGGATCTCTATCTAGCTGGCGATACGTTGTGTCATCCATGCACCTTACGCATCCAGAAAATCCGTGGACCACCTGCCCATGAGATATTCGTGAATCGAGATAGTCGTGCCTGATCGTGAGCGATGCGGCTCTCATAGGGAAATATTCTTTCTCTGCAGCGTCCCACGTATCGGCTGGCGTTTTCCACAGCGTGTCTAGCTCCTCTTTCAGCAGCCCCATCTGATTGATGTCGTTCCTGGTTGTTTCGGCCCTTCAATTAGCATACTCATGTGAATGCACTTCCTCTTCATGCACAACCAGGGAGAAGGTTGTACATCCACACAAACACAGACCAGGTGCTATGTGTGCTTCTTGGCTGCCAAGCGGATTGACTCCATCGGTGCTCGCGCCCAAAGACGATGTTCCTTGGATCCTTCCCAAATTATGGGTTTTCGAAGTTCAACGCTTGCCAGCGGCTCGCATCCTTAGGGTGATTCAGCATCTTGTCTTTTTTATTTATCTCCGGATCATTTCCGTCATCTTCCCGCTTCTTCTCCTTCCTATCCGCGTGCCAACGCAGGAGCTTTGCTACCTTAGGGTCCGCGAAATACCGCTGCAGACGAGGAGTGACCGGAAAGTACCGCATCGATTTTCGAGGAGCTTTCTTCCTCTTCTTGTATCGAGTGACGCCGCACACCGGACATATGGTAGACTCCGCGTGCTCGTCCCGATAAATGATGCAATTGTTCATGCACACATGGTATTTCACATGCGGTAAATCCAGAGGACACACGATTTTCTTCGCCTCCTCGAAACTGGTCGGGCACTTGTTCCCCTTGGGAAGACGTTCGTGCAAGAATGACATGTTCTCGTCGAAGCATGCGTCGGTCATTTTGTGTTTTACCTTCATCTCCAGAGCCATGAGCGTTACTTTCAGGCGGGTATCCTCGGGCCTGCATCCTTCATACAAAGGAGTAACCGCGTCTATCTCCAATTGATCCAGCTTGGCTTTCTCTCGGGCTGCAGCTCTAGCGTTATCCGTCTACTTGAGAAGCAGCTCTTGAATATGAGGGTCCTGCACCCAGCCTCCATTGTCGTCTGCTCCGGCATCTTCATCTTCATGATCATGCCCTTCGTCTTGATCTTCCTCATCATCATGTCCGACATCTTCTACATGATGACTGTGTACAGCATCACCGTCGTGATCATGTCCTGGAGATTCTTCGTCTTCTCGCCCGCCCTCGCCGCGGTGGTTGTCTTGCTGCCCTTCCTCATTTCTTGCCCGGCCCCCATGGACGACTTCATAGTCATCTTCATCACCTTGCCACCGATAACCATCCATGAAACCACGCAAGAGCAGGTGGTCCCGTACCTGCCCGGAATCTGGGTTCGCAATAAGGCTCTTCAACTTGCATCTTCGACACGGACATCTTATCTCCATCTCGTTCTTTTGAAGCATCTCGGCCTTCGCGGAGCTCAAAAACCTATTCACGATGCCTTCGGTCATCGTGCGGACCATGGTCGCCTGCGGGATAGAGCAAAACGATATTTTAGAACCATGAAATTTTTTGGCATGACTTTCCCTAAAAATAGGAGAAAAAAGAATGCATAGTGCCAAAATTCTCGCCGAAACGGAAATGAATCAACATTCCGGCAAAATATTGGCAACTATCGCATTTCAAATACCGGTACCTACAAACACAAACATATATGCAATACCACAAATATATGCAACACCACAAACATACATAGATCTAGCTAGGCCACAAAAAGTGCATGTGCACGTTGTTGGAGCAAGCTAGGGAGAAAAAAAGTAGATCTACAACATGAAGATAGCTTTCCCCTTACTTACCTATCAAAAAGATAATTTCACCACTTAATTTTGATGAATCTATGATGCAAATGAGGTGAGGAGGAGGAGGCAACCGACAAGCTTGGAGAAGGAGGTGGAGGGAATGAAGTGGGGAAAGTGAGTGTGTAGGTGTGGCGGTCCAAAATATCTAGCTGGTCCCAGGTTACTAATGACGCACCACACAGCCATGCGCCATTAGTAACACAACATACTAATGGCGCACCATACAGCCGTGCGCCATTGGTAGTTTTGCAAAAAAGAAAAGAAAAATATATATATATACTAATGACGCACCGTGGCAAAGTGCACCATTACTATAGTGCGCCATTACTAGTTTAAACTAGTAATGGCGCACTTTGCCACGGTGCGTCATTAGTAGTTTTGCAAAAAAAAAATACAGTACTGACGCACTCTGTGGCTGGTGCGCCATTACTAGTTAGAAATAGTAATGGTGCACTTTGCCTGGATGCGCCATTAGTATGTTTGGAAAAATGAAAAAAAATTGTTACTAGTGGCGCACCTTTTGTCTGGTGCGCCATTAGTGTCTTCCACACTAATGGCGCATCACCACATGGTGTGCCATTAGTATATAGTAGTGGCGCACCACTTTTCTGGTGCGCCATTAGTGTCAATTTCATCTATAGCCCTTTATCTAGTAGTGTTGTCTGATAGTGGCATGCCAAGAGACGACGACAAGTCGAGGAATCTCCTTGCCGCCCTAGAAGTTTGAGATCGTGCCCTGTGGAGTCTTTCTTTTAATATTCTTATTTTTCTCAGTTTAATTAGGAAGAAAATGCGTAGTAAAGGTCCCCGCGAAGCTTTCGGAAAGAGGGGTAGTCTCTTGCGTAAGCATAGCATTTCCGGTCGAACCACCGAACCACACATCTTTTTTTGGTGGGAGGGTACTCCGAGTAGTGGGTACCTCGTAGGACCTCGACCCGCCTACTCAGGTCTTTTTTTGAAACGAGGCAAAAGACTTGCCATTTTCATTGATTAAGAAGAAGAGAATTGCCCGGTTAATTAATGGAAAACCGGGCTAAAACCGATACAACACAACCCACATGACATAGGCACCACCGGCCAACCTGGCCACCGACATGGAACAGAATCCACGACGGCACATGCCAACAGATGTCCACACTCGCAAGCAACCGACAGCTCCGACTTCGACGACGAGAAACAGAAGGGAAATATGCAGGACTTGCGCCGACCGTGCCCTCCGCAAACGACCGCCGAGTGTCTGTCATCGTCACCACCTGGACTCGCTCCATCGCAGCTCCGACTTCAAAGCAACCAAGCAACCACGGAAGAGCACCTCAGACACGCCGGGAAGAACCGACTACCGAAGACCACGCCGCGACCCAAGCTCCTCTTGACGCCATCATTGTTGCCAAACAGAAACCAGCGCCCCGCCTCAGCAAACCACGCGGCGAAGATGCCGCCATCGACGGCGAAGATGCCATCATCCACCAGTCTCTCAGTCGTAGCCGGCTCCGAGAAGATGCCCCCAAGGAGGAGAAAGACGCTATGATGCCTCCATCGTCCGATCCAGCAGATCTGAGGTTTCCCTCCGGAGCCAAAGCCATGGGTTGAAGGAGGAGCACCTCCACGACGACGCTTCCAAGAAAGATCGCGGCACCCGCAGGCGCCGCCGTTGTCGGCTCCGGTGAAGACCAGAGCAAGGATTTCTCCCGGAGATGTGCCGACCACCTGCCACCACCGACCGTCGCCCACTAACCACCACCTCTGCCGAGACCGACCTCACTCTGGCCACGGGATCCCACGATCCTCTGCGGCCAGACACGCACCACCGCCTGGCCGAAGCCGCCACCACCGAACCCGGGGCCGCCACCCTGGCATCACCGTCATCCACCATCTTGGACTAGCGCCATCCACGAGTCCCCACAGCCGGAAACTCAGTCAGGAGACGGGCTGCAGCGACGACGCCCTCAACAGGATCACGACGCCCGTGGACGCCGCCATCGTCACCCCGAACGCAGTCAGGCATGGTTTTCACCAGCAGCAGACCCCACCATCAAGACCGGTGGACCGGTGGCATACCACGGCCATCGCCGCAGCGTGAACACCGCAGCCGTCGTCACCCACCACCGTCGCGGGGCCGTCGCCCCGAGATCCAGCCTCCACCGCCCGTCGAGGGGCGCCCGACTGAGTACCAAGGCCAGCCGAGCCGAGCACGCCCAGCCACGGCCAGCCACCACCCTCCCGCAGCATCACCGCCTGGAGCGGCGGAGTAGCGCCGCCCCCGCTCTCGAGAACGGGACCGAGGTCCTGGCCCGCCGTGCCGCCAGAGCTTTGCCGCGAGCGCCTCGGGCGGGCGCGAGGAGGAGGGAGGCGCAGGGGGCCTGCTCGAGCTCACAGGGCGCCGGTGCGCTGCACGGCCGCACGGGAGCGGGACAGGAAGAGGGGGAGGCCCGACTCGAACTACTCCGCGGGGAGAGGGCCGGCGAGGAAGGCGCCGGGCTTGGGGATGGATGGAGAGAGGATGCCGGGAGGGTCCCGGATCTGTTCTTGGCTAGGCCTAAGGAGGCCGGAGGAGGGAGATCAGCCGCCGGCGGCGCGTCCTGCGCGAGCGCGAGCGCGAGCCCGGTCTGTGCTCAGATGTGATCGACGGACGTTTTTAGATTTGTAACCCCTACTCAGGTCTTGGGGCACAGCGCTTTCAATCAATCTCGCTCATCTGAGGCGACGGACGTTCAAGCAATCAAGCTCGCAAGCGGTTGGGTTACTGACCATGACGAAAAAGAAAAGATCATCCATGACCACTTCTCTGAGGTCATGGGAAAGGGGCACACGAGCAACCTTGACTTCAATTGGGAGGAGCTCAACGTGCAGCCGGTCAATCTTCACACCCTAGATGACACTATCATTGAGGACGAGGTTTGGAACGCCATTAAAGAAATGCCAAGCGGCAAGGCTCCCGGCCCGGACGGTTTCACGGGTATCTTTTTCAAGAAATGTTGGGCCATCGTCAAACCTGATATCATGCGAGTCATCCACCGGTTTGACTCCCTTCACACGTCCAATCTTCAATGGTTGAACTCCGCCAATGTGGTGCTCTTGCCCAAGAAGGATGGCGCGGAGGGCATCTCTGATTATAGGCCCATAAGCCTCATCCATGCCATTGCCAAAATCATTGCTAAGGTGCTCTCCTTGCGGCTTGCCCGCATATGGATGCCCTCATCTCCAACGCCCAAAGCGCCTTCATAAAAAAGAGAAGCATCCATGACAACTTCATGTATGTGCGGAACTTTGCTCGACGCCTCCACAAGCGCAAGACCCCTGCCCTTCTGTTCAAGCTTGACATTAGAAAAGCCTTCGACTCTGTCAAATGGGAATTCATCCTGGACCTCCTGCAACGTAGGGGTTTCCCTAGCAAATTCCGTGACTGGATTGCCGCACTGCTTTGCTCCTCATCCTCGCTTCCTGCTCAATGGACTGCCCGGACCTCCCATCTATCATGGTCGTGGATTTCGTCAAGGGGACCCGATCTCGCCGCTGCTATTCGTCCTCGCAATTGACCCGTTTCACCAAATTCTTGAGTTGGCAACTAGGAAGGGCCTCCTGCATAAGATTCGGGGACGAGGCGCTATGATGAGAACCTCCTTATATGCAGATGACGCAGCTATTTTCATGGCCCCAATCAAAAGCGACGTCGACAACCTCGCCACCATCTTGAAGGGTTTCGGTGATGTCACGGGTCTATGCACCAACTTCCACAAGAGTTCGGTTGTGCCAATCAGATGTACCAATGTTGACTTGGATCATGTCCTCAGTGCCCGTTCCGTGTCTAGAGCCACCTTCCGATGAAATACCTGGGACTCCCACTCGGTCCGGCAGCTCAAGACTGTGGATTTCCAATACCTTGAAGACAAGGCGGTCGGCAAGCTTGCCACCTGGGACGGCCAAAACATCACCACCATCGGGCGCACGACACTTGTTAGATCGGTGATTGCCTCCCAAGCAGTGTATGCCATCACACCTCTCATCGTGCCACCACGCTCTCTTCACAACATCAACAAATTGGAGAGGGCTTTCCTTTGGTCTGGATCGGATAAGACGACCGTGCCAAATGTAAAGTGAATTGGAAGGTGGTTTGCCGCCCCAAGGAGTATGGAGGCCTTGGGGTTCTAGACACCGACAAGTTTGCTCGGCCTTACATCTCAGGTGGCCATGGTATGAATGGAAGGAGCCAAACAAGCTTTGGGTGGGGCTTGGGAACCCTTGCACGGAGGAGGACATGGACTTCTTCTATGCCTCAACGACCATCATTTTGGGCAACGGTGCCAAAACACCTTTTTGGGATTCCCCATGGCTTCTTGGGCGGAAACCGAAGGACGTTGCCCCTTTGATTTATGAGGCCTCCACACGCAAGAACTGGAAGGTGCGTGAGGCCCTCCATGAAGATGCTTGGATTCTTAAGATCGGTCGCAACACCATCGTCTCCGGTGCCCACATCCTCCAATTCTTCACGTTATGGATGCTTGTGCATGACCTACACTTGGATCAACAAACTGACGATGACATTATTTGAACACGCCAACGACGGGTCCTACTCATGACCACCGCCTACAAGGCTAAGTTTCTTGGACTGACTCTTTCGCCCATGGACTTTATGATCTGGAAGGCTTGGGCCACTCCTAAGATCAAGTTTTTTGCTTGGTTGGCTATCCAAGACCGGATTTGGACCGCCGACAGATTGGAGCGCGCGTTGGCAAAACTGTGGACTTTGCCCGCTCTGCAAACGTGTTGGCGAGACGGGTGCACACCTCTTCTACAAATGCCGCTACACCATAAGGCTATGGAACTCGATCATCCTTGAATTTGGTCTAGCGCACATGGACACCTCCTCTTGGCATTTGGATGGATCCGTTTTGGAATGATGGGAAAAGCGAACCTGCTTGCAAAACCCAAACCGATGAGCCTTGGCCTCACTTACAATGCTAGTCTCTTGGACGATCTGGAACGAGCGTAATGCTCGGGTCTTCCGACACAAGAGCGCACCGCCTCCGGTCCTTCTCCGTGCTATCATCAACGACGTCAAGCTTGGGGTTCTCGCGAGCTAAAAAACTGGGGTGTATTCTTGTGCGCGAGTAGTTGCCATGCCGGGCATATGGGTCATTTGTAACACTCTAAAACACTTCTCTCTTATTTAATGAATGAGGCAAATCTTTTGCCTCCGTTTTGAAAAAAAAAATCTCGCTCATCTGGTCTGCCCGGTCAAATCACAATCGGCACTCCAGCGACCCCAAGAGGAAGGGACCTGTGAGGAAATGGTGAAGTCTGGCACCGTCCCCCTCCGTTTATCTATCGTTTGTATCTAGGTGTGGTGATGAACCTGTACATTTTGGGCCCGGTTGCAAAACTTTATCCTAGATCTATGCTATGTTGTTATGATCAAATGTGCTCTATGTAGATGGGTTGTATGGATTTGGGAGGCGGATATGTGAGGGGGTGGCTGCCTACGCGGACAAATAATGGGTGGTCAGTCACTGTCCACCGACTATAGGAAGCCAAATTTGACTCTCATGATTGTAGATGCTCTAACAGACATGTTACGCACATTCCTAGCTAATGGACCTGCGAACAGCTGATGTAGTCCTGTACGCGCTCGGATCTCAATGCTTTCGAAAACGGTGAAGACGACTAAAACAAGTTTTTGGTCAGTCAACTGTCCCAAATTTTGTTTTGAGTCGACTGACCTCTAGCGGTCTAGCTGGTCCAAAATAGTATAGAGGGAGGAGCAACTGCTAGTCTAATGATTGACGCACGAATGGAGGAAAATGGCCAGCTCGATCAACTGCTCCGGCCACATGAAAAAGAAGACACACGCGACGACGAGAGAGCAAGCCAGCCGAGACTTGGAGACTTTTCCTCCTCCGATGCCATCGTCGCGCGTCGCCGTGATCGGCGCGGGGGCGGCCGGCCTGGTGGCGGCGCGGGAGCTGCGGCGCGAGGGCCACTCCCCCGTCGTCTTCGAGCGCGCAGCCGGCGTGGGCGGCACCTGGCGCTACGACGACGCGGCCTCGGCGGACCCGCTCGGCGCCGGGGGCGTCCACGGGAGCCTCTACGCGTCCCTCCGCACCAACCTGCCCCGCGAGTCCATGGGCTTCCTCGACTTCCCCTTCGTCGCCGATGAGGGCTCCGTTGACCCGCGCAGGTTCCCCGGGCACCAGGAGGTGCTACGGTACCTCGAGGCGTTCGCGCGGCGCTTCGCTCTCCTCGGGCTGGTCCGGCTCGAGACGGAGGTGGTCAGCGTCCGCCGCAGGGTCGACGGCGCGGGCGCGGGAGTGGCGGGCTGGACGGTCTCCTACTGCTCGAGGAAGCTCGCCGGCGGGGAACTACAGGAGGAGGAGCAGTCGGAGGTGTTCGACGCCGTCGTCGTCTGCAACGGCCACTTCGCCGAGCCCCGCCTCGCCGAGATCGCCGGTAAGGTAGCATGTACGAGGTACTGCTCAGTGGTCAGTGAAGTAACTAGTAAAATTTTCATGGCGGTCGATCCATGAACCATGTGCAGGCATAGACGCTTGGCCGGGGAAGCAACTGCACAGCCACAGCTACCGTGTGCCAGACCCATTCCACGGCCAAGTGCGTATCATCTACTCACTTTGTTTTTATCTTACTTTCATACTAGCTTTGTCCTAATTAAATCCAACTTTGTAAAGTCTTACCTAGCTTGTTTATACTAGATGACAATAATAACCATTTACAATAATAAGTAACGATGAATCTAATATATTGATTTGGTATTTCAATGTTAATGTTTTTGTATGAAGTTGGACAAAGAATGACTACTTAAGGGATATAAGATAAATCTAATATGCAAAGTAAATAAAAACAAAGGGAATATAATCCTTGCATCACCTGAATTTCTTGTTAATTTTTGACTGACCGGCAGCACATGAGGAACAACTGCATGTTAATTGTATGTTATTCGTGGCTAGCTTAGGTCGTGGTGGTAATAGGATACCACCCCAGCGGGATGGACATCTCGAGGGACATCGCCGGCGTCGCCAAAGAGGTCCATGTCGCCATTCGAGCGGCTCCTGCTGAGATGCAGAGCGCCACTGCCCATGCCAACCTGTGGCTACATCCCATGGTAATTACTAGTTGGTACTACAATGTAGCATCAGCAACTTCATTATTCTCAATTGCGATGCTAAATATCCTGTCAGACACAATCAGCAACTTCGTTTTGCTTCTTACTATGTGGAAAATCTGAGATGCAAGAAATAAAAAAGGTCTTCCAAGACTTAGAGGTCCACCCACAAACCAAAATCAGAGACATTATCGAAGATCTTACTGAATGATCACTGGTCACATAGTTTTAAAACTGATATGCTTGTGCTTACGGGTCACGCCGGTCTGTGGCGATTACCTCTCTTCACGCTTTGTGTGACACGTACACCCTGTAAACTTAACTTAACACAGTTTGAAATACACCCTTCCCCCCTCCCCTGACCATTTCTGAAGAAAAAAAGAACTACTCCCTCCATTCTATAATGTAAGACCTTTTTTGACACTAATTTATTATAGGACGGAGGGAGTATTTAGTATCATCATCACGCCCAAATCCAATTCCCACATCACCGATCAAGCTAGAGATGTACTGTTTATTGCAGATTGAATGTGCCGAGGAAGATGGCAGCGTGGTGTTCCAGGATGGCAGTCGGGTCAAGGCGGACTCAATCGTGCACTGCACAGGGTAAGTTTATATGTAATCGTGCTCGTACATGGTCGGTAATTACATATGTTGGCGGATGTGCATTTATACAAACGGTCATATATAGGTACAAGTACGGGTTCCGGTTCCTGGAGGAGGATGGTATAGTGAGCGTGGACGACAACCGCGTGGGTCCGCTTTACAAGCACGTGTTTCCGCCAAAGCTGGCCCCTCACATCTCCTTCATTGGATTACCATTCAAGGTCGGTCGGCCGATCAGTAGCTTAATTTGCGTACTATTGGAATTGGTATCCCATATATAGCTTAAATGTTTGATGCGGATCTCAATGTGTCTCTCTAGTCGATCCTTTTTCCAGTGTTCCGGCTCCAGAGCAACTGGGTGGCGGGAGCACTGTCAGGAAGGATCGAGCTCCCGTCACCGGAGGAGATGATGCTGGATGTCATGGCATTTTACTCCGACATGGAAGCTCGCGGATGGCCCAAAAGATTCACACACAACCTTGGAGTGGAAGCATGGACGGTCAGTGCAGTGTACTACCTACGCTACATATACATGTCATTCATACTTTTCGATGCTTATATATATAGTAAACTTACATACTTTTCGATTCATATAGTAAACTTAATTATATACAGAACCCGCTTTCGCATGTTGCAGTTTGAGTATGAGGACTGGCTGGCGGAGCAGTGCGGGCTGGAGAAGATGGAAGAGTGGAGGAGGGTGATATACGTTGCGGCGAGAGCGAGGGTGTCGGTCCGGCCGGAGAGCTACCGCGACGAGTGGGACGACGACCAACTGCTGGCCCAAGCACACAACGATTTATCTAAGTATCTCTGATGTCACCTCATCGACGGCTTTCTATGGTTTAGCTTCTGTCGGCTAGCTTCTCGTCCCTTCGGGGACATGCGATAAAAGAGATTAGATGAACTTGCGGAGAAATAACTAAAATCTAAAGAAAGGGCTTTAAAAAAGGTGAACTAGCCGTGGCAGAGTAATATTCTATCACTAGACCGTTGGTGCTTCAAAGAGCATTTGATTTGAAAAGAGTACATGATTCTAAGAATATTTTTACTCCTAACACTATTGTTTTGCGGGGATACTCCTGACACAGTTAGTAGACCAAATTGTCAAAAATGTCGCATTAGGACCAAATTGTGTTTGGTTTGAGTCCCGCAAAAAATAAAATAAGAAATAACCCATCCGAAATTTTGATATCGCCAAAGCAAAGTCATGAACAAATTTTGGCAAGTCATTGTTAGTAGGATTACAGCTATTGTACCTAGCAAAATTGCTAGACCTTCATTTGGTTTGCACCCAACCAAATTCATAAACACTTGATTCTTTTTCAGTATTCATGATGAGCCAACAGCCAACACAGTTTAAAAATACTTAATCCACTACAATATGACAAAACACACGGAGTGGGTGTGTAAAAGGTACTTCCTCTCTAAGCAAATATAAGACGTTTTTACGTCACTACTTAGTGATCTAAAATGTCATATATGCGTTTAAGGAGAGAGTACATATTTTATTTACTGTACTAACTGCTATAAAGCCAGTTATTTACTGTACTTACCGCTTTACAACACCAAACGATATTAAGTACTCCCTCCGTTCCCAAATGTAAGTCTTTCTAGAGATTCCAACAAGTGACTACATACGGAGCAAAATGAGTGAATCTACACTCTAAAATATGTCTACATACATCCATATGTTGTAGTCCATTTGAAATGTCTAAAAAGACTTACATTTAGGAACGGAGGGAGTAATAAACACTTACCAATATCACAAGTTGGGCTGCAACATCATGGGCGAGCCAGAAGCACCAAAATTTGGGCATTGAAGCAAACAATTGCCAAATCTTACGGTCCAGCTAAAAAATAGGTCTGCTAAAAAAAGCTAAAAGATAGGTATGGTCAATGTTGGCTGTAAGCTAAACATACCTAAAATTAAAACATTGTGTTCAAATAATATTTTTAGGGCCATATAGGCAAGCACATTCTTTCGAGCAAAATAAGGATTTCTCTTTTTTTGTGTGAATAAAGGAATTCTCTCTTCACTCCGAAGACAAGCACACCATCACTGCCTAAACATCCGACCACATCTGGAGCTCTCGGCATGCACTAAAAAGTTGGATGCGTCTAGCAAGCAAACATTATCCAAAAGACTCAGTGTTAGGAAAATCCTTGTCTGCAAAACCTCCCGGCAACCAAATAGGGAAAGCACAAAGCACATTGCCTGGTCATCAAGCGCCGTTCGTAGGCAGACAACGCCGCACACGCCACATGCCCCAGGTGCCGCAGGAGCTATGGACCCCCATCAACCGTTCTATGATGCATATTTTCATGTTTTATTGTTTTGAAAATAATCACTTAGCAGGGCATATTTTTAGGACACCAATATCTAGTGATCGATCGCCAGAGAGGGAGGTTCAACGACCGAATATGTCACTGAGGCGAGCTGTTCCTAGTGAACGGATACCCTTCCCCCTCCCTTGGTAGGCTGCCGATGAACAGCAGGCCGTTCCTGTCATCTGTGCCTGGAGATGTGCCCGACGCCATTGCAATGGACACACTCAGTGGGGTTTGTGCACTCGCGGGAAATGTGGTCATCCTCGGCATAGTTGTAGCAGAAGCCGATGAACCGTGCCGGCATGCGCGAGTTGGGGCCGGCCTAGAAGAAGGGAGCGTGCGAGTCCTCCAAGGTGGGTCGCCTGGTGCGGGCACCGATGGGCCGGAGGGAGCCAGAGAACCAATCGCCGAGCCCACCACAGGGACCAGCAGCTAGAGGAGCTGTGCGGGATTGAGTAGTTTTCGATGCTTTGGTTATTGTCATGTGAGGCGGCTAGGGGCAGGCAAGAAAGGAATGGCCACCTACCTCTCAGATCTGATTAGTGACCATTCCCTGGATTTCATTGGGCTGCAAGAAACTATGAAGAAGGACTTCACTCCTAAATGCATTAGGAAAATTGACCCCTTTGGACTGTTCCATTGGGAGTGGATCCCGTCTACTGGGAAATCAGGTGGTATTCTCGGAGGGGTTAGACAAGATACTTTGGATATCACCTCCTGCTGTAGGGGTAAATATATTCTTCAATTAAATATTCATGACAAGAAGAAGAATAAAGACTCGGGGCTGGTGGCGGTTTATGGGTCAGCACATGAGGAGTCCAAGGAAGGATTCTTGGTGGAGATGGCTGCCATGTGTGGCAACATGAAAATACCCTACATTGTAGGGGGAGATTTAAATATCCTTAGACATGAAAATGAGAATAAGAAGAAGATGAATCATAGTAGATTCAAAGATCTTTTCAATTCTATCATCAATGCACTTGCTCTAAGAGAACTTCACATTAGTGGGGGGAAGTATACCTGGACAAACAACCAGGCTCATCCCACATTGGAGAAACTTGATCACATCCTGATGTCTGAGGACTGGGAAGATCTGTTCCCAATGGTTTCTGTTAGAAAACTGGTTCGAGAAATCTCAGACCACAATTCTCTTCTGTTGTCCTCTGGAGATGAGTCGCGTGGGGCTCCTAAACCTCGTGAATTTCGTTTTAACCTGGCTTGGATCAAAGATGAGATGTTCGTTCCTACTGTCAGTAGGATTTGGACTAGAAAAGTCCATGCATCCGATCCTATTGACATCTTAAATATAAAATTGAAGAGGTTCAAGACCTACCTCAAAGGGTGGGGGTCTAATAAATATGGCCATGATAAAAGGAGAAAGGAAGAGCTTAGGGTTGAGCTTGCTTTGCTTGAGGAGTTAGAAGAGAATGGCCCCCTGTCACCTGTATAGTATAAAAATTGATGTGAGTACAGAGTTGCACAAGCTTTTGATTAATGAAGAAATATTTTGGCTTCAACAATCGCATGCTCGTTGGTTGCTGAAGGGAGACCTTAACACTGAGTATTATCATAAAATTGCTAATGGGCAAAAAAGAAAAAACACAATCCATTCCCTCAAAATGGGTGATGTGGAGATTGAAGGCACGGATAACCTGATTGCTCGCGCCATAGACTTCTATAAAAATCTTTTTGGTCCTGAGCCTGGCAATATGGTTCATCTGGACCCTGATACCTGGTCAGATGAGGAAAAACTTAATGCCAGAGAGAATGCTGATCTTTGCCGTGAGTTCACTGAAGAGAAGGTGAAAAATGCTTTGTTCTCCATGTCATCTAATAGAGCCCCTGACCCTGATAATATTGCTCCTGAATTTTATCAGGTCTGCTGGGATATAGTTAAACATGACATCATGTCTCTCTTTGAACATTTCCATAAAGGAACTCTGGATGTTCAACGTCTTAACTATGGTGTGATAACCCTGCTGCCCAAGAGTGCTGGGGCGAACAAAATTGAGCAATTTAGGCCTATTTGTCTCCTGAGATGTCCATATAAACTAATCACTAAAGTACTAGATCTTAGAGTGGAGAAGTATGCTGATAAGTTGATTAGCTTGACTCAAAGTGCATTTGTTAAGGGGAGGAATATTATGGATGATGTTCTCGATTTTAAACTATACTCATGTTAAGAAAAAAGTGGGGGTAATATTGAAACTTGATTTTGAAAAAGCCTACGACAAGGTGAATTGGGAGTTCTTGTTGGACTGCCATAGACAACGAGGCTTTAGTGAAACCTGGTGCAAATGGATCAAACAAATTCTGTACAATGGGACAGTGAGTATGAAACTTAATAACTGTGTGGGACCATATTTCCAAAGTACCAAAGGAGTTAGGCAAGGGGACCCGCACTCACCTTTTTTGTTTAACCTGGCTGCTGACTGCCTTGCAAAGATGATTACAAATGCCTAGAAGAACAATATGCTGGTTGGTTTGGCTTCTGATCTTATCCCGAATGGGGTCGCGGTGTTACAATATGCCGACGACACCATCATTTTCCTTGAACATGATGTGGATAAGGCTGTGAATTGGAAGCTCCTGTTGTATATGTTTGAAATGATGTGATGACTCAAAGTTAACTTTCAGGAAAGTGAGGTCCTTACGGTGGGTGGGGATGAGAATATTACGAAACAATATGCTGATCTGTTTAATTGTGACGTTGGAGATTTTCCTATCAAGTATCTTGGCATGCCGGTCAGTTACACTACTGTAAGGAATTCTGATTGGGAATTTATTATGACCAAATATCTGAAAAGGTTTGAGGCTTGGATTGGAAATGCTACCTCCATGGGAGGGAGGCTTACCCTGTTAGATTATGTTGTCACACATATTTCTCTATACCATATGTCCATGTGGTTGATGAACAAGACTTTTATTGAAAAGCTTGATAAACACAGAAGGAAATTTTTCTGGCAGGGGTGTAACAAGAAAAAAAGATACCACCTTGTTAGGCGGGACAGGATTTGCAGATCCAGAGATAAAGGGGGCTTGGGGGTGAAGGACCTGAGAAAACAAAATATCAGTTTGATGGTTAAGTGGTGGTGGAAACTGGAAACTCAAAAAGGGCTATGGCAGGATATTGTGCGAGCACGGTACCTAAAAAACAAAACAGTGGCCACGGTCAAACCCAGGTTCTCTGATTCCCCTTGTTGGAAGTCGTTGCTTAAGGTCAAAAACTTGTATATGGCTGGAAGGAAAATTAATACCAAATCTGGGAACCTAACTAGGATCTGGAAAGATCCTATTGGGGATCAGAGCTCATTTCAAGAAAAATATCCCCTGCTATTTGATATTTCCAATAATCAAGACTGTACTGTGGATAAAATTGGCCATGTCGATGTACAGACATTTTTTCATAGGAGACTCTTCTATGATTTGCTAGATCAATGGAATGTCATCAGAAACACCGTTGCTAGTATTCCGTTGACCCAAGAAGATGATAAGATAACCTGGAGGCTTACAAGCAATGGCAAATTCTCAACCAAATCTATGTATAAATGGCTAGAAAAATCCCTCAATGGGTGTCACTATAGGTGGATCTGGAGAGCTAAAATCCCTCTCAAAATCAAAATATTCATGTGGCAGCTTTCACTGGACGCTGTACTTACTAGACAAGTCATGAAAAAAAGAAGATGGCCTGGTAACCCTAGTTGCTCTTTCTGTAGTGATATTGAAACATCCCGACACCTGTTTTTTACTTGCCCTGTTGCTAAAGTGGTGTAGCGATGTGTCGGGATGACGCTGGGGACTGACAGGTGCCCAAATAACTACTGGCAGTACTAC
This sequence comes from Aegilops bicornis, assembly GCA_021605145.1. NCBI lineage: Eukaryota > Viridiplantae > Streptophyta > Magnoliopsida > Poales > Poaceae > Aegilops > Aegilops bicornis. The sequence goes on along the minus strand of CM038672.1, from coordinate 698,675,551 downwards.
GCTTGGTGCAACACCTTTCTCCCTGGTAGAGAGAAGTACTATACCGTAGGCCTGGCTGTCATGTGTTGGGCTATATGGCTTGCTCGTAACCGAGCTACTTTTGAGAGAAAGCAAATCAAAACACCTTCGAGATTGTATTTTCCAGTTGCTCTTTTCTCATTTACTGGGCAGGTCTGCAGAGCGAAGAAGGAGCCAAGGAGCTGCAGGGAGGCGCTGAGATGATCAGGGCAGGCACAATAAATATGATGAAGATGTGCAACACGATGCGGCGACCAATCGAGAGCTGATCGCTACTTTTTCAGGTGGTGGGATGTTCCTTTTGGATTGCTGATGCTGTTTCGATCTCCATATAGATGGACTTGGAGTATGTTTCATTCCTCTCGATGCGCGAGATGGGCTTTTGTAATAGGTTGTAGTGTTTGAATTGAACTGTGATTTGGTGTTATCAGGTTTTTGCCCCGCGACACTCGTTTTGAAGGCGAGCGAGTGTGGTGGGTTTCCTGATAATGCCCGAACTCGCTCTCCTCTTTCCCTCCTCCTGTTGTTTCCGAAACTTTTGTATTTCCGTTCATTTGCAATGGAAAGGGGTGCAACCCGGTTTTAATGTGAGGCGGCTACGTTCCGACAGCGACGAGTACAAAAACAACTGATTCATGACTAGAAAAATGGCCAGCCCGAGCAACTGCTCCACACAAAGAAAACAACACATGCAACTAGCCTTCAGGTGATTCCACGTGTGAGACTGCCCGCTGTGACAACCTGTTGTTTCATCCGGTGGTAAGGCACTCCGGTCTTTGCAAATTGATCTTTACAATCTTGTATATATATCGGTTTTTCTAATTCTCACTAGGGTGAGAATTAACTAAATCTCTCTGCACATATGTTTCCGCTATATTATTGTTTTACGTCGATATTCATGTGGACCCTTTTGTTTACTATTTTATCTTATTTTTCATTGTTTTTTTCGTAGTTTTTCGTTTCGGGAAAAACAGGAAAAGAACCAATAAGTATAATAGAAGTGAAAAAAGAAAAAAATAGAAAAAAGAAACAGTGAATGCTAGAGGGTGATGTATGACTGTTATATCTTACTCAGCTGAGGCCTAGACACACGCCCACACCCATAATATATGCATAATTGCAAAGAAACAAATTACCATGATCGATTGATGCTTCAAAACTGAAATACATGGAATGACTGCAGATCGAGCGTGCTGAGGAAGATGTCGGTATTGTGTTCCAGGATGGCACTCGGGTGAAGGCGGATGTAATCATCCACTGCACAGGGTATGTACCTACTTACATGGCTATATACATCTTTTCAAATTATAGTTAAGTTGCTCGTTCAAACATCTCATGTGAATCGAGTCGCCTCCTCTGGTCGTCTTAAATCTTAACTATGTTGGTTTACTATAGTAGATACAAGTACAACTATCCATTCCTCAGTGACGACAACTCTATTATCTCTGTTAACGACAATCGTGTGGGCCCGCTATACAAGCATGTCTTCCCGCCGCACTTGGCTCCTCACATCTCATTCATCGGATTGCCCTTTAAGATCAGCAGATGACGCTGCTACATAAAACACACTTTTACAGATATGCAAAGATAATTCAATTGATGCATATTGAGATCTTTTTCTAGGGTATCCTTTTCTCTGTGTTCCAACTCCAAAGCAACTGGGTTGCTGGAGTTCTGTCGGGAAGGATCAAGCTGCCATCACAAGAGGAGATGATGCGGGATGTGGCTGTATTTTACTCAGAGTTGGAAGCTCACGGATGCCCCAAAAGATACACTCATGACCTTGGAGGAGGCACTACGGTATGTATGTATATGCTGTACATATATGTACATGCATTAATTCATTCATTCAATTGCTTATTCTTATTTTGTTTTGTGCATTTAGTATGAGTATGACGATTGGCTCACGGAGCAATGCGGGCAAGAGGGCATAGGCAGGTGGAGGAAAGCGATGTACATTGCGGCGAGGAAGAATGTGGTGAATCGCCTGGAGAGCTACCGGGACGAATGGGACGACAGCCACTTGCTGCTACAAGCGCACCAGGAATTCACCAAGTACTTTTGACTGGTTTCCAATAGAGAATTATCGTACTCCCATCTATCTGTATTGTTGCTAAAATGGCAAGTTCTCCCTTCTACCCCCTCCCCTCACGCTCTCCCACTCTTATAGTCAGTATGTAGTGGCCATGAATGACGGCGTATTAAGAGCAAAAGTGGTAACTAGAAACCTATTATCCACAATCTCCTCAAATTATGCAAAATTTGAATAGTGTGTGAACGCAAATAAATGATTGATTGGTTGCAAACTAAAGTTGCCTCTGAAATAAAATAACAATAAGTAAAGAACCATGTGTTATCTTCCACACCTTGCATATTATTCTAATTGTTCCAATTACTGGTTGTAACCTTTTAACAATTCAATAGGTATGCAACATAAGTCATGACTGAAAAATAAATAAATAAATAAGATCAGAAGATTGTGTAGCTATAACGGGAAACAATTGATTAGAAGGCCTGTACAAATTTGTTAGTCAGCTTACGATAAATATTTTCAATCATCGTGAGGGCTGAGTACTACTCGCTCTGTCTGTATAACCAGTTTTTTTAGCAATAATCTAATCTACTACGGAACACTTCTGTGAAATACCCACACAACACATGTGTTCTAGATCCTAACTTGCACCTACTCATAGATTGCCGATGATGCCACTGGTGGGGCACATAATAGAAAATAAAAATTGTCATCCTACAGATCATGTTTCCATGATCATTATGAATATGCAAACAAGGTTAGATCCAATCATTACCATCTCCGAGTTGCAATGGAAGAAGAGTTGGTGAAGATCGCCCCCGAAGTTCCTTGAACCATCCGACGAACAGTTCCCTCAAACAAGAATCGAACGCATGACTCCTCTATGGTTTACCCACGTCGACACCTATCAGAGTAGAAGGGCGGGGGGTGGGGGGGGGGGGGGGGGAGAGGAGCAACTATGGTGGAGAATGCGAGAGAGGGAGAAGTGCATCCACGAGCATGAGCAACTTGTGTGCTTGGGGCTTCCTTCTCTCCCTCTATTTATAATAAGCTAGGAAGGGGCCAACTTGGAGAGAGGGGTAGCCTCCCCAAGGGGGCGCCCATCCAGGGCAGCCTCCAAGTGGTGCACCCCTCCCCAAACCCCAGGGCACCAACTAGTGGTTTGCCCACCAAGCCTAAGGGATGCGCCGCAATATTGGGCCCCCTAAGGCCCATGTGGCTGCCCCCAGTTGGGCCTTGCCATGGGAACAACCAATGGTGTCCCTGGAATAATTTTGGGAGGTTCTGAATAATTCTAGAACATTCCTATATCCTTTGGTGGTTATCTTAGGTCCTCGTTCTGTTCTATTTAAGAATTCTTCATCACCAGATTCTGACTCGTATATTTCATCTTCAGAGTCCATTGTCATTCCAACGTAAACACTAGACAGTCTGAACATTCTCTTCATGTTGGATTCGATCACGTCATGTGAATTGGAGTCAGTGACTGGTCTCGATGAAGAGGGAGTGTTGGGGTTGCCATTCTTCTTCATCAGCTTAGTATGACAGACTTACTCGCGCAAATCCTATAGAATTGAGAGATTTCCATCCTCTACTTAGTTTGACATCCATTTCACATGTTGGAAAATCAAATGTGTAGAAACCAAAGCGTTTGCATTTGAAGTAGGAGATATCAAGTGGAGGTAGTCGTCTTAATAAATCTAGCGCATTATCTTCTGAAGAACTTGTTAAACAAAGATAATGACGTATGAGGGCATTGAGGCGTTCTGTGAGAACCTCTAGATCTCTCGTGATGGCATTGATTCTCGTATTATTCTTCATTCGAGCTACCATAATCCGCTAGTATGTCTCCTACTTATTTCGAGGAAGAATCATCTTGACCTCCTTCCTTTCCCAAATCTTCTTCATGAATGTTCAACAATTTCATATCTTCGATTATTTGAAGATTCTCATAGTCAGTTGTCTCTCTTTTATGGTTGCAATTATGGAGTCAAAGAATCGTCAAGTGACTGAAGTAGTTTTCCAACCACATCATATGATCAGTAATATCTTCAACACCCTTTTGACGCAGCCTCTCAACAATGTTGCTGAGACGATTGGTGAGTTCCTTGGCACTTCCTTTTGTGAGGCTTCGGAAGTGAGTGAACATAGTTCGAAGCATATTAATGTGAGCATCATTTCGTGACTTGTTTTCTTCGTGAACATCTTCGATGCCATCCCAGATTTGCTTCGCAGCCTCGAGTCGTCTGAATCAAACGAAAACATTTTTGGAGATGTTGTTGCAAATGATATCTTTTGCCTGTGCGTTCAACTGAATGTTTCTTTCATTAGTGGGCGAGTAAGATTTGGGTGACTCAAGCGTATATCCATTTTTTTCAATCTGCCACATCAAAGTACTGATAGCCTTCAATCGGATCAACTTCTGTCTCCATAAGCGATAGTCATTCCCATCGAAGATAGAAAATCTCTCAGAGTGCATGTGATGTCCTACAAGCGACATAATCATAACTCCAAGGTGGTTAGACCTTTAATAAGCAGAGACAAGGAGACCTTGCTCTAATACCAATTGTTATGACCGGCAGTATATCGACCAGAGGGGGGTGAATGAGATTGCCCCCCACCCCCCTCCCCTCGATTGTTTACCGGGGAGGGTGCCAGGGGGATCGCCATTGGTCTATAGGCCCAATATACTCTTTTATTTTAATTTTAAATCACATGGACAGAAAATGTAATTTTTTTCTTGTGAAAAGCAGAGTAAAAAATGCAATGATATTAGAAAAAATGCCATGTACCTAAAAGAAGGCATCTCTTAATAATAAAAATGCCATCTCTTAATATAAAAGTGCCACCATTTTAAAATATGCCACCTCTTTAAATAAAACATGTCATCTCTTCATATAAAAATGAAATCTCTTAAAAATAAAAAATTCCATCTCTTAATAATAAAAATGCCATCTTTTAAGGGCGCCGCTATGCGTTTTCCGGTGGATGTATTAGAAACATCCGCCGCATGGAGCACCATTGGATGAGCGCCCTGACAGCCGTCCTGCCACAACCACTTAGTTTCGGAAACAGAATCCCCTCACCGTCGTCCTGCCACAGCTCTGCCCAGCGCGGCGGCAGTTGCCAGCACCGCCAAATCGTTGTCGCCAGCGCGCCGGGGAACTAGTCCTAGCCGTGCTCGCCGGAGTTGCTGCTCCTCCTCCATCTCAGCCCCGCGAGCAGCTGCTAGCTCCAATCGAGCCCGACGGCGGCGACCTCTCACGCCCGACGCTTCTTCGGCGTTTTCTGCAACTGGAGCTTTGTTTCTGAAACATGCCTCATGTTGTAATGTCTGACCACTCACTCTCTAATGTCGGGCGCTCCTACGGCGCTGCAACTCGGGCTAATTTTCTGAAACAAGACCCTTGTTGCAGAAAGAAAACCTTCACAACAGAAACATTTATTTTCTTTCTGAAACAAAAGATATGTTGCAGAAATATTTTGAAATAAGACCCTAGTTGCAGAAAAAAAACCTTCACCACCGATTCGTTTTTTCTTTCTTTCTGAAACTAGTCCCGTGTTGCAGAAATCAACTGAAACAAGACCCTTATTGTAAGAAAACGACTCATCGCGCGGGACTGCCTTATGGCCAGCGTGGCTGCTTGATCTGGATTGATCTAACGGCTACGCAAGCGGCGGACGCTCGCGCGCGCATCAGCCGGTTGAAGGTAAGCTTTTCCCATCTTTTAATACAAAACGACCATATCTTTAAATATAGAAATGCCATCTCTTAATAATTTAGGATGCCATCTCTTAATAATTTAGGATGCCACCTCTTAATAATTTAGGATGCCATCTCTTAATTAAGAAAAATGCCATCTCTTAATAATAGAGAAAATGACATCTCTTAATACAACACTGTCATCTGTTTACATATAAAATATGCAATCTCTTAAATCTTAATATAAAAATGTCATCTCTTATAATAATTTAAAATGCCATTTCTTAATACAAAACTGCCATCTTCTAATAAAAAGAATGTCATCTATTAATACAAAACTTTCATATATTTAAAATATAAAAAATGCCATCTCTTAAAATAAAAATGTCATGTGACATACTTCGAAAAATAATAAAACTGCCATGTTAACTTTTATAGAAAAATTGCGATGTACCTAAAAAGAAGCAGAAAAAAAGGAGGCCATGAGATTCAAATCCAGGTCTCCCACACGGAGGACCACGCCGCTAGCCACTGCAGTGGTGAGGTTTGTTTTGAAGAAGTGAAATGTTCGCTGCGTTTTGCCTTATATCGACCTAGTTCAAAATATGACCTAGCAGTTGCCTTACGCCGAGATTTGTGCAACAGTGAAAAGGGGGGTCGGTGTGAAATCCTCCACAGCTTTCGGTCACCAGACGCATGGCCGGTAATGGATCGATCTAAGCATTATATAATGTAGTGTGCACGTGGACGTAGTGTTGGTCAGTGAAGATTTTTTTTTTGCGGGATAATGTGGGTTTTATTCCTCAAAAACAGAATTACAGTCTGCTAGTACATCATGAGTAACGTTGTCTGGCACACGGCGCAACCAACAAGCGATGCTACCACCAGATCTTCCTATACTAGCTAAACTATGAGCAACTCTATTTTGATGACGCTCAATATTCAACGGAATAAACCCACGCGAGTCCAGAGTTTTCCTGGTCTCCAACATGAGATGACCGTATGCAGAACGGTCCAACGAATCATCAATCAATGCAGCAACAACGGTCGTGTTATCAGATTGGATCACAATTGGCAATTCTAACCGCTGTACACTCATAGACAATCCTTCAAGACTAGCGCTAATCTCTGCTTCAAGGGCATCTTTGCAGTTGAACAGGTACCGGTAAGCCGAGAAGATAACCTCCCCCTCGGAATCCCTAAGCACCATGCCGGACCCAGCTAGTCCTGTCTCCTTCACAATTGATCCATTCGTAGATAGTGCGACCCATCCCAGGGGAGGTTTTGGCCAGGGTGCACGTTTAGCACTAATAGGAGCCGGGATGGCCACCTGTTCATCCACGGTCATTTTTCCTTTAATGATATCCTTGATGTTGTACTTCTGGGCCTGATTGAAAGAAGATAAATAGCTGCATAAAAAGCCTTTTGTGATGTCAAGCGGTGGAGTGGCTTTATGGTGCAACTGGGCATTCCGTACAGACCGTATACGCCAAAGCAACATGATAATCTTTGCTCGTATCTTCTCTGTCCTATCCGCAAGCAGTGACATTAACCATTACGGCCCGTGTAGATTAACTCATCATTAGTTTCTAGGTACTACAGTTTTCGTGGCGATCGATCGATGGAGTAATTAAGCTCAATTAGTTGGTGACACTAGTAGGAAAATGGCCTATTGTCCTGGTTGGTGAGAGCCTTTTGTCCCGGTTCTTGAACCGGGACTAAAGGGTCGTTACTAATACCCTAGACCTTTAGTCCCGGTTCTAACACGAACCGGGACAGATGGGCCTCCACGTGGCCGGTGCGTCGAGCCCAGGCAGGAGGGCCTTTGGTCCCGGTTGGTGGCACCAACCAGGACCAAAAGGCATCCACGCGTCAGCATTTCAGGGGCTGGAGTTTTTGTTTTTTCTAAGGGGGGAGGGGGTTGGGGGTTTTGGGGGTTAATTTAGGTGTTGCATATATTGTGTTAGCTAGCTAATTAATAGAGAGAAGTGTCCTCTCTTATGTTCGTGCTTGGTCGACGCTACGTACTATACATAGAGAGGCCCTCGACACGCTAGCTAGTAAGAAAATGAAGAAAACCATTAAGTACAGAAGTTCGTCATGCATACCGAGAGAAGTGATCGATCGACATCTTCTTCTCTGAGAGATTGGTCGAACAACAAGTTTTCGTATTATCTATCCGATGCTACTGGCTACATACATATACAATATGTAAGATCTCTTACAATCCCCTAGAATTTGAAATCAACTTCCACATGGTATTCTCCGGCTTTATTGATGATGTGGTCAAGAAAGAATCCCGCCAATTCCTCTTGAATTGCTTTCATGCGATCTTATGGTAGGAGTTCATTCCGCATCCGCCACGTCTAATTTGAAGAAGGGGGCTAATACATATATATGAATGAAACCCAACAGAAATGATGGTGTAATAAAATGAAATTATGAATATTATTGCTTACGCACTTCATATTATCTTTTAGAGTAGCCCCGCTTATTTTTCAAAGTCGCGTTGTAGATGAACTCGCACACGTAGTATCCATAGTAATTATTCCCTTATTCCTGCCACAAGCACTTTACGAGAAATAGAGGTCAATCAAACTGATAATGAAGCATTATAAATGCATTGATGAAAGTATAGCTATGGAATCAACGGGAGATGCACGCAACTAGCTAGCCAGTAGTACTTACTTTCGGCTATGTATATCACAGATCCTTCGGCAGTCCCGGAGCTTCTGCGGTGAACTGTTTCCAAATCCTGCAAGACAAAGAAAATAATTATATTACTTGAGATATCAGGAAATGAACAAAAAGTTGCCGATATGGTGCGATAATGATCGATTGAACTTACTTGTTGAGCATTTTAGTCATGTCCGCATAGGTTTCAGGATCTTTTTGTCTCGAGTCAAAGACGGTTACTTGTCCCTGCTCAAGCTTAATCTCCAGAAGAACATAGTGGAAGCTGCGCACGCATGCATAACTCATCAATTACATTACTATAACCTCGCTCGAGTAATAAGGGAAACCGAATATGCACACGACAGTAACACTCTCTCGAAGTTGTAAGGAAAGAGTATGGTATCTTTGTTTTGATTTTTGATCAACGATTGTAGCAAGTTGGCCTCGGCCTCTTCGGCGTGCTTTTTAACCTGAATTTCATCTATGATATTTGTGTTAATGAACCCAATATCATATATTTCTTGTTTTCTACACTCGACGATCTTCAATCTGCATAATATAGTGATGGTAATTAATTATAAATACATGCAATAAAAGAGCTGAGCTATATATAGAGACTTAATGACAGAAATAGTACTTACAGACAGTAGCAAAAGACCGTTAATTTATTGAGGGCCTTTTGATTGAAGAAATCGAAGAACTCCTCAAATGGAACAGGCAACAGATCAGTTCCAACGAGGTCGTCCTCCTCTTTAATTCTCAGATACAAAGTATTCGTCCCCCCAGACTCTCTGCAGGTTTTCATGTACCAATTATGGAATCTTCGCATCATTGTTGTTAGGGATTTTGCATCTTTGACGAGAGGCTTCCCGTACTCGTATCTGTGTTCGTCCACCTCCATGAAATTGAAATTTACATCGTCAGGCAGGTAATCTGCAAGATTGCCATAACCGGGCACCGTCCCCGGAGCATTAGCGATGATGTCGCGCTAGACACATTGAGCGGGGGGCACGATTGATTTTCTTGTTCGCCGAGCTGGGCAATTTTTTTCGCAGCTGCTCATTCTTTTAACCTTTGATCACTGACAGTACTTCCCGACCGCTCCGCTTCGAGATATGTCTATTCAGTAATGCGCTCATAGTTGGTTCTCGGCGGAGACTTTGGTGGTTTCCTCAGGGCATCGATAGTGCGCTTTGCTTTCACCCGATCTACCTTCTCCTCCAGAGGTGGATGTCTCTTTGCTTTCAACCCTTTAAAGAAGTCCTCCACTTCGGTCCGCACGATCTTTGCGTTTTCCTCCTTGGTCCTCTCGTACGGTAACTTCTCTAGAGGCTTGAGAGAAGGACTGTATTTGTATTGCTTCCCGCCTCTGCTGGCTGTACTGCTAGACGTTGGAGCAGACGGAGCGGCTACGGCGTCTGTCTTCTTTCGTGCTTGCTTACGAGGCAGAGGAGAAGGACTACGATGCGCCGGAGCATCCGGGGCGGCGGCGGGTCTCTTCCGCCTTTGCTGGCGAGGCGGAGAAGGAGGAGGCTGCTTGCTGCTCGGGCGCGCCGGCACAGGCGGAGAAGGAGGCGGAGTGCCGCCACGCACCGGAGAAGGAGGTTGGGTGCCCTGATCGTCCCTCGCCGGAGGAGGAGGCGGTGGAGGAGGCGGAGTGCCCTAACTCAGCGGCGGAGGAGGAGGAGGCGTCCAGTTCAGAAGCTTGATGAACTCCTTCCGCCATAGGCATGGAGTCTTCAGAGCAGAACCCAGCCGAGAGTCCCTGTCGGTGTCAAAACCGGCGGATCTCGGGTAGGGGGTCCCGAACTGTGCGTCTAGGCGGATGGTAATAGGAGACAAGGGACATGACGTTTTACCCAGGTTCGGGCCCTCTTGATGGAGGTAAAACCCTACGTCCTGCTAGATTAATATTGATAATGTGTGTTACAAGAGTGGATCTACCACGAGATCAAAGAGGCTAAACCCTAGAAGCTAGCCTATGGTATGATTGTTGTTCGTCCTACGGACTAAAACCCTCCGGTTTATATAGACACCGAATAGGGTTAGGGTTACACATATTCGGTTACAATGGTAGGAGATCTACATATCCGTATCGCCAAGCTTGCTTTCCACGCCAAGGAAAGTCCCATCCGGACACGGGACGAAGTCTTCAATCTTGTATCTTCATAGTCTTGGAGTCCGGCCGATGATGATAGTTCGGCTATCCGGACACCCCTAGTCCGGAACTCCCTCGGTAGCCCCGAACCAGGCTTCAATGACGACGAGTCCGCGCCAGTATATTGTCTTCGGCATTGCAAGGCGGGTTCTTCCTCCGAATAATTTATAGAAGATTGTGAACACCAGGATAGTGTCGGCTCTTCAAAAATAAATTCCACATACCACCGTAGAGAATAATATTACACAAGATCAATCTGCTGACATATTTTGTGGCGTGGACGTCGCACCACTACCAAGCCTTTATTCAAATTGTTTTACTTGTTCCACCTCGGTAGCGTTTAGCGAAGCGGTTTCCTTGGCACGTCTTGTCGAAGCAGAGATCGTGTTCCCTTTATTCCGGGATTCCCATCAATACGGACGTGGGTAACCCAACCGCGCCATTGGTTGCGGCGCTTGGGAGATAAGCGAGTTTTACCAGGCCGGTGGGGACACATGTTTTTGTCCGCCCATATAAGGGGATAAGGATCCAACCCCTTTTACCTGCGCCTTCTTCCTCCTTGGCTTATACATCTCCGCGAACTCGAGCTCCAGCGCCCAAGTCCGCACTTCTCACCTCAACCTTCTCCAACTATGTCCGGAGAGGGAGGCAAGTGGATGGCCTCCTCCGTCACGGAGGGGCAGATCCAGAAGCTGCCCGACGCCGGATATCTGTCCAGCAACATCGCGCATCGGCTCTCCGACGAGGGAGAGCTTGTTCCCAACCCCAGGCCCCATGAGAGGGTAGTATTTCTTCCCCATTTCCTCCGTGGACTGGGCTTCCCGCTTCATCCCTTTGTCCGGGGGCTCATGTTCTACTACGGCCTAGATTTCCATGATCTGGCCCCGAATTTTATCCTCACTATCTCGGCGTTTATCGTGGTATGCGACATTCCTCGCATCCAGCCCCGCCCGACTTGTGGCTCAAGACCTTCAGTGTCAAGCCGAAGGTTGTGAAGGGCAGCCAAGCGGAGTGCGTAGGCGCCATGGTGGGCAGGATGTCCCACGTTACGTGGCTGGAGGGTACTTTCGTGGAAACCATCAATGGGTGGCAATCGGGGTGGTTCTACATCACCGAGCCGCGTGACCCTGATTGGGCAGCGGCCCCCGAATTTAGATCTGGTATTCCCACGGCTCTCCTCACGGAAAGAGAGTGGCCGAATTTGGGGGGATTCGGAGGAGCTGACCGGACTCCAAGCCTGTATCCAGAAGCTGGTGGACAAGAAGATCAAGCTCGTCAACGTAGTCCAGGTCATGCTCATCCGCAGGATTCTCCCGTGCCAGCGACGGGGCTTTAATATGTGGGAGTTTGATCCGGCGCAGCACCAGAAACTGAGCGGGCTCTTCGACACTACGTACGAAGATGTCTGGAAGGTGCTGTTCTAAGGCGCCGAAGCTCCCGCATCCGCTATCGAAGATCGCGGATTCTGCTCGCAGTGTCCAGCTGACGAGGTAAGTGATTTCACCACTTGTTTTCCATTGTTTGGCTCTATGCGGGATCTAAACTCCCCTTGCCTTTGATAGGAATGGCTGGCGAAGGCCGAACAGATTACCTGTCCGGCCCCATTGCCAGAGGACCCAGCGGACGCCCGCCTAACGGGGCTGCTGGCTCTGGCACCCCACGTGGTGCCGGAGAAGAAGGCCAAGAAGATGGCCACGGGGACTCGGAAGAGTTCCCGTTTTCAGGTGCTATCGGATGATGAATCCGAGGCCGACTCCTCCCACCAAGGTGAGGGGGAGAAGAAGAAAGCCTCTCCCCGGTGAAGAGGAAAAAAGGAAGGCCTCCCCAACAAGGGAGGCGAAGGGTCCAAGAAGGAAAAACTCTTCCTCCGGACTGCTCGCTTGGCCTTGATGTGACAGCAGCGACTGGCATCCAAGGGCCAAGCCCCTGGCGAGATCGTAAGTATCCGGATACCCGAATAACCTCAAGGTTTTTATTTTCGCCACATAACGTCTTTCTAATGCCGCATACAACCCTGCAGTCCGCCCAAGGATGATCTTCCCGTTTCATCGAGCGGGTCCTTGGGTGCGTCGGATATAGATTCCTTCGACTGCCTCCACCCCGTGCAGCAGACGGCGCCGAGGTGGGATCCCAGAAAAGGATCCACCGGAGGGAGGCCCGAAGGTGTCGAGGACACCCTCCCGGACTGTGCACGGACTCAGCCGGAGGCCGCGGTGGCTCCGAGTCCGTGGCGACCCCTTGAAAGAAGGGCAAGACCGAGACGCCGGCTGCCTCCGTCCAACCGGAGGTGCCGGATAATTCTTTGCCGGCGCTCAATGGCGCCTCCATCGAAGAACACCGCCTTTATTATGAGTGCGGTGATTGAAAGTGCAGCTCGCCAAGAGCGGGCTGACCGAAGCCTGCAATAGCCTTCTAACAGGCTTTGAGGTAAGAATTTCAATATATGTAAAATGGTACCGCATAGACAGTAGCCCCTGATGCTCAGTTCGGTGTTCGGAAAGAAAAGCCGGACTGAGGATCTTTAGAAAGATAAACGCAGGAGTCATAAAAATATGTCAATATGGGATTGCAGGCTGTGCTGCTGACCTCCGCCGCACTGACTGCGGAGGTCAATACTTTGAAGAAAAACCTCGAGCGGTCCGAGAAAGAGCTCGGCCATGCCAAGAAGCAGCTTGAGGAAAAAGAAGGTGAGTAATACCTTATGAAAATTGTACCTTACAGAAAAGGATTTGGTTGCAAGAAAATTGACAAGGATAACGTGGGTCTTGTAGGGGCCGCTACCGAGGTGGCGACCAAGGAGGCGGCGGTGGCAGCGGCCGGCGTAATGCGGCCGCAGAACGCACCGAGCGAGAGAAGCAGGAGGCGCGGGTGGCGGAGGTACAGCAAGAGCTCCAGGATCTCGTGAAAAAACATGAGAACTTGGAGCGCGACTCGAAGACTCGAGAGTCTGAGCTTGCAACGACTCTTGAGAGTGCCAAAACCGCTAAGGCCGAAGCCTACAAGGCCCTCCAGGAGATTGAAGCGGTGAAGAAAATAGCAGCAGGTAAGGCATTTTTCATGCGAGTAAGCATGTGAGTGCTAATTACCTGTTGCTTACCCGAATTCGGAGCTCTCGAGGCGTTCGCAGAGCTTCCTCATGGCGTGTCCGATGCTGCCGCATTCTACCGGGCCGAGGAGGGAGCTCGACGGAGAAGGTCTTCTGGTCTCGGTATCTTTGAGGCGGACATCCGTGCCCTTAGCGATCAGCTGAAGCAGCTGGTCGAGCTCCACAAGGCGGCTGAACATGCCATGAAGGGCCTCATTGTTCGGCTGTGGCCTAAGGAGGCCATGCCTGGGAGCTACTTCGGCCTGGTGCGGCGGCTCGTGGATGCGTGCCCGTGGGTTGAAGTTATCAAGCATTCCGCTTGTATCAAGGGTGCCCGTCGGGCCCTTGCCCGCGCAAAAGGTGCACTTTGGGGCAAGATGGATGCCAGAAGCTTGTGACGGACCCGCCACGGAGGGCAAGGAGCATCATGCGCCCGAGATGTATTATAAGAGTGTCTTTGAAGGGCGCCCGCACTATTGCGGGTGAGTGCTCCAAAGATGTAATATTTGAGTAGACTCACATTTTGTTATCATGTGCGCTGAAAACTTAGTTCATATGCGCTAAGCAACGCTTGTTAATTTAAAATATTACCTTCTGTGCGGCTGTTTATCAAATCTGAGAGATGGCAAGTCGTCGGCTTGACCCCCATGCCACAGTGCTGGGGTGTTCGGGATAAACTTGAGCGCTCTTGTTCCCATTTTTGGGTCCATCTAGGGAGGCGCTCAACACAGCGAACAAGGCAACCGGACTTATAATGCTTGAACACTCTCACTTAGCCATAGAATTCTATAATTTTAAATTTGGTGAAGCCCTAGTCTTCGGAAGGCGAATTTGGGGCGCTATCACGCCTTGGCGGACAGTATCCGGCTCCTCGCTCAAGCGGCATAAGTCTTTAAGGACTACTTAAAAACCTCTCGAACAGCGACCGGTCTCTCGCCTCATCATGACGGTCAGTTTAGCTTTCTCCATTGAGGCGTTAACCCGGCCGAGTGGGGCAGAATCGCATGATGGTTCTCCGGTGCTACCTTAGCCGATATAACGGAACATAAGGTACCAAAACACGGGAGCCGGGCAAACCCAACTATTGACCCAAGACATGATTCGGAGCCGATGCATATAGTGCTATAAGTTCGGGGTGCCGCACTTGTGAAAGTGTGCAGACTCATCACACCATAACGCGGGAAACATAAGCCCGTGGTGTATAGGATGCAACATGTCATGAATGAACATATGTATGAAAAAGAAATGCAATTATAAGAAAAAAGGTGCTGCATTGTTTTATTCAATAAGTGCTGCTACAAATGCAGAACGATACAAATAGTGCGATAAGCAAGGTAGGAGACTGTTAAACATGTCCCCCTTCCAGGGGTAGGCTGCAGATTGGTATATGAAAATGCTCGTAATGGAGACCACCTGTATATTCGTTGTAGCCTTTATCCTTCCCTGGCTGTTGCATCGTGAGTTCGGCAGGTCTGCTGCCGGACAGGGCTTCTAACAAACGGAGTCCTGTGGGTAAAAAGTAGAAGGTAAAAAGAAAAGAAAAAGGAACGACACTTGAGAGCCCCTGGTGTGGTTGAGCCGCAGTCTGGGTTTATCGTGGTCGTGCCCCTCCCCATGCCCATGGTATCTTCGTGAGCGTAATGGTGTATGCGGGCGACCTGCTTTTGACGCTTTCGCAGGAGTTGGGGTTGGGGCCGCTATCGCTGGCGTGTTCGGAATGTGCCGGTGGTCTTGTTGTAAGTTACTCGGGCGCTTGGCTGTCTCCGGCCGTTTAACGGCCGGATTCGATAATTGCCTTAAGAGGCTGCATTGCACTTCTGCCGCGAGAGCCGCTGTATGTTCCTCCGTGCGGAGAGAACGTTCAGTGATTCCTTTTTCCGTAATGACTCCTCGAGGGCCTGGCATCTTGAGCTTGAGGTATGCATAGTGTGGCACCGCGTTGAACTTTGCAAACGCGGTACGTCCGAGCAAGGCATGATAGCCGCTGTGGAACGGGACTATGTCGAAGATTAACTCCTCGCTTCGGAAGTTATCCGGGGATCCGAAGACCACTTCCAGTGTAATTGAGCCTGTACAATTGGCTTCTACACCTGGTATGACGCCTTTAAAGGTCGTTTTTGTAGGTTTAATCCTTGAGGGGTCTATGGCCATCTTGCGACCTTTGTATCCCGGTAAAGCAGGTTCAGGCTCTTGCCGCCGTCCATCGGGACTACGGTTAGGTGAAATCCATCGACGATTGGATCTAGGACGGTCTGGCGAATCCGCCGTGGCGGATCTTTGGTGGGGTGGTCCTTCGGTCAAAAGTGATCGGGCAGGAGGACCATGGATTGAACTTGGGGCAATTGGCTCCATCGGCGTGAGACATCCACGAGTGCATGCTTCCGCTCCCTTTTGGGTATGTGGGTTGCGTATATCATGTTCACCGTCCGCTTTTGTGGGGAAACCCTTCTGTCCTCTATTGTTCGGCGGTTGGGTCTCGTCCTCGTCATCGCTATGCAGCCCCTTGTCATTGTTTTCGGCAATTAACTTGCCTGCCTGCTTGAATACCCAACAGTCCCTATTGGTGTGGTTAGCTGGCTTTTCGGGGGTGCCGTGTATCTGGCACAAGCGGTCGAGTATTCGGTCCAAATTGGACGGACCCGGAGTAGTTCGTTTGAATGGCTTTTTCCGCTGACCGGGTTTAGAGCCTTTGAATCCGGCATTGACTGCCGTATCCTCAATATTGTCACCGTTAGTGCGGCGTTTGTTTTTGTTACGACGCGGCCTGCCGGTTTGGTCCTTGAAGTCCGGACTGCCAGAATTTTTGCTGAGGTTGTTGCTGCGTGCTAGCCAGCTGTCCTCACCCGCGCAGAAGCGGGTCATGAGTGATTTTAGGGCTGCCATGGATTTCGGCTTTTCCTGTCCTAGGTGCCGGGCAAGCCACTCGTCGCGGATGTTATGCTTGAAGGCCGCGAGGGCCTCCGCATCCGGATAGTCGACGATTTGGTTTTTCTTGGTTAAGAACCGTGCCTGTAATTGTCCGCCGATTCGTCTGGCTGCTGAATTATGTGGCTTAGGTCATCGGCGTCTGGTGGTCGCACATAAGTGCCCTGGAAGTTATCGAGGAATGCGGCTTCCAGGTCCTCCCAGCTCCCAATTGACTCTGTTGGCAAGCTGTTGAGCCAATGCCGGGCTGGTCCTTTAAGCTTGAGGGGGAGGTATTTGATGGCGTGAAGATCGTCACCGCGGGCCATGTGGATGTGAAGGTGATAGTCTTCAATCCAAACCGCGGGGTCTGTTGTGCCGTCATAGGATTCAATATTGACGGGTTTAAACCCTTCAGGGATTTGATGATCCATTACTTCGTCTGTGAAGCATAGTGGGTGTGCGGCGCCTCTGTACTGGGCGATATCACGACGGAGCTCAAAAGAGCTTGATCTTGTTCGGCCCGGCCGGACTTACTGTGTCCGGCGCGACGGTTGTCGTCACGTACCGTGGGGCGCCCACGCGATCCATAGATCGATCTTGATTGTCTTGCCGTGTCCTCCAATATATCTCGCGGTCGGGCGTTCCCCTTTGGCCAAGTGCTTTTTGAGTGATGCCGAGTGCGGTTCTAGTGAAGGGCCTAGAGGCCTCTCTGTCATGACCACGGGGTGGTCGGTCAGCCGTATTGTCTCCTGGTGATGCGGGTTCGTAAGCCTCCTCCTCTAATCGGGGAGTAGCTTGCGTTTAGGGTAGCTTTTGGAGGGGCGTTTGAGCTCATGCTCTTCGGCCGCGAGGACTTCGGTCCATCTGTCGGCTAGCAGATCCTGATCAGCTCTAAGCTGTTGCTGCTTTTTCTTTAGGCTGTTCGCCGTGGCCATAAGCCTGCGTCTAAAACGCTCTTGTTCGACGGGATTCTCGGGCACGACGAATTCATCGTCGTCGAGGCTTGCTTCATCTTGGAGGGAGGCATATAATCCTCTACCTCTTCTCGCCGCTCTCTCTTGAGGGCTGGCGTCTTCATCCTCTGCGATGGATCTTGCTAGAGTGGATTGTCTTGGCGTTGTCCGGTGTATTGTTATCTCCGGTGCCGGAATCTTCATTCTTGCTGTGGCGGGATTTAGAGCGGCGCCCGACGCCGGCGCTTGGGCTGCTTCTTGGAGGGGCCATCCTCCGTTGTTCCATCGCCGTTCCCATCTTTTGGGATGTCCACCATATATATGTCGTATGACGAGGTGGCCTTCCAGTGCCCTGTAGGCGCTGGGTCTTGGTCGTCTCCGGCATCGTCGTCCATACCGTCGATGTCTTCGGAGTCGTAGTCTAGCATGTCGGTTAGATCGTCGACAGCGGCTACCAAGTGGGTGGTGGGTGGGCGTTGAATTTCTTCGTCGTCCGTATCCCAACCTTCCTGTCCGTAATCCGGCCAGGGCTCTCCGGATAAAGAGAGAGACTTTAGTGAATTCAGGATGTCGCCAAAGGGCGAGTCTTTGAAAGATGTCCGCGATGAACTCCATGACGGGCGCCCAATCGGATTCGATTGGCAAGGGCGTGGAGGGTTCGGAGTCCGGAGAGGAGTCCGGCACCCTGGAGTCGGAGTCTTTGCAAAGGACAGGGATGGTGTTCGGCTCGATCGCCGTAGAGATTGTAGCCCCCAAGGCAGTGTCCTCGGTCGGGGAATCCGGCTCCGGATTAAGGGCCGGAGCGGATACTGGTGCGGCCTCCAGGGCACTGTTCGGCTGCAGAGCTAGATCATGCCCATCGAGACAGTGCGGCACGCTTGGCTGCGGCTCGAATCCGTCGAAGATCAAGTCTCCGCGGATATCAGCCGTATAGTTTAGACTTCCAAACCTGACCTGGTGGCCAGGGGCGTAGCTTTCGATCTGCTCCGGATGGCTGCGAATTGGCCCATGCAAAGCTGCCGAACACAAAGATCTGTCTGGGGAGAAAAGTCTCACCCTAGACCGCGTCGTTGTTGATGATCGGAAGAGCCATCGGGCCTGTCGGTGACGACACAGAGGAACTCTCAATGAAAGCACCAATGTCGGTGTCAAAACCGGCGGATCTCGGGTAGGGGTCCCGAACTGTGCGTCTAGGCGGATGGTAACAGGAAACAAGGGACACGACGTTTTACCCAGGTTCGGGCCCTCTTGATGGAGGTAAAACCCTACGTCCTGCTAGATTAATATTGATAATGTGTGTTACAAGAGTGGATCTACCATGAGATCAAAGAGGCTAAACCCTAGAAGCTAGCCTATGGTATGATTGTTGTTCGTCCTACGGACTAAAACCCTCCGGTTTATATAGACACCGGATAGGGTTAGGGTTACAGAGTCGGTTACAATGGTAGGAGATCTACATATCCGTATCGCCAAGCTTGCCTTCCACGCCAAGGAAAGTCCCATCCGGACACGGGACGAAGTCTTCAATCTTGTATTTTCATAGTCTTGGAGTCCGGCCGATGATGATAGTTCGGCTATCCGGACACCCCCTAGTCCGGAACTCCCTCACTCCCCTTCACCGGTAGGGTGGTCAAGCTGGAGGTCCTCAAATCCCTCCGTTATTTCGTCCACCGTCACTCTAGCATATCCTTCTGGAATCGGACGGCAGTGAAAAGTTGCGCCGGGTTCAGACGGTCGAACTTGGCCGACAGCCGCCTTGACTTTTAAGTTCTGCCATTGCGTCATAAGGTGGCAATTTTGAGACTCCGTGATAAAATCCATGGGATAGCTTGCAGGAGCCGTCAAGACATGCTCTGGCTGAAGCAGCTTGGTGGAAGCCATGCTGCTTCTCCGCTGAGATGGCAGGGTAGCTTCGAGGGAAGCTTTGGCAGGTCGTTTGCTACGATCTGCTTCTCGTTCCTCTAGCCCGTGTACCCTTTCGTGCAGCGCGTGCAGTTGCCTATGCTCCACTTTCTTCCTCCTCTCCTGGGTTTCGTAACCCCCTGCGTCCGAAAAACCAACCTTCCACGGAATGGAGCCTGGCGTGCCTCGTGTCCGTCCAGGGTGCTCAGGATTCCCGAGGGCCATTGTGAGCTCGTCGTTCTCCCTGTCTGGAACGAACGTCCCTTGCTGCGCTGCATTGATATAGTGTCGAAGCCTCTTGACTGGGATTTTCAATTGCTCGTCCGTCCAACGGCACTTCACAATCTGAGGTCCAAGGTTCCGCCACCGTGAAGAACCAAGTCCAAAGCAGTCTGGCAGTTCATTGTCTGGTTCGATCCCTTTATCAAGCAGATCATTCTCAGCCTTGGCCCACTTAGGCCGGGCTTTGAGGTAGCCACCTGACCCCGTGCGATGGTGAAACTTCTTCTTCGCGGCATTTTGCTTGTTTGTCGCCGACATCTTCGTACTCTTTTCTGGTGTCTTGTGGGCCACAAATGCGGGCCAGTGATCTCTGATCTTCTCATATTTGCCGATGAACTCTGGTGTCTCTTCTTTGTCGACAAACTTTTTCAGCTCTTTCCTCCACCTCCTGAATAGGCCTGCCATCTTCTTAAGAGCAATAGACTTGATTAATTTCTCTATAACTGGCTTCTCCAGATCCTCCTCTGGCGGTATGGTGAAATTTACCTTCAGCTCAGCCCAAAGATCATTTTTCTGCATATCATTGACATAAGACACCTCAGGGTCTTCGTTCTTAGGCTTATACCATTGGTGGATGCTGATCGGGATCTTGTCCCTAACAAGAACCCCGTGACCGAGCAGCAAATGCGTTCTTTGTCCGGATGGGTTCAATCGGTTCTCCGTCATGGCGATTGCTGTGATCTCAAACCTTTCATCCGAGCTCAACTTTTCTTGGGCCTCGTCTCCTTACGAAGTTGTGCTCGATCCGGAGGGCTAGAAAAAGAAGAAAGACGAGAGTTAATTAATATGTGTACATATACCAAAACAATGAATGCAGCAATTAGCTAGTCAACACAGGCTTAACTAATATATATACCGGCGGACTCGGTTCGGTCACCGGAGCCGTCATCACGGTCTCCTTCTTGCAGCGTCATTGGGTCACCGGAGCCGTCCTCACGGTCTCCTTCTTGCACCGACATTGGGTCAAAGGAGCCATCATATTCATAGCCTGCTTCTTCACCCTGACCTTCCAGACCATCGGTGTCGTTCAGAAACGATAAGACGGCATCACTTCCTTATGCGATTATGTCCCCCAACATCGCTTTTGTTGCTTCGTCTCGGGGGGTGTCCATAGTTTGTACAAATATTTACAACATGGCAATTATTATTCAAACATGACATATATGGATATATTAGTGGCAAACATAGAACTAGCTAGCTAATCACAGTAAGGAATCATATTAATTAGTGGCCTCCATGCTGCTTCTCTAGGGTTTGGGGTGGCCTCGACAACGCTTCAAGGGGGTAATATCGACAACGACGAGATACATACACGGGAAGATAATGTTATCGGGGAGGGGGTATATCGACCCCCACCCCCCCCACGTGTTGAAGTTATCGGGAGGGGGTATATCGACCCCCCCACGTGTTGAAGTTATCTGGAGGGGGTATATCGACCCCCCTTGTGTTGAGGTTATCGGGAGGGGGTATATCGACCCCCCCTACGTGTTGAAGTTATCGGGAGTTTATATCGACACGACATACGTACATTGGAAAATAATATTATCAGGAAGGGGGTATATCGACCCCCCCCCCCCTCGTGTTGAAGTTATCGGGAGGGGTATATGGACGACGACAGACCCGATAAAACATAAGAAAACGAAGAAGAAATAAAAAGAGGAGAAGAAGAAAGGAATAGAGGAGATGATCGAAGAAAAAAAGAAGAAAAAAAGAGGAGAAGAAGAAAGGAATAGAGGAGAAGAAGAAAAAATAGAATTTTTCAATTTTTTCTTCTTCTCCTCTATTCCTTTCTTCTTCTCCTCTTCCTTTTCTTATTTTTTCTTCTTCTTATTTCCTTTTTCCTCTCATTCTTTTTCTTCTTCTTCCTTCTTAAAAATACATGAAGTAGTATTACTTGTTTTTTAAAATAATGTTCAAATATAAATTTTAGAAAAAAAGTAAAGGTTTTTCCTAATTCATTGTTCATATGAATATACAAACATTGCATATTTACAATAATTAATATCGCCAAAAAAATCTATGAACAGAAAAAATACTATTTTTTTCTAAAAATCTATCTTTTGCATATATACATGAACATATATATACACAGAGAACATATATACATACATATATACATTTTTATAAAAAATGCAAAAAATAAAAAATCTAAAAAAAGGACATATAAACAGATATACACACATACATATACTCATACATATAAATATAATCAGGAATAAAACATCTATATATGTGCAAAAAAAAACAGGGGGAAGAGGGGGGCGGTGCCGACCCTGACCAAAGGGAGAGGTGCTGCGTGGTCGGGTGTTGGAAATATGCCCTAGAGGCAATAATAAAAGCATTATTATTATATTTCCTTGTTCATGATAATTGTCTTTTATTCATGCTATAATTGTATTATCCGGAAATCGTAATACATGTGTGAATGCATAGACCTGTCGTCCCTAGTAAGCCTCTAGTTGACTAGCTTGTTGGTCAACAGATAGTCATGGTTTCCTAACTATGGACATCAGATGTCATGGACAACGGGATCACGTCATTAGGAGAATGACGTGATGGACAAGACCCAATCCTAAGCATAGCACAAGATCGTGTAGTTCGTTTTGCTAGAGCTTTCTCAATGTCAAGTATCTATTCCTTAGACCATGAGATCGTGTAACTCCCGGATACCGTAGGAGTGCTTTGGGTGTACCAAAGCGTTACAACGTAATCGGGTGACTATAAAGGTGCATTACGGTATCTCCGAAAGTGTACATTGGGTTGACACGGATCGAGGCGAGATTTGTCACTCCGTGTTACGGAGAGGTATCACTGGGCCCACTCGGTAGTGCATCATCATAATGAGCTCAAGGTGACCAAGTGTCTGGTCACGGGATCATGCATTACGGTACGAGTAAAGTGACTTGCCAGTAACGAGACTGAACGAGGTATTGGGATACCGACGATCGAGTCTCGGGCAAGTAACATACCGTCTGACAAAGGGAATGGTATACGGGGGTTGCTTGAATCCTCGACATCGTGGTTCATCCGATGACATCATCGAGGAGCATGTGGGAGCCAACATGGGTATCCAGATCCCGCTGTTGGTTATTAACCTGAGAGCGTCTCGGTCATATGCGCATGTCTCCCGAACCAGTAGGGTCTACACACTTAAGGTTCGGTGGCGCTAGGTTTATTAGGAAGACTTGTATGTGATTACGAATGTTGTTCGAGTCCGGATGAGATCCCGGACGTCACGAGGAGTTCGGAATAGTCCGGAGGTAAAGATTTATATATGGGAAGTTGTCAAACGGACACCGGAAAGTTTCGGGGGCATACCGGTATTGTACCGGGGCCACCGGAAGGGTTCCGGGGGTCCACCGGGAGGGGCCACCCCTCCCGGGGGGCCACTTGGGCTGCGTGGGAAGGGGCCAGCCCCTGGTGGGCTGGGCGCACCCCCTCCCCTTGGGCCCTTGCGCCTAGGGTTGAGGGGGGGAACCCTAGATGGGCCCCTTGCTTGGGGGGCAAGTCCCCCCTCCCCTTGGCCGCCGCCTCTTGATGCATCTAGAAGGGCGGCCCCTCTCCCTCCCCTATAAATAGAGGGGTGAGGGAGGGCTGCACACCAAGCCAAGGCGCAGCCCTCCCTCCCCAACACCTCTCCTCCTCCGTACGTGCTTGGCGAAGCCCTGTCGGAGTACTGCTGCACCAACAAGACCACGCCGTCGTGCTGCCGTTTGAGCTGTCTTCCTCAACCTCTCCTTCCTCCTTGCTGGATCAAGACGGAGGAGACGTCGTCCGTACCGTATGTGTATTGAACGCGGAGGTGCTGTACGTTCAGCACTTGGTCATCGGTGATCCGAATCACGGCGAGTACGACTCCGTCATCACCATCCCCTTGAACGCTTCCTTTTCGATCTACAAGTGGTATGTAGATGCAAACTCTCCCCTGACTCGTTGCTTAGATGAACTCATAGATGGATCTTGGTGAAACTGTAGGAAAAAATTTTAATTTTCTGCAACGTTCCCCAACAGTGGCATCATGAGCTAGGTCTATGCGTAGTTCTCTAATGCACGAGTAGAACACAATTATGTTGTGGGCGTAGATCTTGTCAACTTGCTTGCCGCTACTAGTCTTATCTTGCTTCAGCGGTATTGTGGGATGAAGCGGCCCGGACCAACCTTACACGTACGCTTACGTGAGACCGGTTCCACCGAGTAACATGCACTAGTTGCATAAGGTGGCTGGCGGGTGTCTGTCTCTCCCACTTTAGTTGAAGTGGATTCGATGAAAAGGGTCCTTATGAAGGGTAAATAGAAGTTGACAAAATCACGTTGTGGTTATTCGTAGGTAAGAAACCGTTCTTGCTAGAACCCAATTGCAGCCACGTAAAAGATGCAACAACAATTAGAGGACGTCTAACTTGTTTTTGCAGCAATTGTCATGTGATGTGATATGGCGGAAGTTGTGATGAATGATGAATGATATATTGTGATGTATGAGATCATGTTCTTGTAATAGGAATCACGACTTGCATGTCGATGAGTATGACAACGGCAGGAGCCATAGGAGTTGTCCTTATTTTTGTATGACCTGCGTGTCATTGAAAAACGCCATGTAAACTACTTTACTTTATTACTAAACACGTTAGTCATAGAAGTAGAAGTAGTCGTTGGCGTGACAACTTAATGAAGACAAAATGATGGAGATCATGATGATGGAGATCATGGTGTCATGCCGGTGACAAGTTGATCATGGAGCCTCGTAGATGAAGATCAAAGGAGCTATATGATATTGGCCATATCATGTCACTACCTAATATAATTGCATGTGATGTTTATTATGTTTTATGCATCTTGTTTACTTAGAACGACGGTAGTAAATAAGATGATCCCTTACAACAATTTCAAGAAGTGTTCTCCCCTAACTGTGCACCGTTGCTAAAGTTAAATCGTTTGAAGCACCACGTGATGATCGGGTGTGATAGATCCTCACGTTCATATACAACGGGTGTAAGATAGTTTTACACATGCAAAACACTTAGGGTTAACTTGACGAGCCTAGCATGTACAGACATGGCCTCGGAACACGGAGACCGAAAGGTCGAACACGAGTCGTATAGAAGATACGATAATCATGAGAATGTTCACCGACGATGACTAGTCCGTCTCACGTGATGATCGGACACGGCCTAGTCGACTCGGATCGTGTAACACTTAGATGACTAGAGGGATGTCAAATCTGAGTGGGAGTTCATTCAATAATTTGATTAAGATGAACTTAATTATCATGAACTTAGTCTAAAACTTTTGAAAAATATGTCTTGTAGATCAAATGGCCAATGCTCATGTCAACATGAACTTCAACGTTCCTAGAGAAAACCAAGCTGAAAGATGATGGCAGCAACTATACGGACTGGGTCCGGAACACGAGGATCATCCTCATAGCTGCCAAGAAGGCATATGTCCTAGAAGCACCGCTAGGTAACCCACCTGCTCTCCCAAAGCACGCGCAAGACGATTTGAGCGTTTGGCGAGCACGCGTCTTGATGATTACTCCCTCGTTCGGTGCGGCATGCTATACAACTTAGAACCGGGGCTCCAAAAGCGTTTTGAGCATCACGGAGCATATGAGATGTTCGAGGAGCTGAAACTAGTTTTCCAAGCTCACGCCGGTCGAGAGATATGGCGTCTCGACAAGTTCTATAGTTGTAAGATGGAGGAAAATAGTTACGTCGGTGAGCATATACTCGAGAATATGCAGGTTGCACAACCGCATGACCCAGCTGAATATTAACCTCCACGATGAGGCGGTCATTGACAGAATCCTTGATCGCTCCCACCAAGCTACAAGAGCTTTGAGATGAACTACAATATGCAGGGGATGGTGAAGACCATTCCTGAAGTATTTTCAATGCTGAAGTCAGCAGAGGTTGAGATCAAGAAAGAACATCAAGTGTTGATGGTCAATAAGACCACTAAGTTCAAGAAGGGCAAGGGCAAAAAGAACTTCAAGAAGGACGGCAAGGATGTTGCCGCGCCCGGTAAGCCAGTTACCGGGAAGAAGTCAAAGAATGGACCCAAGCACGAGGTGAGTGCTTTTATTGCAAGGGAAGGGTCCTTTGGAAGCGGAACTGCCCCAAATACTTAAGCGCATAAGAAGGCCGGCAACACCAAAGGTATATTTGATATACATGTAATTGATGTGTACCTTACCGTACTCGTAGTAACTCCTGGGTATTTGATACGGTGCCGTTGCTCATATTTGTAACTCACAGCGGAGCTGCGGAATAAGCGGAGGCTGGCGAAGGGCGAGGTGACGATGCGCGTCGGGAATGGTTCCAGAGTCGATGTGAACGCCCTAGGCACGCAACCAATACAATTACCAAAGGGATTAGTTTTGAACCTTAGAAATTGTTATTTGGTGACAAGTTTGAGCATGAACATTGTATCAGGATCTCGTTTAATGCGAGATGGCTACTCATTTAAATCCGAGAATAATGGTTGTTCTATTTATATGAGAGATATGTTTTATGGTCATGTTCCGTTGGTCAATGGTTTATTCTTCATGAATCTCGAGCGTAATGTTACACATATTCATAGCGTGAATACCAAAAGATGTAAAGTTGATAACGATAGTCCCACATACTTGTGGCACTGCCGCCTTGGTCACATTGGTGTCAAGCGCATGAAGAAGCTCCATGCTGATGGACTTTTGGAGTCTCTAGATTATGAATCATTTGACACATGCGAACCATGCCTTATGGGCAAGATGACCAAGACTCCGTTCTCCGGAATAATGGAGCGAGCAACCAACTTATTGGAAATCATACATACCGATGTGTGCGGTCCAATGAGTGTTGAGGCTCGCGGAGGATATCGTTATGTTCTCACTCTCACAGATGACTTGAGTAGATATGGGTATGTCTACTTGATGAAACACAAGTCTGAGACCTTTGAAAAGTTCAAGGAATTTCAGAATGAAGTAGAGAATCAACGTGACGAAATATAAAATTCTTACGATCGGATCGTGGAGGAGAATATTTGAGTCACGAATTTGGTACACACTTAAGAAAATGTGGAATCGTTTCACAACTCACGCCGCTGGAACACCTCAAGCGTAATGGTGTGTCCGAACGTCGTGTCGCACTCTATTGGATATGGTGCGATCTATGATGTCTCTTACTGATTTACCGCTATCATTTTGGGGATACGCTCTAGAGACAGCTACATTCACTTTAAATAGGGCACCATCTAAATCCGTTGAGGCGACACCGTATGAATTATGGTTTGGGAAGAAACCTAAGCTGTCGTTTCTAAAAGTTTGGGGATGCGATGCTTATGTCAAGAAACATCAACCTGAAAAGCTCGAACCCAAGTCGGAAAAATGCGTCTTCATAGGATACCCTAAGGAAACCATAGGGTATACCTTCTACTTAAGATCCGAGGGCAAGATCTTTGTTGCCAAGAACGGATCCTTTCTGGAAAAAGAGTTTCTCTCGAAAGAAGTAAGTGGGAGGAAAGTAGAACTTCGATGAAGTACTACCTATTGAATAGGAAAGTAGTGCAGCTCAGGAAAATGTTCCTGTGCTTCCTACACCAATTGGAGAGGAAATTAATGATGATGATCAAGGTACTTGGATCAAGTTGCTACTGAACCCGTGGGTCCACTAGGACACGTTCCGCACTGCAGTGGTACGGCAACCCTGTCCCGGAAATCATGTTGTTGAACAACGGTGAACCTTGAACTATGAAGAAGCGATGGCGGGCCCAGATTCCAACAAATGGCTAGAAGCCATGAAATCCAAGATAGAATCCATGTATGGAAACAAAGTATGGACTTTGGTGACTTGCCCGATGATCGGCGGCGATAGAAAACAAATGGATCTTTAAGAAGAAGGCGGACGCGGATGGTAATGTCACCATCTATAAAGCTCGACTTGTCGCTAAGGGTTATCGGCAAGTTCAAGGGATTGACTACGATGAGACTTTCTCTCCCGTAGCGAAGCTTAAGTCCGTCTGAATCATGTTAGCAATTGCCGCATACTATGATTATGAGATATGGGAGATGGGCGTCAAAACAGCGTTCCTTAACGGATATCTTAAGGAAGAGCTGTATATGATGCAGCCGGAAGGTTTTGTCGATCCTAAAATGCTAACAAAGTATGCAAGCTCCAGCGATCCATTTATGGGCTGGTGCAAGCATCTCGGAGTTGGAACATTCGCTTTGATGAGATGATCAAAGCGTTTGGGTTATCTTGAGACTTATGGAGAAGCCTGCGTTTACAAGAAAGTGAGTGGGAGCTCTGTAGCATTTCTCATATTATATGTAGATGACATACTTTTGATGGGAAATGATATAGAATTCTTGGACAGCATTAAGGCCTACTTGAATAAGTGTTTTTCAATGAAGGACCTTGGAGAAGCTGCTTATATATTAGGCATCAAGATCTATAGAGATAGATCGAGACGCCTCATCGGTCTTTCACAAAGCACATACCTTGATAAGATTTTAAAGAAGTTCAAAATGGATCAGTCCAAGAAAGGGTTCTTGCCTGTACTACAAGGTGTGAGATTGAGCTCGGCTCAATGCCCGACCACGGCAAAAGATAAAGAAGAGATGAGTGTCATCCCCTATGCTTCAGCCATAGGATCTATTATGTATGCCATCTGTGTACGGACCTGATGCAAACCTTGCCGTAAGTTTGGTAGGAAGGTACCAAAGTAATCCCGGCAAGGAACAACTGGACAGCGGTCAAGAATATCCTAAAGTACCGAAAAGGACGAAGGACATGTTTCGTTTATGGAGGTGACGAAGAGCTCGTCAGTAAAGGGTTACGTCGGCGCTTAGCTTCGACACAGATCTGGATGACTCTAAGTCACAAACCGGCTACGTGTATATGTTGAAGGGTGGCGGAGTAAGCTGGTGCAGCTGCAAGCAGAGCGTCGTGGCGGGATCTACATGTGAAGCGGAGTACATGACAGCCTCGGAGGCGGTGCATGAAGCAATTTGGGTGAAGGAGTTCATCACCGACCTAGGAGCCATACCCAATGCGTCGGGGCCGATCAAACTCTTCTGTGACAACACTGGAGCTATTGCACTTGCCAAGGAGCCCAGGTTTCACAAGAAGACCAGGCACATCAAGCGTCGCTTCAACTCCATCCGTGAAAATGTTCAAGATGGAGACATAGAAATTTGTAAAGTGCATACGGATCTGAATGTCGCAGATCCTTGACTAAACCTCTTCCGCGGGCAAAACATGATCAACACCAGAACTCTATGGGTGTTCGATTCATCACAATGTAACTAGATTATTGACTCTAGTGCAAGTGGGAGACTGTTGGAAATATGCCCTAGAGGCAATAATAAAAGCATTATTATTATATTTCCTTGTTCATGATAATTGTCTTTTATTCATGCTATAATTGTATTATCCGGAAATCGTAATACATGTGTGAATACATAGACCACAATACGTCCCTAGTAAGCCTCTAGTTGACTAGCTCGTTGGTCAACAGATAGTCATGGTTTCCTCGACTATGGACATCAGATGTCATGGACAGCGGGATCACGTCATTAGGAGAATGACGTGATGGACAAGACCCAATCCTAAGCATAGCACAAGATCGTGTAGTTCGTTTTGCTAGAGCTTTCTCAATGTCAAGTATCTATTCCTTAGACCATGAGATCGTGTAACTCCCGGATACCGTAGGACTGCTTTGGGTGTACCAAGCGTCACAACGTGGCGGGTGACTATAAAGGTGCATTACGGTATCTCCGAAAGTGTGCATTGGGTTGACACGGATCGAGGCGAGGATTTGTCACTCCGTATTACGGAGAGGTATCACTTGGGCCCACTCGGTAGTGCATCATCATAATGAGCTCAAGGTGACCAAGTGTCCGGTCACGGGATCATGCATTACTGATGCGAGTAAAGTGACTTGCTGCTTGAGACTGAGCGAGGTATTGGGATACCGACGATCGAGTCTCGGCAAGTAACATACCGTCGACAAAGGGAATGATATCTGGGGTTGCTTGAATCCTCGACATCGTGGTTCATCCGATGACATCATCGAGGAGCCTGTGGGAGCCAACATGGGTATCCAGATCCCGCTGTTGGTTATTGACACGAGAGCGTCTCGGTCATATGCGCATGTCTCCCGAACCCGTAGGGTCTACACATAAGGTTCGGTGGCGCTAGGGTTATTAGGAAGACTTGTATGTGATTACCGAATGTTGTTGAGTCCCGGATGAGATCCGGACGTCACGAGGAGTTCCGGAATAGTCCGGAGGTAAAGATTTATATATGGGAAGTTGTCAAGCGGACACCGAAAAGTTTGAGGGCATCTGGGTATTATCTGGGGCCACCGGGAAGGGTTCGAGGGGTCCGGGAGGGGCCACCCCTCCCGGGGGCCACTGGGCTGCGTGGGAAGGGGCCAGCCCTGGTGGGCTGGGCGCACCTCCCTTGGGCCCTTGCGCCTAGGGTTGAGGGAACCCTAGAGGCGCCCCTTGGCAGGGGGCAAGCCCTCCCTCGCCGCCCCCCCTCTAGATGCATCTAGAGGGCCGCCCCTCTCCCTTCCCCTATAAATAGAGGGGTGAGGGGAGGGCTGCCCACCCCAAGCCAAGGCGCAGCCCCTCCCCTCCCCAACACGTCTCCTCCTCCGTACGTGCTTGGCGAAGCCCTGTCGGAGTACTTCTGCACCAACAACACCACCCCGTCGTGCTGCCGTTTGAGCTGTCTTCCTCAACCTCTCCTTCCTCGTTGCTGGATCAAGACGGAGGAGACGTCGTCCGTACCATACGTGTGTTGAACGCGGAGGTGCTGTCCGTTCAGCACTTGGTCATCGGTGATCTGAATCACGGCGAGTATGACTCTGTCATCACCATCCCCTTGAACGCTTCCGCACTCGATCTACAAGTGGTATGTAGATGCAAACTCTCTCCCTTGACTCGTTGCTTAGATGAACTCATAGATGGATCTTGGTGAAACCGTAGGAAAAATTTTAATTTTCTGCAACGTTCCCCAACATCGGGGCAGGGCGAGGCAGAGGTGACGGCGGTGTGGTCGGGGAAGGGGCAGAGGCGACGGCGGCGTGGTCGGGGCAGGCGGCGGCGAGGCGGCAATGAAGCTGAGGCGGCAACGGCGTGGTCGGGGCAGGGGTAGCAGCTTGGTCGGGCGGGCCGTGGGCGTGCTTTCGGGCGAAGGCGGTTCTTGGCGTCGGCGAAGAAGCGGCGGCAATGACGGCAGCAGAAGCGGCGGCAATGAAGCGGGCTTCCGGGCAACTGGCGGCGTCGTCGGTCTTGAAGGAACTGATGCAGATGAATCTGAAAAATGCCAAGTGCTTTCTTATATCGAGAGTATTGGTCGGTTCGTGGCACCAGCGGGACCAATACTACTAGTCGGTTGGTGCCACCAACCGGGACCAAGCCTCTTTTCGGCAGCCCAAAGGGCGGAAGCGGCGACCTTTGGTCCCGGTTGGTGGCAATCGACTAAAGACATTGGTCGGTTGGTGGCAAGGGACGAAGAATGGCATTGGTCGGTTCGTGCCACCAACCGGGACCAATGGCCTTGCACAACGGCGTGGTGGTGGGAGTTTAGTCCCACCTCGCTAGTTGAGAGCGTCGATGTAACTCCCAGGATGTAACTTTCCATAATTGTAACTCCAACTCTTGCCATTTCCGGCTATGTGTTATATTATTTCCTTCGTGGTTGGGTTCTTGTCTTCTGTTTTGCATTTTGTTCATGTCATGCATCTCATCTCATATCATCATGCGCATTGCATCTGCATGTTTTCATAAAGCTTGCATCCGTTCGTAGTTGCCGTGTTCACCACCTTGCCTTCGTTGTCCCTTTCGAGAGCAATCGTTCATTTGTTGTCCGACCGTTTGAGCCTCTCTGCACAGCCACCAACCCATTTGCGCGCGTCCGAAACTGTCCTGAATCTGAACCGGTCGGTCGTGACCGATGAGTCCGATCATCCCCAAACATCTATAAAACATCCTCGTTTCCTTATTTGGACCCCCTACCTATTTATTTCTCGGCCGTCCGATCACGATCAAAGGATCCAAATCATCCCCTTTCATATATACATAGTCCATCCCTATTGACTTGAGACCAAACCCTATTTTCTAGGGATCCTCCCATGTCCAGCCGCCACCGCTATCTCCAATCCCCCTCGGGATCCACCAGCGCCCAATCCCCTCGCAGCCTCCACCTTCTCCTTGTTTTCCCCTCCTGTCCAACCACCATCGCCGCCCAAATCCTGCAGGAGCCCGAGCTCCTCTGTCCGTCGCCCCTCTCCTGCAGCCGCCCGAGCACCGGCCAGCTCGCTGGAGCACACCACCAGCACCGCCGAACTCGTACGACTCCAGCAACACCCCCACGGTGAAGCTCCGCTCCTCCCCATCTCTCTCTCCGGGTCTCTCATCTCTCTCGCTCTCTGTTTGTTCACAGGGAGTTGGAGCAGCCATGGCGCCCGAGCGCCTCAAGCTCATCAGCCCCGCCGGCGGAATTGGTCTAGTGCCCGAGCCTCCTCCCGTTGTAGCCAGCTTGGCCGCCGACCGAAGCCCCAGGTCACGGTGTGCTCTTGCTTCTCCCTTCTCTTTTCTCTTTTCCCCTCTTCCTCCCTGGCTCTTTCTCACGCTGCTCTCTCTATCTCTTGTCTTCAAAGCAGCGTCAGGAATTCCATGGAGCGTCACCGCCGTCCTAAACCTGCCAGAGCTCGCCTCCGTTCTGTTCCCGACCTCATCTTTTCCGAATCCGCCCATCCCCGTCTCCTGCAGCTTTTCTCTTCGGCGGCTCCGCTGAGGTCCGCCGCCGCCGTCGCCCTGTAGTTCGAGTTTGAGCGTTGCCTCCAGTCGCCTGCTCGATACCCTGCATCTACCACGCCCGCGTGTGCGCAAGGGCCGCAAGGCCAGTGGCGCCCAGCTTCTTCCGCTTCCGCAGCCAGCCAAGTTTCAACATCGCCATGGCCGCCGGCCTCTTTGTTTCCCCGCTGTGAGCAACTTCCTCCATCTCTGAAGCTTCGTTCTTTTCCTAGATCCATTCTGGCGCGCAGAGTTTATTTACCGTAGCCACTACATTCTAGCACAATCAGATCAGCTAGCCCAGTTGTTCCTCCCTCGCGCACACATCCAGGAGGTCTGGGATTGGGTTCGATCCCAGGTTCTCCCGATTTCCTCTTTATTCCTTGCTTCTCTGTTTTACATGAAGCACACACACCCACATCCGCTTCGGGCCCTGTCTACTCCTGGGCCGCTGCACAGTGCTGCTTTGGGCCCGTGCATATTTTTTCCAGTCTGTGTATTTTAGCATTTTCCAATGCATTCTTATTTACTGAAATGCCATCATCTTGCATTGCTCATATATAAATAACCATGCTTTGGATTTAAACAAACTATATGTGTAAAATGCTTAGAATTTCATCTAGTTTCATATTATGCCACTTCATCAATGTTTAAAATGCTGTTTGTGTTTATTTGCATAAATGCCATGTTAAAATGATTAATTTCATAACTAAATAACCGTAGCTCCAATTTTAATAAACTTTATATGTAAACGGGGTAGAAAAATGCCTAGTTTAACATGGTGTACTTTATTTTGCTGTTTAACAACATTAAAATTGTGTTTAGGGCAGAACAGTAGCAATTCATAAATTGCACATGGAGATTTTTCGGAATTGTTGTTTGTTGTTCCGGCCTCATTTAAACTTGCCTAGATAGGTAGTTTTCTTATGTTTCACCCCTTGCCATGTTTAATAACATTTAATATTGTTTGGTAGCTTAAACGAGATTAAACTAAATATGTCAATGTGGTGTTTTGTCAATATGCAACTCTTTGCATATTGAGCTCCACTTAACTTGTAGTGTGGTTTGTCGCACTTGCCATGCCATGCCTCATTAAATTGGACATGCATCATACTTGATTGTGCATCATGCCCTATGTATGTGATGGTTGTTTACCATGTTGTTTGCTTCTTTCCGGTTTGCTTCTCTCGCTAGCTTCAGTTTCGTTCTGGAGTCGTGAGGATTCGTTCGACTACGTCCGCTTGTCTTCTTCATGGACTCGTTCTTCTTCCTAGCGGGATTTCAGGCAAGATGACTGTCATCTTGGATCTCACTACCATCATTGCTATGCTAGTTGCTTCGTTCTATCGCTATGCTGCGCTACCTATCACTTGTTCTTCAAGCCTCCCAAACTATCATGTCAGCCTCTAACATTTTCACCCTTCCTAGCAAACCGTTGCTTGGCTATGTTACCGCTTTGCTCAGCCCCTCTTATAGCGTTGTTAGTTGCAGGTGAACCTGAAGATTGCTCCATGATGGACAAGATTATGTTGGGATATCACAATATCTCTTATTTAATTAATGCATCTATATACTTGATAAAGGGTGGAAGGATCGACCTTATGCCTAGTGTTTTGTTCCACTCTTGCCGCCGTAGTTTCCGTAATACCGGTGTTATGTTCCTTGATTTTGCGTTCCTTACGCGGTTGGGTGATTTATGGGACCCCCTTGACAGTTCGCTTTGAATAAAACTCCTCCAAAGAAGGCCCAACCTTGGTTTTACCATTTGCCTCACCTAGCCCTTTTTCCCTTGGTTTTCCGGAGCCCGAGGGTCATCTTTATTTACCCCCCCGGGCCAGTTCTCCTCCGAGTGCTGGTCCAAACCGAGTGATGTCCGGCGCCCCCTGGGCAACCAGGGTCTATGCCAACCCGACGTCTTGCTCATCCGGTGTGCCCTGAGAACGAGATATGTGCAGCTCCTATCGGGATTTGTCGGCACATCGGCGGCTTTGCTTGGTCTTGTTTTACCATTATCGAAATGTCTTGTAAACCAGGATTAAGGTGATCGGGTCTTCTGGAGAAGGAATATCCTTCGTTGACCATGAGAGCTTGTGATGGGCTAAGTTGGGACACCCCTGCAGGGTATAAACTTTCGAGAGCCGTGCCCGCGGTTATGTGGCAGATGGGAATTTGTTAATGTCCGGATGTAGATAACTTGACACCAGACTCGAACTAAAACGCATCAACCGCGTGTGTAGCCGTGATGGTCTCTTTTCGGGCTAGTCCGGGAAGTGAACACGGTTTTT
This sequence comes from Aegilops bicornis, assembly GCA_021605145.1. NCBI lineage: Eukaryota > Viridiplantae > Streptophyta > Magnoliopsida > Poales > Poaceae > Aegilops > Aegilops bicornis. The sequence goes on along the minus strand of CM038672.1, from coordinate 698,640,766 downwards.
GGTTTATGTTTGACGTACGTAGTTTCAGGATCACTTCTTGATCATTGCTAGCTTCACGACCGTTTCGTTGCTTCTCTTCTCGCTCTTATTTGCGTATGTTATCCACTAGATCATGCTTAGTCGCTGCTGCAACCTCACCACTTTACCCCTTCCTTACCCATTAAGCTTTGCTAGTCTTGATACAAATGGTAATGGGATTGCTGAGTCCTTGTGCCTCACATATAACTACAACAACAGTTGCAGGTACAGGTTATGCGATGATCATCACGCGACAATGATGTTTGCTTGTTTTGGAGTTCTTCTTCTGCTTCTTCTTCGATCAGGGGATAGGTTCCGTGTCGGCCTTTGGGCTAGAAGGGTGGATGTCGTTTGAGTTTCTGTTTGTGTTTCATCCGTAGTCGGATGATGCTCTTGTGTATGATGATGTTGTATTCGTGTGGCATTGTATGCCTTTTGTATGTATCCCCAACTATTATGTAATGTTGATGTAATGATATCCACCTTGCAAAAGCGTATCAATATGCGGTTCTATCCTTGGTGGGACGTTGGAGTCTCTTTAGGATAGTATCGCATATTGGGCGTGACAGACGACCACCTGCTTATAAGCACTAATGCCTCCTCTCTCTCGAACTCCTCTGAACTGCAGGCCTATGGGCCTAATCGACCTTTACTTTGCTGTGGGCTCTTTGGAGCCTTCTGGGCTGAATCCTGGCCCGTGGTAGGGTTTCTAGTTGTATTCAGGCCGTGGGGGCCCAGTAGGAGGCACTTTTTTGCTTTCTTTACTTATTGTTGCTATTTTTATTTTTTCCAGTTTTTTGTTTTGTTTTCTGCATTATTTATTTTCTTTTGTTTTTACTTTATTTTTTAATTCTTTTTTCTTTTAGTTTTAGAAAATTATAAACTTTCAGTTAGTGCCATTAGTTTTCAAATTTGAAAAAACTTTTTTTGTTTTTTTGTTTTCTTTGTTGCTTTATTTATTTTATTTTGTTTTTACTTACAACAAAATAATTATTGTTGCTATTTTTATGTTGTTTCTAGTTTTTTTGTTTTGTTTTCTGCATTATTTATTTTCTTTTGTTTTTGCTTTATTTTTCATTCTTTTTGCTTTTAGGTCAGCAAAATTATAAACTTTCTGTTAGTGCCATTAGTTTTTCAAATTTGAATAGTTAAAATTTGAATTCTTTGAAATTTGTTTGAATCACAAGTTTGTGATTAACTTTACTAAAAAATGAACATAGATGCGTCTATAGAGAAATTTCAACCTAAATTCATAATAAATTTCTATGAATTTCAGAGAAATTCACTATGAATTTAGGTCAAATTCCCTGTATAGGGGCATCTATTTTCACTTTGAGTGGAGCTCAACAAGGCAGAGAGGTACGGGCTTATAAACCGGTGTGAGCGCCCTTCGGTTGGCGAGGTGGGACTAAACTACTGGCGCAGCGAGGACCAACCCTTTAGTCGGTTTGTGGCACAAACCGGGACTAATGGTCATGGGCAGGCGAGGCACATTGGTCCCGGTTCGATGCGTGGGCCGGGACCAAAAGGTCCAGATTTAACCGGGACCAATGGCCCACCTGGCTGCCCTCTTGAGAGTGTTCTTGGTGAGAACATAGTTAACAAGAAGCGAACCGGGATTAATGGTATTACTAGGGCCGAACCTTAAGACATTAAAGCATTTCAAATGAACTCTAAAAAAGTTGAAAGTTGGCATGGTATCATAATTTCACCCTCATAGCATGTGCGTGTACAAAACGGACAATGGTATCATACTCGTCTGTTACAAAGTTGGCATGGTATCATCATAATAGTTGCGGGAGAAAGTCTTCACTTTTTATTCGCTTGTGTCATTTGCTTATTCTTGTAGTAACCATGGATAATCTTCATCGTTTATAGGGATGCTTGGGTCAGCCTTGATTTTGAAGGAGGAATTTCATGAAACTTTTCATAATCTTGAGACATGTACATCTTGCCCTCCACTCCCACGATGTCCCTTTTTCTGAAAAGAACTATGTGGCGCTTTGGCTCATCGTATGATGTATTCGCTTCCTTATCTTTTCTTTTTCTCGATGCGGTAGACATGTCCTTCGCATAGATAACCTGTGCCACATCATTGGCTAGGACGAACGGTTCGTCGATTGTACCCAAGATTTTTCAGATCCTTGTTGTCATTCCGTACTATGGGTCTACCTGTACCCCGCCTCCTGACAGATTGACCCATTTGCACTTAAACAAAGGGACCTTAAAATCATGTCCGCAGTCAAGTTCCCATATGTCCACTATGTAACCATATATGTGTCCTTTCCCCTCTTGGTTGTTGCATCAAAGCGGACACCGCTGTTTTGGTTGGTGCTCTTTTGATCTTGGTCAATTGTGTAAAATGTATTCCCATTTATCTCGTATCCTTTGTAAATTAATACAGTCAAAAATGGTCCCCTGGACAACAAGTACAACTCATCACAAACAGTGTTGTCACCTCTGAGACGTGTTTCCAACCAACTGCTGAAAGTCCTGATGTGTTCACATGTAATCCGATTAAATCGCCTTTGCTTGGTGTTTGGAGCTGATTTGTTCTTGTGTTCATCGACATACGGGGTCACCAAGGTAGAGTTCTGTAGAACTGTGTAGTGTGCATGAGACCAAGAATACCCGTCCCTGCATATTATTGAGTCCCTTCCAAGCGTGCCTTTTCCAGTTAGTCTCCCCTCATACCGCGATTTAGTGAGACCTATCTTCTTAAGACCAGCAATGAAGTCAACACAAAAACCGATGACATCCTCTGTTTGATGGCCCATGGAGATGCTTCCTTCTGGCCTAGCGCGGTTACGGACATATTTATTTAGGACTCCCATGAACCTCTCAAAGGGGAACATATTGTGTAGAAATACGGGCCCCAGAATGACAATCTCGTCGACTAGATGAACTAGGACGTGCGTCATGATATTGAAGAAGGATGGTGGGAACACCAGCTCAAGCCCGACAAGACATTGCGCCACATCACTCCTTAGCCTTGGTACGATTTCTCGATCAATCACCTTACGAGATTGCATTGAGGAATGCACATAGCTTCACAATGGCTAATCGGACGTTTTACGGTAGAAGCCCCTCAATGCAACCGGAAGCGATTGCTCATAATCACGTGGCGATCATGAGACTTTAGGTTCTGGAACTTTTCTCTGGCATATTTATTATTCCCTTTATATTCGACGAGAAGCCAATCGGGACCTTCATACTGAGCAGGCATTCAAAGAAGATTTCTTTCTCTTCTTTCGTAAGAGCGTAGCTGGCAGGACCTTCATACTTATTTGGAGGCATGCCGCCTTTTTCGTGCAAATGTTGCAGGTCCTCCCGTGCCTTAGGTGTATCTTTTGTCTTTCCATACACGCCCAAGAAGCCTAGCAGGTTCACGCAAAGGTTCGTCGTCACGTGCATCACGTCGATTGAAGAGCGGACCTCTATGTCTTTCGAGGGTAGGTCCCAAAATATAGATTTCTTCTTCCACATGGAGTGCGTGTCCCTCGGCGTCATTCGAACGGCTAGTGCGCGGGACCCTTTCCAAAGATTACGTGTAAATCATTGACCATAGCAAATGCGTGATCACCGGTACGCATGGCGGGCTTCTTCCGGTGATCTGCCTCGCCTTTGAAATGCTTGCCTTTCTTTCGATATTGATGGTTGGTCGGAAGAAATCGATGATGGCCCAGGTACACATTCTTCCTGTAGCTTCCCAGGTATATACTATCGATGTCAAGTAAACAGTGCGTGTATGCATGGTATCCCTGGTTTGTCTGTCCTGAAAGGTTACTGAGAGCGGGCCAATCGTTGATGGTCATGAACAGCAACGCCTTTAGGTCAAATTCCTCATGTTTGTGCTCATCCCACGTACGTACACCGTTTCCGTTCCACAGTTGTAAAAGTTCTTCAACTAATCGCCTTAGGTACACATCAATGTCGTTGACGGGTTGCTTAGGGCCTTGGATGAGAACTGGCATCATAATGAACTTCCGCTTCATGCACATCCAAGGAGGAAGGTTATACATACATAGAGTCGCGGGCAGTCTTTGTGATTGCTGCTCTGCTCCCGAAAGGATTAATGCCATCCGCGCTTAAAGCAAACCATACGTTCCTTAGGTCACTTGCAAACTCATCCCAGTACTTTCTCTCGATTTTTCTGCACTGCGACCCATCAGCGGGTGCTCTCAACTTCCCATCTTTCCTACGGTCCTCACTGTGCCATCGCATCAACTTGGCATGCTCTCCATTTCTGAACAGACGTTTCAACCGTGGTATTATAGGAGCATACCACATCACCTTCGCAGGAACCCTCTTCACAGGGGGCTCGCCGTCAACATCACCGGGGTCATCTCGTCGATCTTATACCGTAATGCACCACATACCGGGCATGTGTTCAGATCCTTATGCACTACGGTAGAGGATGCGATCATTAGGGCATGCATGTATCTTCCGCACCTCCAATCCTAGAGGGCATACGACCTTCTTTGCTGCGTATGTCTTTGTCGGGCAATTCGTTATCCTTTGGAAGCTTCTTCTTCAATATTTTCAGTAGCTTCTCAAATCCTTTGTCGAGCACGGCATTCTCGCCTTCCTTTGCAGCAATTCGACGGTACCTAGCTTTGTGTTGCCATCTTCGCAATTGGGGTACTACCCTTTTTGTGATCCTCTAACATGCGATCGAACTTCAGCTTCTCCTTTTGACTTTCGCATTGCGTCCTTGCATCGACAATGACCCGGCGGAGATCATCATCATCGGGCACATCGTCTGGTTCCTCTTGATCTTCAGCAGCTTCGCCCGTTGCAGCATCATCATGCACATCGTCTGGTTCCTCTTGATGTTCAGTAGAATCTGAAGGAAATATGCCCTAGAGGCAATAATAAAGTTATTATTTATTTCCTTATATCATGATAAATGTTTATTATTCATGCTAGAATTGTATTAACAGGAAACATAATACATGTGTGAATATATAGACAAGCAGAGTGTCACTAGTATGCCTCTACTAGACTAGCTTGTTAATCAAAGATGGTTATGTTTCCTAACCATAGACAAAGGAGTTGTCATTTGATTAACAAGGTCACATCATTGGTTGAATGATCTGATTGACATGACCCATTCCATTAGCTTAGCACCCGATCGTTTAGTATGTTGCTATTGCTTTTATCCATGACTTATACATGTTCCTGTAACTATGAGATTATGCAACTCCCGTTTACCGGAGGAACACTTTGGGTACTACCAAAGCGTCACAACGTAATCGGGTGATTATAAAGGAGTACTACAGTGTCTCCAAAGGTACATGTTGGGTTGGCGTATTTCGAGATTAGGTTTTGTCACTCCGATTGTGGGAGAGGTATCTCTGGGCCCTCTCGGTAATACACATCACTAAGCCTTGCAAGCATTACAACTAATGAGTTAGCTGTGAGATGATGTATTACGGAACGAGTAAAGAGACTTGCCAAGAACGAGATTGAACTAGGTATTGGATACCGGCGATCGAATCTCGGGCAAGTAACATACCGATGACAAAGGGAACAACATATGTTGTTATCTTGATGCGACCGATAAAGATCTTCAGTAGAATATGTAGGAGCCAATATGGGCATCCAGGTTCCGCTATTGGTTATTGACCGAGAATAGTTCTAGGTCATGTCTACATAGTTCTCGAACCCGTAGGGTCCACGCAACAAGGTTTCGATGCGGTTATATTATGAGTTTACATGTTTTGATGTACCGAAGGAGTTCGAGTCCGGATGAGATCGGGGACATGACGAGGAGTCTCGAAATGGTCGAGACGTAAAGATTCATATATTGGATGATATGTTTAGGCCAAGGGACATGCCCATGCGGGTTTAGGTCGGCGCAAATGGAGTTTTGCGGCGGCCTGGGGGCCAAACGCCGGAGACCCTGGCGTCTGGCCCTGGGCTAGACGCCGCGGCCCATGGCGTCTGGGCCAGATGCCGAGGCCCATGGCGTCTGGGCCAGACGCCGAGGCCCATGGCGTCTGGGCCAGACGCCAAGGTTTGTGGCGTTTGGTCCTGGAGTCCGAGTGGGACTCTTGCCTTTGGGCAAAACCGACTTTGAGGAGGCTTTGCTCCAAGTTTCGATCCGGCTCAACATATAAATAGAGGGGCAGGGCTAGCACCAAAGACACAACAATTGATCTCTTGGATCTCTTAGCCGTGTGCGGTGCCCCCCTCCACTATATTCCACCTCGGTCATATCGTAGCGGTGCTTAGGCGAAGCCCTGCGTCGGTAGAACATCAAGAACGTCCTGCCCCGTCGTCTTGTGGAACTCTCTCTCCGGAGCTTTGCTGGATCGGAGCCTGAGGAGCGCCACCGAGCTGAGCGTGTGCCAAGAACTTCGAAGGCGCCGGAGTATGGCGCTGGGATCGGTTGGATCGCGAGGAGAACGTCGACTACTTCCTCTACGTTGTGATCGCTTCCGCCCGGTCTCTGAGTGCGTAGACATACACTCTTCCCTCTCGTTGCTATGCATCACCATGATCTTGCGTGTGCGTAGGAAATTTTTTGAAATTACTACGTTCCCCAACAGTGGCATCCGAGCCTAGGTTTTTATGGTTTGATGTTTTGCACGAGTAGAACACAAGTGAGTTGTGGGCGATACAAGTCATACTGCCTACCAACATGTCATACTTTGGTTCAGCGGTATTGTGAGATGAAGCGGCCGGACCGAAATTACGCGTAAGAATACGCGACACTGGTTTCACCGTAACGAGCACACGTGCTTAAAGGTGGCTGGCGTGAGTCTGTCTCTCTCACTTTAGTTGAACAGATAGTGGCTACGCCCAGACCTTGAGAAGGTAAAAACGGAGTCTAATTGACGAAGTATCGTTGTGGTCTTGATGCGTAGGTGAGATTGGTTCTTACTTAAGCCCATAGCAGCCACGTAAAATTTGCAACAACAAAGTAGAGGACGTCTAACTTGTTTTTGCAGGGCATGTTGTGATGTGATATGGTCAAGACGTGATGAGATATAAGTTGTTGTATGAGATGATCATGTTTTGTTGAAGTTATCGGCAACTGGCAGAAGCCTTATGGTTGTCTCTTTATTGCATAAGATGCAAACGCTAAATAATTGCTTTACTTTATTGCTATGCGATAGCAATAGTTGCAAGAGCAATAGTTGGCGAGACGACCATGTGACGACACATTGATATAGATCAAGATGATGGAGATCATGGTGTCATGCTGGTGACGATGGAAATCATGACGATGCTTTGGAGATGGAGATCAAAGGCACAAGATGATGATGGCCATATCATGTCACATATTTTGATTGCATGTGATGTTTATCTTTTATGCATCTTATCTTGCTTTGATTGACGGTAGCATTTTAAGATGATCTCTCACTAATTATCAAGAAGTGTTCTCCTGAGTATGCACCGTTGCCAAAGTTCGTCGTGCCCGGACACCACGTGATGATCGGGTGTGATAAGCTCTACGTCCATCTACAACGGGTGCAAGCCAGTTTTGCACGCAGAATACTCAGGTTATACTTGACGAGCCTAGCATATGCAGATATGGCCTCGGAACACGGAGACCGAAAGGTCGGCGTGAATCATATAGTAGATATGATCAACATAAGATGTTCACCATTGAAAACTACTCCATCTCACGTGATGATCGGTTATGGTTTAGTTGATTTGGATCACGTGATCACTTAGATGACTAGAGAGATGTCTATCTAAGTGGGAGTTCTTAAGTAATATGATTAATTGAACTTTAATTTATCATGAACTTAGTCCTGGTAGTATTTTGCAAATTATGTTTGTAGATCAATAGCTCGCGTTGTTGCTTCCCTATGTTTTTATATGTGTTCCTAGAGAAAATTGTATTGAAAAATGTTAGTAGCAATGATGCGGATTGGATCCATGATCTGAGGTTTATCCTCATTGCTGCCTGAAGAATTATGTCCTTAATGCACCGCTAGGTGACAGACCTATTGCAGGAGCAAATGTAGGCGTTATGAGCGTTTGGCTAGCTCAATATGATGACTACTTGATAGTTTAGTGCACCATACTTAACAGCTTAGAATCGGGACTTCAAAGGCGTTTTGAGCGTCATGGACCATATGAGATGTTCCAGGAATTGAAGTTAATATTTCAAGCAAATACCCGAGTTGAGAGATATGAAATCTCCAACAAGTTCTATAGCTAAAAGATGGAAGAGAATCGCTCAACCAGTGAGCATGTTCTCAGATTGTCAGGTACTTCAATCGCTTGAATCAAGTGGGAGTTAATCTTCCAGATAAGATAGTGATTGACAGAATTCTCTAGTCACCAACACTAAGTTACTAGAACTTCGTGATGAACTATAGTATGCAAGGGATGACGAAAGCGATTCCCGAGCTCTTCGTGATGTTGAAATCGTGAAGGTAGAAATCAAGAAAGAGCATCAAGTGTTGATGATTGACAAGACCACTAGTCTCAAGAAAAAGGGAAGAAGGGGAACTTCAAGAAGAGCGACAAGCAAGTTGTTGCTCGAGTGAAGAAGCCCAAGTCTGGACCTAAGCACGAGACTAAGTGCTTTTGCTGCAATGGAACTGGTCACTAGAAGCGGAACTACCCCAAGTATTTGGCGGATAAGAAGGATGGCAAAGTGAACAAAGGTATATTTGAGATACAGATTATTGATGTGTATTTTACTAGTGTTCGTAGCAACACCTCGGTATTTGATACTGGTTCAGTTGCTAAGAGTAGTAACTTGAAACGGGAGTTGCAGAATGAACAGAAACTAGTTGAAGGGGAAGTGAAGATGAGTGTTGGAAGTAATTCCAAGATTGATATGATCATCATCGCACACATCCTATACTTTCGGGATTAGTATGGAACCTAAATAAGTGTTATTTGGTGTTGAGCATAAGTATGATTTGATCATGTTTATTGCAATACGATTTATTCATTTAAGTAAGAGAATAAATTGTTGTTCTGTTTACATGAATAAAACCTTATATGGTTACACACCCAATGAAAATGATTCATTGGATCTCGATCATAGTGATACACATATTCATAATATTGAAACCAAAAGATGCAAAGTTAATAATGATAGTGCAACTTATTTGTGGCACTGCCGTTTAGGTCATATTGGTGTAAAGCGCATGAAGAAAACTCCATTCTGATGGACTTTTGGAATCACTTGATTATGAATCATTTGATGCTTGCGAACCGTGCCGTTTGGGCAAGATGACTAAAACTCCGTTCTCCGGAACAATGGAACAAGCTCTTGACTTATTGGAAATAATACATACCGATGTATGCGATCCAATGAGTGTTGATGCTCGTGGCAAGTATCGTTATTTTCTGACTTTCACAAGATGATTTGAGCAGATATGGGTATATCTACTTGATGAAACATAAGTCTGAAATAGTTGAAAGGTTCAAAGAATTTCAGAGTGAAGTGGAAAAATCATCGTAACAAGAAAATAAAGTTTCTGCGATCTAATCGCAAAGACGAATAATTGAGTTCTGAGTTTGGTCTTCAATTAAAATAATGTGGAATAGTTTCACAGCTCACGCCACAGAACACCACAATGTTATGGTGTGTCCGAACGTCGTAACCGCACTTTATTTGATATGGTGCGATCTATGATGTCTCTTATCGGTTTACCACTATCATTTTGGGGTTATGCATTAGAGACAGCTGCATTCACATTAAAAGGGCACCATCTAAATCTGTTGAGACGACAACATATGAACTGTGGTTTAGCAAGAAACCCAAGTTGACGTTTCTTAAAGTTTGGGGCTGCGATGCTTATGTGAAAAAGTTTCATCTGATAAGCTCGAACCCAAATCGGAGAAGTGCGTCTTCATAGAATACCCAAAGGAAATAGTTGGGTACACCTTCTATCACAGATCCGAAGGCAAGATATTCGTTGCTAAAATGGATCCTTTCTAGAGAAGGAGTTTCTCTCGAAAGAAGTGAGTGGGAGGAAAGTAGAACTTGATGAGGTAACTGTACCTGTACCCTTATTGGAAAGTAGTTCATCACAGAAATCAGTTCCTGTGACAAATACACCAATTAGTGAGGAAGCTAATGATATTGATCATGAAACTTCAGATCAAGTTGCTACCAAACCTCGTAGGTCTTCCAGAGTAAGATCCGCACCAGAGTAGTACGGTAATCATGTTCTGGAAGTCATGTTACTAGACCATGATGAACCTACGAACTATGAGGAAGCGATGATGAGCCCAGATTCATGAAATGGCTTGAGGCCATAAAATCTGAGATATGATCCATGTATGAGAACAAAAGTATGGACTTTGATTGACTTGCTCGATGATCAGCAAGCCATGTTAAATAAATGGATCTTCAAGAGTAAGATAGAAAATGATAGTAGTGTTACTATCTACAAAGCTCGACTTGTCACAAAAAGGTTTTCGACAAGTTCAAGGTGTTGACTACAATGAGATTTTCTCAACTGTAGCGATGCTTAAGTCTGTCCGAATCATGTTAGCAATTGCCACATTTTATGAAATCTGGCAAATGGATGTCAAAACTACATTCTTTAATGGATTTATTAAAGAAGAGTTGTATATGATGCAACCAGAAGGTTTTGTCAATCCTAAAGGAGCTAACAAAATGTGCAAGCTCCAGCGATCCATCAATGGACTGGTGCAAGCATCTCGGAGTTGGAATATACGCTTTGATGTGTTGATCAAAGCATATGATTTTATACAGACTTTTGGAAAGGCCTGTATTTACAAGAAAGTGAGTGGGAGCACTACAGCCTTTCTGATAAAGTATATGTGATTGACATATTGTTGATAGGAAATAATGTAGAATTATTCTGCAAAGCATAAAGGAGTGTTTGAAAGGAGTTTTTTCAAAGAAAGACCTCGGTGAAGCTGCTTACATATTGAGCATCAAGATCTATAGAGATAGATCAAGACGCTTGATAAGTTTTTCAATGAATACATACCTTGACAAGATTTTGAAGTAGTTCAAAATGGAACAGTCAAAGAAAGAGTTCTTACCTGTGTTACAAGGTGTGAGATTGAGTAAGACTCAAAACCCGACCACGGCAGAAGATAGAAAGAGAATGAAAGTCATTCCCTATGCATCAGCCATAGGTTCTATAAAGTATGCCATGCTGTGTACCAGATCTATTGTATACCCTACACTGAGTTTGGCAAGGGAGTACAATAGTGATCTAGGAGTAGATCACTGGACAGCGGTCAAAATTATCCTTAGTGGGATAAGGATATGTTTCTCGATTATGGAAGTAACAAAAGGTTCGTCGTAAAGGGTTACGTCGATGCAAGTTTTGACACCGATCTGGATGACTCTAAGTCTCGATCTAGATACATATTGAAAGTGGGAGCAATTAGCTAGAGTAGCTCCGTGCGAGCATTGTAGACATAGAAAATTGCAAAATACATAACGGATCTGAATATGAAAGACCCGTTGACTAAGATTCTCTCACAAGCAAAACATGATCACATCTTAGTACTCTTTGGGTGTTAATCACATAGCGATGTGAACTAGATTACTGAATCTAGTAAACCCTTTGGGTGTTGGTCACATGGCGATGTGAACTATGGGTGTTAATCACATGATGATGTGAACTATCGATGTTAATCACATGGTGATGTGATCTAGATTATTGACTCTAGTGCAAGTGGGAGACTGAAGGAAATATGCCCTAGAGGCAATAATAAAGTTATTATTTATTTCCTTATATCATGATAAATGTTTATTATTCATGCTAGAATTGTATTAACAGGAAACATAATACATGTGTGAATATATAGACAAACAGTGTCACTAGTATGCCTCTACTAGACTAGCTTGTTAATCAAAGATGGTTATGTTTCCTAACCATAGACAAAGGAGTTGTCATTTGATTAACAAGGTCACATCATTGGTTGAATGATCTGATTGACATGACCCATTCCATTAGCTTAGCACCCGATCGTTTAGTATGTTGCTATTGCTTTTATCCATGACTTATACATGTTCTCGTAACTATGAGATTATACAACTCCCGTTTACGGAGGAACACTTTGGGTACTACCAAACGTCACAACGTAATCGGGTGATTATAAAGGAGTACTACAGGTGTCTCCAAAGGTACATGTTGGGTTGGCGTATTTCGAGATTAGGTTTTGTCACTCCGATTGTCGGAGAGGTATCTCTGGGCCCTCTCGGTAATACACATCACTAAGCCTTGCAAGCATTACAACTAATGAGTTAGCTGTGAGATGATGTATTACGGAACGAGTAAAGAGACTTGCCAAGAACGAGATTGAACTAGGTATTGGATACCGACGATCGAATCTCGGGCAAGTAACATACCGATGACAAAGGGAACAACGTATGTTGTTATGCGGTCTGACCGATAAAGATCTTCGTAGAATATGTAGGAGCCAATATGGGCATCCAGGTTCCGCTATTGGTTATTGACCGAGAATAGTTCTAGGTCATGTCTACATAGTTCTCGAACCCGAAGGGTCCGCTTGCAACAAGGTTTCGATGGCGGTTATATTATGAGTTTACATGTTTTGATGTACCGAAGGAGTTCGGAGTCCCGGATGAGATCGGGGACATGACGAGGAGTCTCGAAATGGTCGAGACGTAAAGATTCATATATTGGATGATATGTTTAGGCCAAGGGATCAAGCCCATGAGGCTTTAGGTTGGTGCAAAAGGAGTTTTATGCGGAGGCCGGGGGCCAAACGCCGGAGACCTCAAGGCGTCGGCCCTGGGCTAGAAGCCGAGGCCCATGGCGTCTGGGCGACGCCAAGGTTTGTGGCGTTTGGTCCTGGAGTCCGAGTGGGACTCTTGCCTTTCGGGCAAAACCGACTTTGAGGAGGCTTTTGCTCCAAGTTTCGACCCCGGGGCTCAACATATAAATAGAGGGGCAGGGCTAGCACCAAAGACACAACAATTGATCTCTTGGATCTCTTAGCCGTGTGCGGTGCCCCCCTCCACTATATTCCACCTCGGTCATATCGTAGCGGTGCTTAGGCGAAGCCCTGCGTCGGTAGAACATCAAGATCGTCCTGCCACGCCGTCGTCTTGTGGAACTCTCTCTCCCGGAGCTTTGCGGATCGGAGCTGAGGAGCGTCACCGAGCTGAACGTGTGCCAAGAACTTCGGGCGCCGGAGTAACGGCGCTGGGATCGGTTGGATCGCGAGGAGAACGTCGACTACTTCCTCTACGTTGTGATCGCTTCCGCTTCGGTCTACGAGGGTACGTAGACAACACTCTCCCCTCTCGTTGCTATGCATCACCATGATCTTGCGTGTGCGTAGGAAATTTTTTGAAATTACTACGTTCCCCAACAGAATCACCGTATTCAGGGGGCACATAGTTGTCATCGTACTCTTCTTCTTCGCCGTCTTCCGTCATAACCCCTATTTCTCCGTGCCTCGTCCAAACATTATAGTGTGGCATGAAACCCTTGTAAAACAGGTGGGTGTGAAGGATTTTCCAGTCAGAGTAAGACTTCGTATTCCCACATATAGGGCATGGACAACACATAAAACCATTCTGCTTTTTTGCCTCAGCCACTTCGAGAAAATCGTGCACGCCCTTAATGTACTCGGAGGTGTGTCTGTCACCGTACATCCATTGCCAGTTCATCTGCGTGCATTATATATAATTAAGTGTGTCAAAAACCATCACAGAACATCATGAATAGATAAATAAGTGACCAAATTAATAGAAGTTCATCATCACATTAAAACCAAAGTACATACATAGTTCTCATCTAACAACATATAGCTCTCCAGAGCATCTAATTAATTAAACCATATATTGAAACTATGTAAAACATTTCAATGCGAAAACAAATGCGATCATAATCGCAATCAAGGTAACAACTGATCCAACTGCATAATGATACCAAGCCTCGGTACAAATGGCATATTTTCTAACCTTTATAATCTTCAAGCGCATTGCATCCATCTTGATCTTGTGATCATCAACGACATCCGCAACATGCAACTCCAATATCATCTTCTCTTCCTCTATTTTTCTTATTTTTTCCTTCAAGAAACTGTTTTCTTCTTCAACTAAATTTAACCTCTCCACAATAGAGTCGGTTGGAATTTCCGGTTCAACAACCTCCTAGATAAATAAAATCTATGTCACGTTGGTCGGCATAATTTTCATAAACAATAAATGAACCAATAGTTATGAAAAGGTAATATATACCACATCCGAATCATAGACAGGACGAGGGCCGACGGGGGCGGATACCAAAACCATCGCACTATATAAGATGCAATAATAAAAGTAAGAAAATAATACAAGTATCTATCTAAACATACAAGTAAGAATAGTTTTTCTTTCAGAAAGAAAATAAGAACAAGAGGCTCACCACGGTGGTGCCGTCGATGAGATCGGCGCGGGTGATCGGCTGACAGTGAAAACGGGACGGGGCGTGACGGACCGCTAAACCTAGACAAATATTGAGAAAAATGGAGTTTGGAGGTCGAGCTTGGAGAGGAGAAAGCTTAAGTAGTGTGGCTCGGGCATTCTATCGAACACCTTATGTGCATAGGAGGTGAGCTAGAGCACCACCAAGCCCTCTCCCCCTCGGCGGCCAGAAAAAACAGAGCAGTGTGCTCTGCTCTTACACGAGGGGGTATATATAGGCACCTCATTGGTCCCCGTTGGTGGCATGAACCGGGACTAACGGGCAGCCTTTGATCCCGGTTCAAGCCACCAATCGGGACCAATGATGATGGGCCAGGAGCGAGGCCCATTGGTCTCGGTTCGTCCCACCAACCGGGACCAAAAGGTCCAGACGAACCGGGACCAATGGACCACGTGGCCCGGCCGGCCCCCGGGGCTCACGAACCGGGTACAATGCCCCCATGGGTCCCGTTTCTGGACTGAACCGGGACTAATGGGCTGACCCGGCCTGGACCTTTGCCCCCTTTTCTACTAGTGTGAATGATGTGCAGGCATCGACCGTTGGCCGGGGAAGCAGCTGCACAGCCACAGCTACGGTGCGCCCGACCAGTTCCACGGCCAAGTCAGTAGTATCATCCATCGCCTTAATTTCTTCTTAGTGTTTGACCGGCAACAGTTGTCCCTAATTTCTTGGCTAGGCTGATGAACTTTGCAACATGCATGCATCTTATTGCTAGGTTGTGGTGATAATTGGGTACAACCCCAGCTGGATGGACATCTCGCCGGACATCGCCGGTGTCGCCAAGGAGGTCCATGTCGCCATTCGAGCCGCGCCTGAGATGCAGAGCACCACTGCCCATGCCAACCTGTGGGTACATTCCATGGTATATTAATACCAACTTGGCGCTAGAAAATGTCATCACGCCCAAAGCCAATCCCCTCATCACCTCGAGCTACCTTTTCAAATGGTTGGGTACTGCAGATCTACTGCGCCGAGGAGGACGGCATCGTGGTGTTCCAGGACGGCAGCAGGGTGAAGACGGACGCCATCGTGCACTGCACTGGGTACCTGCAGATTGTGTAAAGTTAGTTACCAAATTATGCTTGTAGTGGAGATCGATGTTAACCGATGGAGATGTGCTCGTCGTAGCTACAAGTACAGCTTCCCGTTCCTCCAGGACGACGACAACGACGACAATGGCACCTCCGTTTTCACGGTGGACGACAACCACGTGGGCCCGCTGTACAAGCACGTGTTCCCGCCGCGGCTGGCTCCTAGCATCTCCTTCATCGGACTGCCATTCAAGGCAATCCTTTTCCCGGTATTCCAGCTCCAGAGCAGCTGGGTGGCCGCAGTTCTGTCGGGGAGGACTGAGCTGAGGTTCACCCACGACCTCGCGCAAGCATGTTCGAGTATGAGGATTGGCTGGTTGAGCTGTGCGGGCTTGGAAGGATCGAGGAGTGGAGGAAGGCGATCTACCTTGCGGCGAGAGGCAGGATGAGGGACCGGCCGGAGAGCTACCGGGACGAGTGGGATGACGACGCCCAACTGTTGGACCAGGCGCACCGTGATCTCGCCAAGTACCTCTGATCTCACCTCATCATATCGACGGCAGCTTGCGATTTGGCTTTGGCTTATGAGGAAATGAAATTGTTTTTAGAAACTAGGAAATGGAATGGTTGATGATACGAAGGACAAGTATGTATTATTTTTTGCATAAAATATCAAAGAAAAAACACACAATGCACCAGCCCGGAATCGAACCCGGGTGGCAGGGTACTATTCTGTCACTAGACCACTGGTGCTTTGAAGACGAATTTACTTTAATATTTTTTTTGCATAAAATCATTCTGCACCTGGAAGATGTCAATGTAGTTTCGTTGTTCTGTCAAGTAAACTTCTACGTTTGTGCTAACAGTTCTAAACACGCTTACGAGTTACAAGACGAGGAACACCAACGCGCGCGTATGTGTGACAAAGAAAGTAGCAATGGTTGGACAGCAAATGCATACCTATGTGAGCTACTGCGAAACATGACAGGGTACTTAAGCAGCAGTGGATGGTTGACATGGATCTCACTAATTTATTTGATTATCTCATGGAGTTCAGAGGTAGAACTTGGATACAATCACAAATCAGCAAGAAGAAGGGATCGGGGAATGAGAGCCGGGGATGGGAGAGAGATACACGCCCTGTGGCGGCCGTTCTAGGGTTTAGTTCTTCGCCAACTACTCCCCTTTCACGACACAACATATGTAGCTAGTCACCCACTCGCTCTTCACTTGGCCCAGTCCGCTCCAGTCACTTGAGTGTTGGGCTTCACTTGGCGCTTGGGCCTAGTGGGCCATCCAGTGACCGTCTGAGTAGCGAGGGATGGAGAGTTCCCGTGACATTTCCTCCCCTTTGGACTTGGCTTGACCCCAAGCCAAAGCTCGTGGGAACCAGGCATGAAGCGGAATTCGAGCCTCCCAGGATGCCAGAGATGCTGTAAACCCTAACCATTTCACAAACACTTGCTCCACGGCACGCTGCCCTCTCTGGACGACGCGCTTGTCAAGGATGGCCGCGGGTACTTGGAGAGGCAATAGATCATCATCGAGTACTGGCAGTTCTGGCATGATAGTAGTGGTGGGCGGAACAACGGCTCGGAGTTGCGAGACATGAATTACTGGGTGGATTCTTGCCTGTTCCAGCAGGTCCAGTCTGTATGCCACCTCGCCCACATGCTACAGAACCTGAAAAGGGCAAAAATAGCGAAATGCCAGCTTATGGTTAGCTCGAACAGCCACCGTGGACTATGCGTATGGCTGGAGTTTTAGGTAAACCCAGTCGCCCACTGTGAACACTCGGTTAGAATGGTGCTGATCCACCTTGTCATTCAAATGCTGACGGGCTCTATTTAAGTGTTGCCATAACAGTGCCACCATGGTTGCTCTTTCCGCTGTCCACGCTGTCAGGTCAGTCACCGTTGCATCCGCGACATTAGCAAGGCCAAAGAAGCGTGGTTTGTGCCCATATAGAACCTCAAATGGAGTAGATTTGAGCGTTCAATGGTAAGAAGTGTTGTACCAAAATTCCACTAAAGCCAACCATTCAAACCACTTGTTAGGACAATTGTGAACAAAGCAACAAATATACAACTCCATGCACTGATTGACACACTCCGTAGTACCATCAGTCTGAGGATGGCGTGCTTAGGATATGTTGAGAGTTGTGTGAGACAATCTGCACAGCTCACGCCACACCTTTCGGATAAAGATTTGATCCGGTCCGAGACCATAACATCAAGATGACCATGGAGCTTAAACACGTACTCCATGTAAGATTTAGCTACTTCCAACGCTATGAGCAGATGCTTCAAGGGAATGAAGTGGGCGTACCTAGTAAGTTTGTCAACCACCACCAACACTGCATTTTACCCTTTAGATGTTGGCAGTCCTTCCACAAAATCAAGCGTCACCATCTCCCATGCTTACTTGGGTATCGGTAATGGTTGCAACAATCCGGGGTAACGCACATGCTCCGATTTATCCTGTTTGCAGATTGCACAATTCCCAACAAACGTTTTCACAGTCTGCTTCAGCCGAGGCCACATGAAGTGGCGGATGAGCATGAACCCCTGAGTAGCCCCCAATAGCTCCTGCATGGAATTCTTGGAGCACCTTGTTCTGCATTGCCACATTAACTCCAAGCCACACCCTGCCTTTGTAACGAATCAGCCCTACACAGACACTGAAAGGACCTTCAGATGGTGACTATCCATTGGATGCCCGCGAGGCGCGTGGGTTGGCATGACCACGCCTGATCCCACGGGCCGGACCGTGGTCGCCGTTGTCGGGGTAGACACGTTCGCCATCCCCACCATTGCCGAGGTAGCTCACGAGGACGAGGACCGGCTCTGCCTCAAGCCTGTCCTCCTCGGCACCGAGGTCGGGCGGCCACATGTAGAGGCCGCCTTTGACGCGGACACCTTAAGCTTCACCTTCTCTGTCAAGCTGAGCAACAATCGCACGGCCTCTGGCATCGTTGTGGTCGGCCCTTCCAACATGAGCCACAACCACTTCCTTTGCTTCGATCTCACCCTTGGCAAAATCGAGCACCACACCTGCAGATCTATCCTTTTTAAGCTATGGCCTAAAACCCTCTCAGGAGATTTCTGTTCCCGCACTCTTCCGCTGCTACCTGCTATCGACTGCAGGCATCCACCCAAAGCTTTCGTGCCAAGCTCGCTGATTCCTGACGTTGGGCCTCTGCTTTCGCTCGCGGACGAGAGCCGCTTCCCCAGGCTTGACAGATCTTTGCCACAAATTCGAGCCCAGGCCCATCAGGTGATGGTGGCCAGGCCAATCTGTACGAGGCCTGTACGTCCCGTGCCCGGCCCGTTCGTCGGCTTGTTGCCCGTGGGCTTCCTCTCGCCTATCGCGTGCACGGATATGCAGCACGGGGCCTGCGCAATCCTGCCTCTGGAGGTTGCTACTCGCTTCTGCAACTGCCGTACTCCTCACATCCCACCCTCTGCCGCCGACCAGCAGAGCCACCCACCCACCCTGCAACTCCTTGATCCCCCGGCTGCGACCAATAACATCGCCCTCCCAGCTCCGGATGGGCCTCCGGTGCCACCTCAGCCGGCCGCGCCCGCGGCGGCAGCGGCGCAGGGCGCGGAGGAGGATGCGGAGCCGGCGCCTCACGGCCATGATGTGGCGGCAGCGGCGCGAGGCACGGTGGAGGCAACAGATCCGGCCCCATGCGGCCACACTGCCTCCCCCCGCCGGAGCCCGCGCATTCGGCAGCTGTATGACGGGGTCCGCGTCGACCCCATTGAGCGCACCTCCAAGCGCAAGGCCTCTGCCAACCAGGCTGCCGGAGAGGGCAGCAGCCGCCGTTCCTCGGGACGGAAGAGGTGCAAGGCCGTCAAGGCGGCCTCCATCGTCGAGTTACCTCTCCAGGGCACCCCAAGGCCTGACGAGGGCAAGGCCAAGCTGCTCGCACGCTGTTGCGACCTGAACTTCGAGGCCGTCTGCACGGATGCAAGCTCATCCTCCTCCGACGCGTCAGGTGCTGCCCCTGGTTCTTCAGAGTCGAGCTGGTCAGAGCATGTATAGGTTTACCATGGGGATAAGGAAAGATGTTTCGGCCAAATGCATGCTAGTTCGAGCCTCCCCTAACGGCTTTCTTCTTCTGCTTGTGCATTGTATCGTAGTTCATCCGCCTAGTGTCTGGTCCTGCTGGACTATGTATCTGCATTATGCTGCATGTTTGCTTTCCACTGTCCTTTGCTTTCAAAGCTTTGTAAGCTCATCTGAGCAACTTTCGATTATTAATCTAGCTTTTCATCTGCTCCCACCCTTTGCCATGACTACCCCTCCTTTATCTAAGTGTTCCCCTCTCTTTCATGCGGATTCCTAATTGGAATGTTAGAGGGCTTGGAGACTCTGACAAATGCTCGTTGGTCAAAGATGCATTGTTTGCTTGTCGCCCGAGTGTTGTTTGCCTGCAGGAGACTAAATTGCAGGTTGTGGACTCGTTCAAGGCAGCCTCCTTCCTCCCCGCAGCTCAAAGGTCCTTTGTACACATGCCGGCCAACGGTACAGCTGGAGGTTTGCTCTTGGCCTGGGATGACAATGTCGTCTCAGGCTCGGAGATTTTCAAGCACAGGTTCATTATAACTGTCAGTTTCCAGTCCCGGAGCAACAACGACAGCTTCGTCCTGTCCACGGTGTATGCCCCGTGCGACGACGACGCCTTGGCGAGATGAGTTCTTTGCAATGATGAGTCATGCAGCAGGCCAAGTAACAGGGCCCTGGATCATTATCGGAGATTTCAACATGTACAGGTTTGAGCACGAGAAGTCGCAAGGCAGGAAGAATTGGGCTTTGATGGACAGGTTCAAGACATGGATCAGAGACCACGCTCTCGACGACATTGAAGTTGCCAACAGGAGATTTACCTGGTCCAACAAGAGATCGGAGCTTACACTGGTAAAATTTGGATAGGGTGCTTGTCAACGCTGATTGGAATCTGGGATTCCTCAACACCTCCGCCGCTGCCCTTACTGCCACAACTTCAGACCATGTGCTCATCGGTGTGGATTTCTCAAGGGCAGCACTTAAGAGCTCTTTCTTCCGCTTCGAGAACCACTGGCTGCTCATTCCGGAGGTCCGGAATCTGGTATCACAGAGTTGGGAGAGAGGAACCAGGCAGATCTCGTCAGCCACCACTTTGTTTAACTGCAAGTTGAGGAGGACTAGAGCTCCGATCAGAGCCTGGGAACGCAAGAAGTCACCCATGCAAGAGACTCTAGCCAACTGCAACCATGTGGTTCAATACCTTGACTCCGTGGAAGAATGCAGGCAGTTATCCATGTTGGAGGCCTCTCTGAGAAACCATGCCAACTCAAAAGCCCAGCAAATTATTCTGTGGCAAACCAGCTTTTGGAGAAGAAGAGCTAAAATAAGAGGCTGCACTTTGGGGGATGAGAACACTAAGTTTTTCCACGCTGTCGCTTAGCCAAAGATCGCCAAAACAGGATCAAGCTGCTAGTTAGGGATGATACATAGTTTTACAGTGATCAAGACAAACTTCAAATTGCTACACTTTTCTTCACAGACATCTTCGGCACAACTTCGGAGTCGTTGCCCACTCTGGACCCCGGAAGCTTATACGACCAGGCTGATCTAAGCTCCTTGGAAGTGCCGTTCACCTGGGCTGAAATAGCAACAGTGATCTGAAGAGCTCCGAATAATAAGAGCCCAGGGCCCGACGGCTTCACCAATGAGTTCTACAAGAGCTTTTATGGGCTGCTAAAGGAGGACTTAATGCGTTTTTCCAAGCTTTCCATGACCATTGTGGTGATCTGGCGGCATCAACATCGCCAACATTGTGCTGCTTCCAAAGAAAGACAACCCAACAGATATCCGGATTTCAGGCCCATTGCTCTGGTCCATAGTATACCTAAGCTTACAACGAAGGTTTTAGCAGTCCGGCTTCAACGGATAATCCCAAGCCTCATACACCCTCTACAATCTGGTTTCCTGCCTGGAAGATGCATATCTGAGAATTTCGCTTTGGCAGCATAACTGGTTCAGCAGGCAAAAAAGAGAAAAAAAGTCAATGTTAGTGCTCAAGTTAGATTTTCAGAAAGCTTTTGACAGCGTTAGCTGGGATGCTCTGAAGCTCATCCTCACAGCCAGAGGTTTTGGGAGCAGATGGGTCAGATGGATACATGACATCCTATCAACTAGTTCGTCCAGGATAGTTATCAATGGATCTGCCGGAGAGAAGATCATGTTAAAAAGTGGTCTAAGGCAAGGGGACGCCCTCTCTCCCTACCTCTTCATCCTGGCAGCCGACGTTTTGCAACAGCTCTGCCAAAAGGAACACCAAGCGGGAAACCTCAACCATCCTCTTGGGGGCGATGGCCCCTTCCCGCTCCTGCAGGTTGCTGACGACACGCTGATCCTAATGCAAGGAGATATCCAACAGGCACGGGTTATCAAACGGATTCTACAAGCTTTCAGCGATTTCACCGGACTCAGGATCAACTATCATAAAAGAACTATCATGCCAGTTTGCCTAGACGATCTGACTTGCCAAAGTATAGCACATATTCTACAATGTCAGGTCTCGGCTTTCCCATGCACGTACTTGGGATTACCCCTCTCTCTCAACAAGATCACGCATGGACTGTTGTTGCGGTAATTCTACAACGTAGACAAGCGTGCATGCGGATGGCTCGCAACCTTTACGTCTTGGGGGCCTGCCTCACCTTGATCAACGCAGTGTTGGCAGCGATCCCCAGCTACTTCATGAGTTGTTTCCTATGGCCACAGCAATCGCTAGACAAGGTCGAGAAAATCCTAAGGGGCTTCTTATGGCAAGGGAAAAACCAAGCCAGCGGAGGGCATTGCCTAGTCGCCTGGGACGTCATCATTTTTCCAAAGGAACATGGAGGTCTGGGGGTAAGAGACATTGCAGCACACAACAGGGCCCTCGTTTGCAAGTTCATGGCAAGGATATTACAACAACGCGATGTGCCGTGCTTCAGCTGGTTTGCACACGCATATCTTGTCACAAGGAACTCTCTGGTCTCCACAAAGCCGGGACACGGCCATTTGGAGAGGCTTCAAGTCCACCTTGCGCACGGTTTCCGAGGTTACCAAATGCAAGGTCGGGGGCCAGACAGAACCTTTGCTACGGCATGACCATTGGCTCGAACGTGGTCGGCTCATGGCATGTTTCCGCTCTTTTCTCCTTCTCCACATCCAAGTTTTGCAGTGGCTTCCCGGTTTAGAGATGGACAATGGAGCATTCAGCTACATCCAAACCTCTCTTCCATAGCAACCCAGGAGCTTCACAACCTGCTCGAGCTCTTGATAATATTCAACCACATGCGGGTATGCGGATGTGAGGGAGCCCCTTCTAAGGCACAAGTCTGTCACCACATCTTACTTCTACCAGCTGTTCACTTTCAGAGGGAAGACTTGTCCGACAGCCAAATATATTTGGGACAAGATCAAACCACACAGGCATCGTGTTTTCCTATGGATTGCCCTTCAAGACAGACACAACACTCGCGACAACATGCTTAAGAAGCATTGGGACAAAGTTGTTGCGCACAATGGGTGTGATCTATGCCCGGCCGCAGAGACAATGCACCACATCCTGTTACATTGCAAGCTGGCGCAGTCCCTCTGGTCCAAGCTAGGGATGCAAGACCTTGCCGCGTCATCCATCAAACAAGCGACCTCTTGTGCTCGCATAGCAGTCATGGGCTCGACATGGCAATAAGTGGCACATTTTGTTCACTGACATCTTGTGATCGCCCTTTGGAGCGCCCGGAATGATCAGGTCTTTCATGGATCCTTTTGGAATGAGAGGCAACTATGCAACAAGGTTCTTGAGCTGCTCAAGCTATGGAGCTGCTTGGCGAAACCACAGGACGGATATTTTTTCCCCCTGGGCAAATGCACTTGATCCAACTTAGCCGTCTCTCCTTCCCAACCCTTCTGCTTTGTATCCTTTTATAGGTCTGGTGATGGCCTGCTGCACAATGTGTGCAGCGTTAACATCACTTTCATGTAAATGACTCTTGTCATTCGGGTTCCCTACCCGTTTTGAATGCATAAGGTAGAAAATGATCTACCTTTTTGTTCAAAAAGATGGTGACTATCCATCGGCAACCGCCAAGAGTCTGGTGCATTTGGGGTCAGACTGGTAGCCTTGCTTGACTTCATCTAACCAGTACAGAATGTAGACCGAAATAGCTAACAGCTCAGATGAGGGTTGTCGTCACAAGGCATCAGCTGCCATTTTGTGGCCCCTTTATGATACTCAATGCGGTACTACAAGCCCAATAACTTGGTGTGAGCCTTTTACTGCCAAGGTGTCGTCAATTGTTGCTCATCTAAACACGACAAACTTTTCTGATTTGTGCGAATGATCAATTCGGACAACAACATGTATGAACGCCAAGAGTCAACTGCCATCAAGAGCGCAAGGCACTCTTTCTCATAAGTGGATAATACCCGAAGTTTGGGTTCGAGAGTCTGAGTGAGGAATGCCAACGGGTGATGGTTTTGCATAAGAACTGCACCAATACCACTATCAGACGCATCGGTCTCGATCACAAAGGGTTTTGAAAAGTCCGGCAAGGACATGATAGGAGCAATGGTGAGAGCAGTCTTCAAGGCTTGAAAGGCAGCATTATGAATAGAAGTCCATCTAAAAGTCGCCTTTTTCTTGAGCAGTTCAGTCAACGGCCGCCTGATAATACCGTAGTGGCGAACAAACTTCCTATAATAACCTGCCAGTCCCAAAAATTGGCGCAAATCCTTTACTAAAGTAGGAGGTGGCCTGTTATGCACCTTTGCAACATTGTTGGGGTCTGTCTGCACTCCCTCCTTGCAGATCACATGCCCTAAATATTTCAGCTGCTGATGTCTTCGTCGTATCTATAATTTTTGATTGTTTCATGCCAATATTCTACAACTTTCATATACTTTTGACAACTTTTTATACTATTTTTGGGACTAACATATTGATCCAGTGCCAGTGTTAGTTCATGTTTGTTGCATGCTTTTTGTTTTGCAGAATATCCATACCAAACAAAGTCCAAACACGATAAAAAATTACGGAGATTTTTTTTGGAATACATGTGATTTTTGGGAATTGGAATCAACACGAGACGATGCCCGAGGGTCCTACAAGTCCTGGAGGCGCGCCCCTACCCTGGGCACGGCCAGGGGGCTTGTGGCCACCCAGTAAGGCGGTTGGTGCCCTTCTTTCGTCGCAAGAAAGATAATATCTGGATAAAAATCATGTTAAAATATCAGCCCAATCGGAGTTACGGATCTCCGGTAATTTAAGAAACGGTGAAAGGCCAGAATCTGGGAGCGCAGAAACGGAAGGAAAGAGGGATCAAATCTCGGAGGGCTCCCGCCCCTCCACCACCATGGAGGCCATGGACCAGAGGGGAAACCCTCCTCCCATCTAGAGGGAGGTCAAGGAAGAAGAAGAAGGAGGAGGGGGGCTCTCTCTCCCCCTCTCTCCCGGTGGCACCGGAACGCCGCCGGGGCCATCATCGTGACGGTGGTCTACACCAACAACTTCGCCGACGTCATCACCAAACTCTCTTCCCCTATATGCAACGGTGTAACACACCTTCTCCCCGCTGTAATTTGTACTTAAACATGGTGCTCAACGCTATATATTATTTCCCAATGATGTATGGCTATCCTATGATGTTTGAGTAGATCTCTTTTGTCCTATGGGTTGATTGATGATCATGATTGGTTTGAGTTGTATGTTTTATTATTGGTGCTGTCCTATGGTGCTCTCCGTGCCGCGAAAGCATGAGGGATCCCCGCTGTAGGGTTTGCAATATGTTCATGATTCGCTTATGGTGGGCGGCGTGAGTGACAGAAGTACATACCCGAGTAAGTAGGTTGTTTGCATATGGGAGTAAAGAGAACTTGATACTATAATGCTATGGTTGGGTTTTACCTTAAGACCTTGTACAACACAAGGTTCTTAGGGGTGATGCTTAGAGAAGTAAACCAGGCTTTTCTTAAGCACCGGTGCTTATTTGTACAGGGTAGGCGCTTAATTAGGCGTCTCTCCTATAGAAATAGGCACCAGTCACTACAAAAAAAAGACACATCCGTGACATTTTGGGCCGAACGATTTTTTTTCCTGTCATACATATGACACTTCTATGACGATAATTGTGACAAAACCCGGTATCATCATAGATGTGGTGGGCTCCTACTTCTATGACAAAAAATCATGACAGAAAATGGGCTTTTCGTCCTGGGCGGGCCGGAGATGTAGCTGCATGACATTCTTTGGGCCATCCATGATGGAAAAAACCGTGGTAGAAGCGAGGGGGAGGAAAATTTTGGGGAGTTGCCGGTTTTGGTGGCAGGTCGGGGGCTGAGCGATGCGTGTTTCTCTCGTACACGTACGCGCGTGTGTGCGAGGCATTGGCTCTAACTGAACCCAAGCGAGGCGTTGAGCTCTAATTCAACCCGAGTGATTGCACTGCAGGATACACGTTACTGAACCCGAGCGATCGATCGATGGCTGTTAACTGAACCCGATGGAGCGATTCCTTCGCTACTGCTGCTAACTGAAGCCGATCGATTGGATGAATAGTGAGCGTTGCGGGGGGGGGGGGGGGGTTGGATGAACAGTGAGCGGTGGCGTTGCCTCTGGATGAACAGGACCCCGTGGTGTGGAGGGCTGGATGAACAGTAGACGATGGAGGGGTCGTTGAACAGGACCCCGTGGGGTGGAGGGTTGGATGAACAGTAGACGGTGGAGGGCTGGATGAACAGTAGAGGGTGGAGGGTTGTTTGAACAGTAGACGGTGGATGATGTCTACTACACAACCTTCTTCTTGTAGACGTTGTTGGGCCTACAAGTGCACAGGTTTGTAGGATAGTAGCAAATTTCCCTCAAGTGGATGACCTAAGGTTTATCAATCCGTGGGAGGCGTAGGATGAAGATGGTCTCTCTCAAGCAACCCTGCAACCAAATAGCAAAGAGTCTCTTGTGTCCCCAACACACCCAATACAATGGTAATTTGTATAGGTGCACTAGTTCGGCGAAGAGATGAAGATACAAGTGCAAAATAGATAGTAGATAAAGGTTTTTGTAATCTGAAATAATAAAAACAGCAAGGTAACAAGTGGTAAAAGTGAGCGTAAACGGTATTGCAATGGTAGGAAACAAGGCCTAGGGTTCATACTTTCACTTGTGTAAGTTCTCTCAACAATAATAACATAGATAGAACATATGACAAGCCCTCAACATGCGAAAAAGAGTCACGCCAAAGCCACCAATAGCGGAGAACAAACGTAGAGATTATGGTCGGGTACGAAACCACCACAAAGCTATTCTTTCGGATCGATCTATAAAAGAGTTCGTACTAGAATAACACCTCAAGATACAAATCAACCAAAACCCTAATGTCACCTAGATACTCCATTGTCACTTCAAGTATCTGTGGGCATGATTATACGATATGCATCACACAATCTCAGATTCATCCAACCAACATAAAAGTACTTCAAAGAGTGCCCCAAAGCTACTACCGGAGAGTCAAGAACGTGTGCCAACCCCTATGCATAGGTTCCCAATGTCACGAAACCCGCAAGTTGATCACCAAAACATACATCAAGTGGATCAATAGAATAACTCATTGTCACCACGGTTATCCCACGCAAGACATACATCAAGTGTTCATAAAAGACTCAATCCGATAAAATAACTTCAAAGGGGAAACTCAATTCATCACAAGATAGTAGAGGGGGAGAAACATCATAAGATCCAACTACAATAGCAAAGCTTGGGATACATCAAGATCGTGCCATAGAGGAACACGAGAGAGAACACGAGAGAGAGAGAGATATCAAACACATAGCTACTGGTACATACCCTCAGCCCCGAGGGTGAACTACTCCCTCCTTGTCCTGGATAGCGCCGAGATGATGAAGATGGCCTCCGGTGATGGGATCCCCCTCCGGCAGGGTGCCGGAACAGGGTCCCGATTGGTTTTTGGTGGCTACAGAGGCTTGCGGCGGCGCAACTCCCGATCTATCTTCTGTTCTGGAAGTTTTAGGGTACGTAGGTATATATGGGTGCAGGGAGAACGTCGGTGGAGCTACGGGGGCCCAACGAGGCAGGGGGGCGCGCCCAGGGGGGGAGGGCGCGCCCACCCTCGTGAGCACCTCCGTATCTTCGGCGTGGGGTCCAAGTCCATCAGGTGGGTTTCCTTCCAAAAATAACTTCTCCTGTTGATTTCGTTCGCTTTGACTCCGTCGATATTCCTTTTCCTCGAAACACGAAATAGGCATAAAACAAAGAATCTGGGATGGGCCTCCGGTTAATAGGTTAGTCCCAAAAATAATATAAAAGTGGATAATAAAGCCCAATATTGCCTAAAACAGTAGATAAAGTAGCATGGAGCAATCAAAATTATAGATACGTTGGAGACGTATCAAGCATCCCCAGCTTAATTCCTACTGCCCCTCGAGTAGGTAAATGATAAAAGAGAATTTTTGATGCGGAGTGATACTTTGGCATAATTTCAATGTAAATCTTCTTAATCATGGTATGAATATTCAGATCCGAAAGATTCAAGACAAAAGTTCATATTGACATAAAAATAATAATACTTCAAGCATACTAATCAAAGCAATTATGTCTTCTCAAAATAACATGGCCAAAGAAAGTTATCCCTACAAAATCATATAGTCTGGCTATGCTCCATCTTCCCCACACAAAGTATTTAAATCATGCACAACCCCGATGACAAGCCAAGCAATTGTTTCATACTTTAATAATCTCAAACTTTTTCATGAGCGTGAGCCATACATGAGTGTGAGCCATGGATATAGCACTATGGGTGGAATAGAATGGTGGTTGTGGAGAAGACAAAAAGAGGGAAGATAGTCTCACATCAACTAGGCGTATCAATGGGCTATGGAGATGCCCATCAATAGATATCAATGTGAGTGAGTAGGGATTGCCATGCAATGGATGCACTAGAGCTATAAGTATATGAAAGCTCAACAAAAGAAACTAAGTGGGTGTGCATCCAACTCGCTTGCTCACGAAGACCTAGGGCATTTTGAGGAAGCTCATCATTGGAATATACAAGCCAAGTTCTATAATGAAAAATTCCCACTAGTATATGAAAGTGACGAAATGAGAGACTCTCTATCATGAAGATCATGATGCTACTTTGAAGCAAAAGTGTGGTAAAAGGATAGTAGCATTGTCCCTTCTCTCTTTTTCTCTCATTTTTTTTATTTGGGCCTTTTCTCTTTTTTTATGGCCTCTTTTTTTTTGGCCGGAGTCTCATCCCGACTTGTGGGGGAATCATAGACTCCATCATCCTTTCCTCACTTGGGACAATGCTCTAATAATGATGATCATCACACTTTTTTTCTTACAACTCAACAATTACAACTCGATACTTAGAACAAAATTTGACTCTATATGAATGCCTCCGGCGGTGTATCGGGATATGCAATGAAACATGAGTGACATGTATGAAAGAATTATGAAAGGTGGCTTTTGCCACAATACGATGTCAACTACATGATCATGCTAGCAATATGACAATGATGGAGCGTGTCATAATAAACGGAACGGTGAAAAGTTGCATGGCAATATATCTCGGAATGGCTATGGAAATGCCATGATAGGTAGGTATGGTGGCTGTTTTGAGGAAGGTTTATGGTGGGTGTATGATACCGGCGAAAGGTGCGCGGTATTAGAGAGGCTAGCAATGGTGGAAGGATGGGAAAAAGTGCGTATAATCCATGGACTCAACATTAGTCATAAGGAACTCATATACTTATTGAAAAAATCTAGAAGTTATCAAAGCAAAGTATTACGCGCATGCTCCTAGGGGAATATATTGGTAGGAAAAGACCATCGTCATTCCCCGACCGCCACTCATAAGGAAGACAATCAATAAATAAATCATGCTCCGAGTTCATCACATAACGGTTCACCATACGTGCATGCTACGGGAATCACAAACTTCAACACAAGTATTCTTTAAATTCATAACTACTCAACTAGCATGACTCTAATATTATCACCTTCATATGTCAAAACAATTATCAAGCATCAAACTTATCTTAGTATTCAACGCACTCAAAAGAAAGTTTCACATATCTTGAATACCAAGTATATTAACATTAAGCAAATTACCATGCTATTAACGCCTCTCAAAATAATCTAAGTGAAGCATGAGAGATCAAATAGTTTCTTTAAAACAAAGCCACCACCATGCTCTAAAAGATCTAAGTGAATTACTAGAGCAAAAATTATCACGCTCAAAAGATATAAGTGAAGCACTATGAGCAAAACTAGCAAGCTCAAAAGATATAAGCGAAGCACATAGAGTATTCTAACAAATTCCAAATCATGTATGGCTCTCTCTCAAAAAAGAATTTCAGATCTTGATACTTTATTCAAACAGCAAGCAAATCTAAAGAAAACTACAATGCAAGGATAGCACAACTCATGTGAAGAAGCAAAAACTTAGGCTCAACCGATACTAACCGATAGTTGTTGAAGAAGAAAGGTGGGATGCCTACGGGGCATCCCCAAGCTTAGATGCTTGAGACTTCTTGAAATATTATCTTGGGGTGCCTTGGGCATCCCCAAGCTTGAACTTTTGTGTCTCCTTAATTCCTCTCATATCACGGTTTCTCTTATTTTTATCAAAGGCTTCATTCACAACAAACTCAACAAGAACTCGTGAGATAGGTTAGTATAAACCAACGCAAAACCTTATCATATTCTACTGTAACAAATCACTAAAATTATTATTCAACATTGCATACTAAATGCCTCTGTATATTTAATACTCCTATCCTCAAATAGAATCATTAAACAAGCAAACATATGCAAACAACGGAAACATAACAGCAATCTGCCAAAACAGTACAGTCTGTAAAGAATGCAAGAGTATCAATACTTCCCTGACTCCAACAATTATGAACTAAAATTCCCACTGTAATAAATTTATCATAGCTCAATATGCAAAAAGATTCAACATTAGACCATGCTCTGACTTTTCTAGGGAATTTTTGCAACAGCTGTAAACTTTCTGTTTTCAAACAGCAACATGTATACTAGCAAAATAAGCATGGCAAAGGCTATCCTTGACTTTTTTATTGAAACTAAAGAGGCAAAACATTATCCTAACTAACAGCAAGCAAAAACTAACAAAATAAAATGACGCTCCAAGCAAAACACATATCATGTGGTGAATAAAAATATAGCTCCAAGTAAAGTGACCGATGAACGAAGACGAAAGAGGGGATGCCTTCCGGGGCATCTCCAAGCTTAGGCTCTTGGTTGTCCTTTAATATTACCTTGGGGTGCCTTAGGCATCCCCAAGCTTAGGCTCTTGCCACTCCTTATTCCATAGTCCATCGAATCTTTACCCAAAACTTGAAAACTTCAACCACACAAAACTCAAAACAAAACTCGTAAGCTCCGTTAGTATAAGAAAATAAAACCACCACTTAGGTACTGTAGTGAACTCATTCTAAATTCATATTGGTGTAATATCTACTGTATTCTAACTTCTCTGTGGTTCATACCACTTAATACTAGCCATAGATGCATCAAAATAAGCAAACAACACATAGAAAACAGAGTCTGTCAAAAACAGAACAGTCTGTAGTAATTTGTATGAAACGTATACTTATGGAAATAAATTGCTAAACCTGAGCAATTTTTCTATTAATCATCTGCAAAAAGAATCAACCTAAAATCACTCTACAGTAAAAAATGGCAGCTAATCTCGTGAGCGCTAAAGTTTCTGTTTTTCACAGCAAGATCACATAAACTTCACCCAAGTCTTCCCAAAGGTTCTACTTGGCACTTTATTGAAACAAAAGCTATAAAACATGATTACTACAGTAGCATAATCATGTGGACACACAAAAACGGCAAGGATAAATATTGGGTTGTCTCCCAACAAGCGCTTTTCTTTAATGCCTTTCAGCTAGGCATGATGATGACAATGATGCTCACATAAAAGATAAGAATTGAAACATAACGGGAGCATCATGAAGCATATGGCTAGCACATTTAAGCCTAACCCACTTCCTATGCATAGGGATTTTGTGAGCAAACATCTTCTGGGAACAGTAATCAACTAGCGTAGGAAGGTAAAACAAGCATAGCTTCAAAATTTTAAGCACATAGGGAGGAAACTTGACATTATTGTAATTCCTACAAGCATATGTTCCTCCCTCATAATAATTTTCAGTAGCATCATGAATGAATTCAACAATATAACCAGCACCTAAAGCATTCTTTTCATGATCTACAAGCATAGAAAATTTTCTACTCTCCACATAAGCAAACTTCTTCTTTATATCATACGTATCATCACAATAATCATCATAAATAGGAGGCATGCTTTCATCATAGTAAATTTGGTCATCAAAGCTTGGGGGACAAAAAATATCATCTTCATCAAACATAGCTTCCCCAAGCTTGTAGCTTTGCATATCACTAGCATCATGGATATTCAAGGAATTCATACTAACAACATTGCAATCATGCTCATCATTCAAAAATTTAGTACCAAACATTCTATAGATTTCTTCTTCAAGCACTTGAGCACAATTATCCTTTCCATCATACTCACGAAAGATATTAAAAAGGTGAAGCATATGAGACAACCTCAACTCCATTTTTTTGTAGTTTTCTTTTATAAAATAAACTAGTGCTAAAACAAGAAACAAAAAGATTCGTTTGCAAGATCTAAAGATATACCTTCAAGCACTCACCTCCCCGGCAACGGCGCCAGAAAAGAGCTTGATGTCTACTACACAACCTTCTTCTTGTAGATGTTGTTGGGCCTGCAAGTGCACAGGTTTGTAGGACAGTAGCAAATTTCCCTCAAGTGGATGACCTAAGGTTTATCAATCCGTGGGAGGCGTAGGATGAAGATGGTCTCTCTCAAGCAACCCTGCAACCAAATAGCAAAGAGTC
Organism: Aegilops bicornis; assembly: GCA_021605145.1. Lineage (NCBI taxonomy): Eukaryota > Viridiplantae > Streptophyta > Magnoliopsida > Poales > Poaceae > Aegilops > Aegilops bicornis. The sequence goes on along the minus strand of CM038672.1, from coordinate 698,608,328 downwards.
TCTTGTGTCCCCAACAAACCCAATACAATTGTAAATTGTATAGGTGCACTAGTTCGGTGAAGAGATGAAGATACAAGTGCAAAATAGATAGTAGATAAAGGTTTTTGTAATCTGAAATAATAAAAAGAGAAAAGTATACTTTTCATCCCTCAATTCTTGGCGGAGTCTGGATTTGGTCCCTCAACTCTAAAACCGGACAACTTGCACAAACCGGACAAGATCATCCTTGGTCACGGTTTTGACCGGTTTTGGTGCCGTCCCATCCCGGCTTTGACCGCGCTGACCCAAATTTGCATACTTTTTCCAAGTCCACATAATGTTTTCAAATTCGGTTACTTTTTTCAAATACATAAACTTTTTAAAAATTTGTGTACTTTTTTTAATCAGAGCGTACTCCCAGGTTCATGTACTTTTCGAAATCTGCGTATTTTTCTAAAAGTGCATGTAGTTTTTTCCAAGTTCATTTAATTTTTTAAAATTGACGTACCTTTTCATATTCGAGTACATTTTTTTGGAAAGATTTCATGAATTTGAAATTTTTATGCGAACTTGAAAAAAGTACTCGGATTTGGACTTTTTACGCAAATATATGTGGATTTGAAAAATTATGTCAACTTGAAACAAGTACGTGAATTTCAAACAGAGTTCGTGGATTATAAAAGGAACACGGATTTGGAAAAAAAAATGCGGACTTTGAAAAGTATGCGAATTTCAAAAACAGTTCATGGCTTCGAAAAATACTTTGATTTGATAAAACTACACAAACTTGGGAAAAATACACGGATTTGGAAAAAGTACGTAAATTTAAATCATGAATTTGGAGAAAGTACACAAATTTCAAAATAGATCGCTGATCTGTAAAAAAATATGTTTACTTTTGAAAAAATACACGTCCTTGAAAAAACTACGCGGATTTGAAAAGTGTATGTGAATTTTAAATAGGTCACGGATATAAAAAAAGGTTCACGGATATAAAGTACATGAATATGAGTGACCACGGGTCAAAACCGGGGTGAGTCAGCATCAAAACCGGCCAAACCGGAGACCAAGGACAAACCTTGTCCGGTTTCGGTAGTTAGGGGTGCAAGTTGTCCGGTTTTGAAGTTGAGGAACCAAATCTAAACTCCACCAAGAGTTTAGGGATGAAAAATATACTTTTCTCTAATAAAAACAGCAAGGTAACAAGTGGTAAAAGTGAGCGTAAACGGTATTGCAATGGTAGGAAACAAGGCCTAGGGTTCATACTTTCACTAGTGTAAGTTCTCTCAACAATAATAACATAGATAGAACATATGACAAGCCCTCAACATGCGACATAGAGTCACTCCAAAGCCACTAATAGCGGAGAACAAACGTAGAGATTATGGTCGGGTACGAAACCACCACAAAGCTTTTCTTTCGGATCGATCTATAAAAGAGATCGTACAAGAATAACACCTTAAGATAGAAATCAACTAAAACCCTAATGTCATCTAGATACTCCATTGTCACCTCAAGTATCCGTGGGCATGATTATACGATATGCATCACAAAATCTCAGATTCATCCAACCAACATAAAAGTACTTCAAAGAGTGCCCCAAAGCTACTACCGGAGAGTCAAGAACGCGTGCCAACCCCTATGCATAGGTTCCCAATGTCACGAAACCCGCAAGTTGATCACAAAAACATACATCAAGTGGATCAATAGAATAACCCATTGTCACCACGGTTATCCCAATAAGACATACATCAAGTGTTCATAAAAGACTCAATCCGATAAAATAACTTCAAAGGGGAAACTCAATTCATAATAAGATAGTAGAGGGGGAGAAACATCATAAGATCCAACTACAATAGCAAAGCTCGGGATACATCAAGATCGTGCCATAGAGGAACACGAGAGAGAACACGAGAGAGAGAGAGTGATCAAACACATAGCTACTAGTACATACCCTCAGCCCCGAGGGTGAACTACTCCCTCCTCGTCATGGATAGCGCCGGGATGATGAAGATGGCCTCCGGTGATGGGATCCCCCTCCGTGAGTCTTAACAGGGTCCCGATTGGTCTTTGGTGGCTACAGAGGCTTGCGGCGCAACTCCCGATCTATCTTCTGTTCTGGAAGTTTTAGGGTACGTAGGTATATATGGGTGCAGGGAGAACATCGGTGGAGCTACGGGGGCCCACGAGGCAGGGGGGGCGCGCCCCCGCCCTTGTGAGCACCTCCCGTATCTTCTGACGTGGGGTCCAAGTCCATCAGGTGGGTTTCCTTCCAAAAATAACTTCTCCTGTTGATTTCGTTCCGTTTTGACTCCGTCTGATATTCCTTTTCCTCGAAACACTGAAATAGGCATAAAACAGCAAATCTGGGCTGGGCCACCGGTTAATAGGTTAGTCCCAAAAATAATATAAAAGTGGATAATAAAGCCCCAAGCTTAATTCCTACTCGTCCTGTAGTAGGTAAATGATAAAAAGAGAATTTTTGATGCGGAGTGATACTTTGGCATAATTTCAATGTAAATCTTCTTAATCATGGTATGAATATTCAGATCCGAAAGATTCAAGACAAAAGTTCATATTGACATAAAAATAATAATACTTCAAGCATACTAATCAAAGCAATTATGTCTTCTCAAAATAACATGGCCAAAGAAAGTTATCCCTACAAAATCATATAGTCTGGCTATGCTCCATCTTCCCCACGCAAAGTATTTAAATCATGCACAACCCCGATGACAAGCCAAGCAATTGTTTCATACTTTAATAATCTCAAACTTTTTCAACCTTCACGCAATACATGAGCATGAGCCATGGATATAGCACTATGAGTGGAATAGAATGGTGGTTGTGGAGAAGACAAAAAGAGGGAAGATAGTCTCACATCAACTAGGCGTATCAATGGGCTATGGAGATGCCCGTCAATAGATATCAATGTGAGTGAGTAGGGATTGCCATGCAACGGATGCACTAGAGCTATAAGTATATGAAAGCTCAACAAAAGAAACTAAGTGGGTGTGCATCCAACTCGCTTGCTCATGAAGACCTAGGGCATTTTGAGGAAGCCCATCATTGGAATATACAAGCAAAGTTCTATAATGAAAAAATCCCACTAGTATATGAAAGTGACGAAATGAGAGACTCTCTATCATGAAGATCATGGTGCTACTTTGAAGCACACGTGTGGTAAAAGTATAGTAGCATTGTCCCTTCTCTCTTTTTCTCTCATTTTTTTTTGGGCCTTTTCTCTTTTTTTATGGCCTCTTTTTTTCGTCCGGAGTCTCATCCCGACTTGTGGGGGAATCATAGACTCCATCATCCTTTCCTCACTTGGGGCAATGCTCTAATAATGATGATCATCACACTTCTATTTTTCTAACAACTCAACAATTACAACTCGATACTTAGAACAAAATATGACTCTATATGAATGTCTCCGTGATTGTACCGGATATGCAATGAAACATGAGTGACATGTATGAAAGAATTATGAAAGGTGGCTTTTGCCACAAATACGGTGTCAACTACATGATCATGCTAGCAATATGACAATGATGGAGCGTGTCATAATAAACGGAACGGTGCAAAGTTGCATGGTAATATATCTCAGAATGGCTATGGAAATGCCATGATAGGTAGGTATGGTGGCTGTTTTGAGGAAGGTTTATGGTGGGTGTATGATACCGGCGAAAGGTGCGCGGTATTAGAGAGGCTAGCAATGGTGGAAGGATGGGAAAATGTGCGTATAATCCATGGACTCAACATTAGTCATAAAGAACTCATATACTTATTGCAAAAATCTAGAAGTTATCAAAGCAAAGTATTACGCGCATGCTCCTAGGGGATAGATTGGTAGGAAAAGACCATCGCTCGTCCCGACCGCCACTCATAAGGAAGACAATCAATAAATAAATCATGCTCCGAGTTCATCACATAACGGTTCACCATACGTGCATGCTACGGGAATCACAAACTTCAACACAAGTATTCTTTAAATTCACAATTACTCAACTAGCATGACTCTAATATTATCACCTTCATATCTCAAAACAATTATCAAGCATCAAACTTATCTTAGTATTCAACGCACTCAAAAGAAAGTTTCACATATCTTGAATACCAAGTATATTAACATTAAGCAAATTACCATGCTATTAACGACTCTCAAAATAATCTAAGTGAAGCATGAGAGATCAAATAGTTTCTTTAAAACAAATCCACCACCGTGCTCTAAAAGATCTAAGTGAAGTACTAGAGAAAAAATTATCACGCTCAAAAGATATAGGTGAAGCACAATGAGAAAAACTAGCAAGCTCAAAAGATATAAGCGAAGCACATAGAGTATTCTAACAAATTCCAAATCATGTATGGCTCTCTCTCAAAAAAGAATTTCAGATCTTGATACTTTATTCAAACAGCAAGCAAAGCTAAAGAAAACTACAATGCAAGGATAGCACAACTCATGTGAAGAAGCAAAAACTTAGGCTCAACCGATACTAACAGATAGTTGTTGAAGAAGAAAGGTGGGATGCCTACCGGGGCATCCCCAAGCTTAGATGCTTGAGACTTCTTGAAATATTATCTTGGGGTGCCTTGGGCATCCCCAAGCTTGAACTTTTGTGTCTCCTTAATTCCTCTCATATCACGGTTTCTCTTATTTTTATCAAAGGCTTCATTCACAACAAACTCAACAAGAACTCGTGAGATAGGTTAGTATAAACCAACGCAAAACCTTATCATATTCTACTGTAACAAATCACTAAAATTATTATTCAACATTGCATACTAAATGCCTCTGTATATTTAATACTCCTATCCTCAAATAGAATCATTAAACAAGCAAACATATGCAAACAACGCAAACATAACAGCAATCTGTGAAAACAGTACAATCTGTAAAGAATGCAAGAGTATCAATACTTCCCTGACTCTAAAAATTATGAACTAAAATTCCCACTGTAATAAATGTATCATAGCTCAATATGCAAAAAGATTCAACGTTAGACCATGCTCTGACTTTTCTAGGGAATTTTTGCAACTGCGGTAAACTTTCTGTTTTCAAACAGCAACATGTATACTAGCAAAATAAGCATGGCAAAGGCTATCCTTGACTTTTTTATTGAAACTAAAGAGGCAAAACATAATCCTAACTAACAGCAAGCAAAAAATAACAAAATAAAATGATGCTCCAAGCAAAACACATATCATGTGGTGAATAAAAATATAGCTCCAAGTAAAGTTACCGATGAACGAAGACGAAAGAGGGGATGCCTTCCGGGCATCCCCAAGCTTAAACTCTTGGTTGTCCTTGAATATTACCTTGGGGTGCCTTGGGCATCCCCAAGCTTAGGCTCTTGCCACTCCTTATTCCATAGTCCATCGAATCTTTACCCAAAACTTGAAAACTTCAACCACACAAAACTCAAAACAAAATTCGTAAGCTCCGTTAGTATAAGAAAATAAAACCACCACTTAGGTACTGTAATGAACTTATTATAAATTCATATTGGTGTAATATCTACTGTATTATAACTTCTCTACGGTTCATACCACTTAATACTATCCATAGATGCATCAAAATAAGCAAACAACACATAGAAAACAGAATCTGTCAAAAACAGAACAGTCTGTAGTAATCTGTATGAAACGTATACTTCTGGAACCCCAAAAATTATGAAATAAATTGCTGGACCTGAGCAATTTGTCTATTAATCATCTGCAGAAAATATCAACCTAAAAGCACTCTCCAGTAAAAAAGGGCAGCTAATCTCGTGAGCGCTAAAGTTTCTGTTTTTCGCAGCAAGATCACATAAACTTCACCCAAGTCTTCCCAAAGGTTCTACTTGGCACTTTATTGAAACAAAAGCTATAAAACATGATTACTACAGTAGCATAATCATGTGGACACACAAAAAAAGTAAGGATAAATATTGGGTTGTCTCCCAACAAGCGCTTTTCTTTAATGTCTTTCAGCTAGGCATGATGATGACAATGATGCTCACATAAAAGATAAGAATTGAAACATAACGGGAGCATCATGAAGCATATGACTAGCACATTTAAGCCTAACCCACTTCCTATGTATAGAGATTTTATGAGCAAACATCTTCTGGGAACAATAATCAACTAGCGTAGGAATGTAAAACAAGCATAGCTTCGAAATTTTAAGCATATAGGGAGGAAACTTGACATTATTGTAATTCCTACAAGCATATGTTCCTCCCTCATAATAATTTTCAGTAGCATCATGAATGAATTCAACAATATAACCAGCACCTAAAGCATTCTTTTCATGATCTACAAGCATAGAAAATTTTCTACTCTCCACATAAGCAAACTTCTTCTTTATAGCATACGTATCATCACAATAATCATCATAAATAGGAGGCATGCTTTCGTCATAGTAAATTTGGTCATCAAAGCTTGGGGGACAAAAAATATCATCTTCATCAAACATAGCTTCCCCAAGCTTGTAGCTTTGCATATCACTAGCATCATGGATATTCAAGGAATTCATACTAACAACATTGCAATCATGCTCATCATTCAAAAATTTAGTACCAAACATTCTATAGATTTCTTCTTCAAGCACTTGAGCACAATTATCCTTTCCATCATACTCACGAAAGATATTAAAAAGGTGAAGCATATGAGACAACCTCAACTCCATTTTTTTTGTAGTTTTCTTTTATAAAATAAACTAGTGCTAAAACAAGAAACAAAAAGATTCGATTGCAAGATCTAAAGATATACCTTCAAGCACTCACCTCCCCGGCAACGGCGCCAGAAAAGAGCTTGATGTCTACTACACAACCTTCTTGTAGACGTTGTTGGGCCTGCAAGTGCACAGGTTTGTAGGACAGTAGCAAATTTCCCTCAAGTGGATGACCTAAGGTTTATCAATCCGTGGGTGGCGTAGGATGAAGATGGTCTCTCTCAAGCAACCCTGCAACCAAATAGCAAAGAGTCTCTTGTGTCCCCAACACACCCAATACAATGGTAAATTGTATAGGTGCACTAGTTCAGCGAAGAGATGAAGATACAAGTGCAAAATAGATAGTAGATAAAGGTTTTTGTAATCTGAAAAATAAAAAGCGCAAGGTAAAAAGTGGTAAAAGTGAGCGTAAACGGTATTGCAATGGTAGGAAACAAGGCCTAGGGTTCATACTTTCACTAGTGTAAGTTCTCTCAACAATAATAACATAGATATAACATATGACAAGCCCTCAACATGCGAAAAAGTGTCACTCCAAAGCCACCACAAAGCTATTCTTTCGGATCGATCTATAAAAGAGTTCGTACGAGAATAACACCTTAAGATACAAATCAACTAAAACCCTAATGTCACCTAGATACTCCATTGTCACCTCAAGTATCCGTGGGCATGATTATACGATATGCATCACACAATCTCAGATTCATCCAACCAACATAAAAGTACTTCAAAGAGTGCCCCAAAGCTACTACCGGAGAGTCAAGAACGTGTGCCAACCCCTATGCATAGGTTCCCAATGTCACGAAACCCGCAAGTTGATCACCAAAACATACATCAAGTGGATCAATAGAGTAACCCATTGTCACCACGGTTATCCCACGCAAGACATACATCAAGTGTTCATAAAAGACTCAATCCGATAAAATAACTTCAAAGGGGAAACTCAATTCATCACAAGATAGTAGAGGGGGAGAAACATCATAAGATCCAACTACAATAGTAAATCTCGGGATACATCTAGATCATGCCATAGAGGAACACGAGAGAGAACACGCGAGAGAGAGATCAAACACATAGCTACTGGTACATACCCTCAGCCCCGAGGGTGAACTACTCCCTCCTCGTCATGGATAGCACCGGGATGATGAAGATGGCCTCCGGTGATTTGATCCCCCTCCGGCAGTCTTGGAACAGGGTCCCGATTGGTTTTTGGTGGCTACAGAGGCTTGCGGCGGAACTACCGATCTATCTTCTGTTCTGGAAGTTTTAGGGTACATAGGTATATATGGGTGCAGGGAGAACGTCGGTGGAGCTACGGGGGCCACACGAGGCAGGGGGGCGCGCCTAGGGGGAGGGCGCTCCCCCCACCCTCGTGAGCACCTCCCTTTTCTTCTGACGCGGGGTCCAAGTCCATCAGGTGGGTTTCCTTCCAAAAATAACTTCTCCTGTTGATTTCGTTCCGTTTTGACTCCGTCTGATATTCCTTTTCCTCGAAACACTGAAATAGGCATAAAACAACAAATCTGGGCTGGGCCTCCGGTTAATAGGTTAGTCCCAAGAATAATATAAAAGTGGATAATAAAGCCCAATATTGCCTAAAACAGTAGATAAAGTAGCATGGAGCAATCAAAAATTATAGATACGTTGGAGACGTATCAGTGGAGTAGCGCGCAGTGGAGGCTGGATGAACAGGAGCCCGTGGAGGCTGGAGGAGGTCAACGGTAGCCCATGGAGGCTGGAGGAGGTCGACGGGGGAGATGAACAGCATCCCGTGGAGTCCCGTTTTGCGGTACGCCACACCCCTCCCGATGAACAGGACCCCCGTTTCGACCGTAGCACTCCAACACAAGTCCGTTTCGTCCGTTTTGCGGTACGCCACACCCCTCCCGATCAACAGGACTCCCGTTTCTACTGTAGGAGGTCCGTTTCATCCGTTTTGCGGTACGCCACACCCCTCCCGATCAACAGGACCCCCGTTTCGACCGCAGGAGGTCCGTTTCTTCCGTTTTGCAATACGTCACACCCCTCCAGATCAACAGGACCCCGTTCCAAACATAGGAGGTCCGTTTCCTCCGTTGTGCGGTACGCCAGGCCTCGTTTCCATCGCCTGTTCCGTCCAAGCCGGTTGGCTCCCACGCGTTCCGTTGCCTCCCGATGAACACGACGCATTCCGTTGCCTCCCCATGAACACGACGCATTCCGTTGGCTCCACATGAACACGACGACGACGCTGTTTCTCCGTTCCGACCCAGCCATGTACGTATGCGCGAGTAGCGTTCGAGACCCTGCACGTATGGACGTACGTGGCCGTATTTTCTTTCTTGCACCCTGGCCGCTGTATGTACGTGTACATGCTACGTGTGCGCCTCTACTATGACACGTGCGTGCCTCTACATCGACCAGTATGTACGTACACGTTCGCGACCAGAATGACAACGCTACGTACGCTTGGACTAGGTGGGTCCCGACAGTCACGCACTTCCTTGCCTGCGAAGATGTAGCTGGTCGGTCCCAGCAGTCACGGGGGCGAATCGTTTTGGGTTTTTCTTTTGCCCGGACGCACTTCCTTCCGTGCGAAGATGTAGCTGGTGGGTCCCAGCAGTCAGGGGGGCGAATCGTTTTTTTTTTTGCCCGGACGCACTTCCTTGCGTGCGAAGATGTAGGTGGTGGGTCCCAGCAGTCATGGTGAAAATTTTTCACGAAATACGGTGGTTCGTCCGGTGGGTCCCCGCTGTCAGGTGGAGGAATCATTATTTTCCGCGTAATAAGGAGGCACTTCCTTGCTGCGGCTGTGGACCCAGCTGTCAGCCTCTCCACGTACAGTCCACGTCCGATGGAAGTCGTTCCTTGACCACGTTGACCACGCCGCGCCGAGAGCACCACGGCGGTGGACGACGGCGAGGCCTAGGAAGGGGACGACTCAGAGCCGGGGAAGACGCAACAGTGGATGCCCACGCGAAGAGGAGTACGAGGGTTCACTGGTTCGGCTGCGGTGTGAGGCTGCCGTCGCCGCAGAATAACAGGGGGTGTGGGTGAGTAGAGGGATGGCCTGGCCAGCGGTGGGAGTAGTAGGGGGCGGTGAGGCCTCCGCGGCATCACAGCCGGCCACAGGAGGCAGGAGCACGCGGCACGACCAATGCTGGTTTGGGCGGCTGGAGCAAGAAGACCAAAGGTTGAAGAAGCACTACAACCGTTGGAGGAACATCGTGCGGTAACAGGAGCTAGAATCGTTCATATTGACTAACTTGAGAAAGCCCTCCATCCCCGTCAACTCGGTAGGCCCACAAGACAGCCTCCCAGTATGCTGGGTTCCAGCTGGCAGGGGGAGTATTCATTTTTTTATGCGTAATAAGGAGGCACTTCCTTGCGTGCGAAGATAGCTGGTGGGTCTGACAAGTCAGCGGGGGCACGTTTTTAAATGAAATCTGAGGCCCTTCCGGTGGGTCCCGGATGTCGGTGGAGGAATCATTATTTTGCGGCGTAATAAGGAGGCATTTCCACAATGCTGACCATGGACCCAGCTGTCAGCCTCTCCACGCACAGTCTACTTCCGATGGTGTCGTTCGTTGACCACGTTGACCACGCTGCGCCGAGCGCATCCAAGGTGGTGGACGACGGCGAGGCCCCGGACAGCAACGAGCCGGAGATGGGAAGACGCGGGAGTAGAGTCGCAGACGGAGAGGTGTATGAGGGTTAACTGGTTCTAGTGCGGTGTGGTTCGGCAGTCGGTGGAGAAGAACATGAGGTGTGGAGGGGTGGAGGGATGGCCTGGCCAACGGTGGAGTAGCGCTTCATAGCAAAGCGTGCTAAGCAGAGCTGCTAGCAGCAGGAGGCGGGAGGTGGTCCCGGCGGTGCTGGAGGAAGAAGACGAGAGATTGAAGATGGATGCCGGTCGTTGGATGTAAATCCAACGGCAAACATGTCAGAATCATTTGTTGACTAAATTGACAACGACTTGCGTTGGCTTCGACCTATTGGCCCACATTTCAGCCTCCAAAAATATGGCACGTATTCGACCCATCTTTTCAGAATTTACAGTCTTTTTTTTTTGCGCGGTAGAATTTACAGTCAATTTGATCTTTTTTGAATTACAGCCATTAGCTGGGCTGGGTGAACAATTAATGTAGCGTCCATGTGGCCCATTTATTTTATTTCCTAATAAATTACAGGTCATTTGCACTTTATCTAGATACACGATTTTGCTGGGCTGATTCTAATTATAATGTTGGGTTGGGCCAGCAATGTTATCAAAAAATAAAACAGGGCTGAGCATTTTGTTATAAATATATTTAAATAAGTGATATTATTACATTCGTCCTTAAATCTTACCAAGCTTTTGTACACAATCAATAGGATTTTCATGCCAAAACAATCCAGGATTTTATTTGTTAAGAAATTATTTTTATAAGTTAAAAAGATGTGGGATATTGTTTTCTTACATGTGTAAGTATCATATGTAAGTATCTGTTAAATATATGATGACAATAAAAATAATATATAATAACATATAAAATAATTTAAATATATATAATATAGTTAGAAGGGAAACATAAGTTGTACCTGGCGTTCCTATTCTTATATAGAAAAATAGAACAGACCTCTGTGTTTTCTTCAAAAAAAATACGTAAATTGGGCTGCCATAAATAAAACCTCGGATGGGAGGTCTATAGGCCGGTCGATACATGACGGCCCTAAGAAAATACAAAAAAGCCGTCCCATCCGAGGTCGTGGGCTGCGCATGTTAAAAATGAAATCCTAGACGGGGCAGCCCAAAACCACGTCCAACACTTGCCAAAACTTCGTCCCTCGCTTTTCTGTGTTTACACTCGACATTGTGTGGGCATTTTGACTGTGCATCATATGAACATGTGCTATGCATGAATGTTGATCAGCATGATGTTAACTGGCTGGTAGTTCCATTTTCGACCATGAATAAAACTTCCAACATGATGTTAACCCTGTTTGAAAAGGCCGTGTTAATATAAATGCTATGCCTCTGAAAGTTGCAGTTTCTTATCTGAAACTGAACTTGCAGTTTCTTATCTGAAACTGAAACTTGCAGTTTCTTCTCGTCTGCACTTTTATACTCCTATGAAACTACTTTTTTTAAGTGCTAAAAATAGATCTCTAGAATTTATAAAATTCTTCATATGCTCAATACTGCAAATCTGAAATTCAAAAGACATTCATATCTGAAAGTACTCTCAAAATACACAACACAAAACACAATTCACAACCTGCAAATACTGACAACCCTAAGCTCCTCCTGACAATTCACAACCTGCCCGACTATTGGGCTGGGGGGGGGGCAGCCCCCTCCTATTCCTCGGCGGCAGACAGCCGCCCCGTGAGACGATGTGAACGGCGAGGGAGACGATGGCGGGGAAGCGTCGTCTTGCCAACTGCTTTTCTCCTCTTGCAGTTGGGTTCGATCGACGAAGACTCCACCGGCTCGCTCTGGCAGGACACCCTCACAAATGGCACCCTGTAGATGCTCGATCCTTCAATCTCTGGTGGATGCTCCATCTGGGATCGATACTCCCACCACCGCTCCCTCACGATCGGTTTCGGTGAATCTGTTTGCTCCATGGCTCAAAGGAGCAGCTCTATGTACTCCGGCGCGACTCCCTCCGGGAGTATCGCCGCCTTTTCACTCTGTTGCGGATATTTGGCCATGGGTGTCGCTGTCTTCGCTAGTTGGTCCTTGTTGTCAAACCAAGACTGTATCTCCAACATCCTAGCTAACTTCACAGGATCGCCGTCTGCGATCCTCACGTATCGGTTGTACTCCTCCATCGATCTACTTCTCCACAGCACCTTCACTCGCCGGCGGTGGTTTTTGAATGGAAGAGGAGAGGAGCAGCGCTGGTTTTGGATTAGAACGGGAGAGGAGCGACGCTGGTTTTGGACTGGAACAGGAGAGGAGGGGCGGTGGTTTTGAAATGGAAGAGGAGAGGAGCGGCGCTGGATTTAGATTGGAACAGGAGAGGAGCGGTGGTGGTTTAAGAGGAGAAGAGCGGAAGAGCGGCGCTGGTCTTGGAAGTATTTTTTTGTTGTTTTGCGTATTTTGGGTCAAAGTTTGACCACGTACTGTATGTGACAAGCAAAATGTGAATGCATGTCACCAAAAATTGTACCGTTTGGTTCATATATGAATGTACTTTCAAATGATATTATTTTTGCAACATATAACATATATTTTATGTGCGAAAATCATGGTCAATTATGACCCAGAATAAAAGGGAGACTACTTAACGTGGGGTCGCTTTCTTAATTGAAGGGTAAATTGATTTTGATTTTGATCCAGTCACAACGTGCCGGCCCTCTCGCCCAATCCTAAATCGCTTTCACACGCTCCTCTCCCTCTTCTCCATTGCAAAACCACCTCCTCTCCTCTCCATCATCTCCATTCCAAAACCACCGTCTCGCCTCTCCCTCTTCTGATCTTCTCCATTGTAAAACCACCTTCTCTCCTCTCCATCATCTCCATTCCAAAACCACCGTCTCGCCTCTCCCTCTTCTGATCTTCTCTCCATTGCAAAACCACCTCCTCTCCTCTCCATCATCTCCATTCCAAAACCACCTCCTCTCCTCTCCCTCTTCTCTATTGCAAGACCACCGTCTCTCCTCCCATCTTCCAAAGCTAGCACCGGACCACTCAGAACGACATCTATGGAGAGGATGCAGCAGTGAATCAGGCAGATCGCCGGCGGCGACCAGGCAAAGTTAGCCAGGTTGAAGGAGATCCTTAGTTGGTTTGACAATGAGTGGGAGATTTCGAGGACGGTGTGGGCCATGTGGCAATGTATGCGAAAGAGCGAGACGGCGGCGATGAGGGCGGCGATGTACATGTACTCCTCGGCGGCAGTCACGACGCAGTCCTCCGAGTTCATCGAGTATCTCCTATGGGCGATGGAGCAGACAGATTCGCCCGAGGCTTAAGTGAGGCGGAGGTTGTTGGCGTACAGGTCGAAGGTCGAGCACCCAGAGGATAACGAATCGATCGAGTATGGTGTGCCGTTCGTGAGGGTGCAGGGCCTGCCGGAGCCACTGGATTATTCGTTCTCCCACCTCAAGAAGAGGTCGGATGGCGCGACGTCGCTTCCCCGCCGTTCTCCACGGTTCCCTCGACGCTCGCCTCGTTTCAACGGCGGCGGTAGGGTTTAAGGTAAGCTTCGCACTAACCTAATCTTCCACCTGCTCATGCTTACAATCAGTGTGACAACTAATGAAAATCATGCTTACAATCAGTCTCCGAGTACTACGCCAATCACCCTAAAATAGCTCTGGACCTTTGGGTCAAAGTTGTGACACGGTGTACAAATAAAGAAAAATAGATTGGTGCTTCTTTCAGAAAAGAGTACTCCCTAGAAAACTGCCAATATAAGCTACTAGTATTTGGTTAGAGGATTTGCTGCCGAGAAAGATCCATCCACAAAGACCGCCACACATCCCACTGTTGGTGGTGGATGCCAATGCGTGCATGCAGCATGGTTGGTGTCGGTAATTTTTACTTGGCACACCTCGCACTCTGGATATATGCCGGTTCCATACGTACATTTGTGCAGTTTCACCAAAATGCAGCTGAATAACCCTGTTTGCACAGATAATGAAAGAGTGTGATTACATTATAGTGGCACTAGTTGATGAAACACACAAAATAAATAGAAGAAAATATTGTGATAGTATCATAGTATGCCATGCTGCGAGGGCGAGATGGGCCTGCGACGCCTCATCTGATGCGCCTCATATCGGACATCGTCCCAAGTCTCCCAGATACACCTTCTGCCCAGGGATGAACATCAGTGTACAACGGTAGTACAAGGAGGCGCCTTGAGACATTCAAATCTCTATTTTTGTACATATCAACTAAAATTAAGCACCCCAGTTTGCAGAAACGCTTAAACATTAACAATGGGACTAGTTGATGAAACATACTTTAACAAAGAGAAGCAATTTCTTTATCTACATTGGAAATGAAATGATAGAGATGACACTCGCTCTATTTTAACTGTATTATTACTTCATTTTATCAGTGACACTAGGGTCGAGCAGGTGGCAAACGAGGTGTATCGTGCGTCGCAAGGATGGAGGCCGGGGTGGCTTAGACTGGGATGCCGAAGCTGGCTCTTTCAGTCACCAACATGGATGATTCAAGTCATGGGACCTTTTGGTGCAGTTCACCTAAAATGAAGCAATGTCCCGTGAGCTAGCAGTTTCTTCTTCAATTTTTTTAAGAAAAGGGCTCCAGCCCTGGTTCCATTTCCATCAGAAAACGAAACCCACAGAGCTTCTTCTTCATTAGTTGCAATAAAATTGAGCAACATCAAGGTTGGTTGTGAAGCTCCTAGAATGCTCAACTATAATTTGGATATCATTTGTGCAGTTCAACTAATATCGAGCGTGAAATGTATATCTCTGTTTGCACAAAAAAGGTGGAAAGGAGGGTGACTAACATGTGATGAAACATGTGTCAAATGAAAAGAAGCATGTTCCTTATCTGAATGGCAATCCTACAAGGACAGTAGCAATTTCTAAAGCAGTGGCATTGCTAGATATTAGTGTGGGCATTAGTATTAACTATGACAACCGTTAAATACGACATTACTTTGGGCACGGGAGAGTAGGCAGACCAGGACAGTTGCATTTCTAGCGAAAAAACCATCTTATCTTAATGGGAAATTTTAGCAGGACAAGTAAATAAGTGCCATTGATTCATATTACTGGATGCATTACATTGAAAACAACATTAGTTTAACGTGTCCTTACTTTTAACAGTGCGACTGCTACATTTTACCAGTGGCATTACATAAGAGTGGCTCGGGGCAACAAACATCAGAACAGGATATCTGGGTTGGTCCCATTTTTGTTCGGTATAGCCACCTTATACTGTGTGAGGCTAGCAAATCAAGTGCTGGACTTACTCTGTTGACTTTTCCCCCAGTCCCCACTTTCTTTCCTTTTTCAACCAATAGATCGGGTTTATATTGAGTTTGTACTGCGTTTCCCTTTATTTCCCTATTAGACCTAGAGACCAGTTGGATAGCCAGTCTCTGCTACTTTTCGCCCCATTATTTCCTCTTTCGACCAAGTCCTAGATTCAGGTAACAAATCCTCCCCACCCCCACCCCTTTCTTCCTTGTTTGAACCAAGTAGTACTAGATTCGAGTGCATGAACTAGTTTTACATCTTAAACGTAAAACAAATTAGGTGGTTTTCGAACAGCCGATCGATCCTATCTACGAGGGGGCCTGAGAAATAGTAAAAGTTACAAATGCAGCGACCTCAGGAGCTCGGGAAGTAGAGCAAGGCCGGTTTCGAAGGACGTTATACCTGATGGTCGCTGGGATGTCGCTAGGTGGGCGGCGGGAGGCCGGATCTGTCCACACTACGACAGCGAAGAAGAAGGGGTCGGAGGCCCTCCCTCGCCAGCGGTGGTTGGGAGAGAACGACAAGGCAGGCTGATCGGGACGCACCCAGCAGTGGGTAAGAGCCGTCCCCGAGGACGACCGCGTGAATGTTGCACCTTCTCACCTTCCCCGGCGGAGAGGATTCGGCTAGATCTGTGACCAGCGGTGAGCAGAGAGAGAGAGAGAGTGTGGCCACCGCTGTCGTGTTTAGATCTGGAGAGGCCGAGACAGTGTGAAGAGAGCAACACTAGCAAGCAAGCGCGGAGGCTCCTGCCTATATAGTGGAGTAGTACTTATTAGTTTTCATTTGTCTACCGGAGCCGGCTTGACCTCGTCAATGACTGTCGAGAAGTCTTCATGCACGTGGGTCTTGAGGCGCAGCTTGTCGTCATTTTGATCTGAAGCGCCGGATTATAACATATAACACGAAAAAATGCCACATGACAAGAAATCATAACCTCACTGCCCAAAGGAGACAACATGAATCCCGACAGACGCACTAGACGAGGAACAAAGCTCAAATTAAAGATAAACTCGTAGAAAAGGGGTCCGTCGATAGATGTCCTAATTAACATAGTCGGCTTGACCTAGATGGCAGCCGAGTAGTCACTGTTCGTGCATGTGCCCCCAATGACTAGCCCAACTTAGTTGTCGTTGTTTAACCCTCGCAGTGATCTGAAGCACATGACACATAATTTTGCGAGATGACAAGAAACCTTTTTTTAGATTTCTCACCAGAACTACAGCCCTGTACAACACAACCTACACGATATGTAGACAATAGCCAATCCAGGCGTGTCAGTTGGAGTCTGGTCACATGCATGGACGAACTGATCTTCCGTGTCTTGCAGGATCGTCCAGGTACCAACGTAGTACAACACTTCTCTAGTACTATCGCTCGTCTCCCTCTTCTATTAAGTCACCCGACTTGCGGGGCCGGGGAGTGTGCCTATGGTCGGTTCTCAATTGCCGTCCCACATGTGTGTGCAAACGCAATATGATGTGCGTTCCATTCGAAGAGCAGCGTGCCAGACCGACCGACCGTCTGGGGTGTGACGCGAACGCGACGGGCGTGTTGTATACTCCGTACATGTGTACCGCCGTTTGCTAGACACTTTGCTCCATGGCGCGGGCGCAATCCATGGATACAAAATTAGTATTTATATACTATTTAAAAGTCGAGGGCGGGGCTTTTCCTGCCCGGTAGGCGGCGAGACAGTTCCGCCTAGTCGGTTCGATAGAGACGCGAGAAGACGAGGGAGTAGGCTGCTGCAAACGTAGGGTTGTGTGATTTGACAGCGAGTTACTGCTGGACAGGTGGGGCCCCGTGATTTGAATTGACATTATCATTTTAACTGCGGCGCTACGACCGGCGTGAGTCTCCTGATTCCTGACCACCTCCATACAGGTGCCTCTCCCAATACTCCACCATGTAGTAGTAGAGGTTGGCTCTTGCATGAGAGCCCACTTCTCCACTTTTTCCTTCCACATATGCAAAAATGCCATGTAAAGCGCACTATTGTACTTACTTGCTCCTACAGGTGCTTAAGCTTGCCACATAGGCATAAAATCTGATGTGGCAAGTTAATCAAGAAGAGGGAGACTAGTTTGGTGACCCAAGGAAGAAACGGTGCTAAGCGCGTATACCTAGGTGAAAAGACAATTTTGAGTCTATAGCTAAGAGGGTGCTTGGATACGTTTTAGTCCCATGACTAAAAGTAGTGAGACTAAAACTTGATAGCCTAACCCATGCTTGGATCCAAATACTAAAGAGACTAAAATCAAGTTAATGAGCATTTATTATCCTCCAAACCATCCAATCCAGAACTCGCATGTGTTAAATGAGAGGAGTTAAATGAGGAGAGAGAGGACTATTCCATATTTTACTAGGTTTCCTCTGACTAGAAATTTTTAGCCTCAAGACTAGTCCTAGCCTCTCTTTAGTCAGGGGTGCTAGCCTCTAAAAGAGACTATTTTTAGTCAGACCAAAAATAGTCCCTTGGATCCAAGCACCCTCTAATTAAATGAAGCAAACTTAGCAACACCATTTCATTGGAAGAGGCCACTCCTTGGCAAATGCAATAAATACTAGTACTCCCTGTGTCCCATTATATAAGAACGTTTTTGACACTACACTAGCTAGTGTCAAAAACGTTCTTATATTATGGGACGGAGGGAGTACAAGAGGAGTAAAAAAATACACTTATAGCCAACCTTATAGCCAACCTTGCTGTAGTATGAGTGACTAAGTGATGACTATGTATGACATGCCAACATCATATAGCCTAACGCACCGTGTTAAATCTCCAAGGGCGCGACCACGCGAGCGACGCGACGGTCGTGGTAGGCGCGACCATGATACGGGCTGCTGGCAGCCCTTGGATCTGAGATCAAACGGTCGCATGCTAAGTTGCTGAAAAATTGCAGAATAACCCTCCAGGATAGGATATTCACCCATAGGTCTAGAATCACGCCATGCATCCGTTCGGTCTCAGATCCAAGGGCTCTCTGAAGCCCGCATCACGGGAGAATGAAAGCCACTACCCTGCCGTTCGCACGCTGTCAGTTCGCTCCTACTCGTCCCCGCACGTCCTTTAATCCTACGGCGGTTCGCTCCTATTCGTCTCGTCCATTCACATTAGTACATTACGGCAGTTCCACTAATCCTAACCTCCTCCCAAATCCATGGCGTCCCAAATCTCCCCGACCGGCGGTGAGTACAAGGTTAGAACCATCACCGGCGATGAGTTCGACATCATCTACACCCGTACTCCGCGACAGTGAAAGGATGCCTTTCTCGCTTCAGACGCATGTTCGAAAACTCACATGATGAGTGGGTTGCTAGGCTAGATGTTGAGTACACCACAGTCGTGGGACGAGAGAAGGATCTAAAGGACGAAGAGAGGAAGAAGCCCGCCGTGATCCAGGTTTGCGTGCATGACTTATGGTTGGTCTACCACATATGCCATGCCGACGTTGAGTGCCAGGATTTTAAGGACTTCCTCGAGAGCAACCTAGTCAAATTCGTTACTGTAGACTTTGGTAACGACAAAGAAGTCCTGCATCAGATAGGCCTCGTTGTAGGCAACACCTTCGACCTCCAAAAGAATCGGCTGGTGTCCTCTCGTCAGCCTTCAATGCTGACCCTGGCAGGAGCCATGGTTCATCCTTCGTACGGTAAACTGGAGAAACCTCATTACACGTTTCATCGTCATGCATGGGAGCGGAATGTACTAGATATAGACCACATCCAATACGCTGCAATGGATGGCTACCTTTGTTTCAATATCTACAAGGGTTGGATGAAGAGCAACAACCAAGTTGGCGGTTCAAGCAAAGAAGTATCGGCCAAGAGGAAGAGGGACAAGGACGAAGTCGAGGACGTGGACGAGGACTCCGAGTAAGGTGGCAGTGTCGTTGCTCATGGTGGTTCTAATACAGTGTCTACCAGAATAGTTGTAAAGTTTAATTTCAGGTGTGCTTAATTTAATTTGAGGGGTGTGTTGTGCTGACCCCCAGCAGAACTATGCTATGTTTCTTATTGTTACTTTAACTCTTCAGTAAGTACATACTAGTATTTCTTACATTTCATCTTTTAGTTGGTATAGTACTACCACTCGTTTCTTCACATTATATACTTACAATATATATGGCCAACATCATATAGCCAGCAGTTTAGTTGTCAAAGAATTTCAGGGTGCTTAGTTTTGTCAAAGAATTCCAGGGTGCTTAGTTTTATTTGAGGGGTGGGTTGTGTTGGACACCATTATTGTGACTAGCCTTTTTAATAGTACTATATGCATAATTTGGCGACGAGCGCTCTCTATATGTACCACCTTTTTTTATTTCAAGTTTTGCTCCATGGCGCAATCCATCGATACTACTGCTGTACAAAAGTATACATTTTTTAAAAGGCTAGAGGGCGGGCAGTCTAGCTTGGTCGGTTTCACGAGAGGCGAGGGCCTTTGTGATTTGACGGCTCATTACTGCTGGAAGGCGGGGCCTTGTGATTTGACTGCTCGTATAAATGCACCGACGACCTGATCGAGGAGGAGCAAAGAACCGTGCGGTATACTCAAGTTTTCCACTGAAGTAGTACTGCGACGGAGGAGCACGAAACACGGCAGCCCAGTGCCATATGGCGATAAAAAATGATCTAATTTGCTAGTCATCTCATTGTTAGCATTGTTCTATTCATTCCCTCAAAAAACAAAAACCATTGTTCTATTCATGCCTCGCAGAGAACGTGACACGTGCGGCGAAACACCTGAAGCAAAAGATGAAACACAGCAGCAAAAGAAGAAGGAAGATTATCACCCCAAATTATCTAATTTGCAGCGGAGTCGTAACCTCTTCTTCATCGCCTCCACGACCTCCATCTCCTTGCGCGTCTCCTCCGCCATCATCTTCATTCTGTCCATGACGCGGGATTTCTCGACGCGAGCCTTCATCATCTGTTCCACGGCCGCATTACGTACCTTGACAGCAGCCGGGTGCTCGATGCGGAGCTTCACCAACTCCTCCTTCTGTTCCATGACGAGGGCCTGCAGCATCTTCATCGAGGAACTACTATTCTCATGCAGCTTCTTCCAGCCGGCGTTCTTCTCCTTCAACAGGTCGATCTCGTGGCAGAGCTTCGCCTTGTCCTCCTGAAGTCGCAGGATTTCGCCGGTCGCCTTCTTCTTCGAGGCAATGCTCTTCTTCAGCAGCATCACCAAG
The DNA here is from genome assembly GCA_021605145.1 of Aegilops bicornis. NCBI lineage: Eukaryota > Viridiplantae > Streptophyta > Magnoliopsida > Poales > Poaceae > Aegilops > Aegilops bicornis. The sequence goes on along the minus strand of CM038672.1, from coordinate 698,587,508 downwards.
CCGGCGGTCAACTCCCCGTGCTGATTGAGCTCAGCAGTCATGTCGTCGAGGCTCTCCTTCAGCAACTCCTTCAAGCCTTGGATGAACTCCTTCTGCTTATTGAGGTGCTTATTGAGCTGATCGGGCATGCCGTCGAGGGATAACGACTCCAGCTCCACCGGCTCGGCATGTTCGCCTCCGCGGCTAGAGCGCTCCTGGGAGCCATCGCTTGCCCGTGAGAGATCTTTTGAGGTCTCTGCGTGGCAGCGAGCCCTCTTTTTTTCCGCAGCCTTGGTTGCCGCTCCCTTGTTACGAGTAGTTCTCGACCTAGAGCTCTGCTCACCGGCCATGGCAACGACAGACAAAGAAGAAGCACTTATGAGGAGGAAAGGTAGAGTAATTTTCGGTTAGGTAGTTCCCCTTTTTATAACCTAAGTACTAGCACTAGTAGTACTAATACCTGCATAGTGGGAACACGTTCAGTTTTGGTACGTACTACTAGGTGTGAGAAGGCTTTCGAATGTGATGGGAACAAGGTAAAGATTAATTGATGGTTTTGATTTTGAGGCCCGAAACGGCTCCCTATGAATTTAGCGGAACATAAATTTCAAGTACTACACTGCTCAAATGCGTAAATATTATGTTACTGTAAAAAATTGGCACAAAATACGAAGGAGACCAATGGAAATACTACTAGCAACCCACGATTTAACTACTCGCATGCGCGCAGTGGAGTAATAATGTCTTTCTTCCGCCCTCACGTCCACTCAATTTGCATTCGCTGTATTAATTCACCATCAATGAAATGAACGACTTTACACGCGTCAATTATCACATGGGGTGGATCTTGGTACAAAATTGCGTCCGCCCGTGTACCCGCGTGTGCGTGCGAGGGAATGAGTGCGTGCGTGGCGTGCGTGCACATCTTCGCTTCGTGCATGTACCGCCAGTATGGCTCAGGGAGGACGAGTACATTCTTCTGGAACCAGCAGCACGTCACTGTGATCAATCCATGCAAGGAGGTCGCGACAACGCCTCCACATGTGCCACATGGCTTCATGAACTGTAAGAGAGACACTGTGTAGCGTGCCATTGGTATTCTAATTTACGTGTTTTGCACATACTCGAAATACTAGTAAGGTACATGTGCATTGCACGCATCCGATTTTGCAACCAAATTGTGAATAAATACCACACTATAGCATGTAAGCTCTGAGTCATATATGTGTGATGTAGCCCTTCGTTCAATTCTTATAGTTCATCCCATTCAAAATTAATTAGTTTTTATAAAAAATCTAAGAACACGTGAATAGGAAAAACATGGGATTATAGTGGAATGTCGTCTTGAATCCTACAGGATTGTACATGTGTTTGATTGTGCATAGAAAAAACGCAGAATTCTTTCAAAGAGGTTTGAGTGGATGGGATGTTTCCTATGAAATCTAGTGCAAATGAATCATATGGAAAAATTCCTATGGTTTACAATCCTACGAATCAAACAACCAAGATAGGAAAAATTTATAATGATTAGAATCCTTTAAAATTCCTTTGAGAATCCTTTGAATCAAAGAAGGAGCAGGTCGATTTGGTGCTCGGGCACACCTGCACCCGAAATCTGAGCCAGTGGCTGGTGCGTTGGGATGGCGAAAAGTGTGTTAGATACGGCAGAGGTGGACCGTGGGAAAACAAGGATACATGCTATATACTGTATGCCACAGTGCGCAACGGCGGTCCAGTTGTGTAGCTGGTGGCGTGGATCCGTGAGTGCGGTTGTCTGAGCCGTGGCTCAGAACTTGTGCGATGGTAACGGCGTGCGCAGGGGACGTGGCGATGGATGCCGATGGGGTGACCGGTGAGTTTATGTACAGCAGTGCTCGCCCATGGATTTTCATGCTTCGATGGATACCCCGATTCCCCGCCGTCGCCGCTTACTCTGCTGTGGTTTTCAATGTTCCCACGTTGGGAAGAGTTCGCGAACAGCTTGGAGCAGCCAGATCCGGTCCCTCTGATGCTGCTGCCGCCGTGTGTGGAAGCATCGGCTGCGTGCAGCGATTAGGGGACTGCAGCCAGGTCTGGATCCGTTGGTGACCCGTGAGTTTCCATTTGAGGTTTTACATTCAACTTCTTTTGTTCCGACTTAAGCCATCGTCTGCAGTTTACTGAAAAAATGTTGACCCTGCTGGCAATGCGAAATTCAGGTGGAGATGGTGATACGAGGGGTGCCAGACTGCTGATGCACTAGCAGGAGCAGCCCCTGGAGAAGGCGTTGGGCCTAATCCGGATCTGCTCCTCTTCCAGCCTTTCCCTAGCAGATATGGTGGCTTCTCTCCAGTTAATCGGTTCCATCTCTCCAGATTACAATGGATTCAGATCTATTACTTGTTGAATTTTCTAGCAAATAATTGATTTGTTGGTTTATCCATGCCTAGGATTATTGGACGAGTTTATTTGAAAAAATTAGTATTGAGGCACCAGCAACAAATCACTAGTTCATTCTTTGCAAATTAAATTACCCTAGTGAATCACATTCCCCATTTGTTTGATGTTGATGTCTCCCACATGCTTTAGCTGAAACACTGATCACCGAGGAAGTGATGATGTCCTTTTCTGTTCAATTTCTCAAGTAATGTCTCATGAAGGTAGTACCAATCAATTTATTTGATTAAGTTGAGCAATTTGTATTTTGCTTCTTGATTAAAATTCATGCCGCAAACACGCAGGGTTATTGTTCGATGCCTGCTAAGAATATGAGCTTGGTATTTGTAAGCGGGGTCACTTGATTTGTTTATGGCGTAGTGGTATGCTCAAGAACTTTTTGATTTGTAGACCAAAACTGGTATAGATGACGAATGAAAGATCGAATCTAAAATGTCAGCACTTTGTCATTTCTTTACCTGGGATTTGCCTAGTAAGCATTTTCCACTGTTGTGATATCAACCTAGTTTAAACTAAATGGTGTCTACGAAACAAATGAAACGTAATACACTAATGTCATTTTCTGTTTGCAAGGCAACAATATGCTGGCAAAGTTATTCAGCCTGAATCTGCTCCATAGGTCTGTTATGTTGGATATGGCCCAAGAAGTTTCTTTCTTAATCTTCTCTGTTTTAATAAGTTCTTGAAATTTTGCTAGCACTGGATGTCTAGTTGCAGCTTGTGCTGGACTACGTACAGGAAGATTTTTTTTGTTAAAGGCCACATTGTTGTTCAAGCCCTGCCATCATTTTCTTGAGCAAACTTCTAAGTGTTCCATTATAGTATCAATTTATAAATAACTACTTCACGTAAAAGAGGAGATGCGCTAACTTGTTAAATGCCGTTATTTAGTACTTTTTCAGAAGTATCTGGTCAACTTTGGACATGATTTAATTTTTCATAATTCAGGTCGGTAATTCAGACTATCTCACTGGGATTATGGACTATGGTAATCCGATCCTAGGGAAAATAGTGAAGTTCTCATGTCAGTTGTTCCGATGATGATAGATAGAATTATGATAGGTTGGTTTTTGGTTTTGTGAAGCTCCCTTGTCAGTGTGAACCACATGTTACAAACATGAGGCTTTAGCTGTTTCCATGTTAACCAGTTGTGAAAAACTCATAAGGTGTGTAAAGAGTTCTTCATTGCTTGTTCTGTACTTGCAGTTTCTTATCATCTGCTAGGAGCTTTGGTGTTCTTGTACTGGTCAACCTTGCATGATGAAAATAGCCTTTTATATAGTTTGCGTCTGCTAGTAAATTTGGTCCAAAAAAACACAATCTGATAGCTTAACTTGGTCAGCATTTTTTGGTGTAATTTAGAGACAAGTTGAATCTGTGCTTGTACAGTTCATGCTGCAATGAGCTTAAATTCCACTCTGATGATCAGAGGTAGTGAAGAGTTTCTCGTTTAAATTCGTATGACAATTTATATACCAAATGCATCCCAACAGAATCGTTTGTTTTTATAAATCGCAACGAGCTTGAAGAAACCGTTTTCTTTTGTAATATTACTTGGGTTAATTACCCTTTTGCCCTCAGTGGTGTCCATGTGCTCAGTTTTGCCCTCATATGCGAATTGTCATCAGTTTTGCCCCTAGTCCGAGCACAGCAACTACGACGAGGCCAAACGGCCATATTTGAGTCCATTCCGTCCGCCAGCGTTAGTAGTTGTGGGTCCGGAGCTTACACGTGGGACCGCGTGGACGTGGGTCCGGAGCTGACATGTAGGCCCGTGCAACTAAATCCCCAAATCATTCTAGCTCACACCCATCCGCCCGGCCGGCTGTCCTGCGCCGCCGCCACCGCCACCTGCGCCCGCTGACTGCCCGCCACCAGCTGCACGGCCTGCTCGCCGCTACCTCCTGCGCCTCGCTCCACGGCTACTGTGGCGCCCACCACCTTCCTGCGACGCCACGGGTGGGCGCCCGCCACCTGCTTTCGATTCATGGCGCGGCCTCCTTTCGTCGCCCGGCGGGCGCTCAAAGGTGGGGGCTCTTGGAGCTATTTGAACTAGGAGGAAGAACCCTAGGGCGAAATGGTGAGCAGCGGCGACTCGGAGTATTTGGCGAGGCAGGCATCGGGCGGAGATCCGCTTGGCCCACGATCTGGGTTCCCAAGGGTAAGTCTCGCCTCTTGTTTAGATTGGGCTTAGTTGTGCATTTGAACACTCGATTCGAGTAGGTTTGCCCAATTAGTGTGCTGATTGCGTCTCTGTTTTTAGCGGTTAGGATGGAGTTGCGGTTTGCTTTCATGGTGCACATTAGAAGGGACGGTACATGTTCGATGCAAAGGATAAGAAGAAATACCAAGGAGGTTTTGATTATCGGTTGCCAATGGCTAGTAATTGGAGTTTCAGACAATTTGGGGAGGTAATTTGTAGCCAATATCCTTGGGGTTTGCTTGATGAAGTGGTATACAAATACTATGATGGGGAAAAGAATTGGGTGACAGTTAGTAATGATGAAGAGCTAGCTACCATGTTTGTTAGGCATAAAGAGAAAGATAATTTTCATGTGAGGCTGCAAGTTGATGTGCTTGAGCAGGCATTTGGACCTAGGATGGCGGGTTTAACATCTCGGGGAGAATCAAGTCGTTGTAATGGCATCTCTAGCCAGAACAGTTCAGTTGGTGCACGGCGACGTGATGGCTCGACAAGTGTGGGAAACAGCAGTAGGGTCCCCCTTGAAGTGGAGCCTGATGGCTACAATTCTGGGGTTGATGAAGAGAAGTTATATTCTGATGTTATTAGGAATTTACGACGGGCACCTCGGACTGAAAACCAAGATGAGGCTCACAATGCAGTCCGTGTGGATGATGACGCGATGGGTGAGGACGAAGACCTTGCATCCATGAATGAGTGTAGAAATGCACTTGTGACATACTGCATCAAGGTAGAACGTACTTTCAAAGTTGACAAGAGCGATCAAGTACGTTACAGAGTGCCTTTGTCCATTGAGGGTTGTCCATGGAGGCTGCTTGCATCTAAAATGCGGAATAGCACTAATGTTCACGTCAAAGTGAACCCTTTTAAGCACACATGCCATGAATCAACCCTTAGGAAGGATACAATCAGTAGAGCCAAGTCAAGATGGGTGGCAGAAGAAGTAAAAAAGTGGGTGAAAGAAAACCAGCAAGTGGGTCCAAAGGAATTGCAGAAGAACATCAAAGATAAGTTCAAGATAGATTTACCATACATGAGGTTGTTCAATGGTAAACAACATGCTATGGATTCTATTTATGGTATCTGGCAGGAAAGTTTTCAATTGTTGTATTCATTCAAAGGTGAAGTGGAGAGGACAAGCCCAGGTAGTATTGTAGATATTGATCACCACACCGTGGAGTACACATTCAGGGAGTGACAAAGACCAAGGAATGCTTTAGGAGGGTTTTTGTCTGCTTTGAGGCTTGTCGCCGGGTTTTTTTGGCAGGCTGCAGGCCTTATTTGGCTATTGATGCCACTTTTCTCACAGGGAGGTTTAAAAGACAGTTAGTAGCCGCTTGTGCAGTTGATGCACACAGTTTTGTATTTCCAGCTGCCTATGGTGTCTTTGGAGACAGTCTGAGGAGAGCTGGACTTGATTTTTGCATAATCTCCATGGCTATTGCACATCCCAATGGGTTGGTCATTCATACAGATGCCTGCAAAGGTTTAGAAGTGGCCGTGGACAATGTGTTCCCTGAGTAGAGCATAGGGAATGCATCGTCACCTTGCTGCAAATTTCATGAAGAAATTCAAAGGAAAGGTGTATACCGACAATTTATGGCCAGCATCTTTGACATGCAGTGTGAAGAAGCACAACTACCACTTGAGGCAGTTATACATGAATCCCAAAGTGAAAGAATACTTGGAAACACACCACTCCAAGTTATGGGCCAGAAGCCAATTCAGTGAAGTGAGCAAAGTTGACTATGTGCACAATAATCTAGCAGAGTCTTTCAACTCAACGATTCGGAAACTAAAGGGTCATTATGTGGTGGATTTTCTTGACAGGATAAGGACAGAATACATGCAGAAATTTCATTATCGTGCAGGAATAGCCGAGGCAAAATTCATGGGCCACATTATCATCCCTGCCGTGATGAATGAACTGAAGCAGAAGACAACGAGCTTGGAAATGAACATGACGCTTTGCTCGGGTAGCACAGCAGAGATATCATATTTGGATAAAGAGAAGAGGGAATGGAGATATCCGGTGGATTTAGAAGCTAGAACTTGCAGTTGTAGGCAATGGCAGATAAGCTGGGTTGCCATGCATTCATGCCTTGTTTTTCATCACTTCTCTCCAGTGTCCAGCGAGGAACATACTGGATATGTGCATGATTACTACTCTGTTGCAAGGTTCAAAGCCACATATGCTTATGCCTTGCCTGCAATGGAGGGAAAACAACAATGGGACATGGTGGACCCTGGATTCAAGCTTTGCGCTCCAGTTCTGAAGAGAGCAGCAGGTAGACCAAGGAAGAGTCGAATCAGACCTCGCAGTGAAGGAGCTGGACTTGGAGCGAGGAAGCGTAGGTGCACAAGGTGTGGTGGGTTTGGTCATTTCGGTAAGTATTGTGATAACACAGTAGATCCAGCGTTCGGAGAGAGTTTCGATGAAGGCTTCGATGAAAACGTTGGTCAACAGCCGGTTGCCTCAACAGATGATGAAAATTATGGTCAACAGCTGGTTGCATCAGATGAGGATTTTGACGAGGTTCCAAATGATGATGGTCAACAGCCGCATGATTTTGACGATGATCCAAAATATCCTCCAAATAATGATTCAAGTGAGGCTCCAAATGGTGATCCAAGTGAGGCTCTAAATGGTGATCATGGTGATCCAAGTGAGGCTCCAAATGATGATCCAAGTGAGGCTCCAAATGATGATCCAAGTGAGGCTCCAAATGATGATCCAAGTGAGGCTCCAAATGGTGACCAACCTTCTGTTGTTGTGAGGTATGCTAGGTATGTAAATCTTGCAAGGGTCAAATACTACTGTACATCTATCACTTGACACGATCTCATTACCGTTTATGTTTGGACCCTTTATGTTTTGCACAGCTCTATGGTAGGTTTGAAGAAGACGCAGCAAGGTACCGACAACCAAGAGAAGAAGAGAAGAAACAATGAGCACAAGGTGCACGAGGAGCAAAGTGATGGCAAGAAGCTCAAGGAACAGACAGAAGCCCCAACGCTATCTATGAACAACTACGAAACATTATGAATAAGGAATGATGTTGTATTATGAAACATTTATCACTTGACATGTTGTATTTCTGTTGGATGATGTTGGACCTATGTTAGAAGTATGTTTGACATGATGTTTAAATATCTGTTGGATGATGTTTGAATGAGCACATGGTTTTTCCTTTTTGATTTTTGAATTTTGTTTTGCTCATTTAAATTCTGGTCAAACCTAACTTTGACCAAGATTTAAACAAGTCTAAAACATCAAAATGAAAAACTAAGGCTGGATACTTAGTCAATCCAAAATGAAGTTGTGGTGAGGTTTTTGAAATTTTCATGAAAAATGTGCTAAAAAGAGGGGTCCAAAGGTAGGGTAAACGGCCTCATTTCTAAGCAAGGTTTTTTTCGACCTTATCTAAATCAGCCAAATAACTTTCCTACACATATATTCTATATGTATAGACTATGTGCGCTGGTTTTTCCATTTTTGATTTTTTTTAAATTTGTTTTGCTCATTTGAATTCTGGTCAAACTTAACTTTGACCAAGATTTAAACAAGTGTAAAACATCAAAATGAAAAACTAAGCCTGTATCCTTCTTAGTCACTCCAAAATGAAGCTGTGATGAGTTTTTTGAAATTTTCATGTTCATTTCCCCAAAACACTTCTCTTCACTTCATACAAGAGAGTTTGAGATACTCGAGATATCATACAATACACATGAACTTATCATTTAAATGTATGTAAAGCTTGTTTATCAACTTAAATCGTTAGTATATGACATAAGAAGACTATGTGCAGGTTTTTCATTTTCTGATTTTTATTTAATTTATCATGCTCATTTGAAATCTGGTCAAACATAGCTTTGACTGCTCCAAACCCCTCCCAAACCCCGCTAACCCTAGCGCTGAATAAGGACCGTTCATCTAACCCTAACGGCGATCAAGGGCCGTCGATCTAACCCTTCTAGAAGGAATCTGCGAGGAGGAGGGGGGCGATCCGCGAGATGCAATCTGATTGGCTGGGAGATTGTTTTTTTAACAAATATCGAGGCGCTGGATGGACCGTTGGGCCGTCTCGTTGTCCGGGCACGAGACCGCGATAAATAGCCCGTCTCAGCCTTTCCGGGCCTTGCATGCATGGAGGCGGCTACGTGGGTTTGCTTGTCTGCGAGGAGGCGGCGGCGATGCATGCATGCGAGTGAGGCGGCGAGGCGCGCTAGGCGAGCTAGGCTAGCGAGGCGAGCTAGGTGGTTCGAGGCAGTGGTTCAGGGCAGCGATTCACATGCACTGCCCGGTCAAAGATGCGTCGTTTTCGTGCAAAAATTTAAGTGTGCAAAACGTAACGGATACACACACGCGTCCGGATTCACACACGCTTCACACACGCACCATTCTCATCCTTTCTCTCTTCCTCTCCCACCCACAGGCCTATAAACGGGGTGCCTCTCTTCCTCTCCCACCCACAAGCCAGATCCGATCCTCTCCAACTTCAAACACCCAAGCGACCTAGCCCTCCCCAAGCGAGACCAAGTGAAGAAGATGCAGTTCAACGGGCCGACCTTCAGCCGTCCGCTTTGTGGTGCGGAGCTGCGCTACCCGGGCGTGCTCGTGGAGAGGGAGCTCCGTGTGTGGGCTATTTCAAGGTGGAGGGTTCCGTCGAACTCACCCGCGCCTTCCTCGAGCCGGCTATGCCCACCTCCCACGGGCTCGCCGAGGATGTTCACCCTCAACGAGGTTCGTGACATGGCGGCGTCCTCCTACTGCTCACGGTCACCTTCACCAACCCATTTGGCCTTGAGCTCCTCGGCCAAGTCTTTTGGTGCGGCTCTTGAGGCCATCTTCTTCACCATCTACAACATCTACACCAAGCTGCGGCGCATCTTCCCGCTCCAGGCGGATGCACTCCCTTCCCTCTGACGGCGAGGAGGAGGTGTGAAGATGAAGACGGTGTTGAAGAGGCGCGCGGCCAAGGTGGAAGAAGGAGGTCAAGATGAAGATGTTCAAGCCCGGAGTCAAGCTCGTCATGTTTCGTGTTTATTTTGTTGCTTTTCTATGTCGTGTAATAGGTAATCGTGTCATGTTTCGTCATGTGTCCGTGAACTGTCCGTGAACTTATCTAAGTTATTGTAATGATACGGTGTGTTCCATCTTATTATGTGTGTTAAAAAATGTTCGTGCCCAAACTTATCATTTCTTCCCTAAACAAGTCATGAAGTTCGAGAACTTGTGGTTTTCGGAGGGGGTGAGAAGCCCTCTGTTTCATTCAAACAAAAAGTCATGAACTAGCATGCAAATTTATTCCCCTTAAATCCTAAACCAAGTGCCACTCTAACCCTAAACCAAGTGCCACTCTGACCAAAATCATGTGGTAGTGCAACATACATTTTCAACCTTCCAACCCTCCAAAATTTAAGTGCAAAACAAAGGAAAACCACTCTCACGCGTGTGCAAACATTCACGGTCTCACTATTTTTTTTAAAAAAATTCACAGTCTCACTATGTATACCTTCCTTCCCTACCCATGTCAAAGTCTTGCCATCTGTCCTAGCGGTTATCAGCGCAGCCCTAAACACCACAAACCCATGCGGTCCTGGGTTCGAGTCCCCAGCTGCACCAATTTTTTGTGCATTTTCCACCCTTCATTTTTTTAGACATATTATGTTTTTCTCAATGTAATGCCCTTAAAAAATGTTCATTTATTTTGGCACCTGGCATAAACCTCTACCGAGCTGAGGCACATTTTCCATGACATTTTGGTCTTTGATTTAAATCACGGTGTATTTGAATTGGATTAATTAACAGCTCCAAAAAATTTCTAACCTTAATTGTTTGGCTCCGGAATAATTCAATTAGCTTCCAAAAAAAAATTCAGCATTATGATTTACTGCCTAAATTAAACCAGAATAGAAAACAGAAAAATACGCAAGAAAACCCCTGAATGGGCCTAATTGGATGCAGTTGGCCCATTAGTCTAGCCTGCACTTGGCTCTACGCTCTGAATTTGGCCCAAGAGCAACCTTTTTTTGGACAGAAAGGCAGAGCAGAGAGCTGCATTTCATTGATCAAAAGTTTCTGAATTCCTAATTTCTTCTCTTTTTTTCCAACATATTTAAATGTTGGTCACTTCTTCTCTTTTTGTTTCAACATTTAAACAACTTTAACCAACATTTAAACTAGGTGAATTTCTCAAACAATTTCAAGATTACAAATTCCTTCATAATTCATGCCTTTCCATACATTTTCAACATTACAACCAGTCACGATTACCATACCTACAAATGCCCAAAAGTATTTGCAAATGGGTATTGGTAGTGCTTGATCTTCAAGCTTCCTAACCTTCTTCTTCAACATCCTAAGATCAATAGCTAGCTCTCTGCCAGTGCGTGCTTCGCCATCCATCTCTTCTTCCGGAGCTCGTGGTGTGGCCACTGCCGTTCGTGGCAGCATGCGCAACCATTCTTCATGCTCTTCTTGCAGTTCATTCATCAGAGTCTTCTCCAGAGCATCGACCCCAAGAAAGAAGCATGTCACCTGCATGAACACCAAACAGATCAACCCATTGCTCAAACATCCGGCAGCGAAAATGGTGCAATTGCCCGATTCTTACCCCATTCTCGCTGCACACGTAGAACGGACGATTACGGTTCCTCGGTGTGCGAGAAACCCTTCGATCAACGCCCGCCCGACACCGCGGACAGATGAAGACAGAGCATGTCCACAGCGCCCGGCTCTGCATCCGCGAGGTGGCGGGAGCTTGAGGAAGACATGGAGCTCGGAGCCGAAGGGGATCTCAACGCCGCTGCTAGCTTCCCACCACCGCGCCCTCCACAGCTAGCTTCCCGCCGCCGTGCTCTCTCTCTCGCCGTGGTCACCGCCGTGCTCTCTGTCGCCGTGGTCACCGCCGCTGTCGCCCACTTATATAGCACACCCGCCAACGGCTCTCTGCTCAACGGCTCTTTGTTGGGTCCCACAAGCCACGCGTGCAACGGTCTGAATAAAATTGGCCGTTTTTGCCGCCTGGTCCCACCTGTAAGGGCCGAGTCAAAAGGTTGACCTGACGGAGACGGCAGAGTTCACGGAACGAGTCGGTGCGCACGGACTAGGGGCAAAACTGAGGACAATTCGCATCTGAGGGCAAAACTGAGCACATGGACACCACTGAGGGCAAAAGGATAATTAACCCATATTACTTTAGTTGCACTGCTCAAGTAATCCCCAAAATGCATCAACTTGTTGCTCAAGTACTTGGGCTAACTAGAATGGTGAGCCTTTTAACTAGGCTTACCATCATCTCTTTTTGCGAACCTATTTATGCTTGAAAACAACGTTACAAAACTTGTAGTATGAAAAAGTTTACTAAAATGTTGTATTCTGACTTCCTAATTGTTTCTGGTAATTTAGGCAACATGGAGCTTCCCAACCAAAGCAGTAGAGAAAAGCCAGGTCCCAGGAGTGGCCATTGGCTTTCATCTTGCATCTTCAGAAGTGTCGCCACCCTGGACATGACGATTTTAGATTTTAGAATTTAGTTTTTTTTTGGATACATGTCTAGGACAACCCCGCAGTTCTTGCATTTCTGGTAGACAAAATCGATTTGTTGCAATTTGTGTTTACCTTGCAGTTCTAAAATTCAGAATTTCAGAATTTGTTGAGCAGTGATGCTCTTATTTATAATAGCTCCTCTCTTTTTTTGCGGATGAAAATAGCTGCTCTTGTTCTGGCACATGAAAATGTTCCAGCTTGATGGGCTGTTGGCCATGGTGTATGTCTTTGTCTTCTATAGCCGGATATGTGGATGGTCGCATGGCATTCTCAGATTTGGGCCCTGCTATATGTGTAGCTCTAGCTGATGACGACGCAGACATAGCGGCAGATCGAGGAAAAAAGACATAGTAGATAAAGATGGATTGGGTGGGTGGCAGTTAAATCCACCATGCAAGAGACGGCTCAGGCTAGCTTGGGAAAATCGTTGGGCCGCTCGTCTACAACCTGTTCCGCATGCAGGCTAACGCCTCCCGTCGCAATAAATGTGTGCAGACCTGTTCATTCTTTAAAGCCAATACTGATAAAATAGGTCTGGGAATACACACAAGGGCACACATCCGTATGCAAGCAGATGGCTACGATTTCAGGAGCAGCTGAGCCCGAGCTCAGAATCGAATATCCCTCAAAGAAGCCCTTAATCTATTTTATGATTTATGGAATTGTGTGTTGTAGAGCATAAAGTAAAAACAACTAATGGCAATTCAACTAGAAAAAAAAGTTTGGGCAGTTATGATACGGAAGATTCTAGAACAAAAGAGAACCACTGTTGTTTTGGGGTTTGTGCATTATGCTTAAGTTCAACCATGGAGTCTGCTAGATTGTACATGTGGCAAAATCCGGTGGGGGGCTAGAAGATGATGCGAGGGGCCGAGTGGAGGGGGACTATGATGGAATGCACAAGTGCGAGATCGATATTTAGAGAGAAGGGGCGAACACGTGCGCTGTTGCACGCAATGGCGGAGCCATGAAAAATAAATGAGCTAGGGGGGCAAGCATTGCTAATCCTTTACGAGGAGGGTCAATTCATGAAATTAAACCCTTTTTAGCAGCAATTGTCTAATGATCACATTCATATTAGCCTCGATATATAGTGATGTTAGGGGGGGTAGGGCCCTTACTGCCCCCTGTCTTCGCCATTGTGCACGTGTCTGAGAGATGAAGCGAAAGGCATGGATGGTGAGAGGGGGACGTTGGATATATAATTAATGTGGGTGTATTAGCTATTTATGTTAATCCTATATAGAGAGGTATAGATTGATCGATGTGGACGTGGGAAAGAGGGTGAGACCTCACTGGATATATCGATTGATCGGTTTATGTGGAAAACTATGAAAGACCTAGCTATATACACACATACATAGAGGAACATCGATCATTGCGCATGCACGCGTGAGAGACAAAGAATGCCCGGTATGATGGAGAGGGGGATGTGTGTGGGTGTGTGCGTTCATGGGAGACTGACCTGAAGAAAAAGATTGCATGTATGCGATAGATAATGCCGACTGGTAGTGTGTGTACATGCATGCACGAGAGAAAGTTAGTGGTACAATCTATCTATCTTCTATCTTCTATTATCTATCTTCTATCTATCTATCTACCTATCTATTATTCTATCTATCTATTATCTTCTATTATATACTTAAAACGATAGAAAACGAAGGGTGATGATTTGACAGTCTAAAACCTAAGACGTATCAACGGTGAAGATTAGGCAAATACTACACATAAAAAAACTGAAATATGCTTTGTATTTCCTCCCTAGAAAAAAGAACAGGGAAACCAAAAAAAGGAACACGCACGATGGTTTGGAACACTAAACGATAGAAAACGAAGGGTGATGATTTGACAGTCTAAAACCTAAGACGTATCAACGGTGAAGATTAGGCAAATACTATACATAAAAAAACTGAAATATGCTTTGTATTTCCTCCCTAGAAAAAAAAACAGGGAAACCAAAAAAAGGAACACGCACGATGGTTTGGAACACTGCATATCTTCATAATCCCACGCTTTAAAAAAGAATCCTAACGAGACAGGCCATCACCTGTAGACAACGGGCCGTAGCAACCCCCGCAGGAGATCTCTTCTCATATATAGACTTTTAAAGGGAAAATAAAAGGGCAGTGATCTACGCCGGTGCACCGGCCCAACTGTTGGGCCGGTCCAGCCCCAGCCGCCCGATGCAGCGAGATTCAACTGTCCAATCCTGCGTGCTTTGACTTTCTCAGTTTCTTCTTCCTCCCCGTGCGCCAGCGCGAGCGCTGCCCCCTTCTGCCTGGACGTCCTCCCGGCCGGCAACGACCACCCCCTCATCTAGGCCTCCTCCCCCTCCGCCATCCCGTGCTGCTGGATGTCGTGGTCGCCGCCGGTCGCTGCCGTCGTCTCTCATGTTTCTCGTTAGATCCATGTATGCAGCAAGCTTTCACCCGTGGGTTGCAGCTCCTCATAGCGATGGTCGCAGCTTCGGGGAAGGCGGCCGCAGCTTCTAGTGGCGACGGTCACTGGTCGGAGCACCTCCGGCGATGCCCTCGCTGCCGCTCGCCGTCGCCGTCGTAGCAAAACTGTTTACGGGATGTAGCTTCCTTGGTTGCCGGTTGCAGCAAACAATTGATATGGTTGTAGCAAAAACAAAAACAAATGTCGGCCGGCCGCTGCGTATGGTGGTAACAAACCTTGTTGCCGGTTGTAGCAAAAATCTTCATGGTTTGCAGCAAAAAAATGTTGACGCCCATCGTTAAGGTTGCATCATCTTCACGAACCTGTGTAGCAGAAAAATGTCGTCGCCGGTAGTAGCAAATGAAGGTGCCGGTAGTAGCAAAACAAAACACTGGTTCCACCAAATGAAAAATAGCAACAAATCTAGTATTTGGTTCCAGCAAAAATAATTATCGGTTGTAGCATCCCTCGCCGCCGGATGTAGCATCTCCTACGGCCGGTTGCAGCACTTCATAACAGAAAAAAGAAGCTTTGTATGGGCGCATCCATGGCGACTGCTGCGTCATCGTGAGCGTCGGCCTCACAGCAGTGTGTGCGCAGGCAGCAAAAAACAAAGGGGGAACCGGAGGCAGCAAAAACGCCGTCTCCATTTGGTTGCAACTCGCCGTCAGAGGTAGACGTCCGTGCCGCCGACGCTTTCTCGCAAGCGAGCACGTCATAGCCGGTGAGAGAGCTTGTGGGGTCTCGAGCTGCGCGGGAAAGACTAGGAAGGAGCAAAGCCATGGCGCTAGAGGTAGAAGAAACGGACTGAGTAGAACGAAGGAGGAAGGAGATAAGGCACCAGATTTAATTCGCGTGTGAATCCGCTGTACGTACTTGTCGTCATCTGAATCAATGGAACGCTGCGTGTGTGGGCACGACCGGCCGAAGTTTCGGCCGGCGCGCCGTATACAAGCGTTTCCCAAAATAAAAGGCAAGTTAGAGCCGATGGTACATATAACATCGTAACGGAATCTCATCTTAGCAGGCGGCGCATGCATGTGTGGCTCCAGGCCGGTGCTGGGCTCTCGCAAGAAACGCACAGGCACACACGCACGTATGGGAACTATTGTGCGTGTCGTCGCCGATGAGGATCTACCATGGCTGAGCAGATCGCTGTCGTTGCGCTTGATGAAGTTGAGGATATCATGATCAACAGTGCATCATAGCAAGAAGCTCTCTTAGAAAAACATCATGCCTCATGCCGCCGATAGGTGATCGGACGCACAGACATGCATGTTATGTACTGGCTGGCTAGCACGTAGCAGGTAGGCTATCTATTGATTGCCCTGCGTTTTGCTTATATACTTGGTTGCTCCTCTGCTTCTTTGGAGTACTCGCTTCTTTGATATATGTTTTTAATTGGATTCTACTTGGGAGCTCCAAATAAAATACCCTCCAGGTTAAAGCAACACACAATGCTTATTTTATGTGCCTCTGATTCATGGATTTCTTCAACACACATACATCTGTCTCCTAATTCGTGCTCGAGTGATCTGCATAATCCTAAGTAAACACGTATGAAAACTGCATCAGTATCATTGTGGCCTCTCAACATCCTGCTGATTGTATGTCAGAAATTTGCATGATTGTACATCCGTTTGGGCAGTTGGTCATGCGGCCTCTACCTTTCTCTAATGTCTGATCTCTAATCGATGATGTGAGGTAATCTAATCGCTCTATGTTCTTTCAATTCAGGCCGTGTGCATTTTTGATCTGGGAAAGATGACATACTGGGAAGAACTTAGCGACAACTTGCAATTGATCGCATCACTGTCTAACTCCGCCACTGTAAAACTCGGATAGCTACATTAAATATCACAGCATGATACAAAAGAATTACGTGTAATATGATCAATATGTTTAACTTTCTGTATTACAAGAATTAGTGTATGTTATACCATCCTCTCAATTTTCATCATATTTGTTCTACCTATGCCCATGCGTCCTATCAATTTCCATCATATTAGCAACAAGTTTTACGCCATACTTACTCCATCTATCAATCAAGGCTCTGACACATGTTCGCCATTGCCGCACCATGTTGCACTGCACTCACTCGGCGATTCCCTAATTGAAACAGTTTGGTGCACCCGTGCAGCTTAGCCAGCAATGAATCAGGTCAAGGATGTTGCCATGAAGTGCTACGAATAAGCCTCGGCTACCAGCAAATCTGTATATGTTTGTTCTATAACTTCTCCCATATTTTCTATCATTTTGGTTACTTTTTTCTGTCCCCAAAAGCTAAAAGTATGTGCCATGTAAATTCATCAAGTGTATAAATGAAAGCCTGGAAATTGTTTCTCTTTTTAAAAATGCCTCCATTAGATTGACTGTTATGATTTGTTCAATTAACAAAGATTTAGATCATAACTTGCAAGAATACCGAATTCAAATTTTGGTTCATTATGTGTAGACTTCAGGTTACAAAGGATTTTATTTGAGCAGTTTCACTCTGGCTTCATCTATATAAATAATATAATTCATAGATGAGTTTTACTTTCTTTATTTTAATTTAAATGCATTGGTTAAAATGGTGCAACGTAATTATGGCAAACATACAGAAAAAATCATTGGTTTACTTTTGTCCTACTGATTGATAGTTGTAGGCTTTAGGTTGCTCTAGGAAAATCACATTGTTCGACAACCCTGAGTGTTGTTTCCGGTCAGTATCTACTGATTACGGCTCCGCTTTGGCATTGTTTCCTCACTTTTTACCCGCTTTATCATGTCTTATGCAGATGGTCCAACGGATGCGCATAGCTTATCAAATAATATTAGACCTGAGTATATGGCGAAATAGACACAAATTTTCAGAAAAGGAGATTTACACCATCACCGACGCATACTACTAATCCAACAATTCCAGTGTGATCCATGTTCACCGAAGACCAAAAGCTTTCCTTTGCAGTCTTTCAAGCAAAACAAAAAAACCGTGGAAGTCTGGGAATGCCAGCATGTGCGCATAGATGGAACCCAATTCTACATGGAGGATCCATGGTTCCAGTTGTACATGCACGCATGCATTGACTGCTCCAGGCTTGAATGCTCAATTGTGAATTTCCAGAAAAGTATAATAGGATTATGGGCAGCAGATGCAGGCACTGACCGTTGAGAATCAAGTATGGTATTTTGTATCTCGCGTTTGTGCACCTATGATTCACCTTGCATCACCAGAGCAGGGCTGTCGTTGCTCTAACTATCGCCGTCGACAATGTCCCGTGAGGCTATTCATTGCACAAGGAGCGACACTCTACATGTTATGGGATTCAAAGTTTCAATTGACTGTAGGCAAGAAACTGGGGGTCGTCAAAAAAAGAAGGTACGAGTAGCAGATCATGGGATTTAGAGATTTTCCTTATTGTTGGCAAGAAGTTGGATGGATGTGTATGCGTGCGTGATCAAATGCGATTTGGCAGAAGTACAGAAGGTGCACGTAGATAACTTTATCAACATTGTGCATGAGGGATAGGACACTTGCAAATTTGATATTAACTAATTTCAGTGTAGATTAACTACGATTGCTCAGAACAGAAGACATGTATTTTTTTGTTAATCCTTAGCTGCTTGAATTTCACAAAATAAAAGATAAATCAAAACTTCATTTCTTGGCCAGAAAAGTGTCAAGCGATACTAAACAGTTTAAAGTAGTCATAAATATGAAATTACTATAATATAAGTTTCCAAAACATAAATAACTATTTAAAATGTAATTAAATAGAATTCAAGTCTAGCCGCGCAAATGCGCGAGTAACACCGCTAGTTATAAAGAGAAGACTAATGTGTGGGTGTAAAAGAATAGGTGAGGTCATAATCAATGTAAAGTTGAATTCAAATATTTAAATAAGAGATCCTGATGTATGAAACCCATGCATGCATGAATATAACGGAGATTTGCGTGGTGTGGTTTGGAAACGAGCATGTTGTAATGTATACACATTGAACAAGGTCAGACTGATTTGAATTTGAGATACCGATGGCAGACATCATTTGCCCACGTCGCATCCGTGCATGGACACACTATTCTAATTGGAGATGATGGGCGGCTTTCGCATCACATATCTATATCTATACCCCTATATATATATATTATATTATATATATTTTTATATTGTGTGCGGGTAACTTTAACTTTGAAAGATGATCGTTGGATGAGGCGAATCCGATGGTCCAAAGATGGCAAATTTGAGCACTATTGGCCGTTGGATATCATCTAGATTCCACCAGATTTCGCCACATGTATAATCTAGAAGACTCCATGGTTGAACTTAAGCATAATGCACAAACATCAAAACACAAGCACTTCTTATTTGTTCTAGAATCTTCCGTATCAGAGTTGCCCAAATGTTTTTCTACCCAATTTGCCATTATTTGTTTTTACTTTATGTCTTACAACACACAATTCCATGAATCTTAAAATAGATTAGCTTTCTTATAAAAACTAGATGATTTTGAATGAAATGAACTATAAGAATTAAACGAACATCTACATCATGCATATATGACTCAAAGCTTGCATGCTATAATGTGGTATTTATTCATAATTTGGTTGCCAAATCTCATGCGTGCAATGCACGTGTACCTTACTCTAGTCTAAATGGTGTTTGTGTGTGTGTTGTGCATGTTGAGGTGCAAATTGTCTTTTTTTTTGGGTACACATTAAGCTTGTTCTTCCGAAATTTCAAGTCGCGCCTTGTTATGCCGAAAATTGAAGCTAGCGTCTCTGTCTATCATGCTGCGAAACTCCCGCCTCTTCAACCCGTGCCTTGTTAGCCCGAAATATTTAAGATATATCTTTGTCTTGTTGTGCTCCGACAACTCCCTCCATCTCAACCCACGCCTTGCTTTTCCGAAATTACAACGCGGCAAAAACTCCCACCTCCTGTGAAATCCGACACGCGAAATGCCCGTGGTACCCCTGAACCGAAAGAACCGCCTCAAATCGGTGGGGGGGGTACTTTCATAACTTACCCCACATTTCAGACAAGCGCGTCTCTAAGCCATGGTTCCCCACTGCCATCCCATCCGCCCACCCATTCGTACATCGAGGCCGCGAAAACCCGCGACGAAACCCCACACCCTGCTCCGTCCGCCACCCAGCCGGAGCCTCTTCCCCGACGACGTCGTCCATAGCAACACCTCGACGTCCCTCATCCACCGTACCGGATGAGGATCCGTCGTCGATCTCATCGTCCTACCAGTTCAGCCACCCCGTCCTCCACCTCCAAGGAGATGCCCCGACATCCCCCCCCCCCCCCCGTCTTTCGCACCACCTCCATTCCCACACCACCGTCTTCACCTGCACCACCGGAAGAGCATCATCATCATTGTTTCCTCGCATGAAGCTGCGGCCTAATCGGCGCCACCAAAGAGGTTGTACACTAATCGCCGCATTTTCTTCTTGATTCGATCTCACGGTGCTGCCGGCGCTCGGTCCCGAGCCGACACGGCGCGGCTCCATCCACGTCGGCGTCGCTGGCCACTTCCTCCACGACAACGCTCCCTCGGCGGCGACGTCCACATCAGTAGGAGCTGCTGTTGCTTTATCTCTCGCTCGCGTTGCTGCTCTGCTCTTGCTCTTGGTCCCCTGCCTGGTCTGCTCTTGCTATTGTTCTTGCTCGCGCTGCTGCTCTCGCTCTTGCTCTTGCTTGCGATGCTGCTCCGATTTGGCTACACTTGCCGATTGAATCGACTTTTGGTTCAGTCGATTTCCAAGGG
This sequence comes from Aegilops bicornis, assembly GCA_021605145.1. Classification (NCBI taxonomy): domain Eukaryota; kingdom Viridiplantae; phylum Streptophyta; class Magnoliopsida; order Poales; family Poaceae; genus Aegilops; species Aegilops bicornis. Next base: position 698,567,142 of record CM038672.1, on the reverse strand, counting down.
GTGGGCTCGCCAGGGTGAAGGAAGAACCAGCTGCAGCGGGGAGGGGGGCTCGCCGGAGAGGTACCCCACTATCTATCTTAGGGTTCAGGATGGGGGCGGTGGTCGCCGGCGGTGGCGGGGCGTTGGCGGGACGGTGGCGTGGGGATCGCCGGAGAAAAAGCTCGGCACGGGGGGCCTAGAGGGATGGCCGGGGCGGCGGCGGACCGGCGGTGGGGAGTATTTTCGAGGCGGGCGGGGCGGCACACCGCCGGCCGCGGGCGGCGGGGGGCTGCTATTTGGCCGGTGATGGCTGGCGGCTCAGGGGGTGGAGGTTGAAGATGAACCGTAGGCCCTTGATTTCGTATCCAACGGCTGAAAAATCGACTGACCAGAGATGAAAAAGTCAGTCGACCGACGTGTAGCCTCACCTTGCTAGTGCGTTCAGTTTCGACAGCAAAATTCAGTTTCGACAGCAAAATTCAGTTTCGACAGTTAGGTTCAGTTTTGACAGTTAAGTTCAGTTTCGACAGTTAAGTTCAGTTTCGACAGTTAAGTTCAGAGATGAGCGGCTGATGTATTTTACATCTAGCACTTTGTGGTTATGTATTTTACGTCATGTATTGGAGATGCTATTAGAATTCCACTCAGGTTAACGTTGTTCGTTGTCTCTCTTGTCCTGCTTCAGCCTCGGCGTTGTACAACTCACCGGAGCTGCTCCAACGACGAAACCCTCCATCACAGCGGAGCAGTACCTCGGGCTCCATCTCCAGATGCCTAAGATCTTCTTCCCCTCCTCCGACAGCAAAGTCAGCCGGAGCATCCTCACCGGCCAACCCAATCACGCTGAGATCGACATGGCTTCGCCAAAGAGGTTGTACACTTCTTGCATCTCTTTTTTACTCTACATGTTATATATATTGTCCATTGAGCACTTTCGTAGTAACGGGAAATACGATTATTTTATCCTACTATATGACAAGCAGCGAGGTACCAGGCAACTTAGCTATCCGTGATGGACTCTCTTGAACGCCATCATTATTTATCTCTGCACGTTTGAGTTGTGCATTTGTCGATGGGCCTGGGAGTTGAGCTAGTATGGCAGTGGCCTGGGTCCAAAGTAATAGAAGTAGCACAAAAACATTTTTTAGTATAGGATTTTCCTTGCTCAAGCCTGCCTACTAGAATCGCCAGTGCTTGAAAGGAAAAGTGAATGAAAAACATAGGAATTGGAAAGTTTCCTATGGTACTACTTTTCATGAATTTGGTGCAAAGGAATGGAGCAAAGGAAAACTGTACGATTTGTTCCTTCAGTGCGTCCTTCAAAGAAAAACCGTAGGAATTCTAATTTCCACTTCCCCTCCTTTTCATATTCCTATTCATCAAGCACAAGACTAAGATATAGTAGCATAATAGCATTATAACCGTACATTTTCTTGTGGTTTGACTTAATCTCACCATGCTTTTTTGCATCCTATGATCTTCCAATTGTTGTGAATCAAACACCCAGATTGGCAGAAATCCTGTGTTTTTAAATTCTCTGTTTTGCACATGCATTCCTATCATATTCCTGTCTATTTCCTATCCCTGCTTTGTTAGAATCCTCAAATTCAAACAAGCCCTTACTCAATTACTTCTGTTACAGATATGTGTCAAAGAAAACCTTGTGTGGTTTGTCCTGCTCGTGTGGGACTGTGTTCCACCCCAGCTCAGCTGCTCCAACGACGGAAGGGTTCACCACAGCAGGGATCCGCTCTCCAGACTGTCTTTCGCCGCCTCAGATCTTCTTCCCCGCCGCCGACAGCCACGACAACTGCATTACCATCATCAACTGAGCAGATGACCTTGAGGACTACACGGGTCCGCAAGAGAGGTCGCACTCTTCCGTGTCTGCTTACATTATGCGTCACTTAATATGATGACATGCTACATTATCGTCGTGTTCACCCATTATACTCCGAGTCAGGTCCAAACTAATGCTAAAACTTGAGTATTTAAATGGTTGTGGGGTACATATTGGGGCAGCTCAGTACTATCTTTCTACTATCTGGTTAATCTCCGGTGTCTACTATGAGTTTCATGTTGGGTTCAAACAAACATTAAAGGAGCCATTATCTGTATTTTTTAACTAAAGTTATTATCTGCCTGCTATCATTGGTTTTGGGTCTATCCACAGTTTGCTACCATCACTCTGGATTTGTGCATGCACTCCTTACATAATCTCACTATGTTTTATTCCTATGCATGCCAGTTATTGTACACAATGGAACTGATCATGTAGAGCAAAAGAGGCGAGCCTTGCGTGGCAATAAAATTTCATGCAGACGTCGTTCCATGGTGGGCGCAAAGGCAGCCCCCCTCCACACATTTGGATCGTAACCAAGAGGAAGATAACTGTTACGAGGGGATTCGTATGAGAAGACCACTCCTATTTACCCCATGAGGTCTTCGCTCTAACTTGGCATGCTGATGTTGGTAATATCATGCATATGGTGCCTTGCATTGCTTACTGTATACATTAAAGATGTCATCTGCTTAGTTTAGACATGCTTTGTGTCAATGCCATATGTTTAGTTTCTTTATCGTATATGTGAATCATGCAACGCCATCTTGTCTAGCCAGGCATCATATATGTGAATTTTGCAATGCCACCCTGGTTAGCCAGTCATCTTATATGTGAATTATATCATGCCATCATTTTTTATTACGTGTTAAATTTGTCAACAATTTTAGTACATTCAATTACCCTTGCTGTGCATCATCCATTCGGCATGGTCATGGAAAAATCTGGAGTGGAAACAAGGTCTTCAGACCAGACAATGCTATCTGACGAAGCGCATGTCTTGCTGGTTACCGATAGCTCCTCAGAGGAGGATTCAGAGACAGATGAACAGTCATATTTCCCGCCTCAGGTGCATGCCCTAACTTGGCAGGGTTGTGTTACTCATATCGTGCGTATGGTATCTTGCATTGCTATGTCATTTGCTTAGTTTAGACATGCTTTGTGTGAATGCCACCTGTTAGTGTCTAATTACCATATATGTGAATTATGCAATGCCATCTTGTTGCAAGATATTATATACGTGAATTATGCAATGTTATCTTGTTGCAAGGCATTATGTATGTGAATTATGCAATGCCATGCTGTTTAGGCAAGCGTCATATATGTGAATTATATCATGCCGTCCTTTTTTGTATTTCTCATTGCTTTTGTCGACAATGTTTGTATATTCAACTGCTCTTCCTGTGCATCAGCCATTTGAATTGGTGATGGAAAAATTTGGAGTGAAAATAAGGTCTTCAGAGCAGACAATGCTACCTGTTGAAGCAGATATCTTGCTGGTTACAGATAGCTCTTCAGAGGAGGATTCAGAGGCAGATGACCAGTCCTATTATCCCCCTGAGGTGTATGCTCAAACTTGGCAGGGTTATATTACTCATATAATGCATATGTTGTATTGTAATGCTTAGTTTTTACATCATACACACAATATTGAATGCCATCTCCTTAGTTGACACATCATATATGCAATTGCCCTCTGCTCACTTCCTTAGTATATAAATCATATATTTGAATTATGTCATGCCATGATGTTTACATAGACAGCATGTATCTGAATTATGGCATGACAACCCATTTTCTAAAGACATAATATAGTTATATCATCTCATCCTGTTTACATAGTCATCATATTTTAAATTATGTCATTCTATCCGTGAATTATATCATGCCATCATGTTTCCATCGACGGCATGTTTGTGATTTATGGCATGCCAACCACTTTAATAGACACATCGTATAGTTATATCATGTCATCCTGTTTACATAGTCATCATATTTTGAAGTATGTCATTCTATCATGTTTAGTTAGCCATCATACATGTGAAATTGTGTCATGCTATCCTGTTTAATTAGCCATCATATATGTGAAATTATGTCCTGCTATTCTGTTTGCTTAGACAACATAAATGTGAATTATTTCATGCCATGTTTTCTTCCCTACTGTCCATTGCACCTGTCTATCTTACAATGTCTGTACATTCAATTACTTTTCTTGTTTATCAGCCATTTCAATTGGAGGGAGTGATGGCAGTATCTGTGGGAGTAAAAACACGGTCTTCAGAAAAAATCGTGCTATCTGTCGATGCAGATAGAACCACGGTTGTACTTGCCCAAGAATCAGCCCCACCACACATAACCCACACTCATGCAGATTGTACCCCTACCCAGTTGGATAGAGAACCAGCTACACCCATTCTAACCCCAACCCAAACAGATAGACACCCAGTTCCCGTTAACACAGCACCGTCTCCACCACAGAGCACCCAAACACGAGCAGTTAGTAAGGCAACTGCAGTGCCCAAATCACGAGGACCACCACTCCGAACCCGAAGTCAACGCTTAAAGCAGAAGAAGAATTGTTCTCAGGTCAGGTTCCATAGCTATGGTTCATACTACTTTGCTCTTGCATCACTGTATTTACTGATACCAACCAATTTCAAATTTGAAGGATGCAATTGAAACTCCAATGGCGCAACAGGTATGTTTTAAACCTGTTTCTTCAACGTGTTTGGCTGTTTGCTGTTGTAACTTGCTCTATGTTGATTTCAGTTTCAATTGAATAAACAGTTATGTTCTCATGCCATGCACATTACAAGTGTTGTTATTGCTGTGTAGTTTCCCACACTTATATTCTGTCTATGCTGCTTTGTCTTAAATAGATATGATTCGAACTGTATCTATCATGCACTTATGCACCGACTTCAGTGGCCTTGCAGATCGAATGATCACAGTGCTTTCAGGAAAATGTTTTCCATGACGACATGGGATGTATGAATAGTGATTGTGTTTGTCCATGGGTCAGTACCCTACCTTGTGTCAGGTTTTCAGGCCAACAAAAGATTCAATCAGGCTTCAGCACATGTACAGCAAACTGAAATTTGAAAGCTCCTGGTGACAGGTAATTGAATTTTGACAGTTCCTACTGCTCCTAGTGACACTTCACTGAATTTTCAGTTGTCTGAAAGTACAACACTGAAAATATATGCAGTTTTAGCAATCTCAGATATTGACTGTATATTCACTGTATATTCACTGTATATTGACTCTATATTCACAATTGTTCAAAGGTACAATGACTGCATATGTTCAAAATTGGATGGTCTGCTCTATTTCTACAACGTTAGCAATAATTGATATAGAAAAACATTCATTTTCACCAGATGACTATCAATTTCACCATATGACATTCAAAATTTCAGTATCTATCCGAGGCAGCAGCAGCAGAGGCGGGGCTCTGGAGGACAAGGTCGCCGATCATGCAGAAGCAGAGGCGGAGGCGACCGCCACCACTACCAGCAGTAGAGGCGGAGGAATACAGCAGCAGCAGAAGACGCGGCAGCCATCGGAATTATCCGCGCCGCAGCGGCGAAGCGGGCAGACGTGTGTCTGCTGTGGCGATGGTCGCCTCCGTGGGCGGGGTGGGCGAGGTGGGCGGCGGCGGGCGAGCTGCGCTGGTGGGCGGCGGCGGCGGAGGTGGGCAGTGCATGTGGTGGGCGGCGCAGGTGGCTCGCGGCGGTGGCTCGCACCGGCGTCTCATGGGGCGAGGAAGGAAGGAGAAGGGATCTGTGTGCAACGGATTTAAACGCACAGGGGTGTTTTTACAAAGAAAAAATTGAACTAGCCCACGACATGAATTTCGGGACGGAGGAAGTATAAAAGATTGCATGCCTTCCATACGAACTAACTCATGCATTGGCGCAACGGTCAGAGTGCTCGTGTGGTAAGCGGCCACTACAAGGTTCAAATCCGCGCGGCCGCATGCCTGTTTTTTTTTATTTCTTTTCTGGAAAGACACTTTTTTCGCAAACATGGGATAGACAAGTTATTAAATAGTAAAAACTAAGGGGTTTTTTTTCTTGCAAAAGAACATGCCACGTTAACACCTGACATGCGGGCCTTAATGGTCAGATACACCGTCAATACACTATTATATGCAATTTAAATCATTTCGTAAAAGCCCAGGACATGGTCTTGACACGTAAAGTTACGAAAAGTGGTACCAATCTGCATGTACTGCCCCAATTATGACACTTCCATGCAATTAACTCAATTTCGATTTCCATCTGACAAGTCCTTGTTTTGGCAGAAAACACCCTAGTTTTAAAATGGCAACAACTTGGCCATTTCAAGTCCAAATTTTACAAATTAAATAATATTCCTATCAAGAAAGTGTGTTCTATCCATTATAAACTTTTTCCATTGTTTTGGTTAATTGAAATTTGTGCAATTAAAGTATATTTTAAATACTCCTTAAAGCTTGCAAAAATCATAACTTAATATCTATAAATTCAAATAATATATTTTTTCATTGTTTACTTGTAACTAATGCAACGTCACACTGATCTTGCAATATATTTCCGAATATTACCACAAATAGTTATTCTGTTGAAATACTTAGTCTCTATTACAACAAAATGGTTAGCCACTTTTTTGCAACAATATTTGTAACTAATGCAACGTCACACCGATGTTGCAATATCTTTTTGAATATTGCCATCAATAGTTATTTTGTTGAAATTCCTAGTCTCTAATACAACCAAATGACTACCCTCACACAACGGAATTTGTTTGTCGCAATAGCGCTACCATATTGCAACGCCGATACAGGTTGTTGCAATATGAGGGCTGTATTGCAACAAAGTTAGTATTTATCGCAACGAAACTAAGTTATAGCAATATGTGCAACCTCTTACCACAACCAGAGAATTTGTTGTAATATTGCATTTTATTACAACAAACCGTAGTTGTAATAATAAATTTCGTTGCAATAGACCGGAATCCTTGTAGTGACCATACTACATAGATATATGTTTGTTTCATGTTGTTATCCTGTCCACCTTACTACTGAACTGGTTTACCAAAATGAGTCTCATATACTACATTGTAAACCTGAGATGTGTTTGTTTGTTTCTCTTTTAGAACACGGATAAAATATTGGAGAAGAGTACCCTGTTATGCAATGGTAAAGGAAGTAATGCAGATAAGGTTCAAGATAGTGAGACATCCCTGTTGGTCTCCAAGAAAGCTGATAAAAACTATATTGAGGACACTAAGACAACCACAAAGTCATGTCTTGATGTAGTGATCGAGTTACTGGCTACCACTGCTGGCACCAGCTCTTCGAACTCGTTGCCTGAATCAATTCGGCTTCTTGAGTCGCAACTTCAAGTTGAAAGACATCGATCAGATGTTATGCAACAGGAAGTAGAAGGGTGAGGAAGTCCTGCAGAATTCAGATGCATACTTTACGGTGCAACAACAGTATTTGGAGGACTTAAGCGCCAAACAAGAGAAAGTTAATAAGCTTGCTAAGCATCTTGCCAGCATTATGGGTACCCATGATATTGTTTCTTGAGCTCTTCTCACTACAAGAAATATGTCAACTAGTGACCTTCTGTCAGTGACCCTGGAAGAATTGGTCACAGACCTATGACCATTCCAGACCAATTGGTCAAAAGCTGTTCGAGGGGCTCCAAACCCTAAACCATTGCGACCATTTTGGTCAGAAAGGTCGTAGTTTCCTTACACGAAAAGGTCACAAAGCAAGCGATTGCTAGTCCGCTGCCTTATTTCTAGTTGTTAATGACCAATATAGATGGTCATAGCCTTGTAGATTGTGGTGGGTTGTGATGACTAGGCGCCATCTCATCAGTTTTGCCTATGTGTCATGTCCATGTGGCGGTTTTTGCCCTAGGTTGTGAAGCAACCTATATTTCTGGTATTCCCAAAATTCCCAAAAAAATATCATAAATTCTTTGGGTCATATCTACGTCAAATATGTAAAAACCTTCCTTGCCTAGTTCAAAAATAATTCAAAAATATTCATTTTCCTATTACGATCGAGCAGCACTTTGTGAAGGAAGTACCACTTTGGCATGTCCAAATGGTATCCATTTTCTCTGATGCTTTCCTATGCCCAAATAACCATCCTCCACCAAATTCTAGCTCAATCCATTCATTATTTTGAGCCCAGCTTCAACATTCGTATTTATATCCAGTGTGGTACTTTGTAAAGCAAGTACCACCTAGGATCCTCCTTTTGAGGTGAAAATTTGTGAAGACGGTCTTCTTAGTAACTGATCATCCTCAGTCAAAACTCACGCCCATTAGCCATGTGCATTTCCCGTCATAAATCAAACACTTGGCTGCTTATTCATGTTTGAGCATCGATCGGTCTCCTCGTGAGAATCTTATGTTGTGATTTTCTTCCTAGCACCTACCTGGGGAGTGCCCAACCCACTATGCATGCCTAGGCCTCCCAGAAAACATGGCAACGCCACGGTCACAGTGACCACTTGGCGGGCATGCTTGAGCTTCTGGCGCTCTAGAGTTGGGGCCCTCGGCCACCGTCCAAACCTCGATGTCTCGCCATCAAACCATGTATTTCTGATTAAATTGATACTTATTTACCTAGAAATGATTTTTGGAAAAAATAAAGAGCAAACTATGAGGCAGCTGCAGTTCAAATTTGACTCGCTTCCAGCTGAATCGACGGCAATTTGTCTTTTTCACCAGAGGTGGATCAAAACTTGTTTCACCCAACCATTTTGTCAATTGTGCATTATATATGGCCTAGTATTTTATAAAATTTATTTGGTCCATTTTTGCAACAATTATTTGGTAGTTCCTTCACAAAAAAAAAACCTCCTTTTGGGCACTCGAAAAATGAAAAATGAATTTTTCGTGCAAAGAAAATGAAAACTTACTTAGGCAACATTGTTTGGAATTCCAAGATGTACCCTTGTGCACAATATGAGATCATTTGAACAAACTATGCCATGAATGTGGCCATAAGATTGATCATTTGGCTTGAAAGCCATGAATCTTCACGCATGATAGCTCATTTCTGAGAACACTTTTTTAAAATAATTACCATATTACAAGTTTATTATTTTTCCTGGAAACTTGGTCACATATAATGACACAATGCGAAGGTTTCCCAATTTTTTAATTTTTTATGCCCGTTTCAAAATGCGGTCAAAACGGCAGGCTTGACCGTTCCTAGCTAGTGGTTGAATCTTGGAATTTTTTGGTCATTCTATGATTAAATAGATACTTATTTACCTAGAAATGAGTTTTGGAAAAAATAAAGAGCAAACTATGAGCCAGTTGCAGTTCAAATTTGACCCGTTTCCACCTGAATCGACGACAATTTGTCTTTTTCACCAGAGGTGGATCAAAACTTGTTTCACCCAACCATTTTGTCAATTGTGCATTATATACGGCCTAGTATTTTATAAAATTGATTTGGTCCATTTTTGCAACAATTATTTGGTAGTTCCTTCACAAAAACCTCCTTTTGGGCACTCGGAAAATGAAAATGAATTTTCCGTGCAAAGAAAATGAAACCTTCCTTAGGCAACATTGTTTGGAATTCCAAGATGTACCCTTGTGCACAATATGAGATCATTTGAACAAACTATGCCATGAATGTGGCCATAAGATTGATCATTTGGCTTGAAAGCCATGAATCTTCACGCATGATAGCTCATTTCTGAGAACACTTTTTTAAGATAATTACCATATTACAAGTTTATTATTTTTCCTGGTAACTTGGTCATATATAATGACACAATGCGAAGGTTTTCAAATTTTTTGATTTTTTTTGAATTTTTTATGCCCGTTTCAAAATGCGGTCAAAACGGCGGGAATGACCGTTCCTAGCTAGTAGCTGAATCTTGGTATTTTCTTGTGTTTCTCTGATTAAATAGATACTTATGTACCTAGAAATGATTTTTGGAAAAAATAAAGAGCAAACTATGAGGCAGCTGGAGTTCAAATTTGACCCGTTTCCAACTGAATCGACGGCAATTTGTCTTTTTCACCAGAGGTGGATCAAAACTTTTTTCACCCAACCATTTTGTCAATTGTGCATTATATATGGCCTAGTATTTTATAAAATTGATTTGGTCCATTTTTGCAACAATTATTTGGGAGGTCCTTCACAAAAAACCTCCTTTTGGGCACTCGTAAAATGAAAAATGAAATATCCGTTGAAAGAAAATGAAAACTTCCTTAGGCAACATGTCTGGAATTCCAATATACACCCTTGTGCACAATATGAGATCATTTGAACAAACTATGCCATGAATGTGGCCATAAGATTGATCATTTGGCTTGAAAGCCATGAATCTTCACGCATGATAGCTCATTTCTGAGAACACTTTTTAAAAATAATTACCATATTACAAGTTTATTATTTTTCCTAGAAACTTGGTCACATATGATGACACAATGCGAAGGTTTCCCAATTTTTTGATTTTTTTTAATTTTTTATGCCCGTTCCAAAATGCGGTCAAAACGGCGGGCTTGACCGTTCCTAGCTAGTGGTTGAATCTTGGAATTTTTTTGGTGTTTCTATGATTAAATAGATACTTATTTACCTAGAAATGATTTTTGGAAAAAATAAAGAGCAAACTATGAGGCAGCTGCAGTTCAAATTTGACACACTTCCAACTGAATCAGCCGAAATTTGTCTTTTTCACTAGAGGTGGATCAAAACTTTTGACACCCAACCATTTGGTCAATTGTGCATTATATATGGCCTATTATTTTATAAAAATGATTTGGTCCAAATTTGCAACAAATATTTGCTAGGTCCTCCACAAAAAAACTCATTTTGGACACTCGAAAATTAGAAAATGAATTTTCTGTGCAAAGAAGATGAAAGCTCTATTTTGCAATATTGTTTGTCATTTTAATATGCACACTTATGCAAAAATACGAGATCATTTTGACAAACTATGCCTTTGTTATGTTTAGGAAAATCAAAGTGGATTGGATGGACCAATGAGATGCGAGGAACGGCCTTCACGTGGATCACCAAATTGGACTCAATCTGAGCCATCCGTGGCGCACCCATCCAGCAGTGGAGCTTCTCCAGAAAAAACCCTAACTCACCCACCCACCCTCCCTTCGAGCCCCCAGATCTGGTCCATCAACCGCTGACCCACTCTTTCCCCTCCCCTCGACCCCCAGATCCCACTTCCTCCTCGCTCTCTGTCGATCCCATGCATTCCAGCCGTCGCCGCCGCTCGCCTCCATCCTCTCCCCAACCCCGGTCGGCCTCCACTCCACTCCACCGTCGGTGCCAACCCAACCACCGCCGCCCTCCCCCCTCCTTTCCCCTCACCCAAGAACGAGATGGGGAAAGAGAGCTGACGGCAGATCCACTCCCCGGCCGCCGCGGCCCTCCACCTCGTCTCGCCCGCCAGGGACCGGGCGAGGAGCTTGCCGGCCGTCATCGAGGTAAGCGCATGCCCGGCTCCTCCCACCCGTCGCGCCAGGGCATTTTCTCTTGCCCCTCGCCCAGATCTGACCCTGAGCTATGGTTTTGCGGCCGCAGATGTCGTCCGAGGCGGCGAAGGTGGTGGTGCCGGAGTCGGTCCTCCTCAAGAGGAAGCGGGAGGAGCTCTGGGCCAACTCCTCTCCCCCAACCTCCCAACCTCAGCCCCGCCGCCGCGTCAGCACCTCCGCCATGGTTGGTTGGTTGGATGCCCTCCTCAACCAGGCAGCGCAGCGGCAGAGGACCCCTCCGGTGACCAACCATGGAGATTTTCCTAGGGTTTGATCGGGCGCGTCTCCGGTGGCATTCTCCGGTGAGCCTCTGACTTCTCCGGCGACCCACATGGTCGCCCTCCTCCTCCAGCCCCTCGACTCCCTATCCTGCTCTTCCTCTTATTCCCTTTCCTCATCATATTTTCTGGATCTCTTGATCTGATTCTTGTGGTTGGTTTGTGCAGGCCATCACCATCACCATGGAAGGTGCTAGCTTGGTGTGATTCAAGGAGATGAGCTCGGCGTGGCGGTGGCTGGTGGGGGCGGACGCAGGACTCCAAGCCCTTCTTCTTCACCTTGGGCTGACTCTGGCGTCATGCAGCTCACCAGCTCCATAGCGACAAGCTCGAGGCCCACCTCCGCTCCAACGCCCGATCGAAGACCACCGTGCGTGCCTCCCCCTCCCCCTCTCCCTCCCCCCTCATCGTTTACCAGATCGCGCGTCGTGCTTGATTTTATTTTTCCAGGCGAGTAAGGAAATGTCACCGAAAAGGGGATCGATATGATTTTGAGCCCCTAGTCGTTTAGCAGAATCTATGCCTTGCTTGATTTGAACATAATCCGGTAGTCCCTGCTCTGGATTGTAGTAACTCGTCGTTACAGTATATGAATCAATTACTTTTAGTAGTATTTGCCATTTGAACAAGCTACCGTTATCCGAAACATATGGACTGGTCAATTGCTTCTGTTGTGTAGAAACTTGCACGACCATCTTGCTTAATTTTGTGATATTCCTCCATACTAGGAGCTAATCAGCCGCACTATTATTCAGCTTTCATTGGCAGTTTTAATTTCTTGAAATCATCTTTACTTTTCTATGCTCATGTTCAAGCACGGTAGTATATTTTTTCCAAATGGTGCATTTACTTGATTTATCTGTTGTTTGATTTTGCTCCATCAGCTTTCCTGATGTCCTTCTACATATATATGTTGGTTGTAATCTTCTTGAAGAATGCAAGTACTTGATATTCCATTACATTCTTGTAGGTGAATGGAAATTGCATTGTTGGTAGAACTCCGTTGAGGACTTCTACCCATGTTGAAGAGCATGTTCTGTGGTATCCAAGAGTAGAGCTTTTGTACTGGCAGAGTGGTCTATTTGTAGATCCCAATATTGATGATTGTGTGGATCTGGGTGAAGTTTGAAGTTCACAGGTATGCAAGATTCGATGGTTAAACTGGTTGATGTGATGTGAATGAGTGTATGGAAACTGGTTGTTGTGATGTGAATGAGTGTATGTATTTTCACGTGTTACATTCTATATAGCATATTGTAATAAACTTATTTTAGCTGTTATTTGAAGGTTTTCATATGCTTTCTCTCTTACATGCATTTGATATATACATATATATTTCTTATTAATAAGCTGTGAAAAATCTGACTTTTGGGACCCATCATGTAAACTGGAGCTGGAAAAAAGCTGGAAATAAAAAATAAATTGACTGCAAAATGTTGTGCGCTAGAAAATAAAAAGGCCAAATTGTAAGCCAGGCCGGGTAGCTAACCAAAATTAACATAAAATACATATATTAAAAGGGCTTGCCTAAAAAATACATGGGCGAATGCGGGTCAGACCCATGTAGCTAATAAAAGCACAGGAAAAAAATACATTAAAAAGGCCGAATTGTTGGGCTAGGCCCATGTAGAAAACCGAATTGGACCGGGCTGAATCTTGTGCCACATCAGCTTGCCACGCTGGATGCCTACGTGGCCTGGGGAGGTTGCTAGTGACCAAAATGCTACAGTAGGAATATTTTGGTCGTAACCGTCCACGACCTTCTCACAGAGAAGGTCGCTATAGTCAGTTAATGACCCTCAGCTTTTGACCTTCTGTTTTTGGTCAAAAAAAGGTCACAAATGAAAAACCATGACCTTTCAGTGACCAATAGTCAAGGTCACAAGTTGACATATTTCTTGTAGTGTCTGAAGTGGTTTCAGTTCTGGACTTGTTTTGCTGCGGCGTTTATATGCTGTTGTGTTCCCTATATTTGCACTGGTGGCGAACTTTGATGTCCAGTGGATGTAATATGTGTAATAGCCGTGATAGCCTAGTGTAAGTTGCTTGCTTATTTATTTCCTTGTTGTCTTGTTTATTTGTTTGCTTGTAGTCAGTGAAGTTCTTTTTCTGTGGTTTGCTAGTGGCTGCAATAACCTATTTTTTAAAACTAGGCCACAATAACCATGGGCTAATATTTACTGTAGTGACACTGGACCTATGGGTCGTAGAAACAGTGGGCCTTCTACGGGCCGTATAAACAGTGGGCCTTCTACGGGTCGTAGAAACAATGGGCCTTCTACGGGCCGTATCATCAATGGGCCTTATATGGGCAGTATAATCGATTGGCCAAACATGGGCCAATAACAGGCCGCATAATGGCCGTAAACGGGCTAGAGTTGGAATCGTCCGTTCGTGGGCCGACCATAACGTGCCATCGTTAATAGGCCGTATTTCATGACGCTACGAAAACAGCCCAATGTGTTAACGGACCACAAACGGGCCGACTGTAACCACGGGCTGAATTAGGCCCATAAGCAGAAAATAGCGATGAACGGCGTAAGTAAACGAATCTTTGAAATGAGCCCAAGAATAAATGGGCTCGAGAAGGCCGAAAGATAACATGGGCTGAAACGCCCAACGGAATAACGGGCCCTTAATGGGTATAAAGTGATACACTTTGTTCATTACGGGCGATTTCACGAGGCCGTTAATGGGTGTAAAGTAATACACTGTTCATTACGGTCCAGTTTCACCACGGGCCGTTAATAGGCCAAGAGTTACATAGGGCCACATATGGGCCATACATGGGCCAGAAGTGAAAACGGGCTCGAATCATATTGGGTGGCCCAGATGACGCTATTGGGCCTAATTCGGATAGGGCGTAACGGGCCTTGGGTTAGCGGGATGTAAATGAGCTATATGCGAACAGGCCGTTAACAGGCTTTACAAGGGCCGGCCCGCCACCTTTTGACCAAGTCAAGCGGGCCGGCCTTTTCACATGAATGGGCCTCTATTGGGCTGTGCCACGTGTCGACGTATCATAGACGCCTTCTGTCCAATGAGTGGATGACATCTGTCCCAACGGTGAGCCGACACGTGTTTCCTCCAGCCAATGATGATTTTACACGTGGAAAATCCCCATTGGTTGGGGTACATTAACGGGTTATCGGATCCAAAACCCGACCCGATAGCTTAACGGCGTTCCATTACGGTGGATGCCACGTGTCGGTCACCCTTGATGAAAGCAACGTGATGCACGATTTATCGTCATGGAAGTGGACACTTCTGTGATGATAATTTTGGTAATGTCATGGAACACTTCTCTGACGACAGGTATGACTATCTTGATTCTGTCATAAATTTTTCATGGATGTACATGCATGAAAAAAAATGCGACCTACTGTGACAAACACGTATCATCACGGAAGTGTATTTTTTATAGTGAGTGCTTCAGAAAAACCTGGTTTATTTTTCTAAGCACCTCCCTAAGCATCTAGCATTGTATAAGGCCTAATGATCTTTAGTAGTTGCGGATGCTTGCTAGAGTTCCAATCATAAGTGCATATGATCCAAGTAGAGAAAATATGTTAGCTTATGCCTCTCCCTCATATAAAATTGCGATGATCACCGATCTAGTTATCGATTGCCTAGGGACAAATAACTTTCTTGTGACAAAAAGCTCTCTACTCAAACTAACTTAATTGTTTCTTTATCTAAACAACCTCGGCCCTAGCTTTTATTTATGCGTTCTCTATTATCTTGCAAATCTATCATATCACACCTAAAAAGTACTTCTAGTTTTATACTTGTTCTAGGTAAAGCAAACGTTAAGCGTGCATAGAGTTGTATAGGTGGTCGATAGAACTTGAAGGGAATGCAAATCCTACCTTTAGCTCCTCGTTGGGTTGACACTCTTATTTATCGAGAAATTCTACAACCGATCCCCTATATTTGTGGGTTATCAGCTGCGGCTAGGCAAAAGCACACTTGTTCCTGTTCACCTTCAATGAGTTCTGATGCAATAGCTGTAACACTGAGCGTAAGTGGGACAAATGCTCTTCCAACGTGTCGCTGAAGACTAAGATGTCATTGATGAACACAAGTACGCCTTTGTGCAACACTGGTTCAAGTACTGTGTTCCCTGGAAGGTAGATGACCCACCAGTGACGCCATAGGGCATTACCTTGTACTCGAAGTGGCCGTGGTGCACGGAAAAGGAAGTTTTAGCTTCATCCAAAGGGTTCATCCGGGTCTGATGGTAACCGGACTGCAAATCCAAGCTTGTAAACCAAGGTGCCCCACATAACTCATCAAGCAGCTCATCAATAATGGGTAAGGGGTATCTGTTCTTCACCATGATAGCGTTAAAATGGCGATAGTCCACACATAAGCTCCAAGTCCCATCTTCTTTACGAACCAGTAGGACCGGTGAGGAAAAAGGGCTCCTGCCAATCTGAATGACCCCTTGGGCGAGCATATCAACAATTTGGGCTTCTATTTCATCCTTTTGCGCTGGATTGTAATGATATGGGCGAAGCTTGACTGGTTGCGCCCCCAAAATCAACTCAATAGAGTGGTCAAACTCCCGCTGCGGTGGCAATCCCTTGGGTTCATAAAACAAGTCCTAAAACTCTTATGCTTGAAAACCATGGTCTTGTCAGACCAGTTCACTGTCATAAGTCCCTGAGACTTGAGCCAATCCATCTCCAATATCAAATCATAGATTCACAATGGAAACAGCTTCAAGGTGGAGCGAAACTGATGCCCTTGAGTAGCGTACTCGCAAACCGGCACCTCCTGTCAGAGACTGTGACCCCCCCCCCCCCAATCAGCGATCTTGAATTTGAGTGGCCTTGCCATAGATTGTATCCCAGGCCAAGAACGAGCAATATCATCATCGATAAAACTATGAAAGCTTCCCGAATCTTCTAACATAAGCAGAGATTTCCCTTGCAAAGTTCTCATCATGCGGAAGGACTTTGGTGCTTCTGTACCAGTAACCGCTGCCACAGACAGAATGCACAAATCTTCTTCATAAGTCTCCTGAGAAGGAGTCGGGGATGCTGGAGACGCAGGGTTGGTTAGCATGCCCACTAGCTCTTTCGAACACATGAAGTTAGATAGTAGAGGCACAATTATGCCCCGGCCCCCACCGTTCTCCACATGTTAAACAGAGCCCTTTGGCATGATGATAAGCGTGCAAGGAGGATAACTTTTCATCCATTGAAGGACTCGAGATGGTGATCCTGGCAGTGTCGGGACTGCTGCGTCCATTCATCGGCAATGGCCCTAGTGAAGTTTGCGAGGGGCGAAGCGACACTGGCGTAGCCGGCAGTGTCACTGGAAAGGATGGTTGCGCCAAGAAGCGACCCTGCTTGGAAGCAGAACTTGTCCCCCGAGGCTGAGACGCTTCCTGCTCCAATCGTATCATTTCCACGACCTCCTCCTGTAATTCAGCCAAAGAAACAACAGTCTCCAAGTATCTAGGGCGATGAAGTACAACAACAACTTTAATCTCATGAATTAAACGATCAATCAATGAAATGAGTGGTGACAAACAAGGGATCCCACGAACTATGATGAGCAAGCAAACATTGCATAGCAACATTAAATTGCTCCGCATATTCTAGCACTGATCCCTACTGCTTAAGCCGAGAAAACTTAAGTAACAACTGCTGAAATTCAGAGCGGCCAAACTTCTCAAGCACTGACGCTGCAAAAGTATCCCAAGTACGACACTTAATATGAGCCTGTGACCATTATAGCCACATCACTGCTGCTCCAGAGAAATTTACCACTGCAGTATCCACCCAAACACTAGGATCCACTACACCAATACGGAAATAAGCTTCACAACGGATGCGCCAACCCGTTGGGTTGTCACCGTCAAATTCATGACAATCCACTCGCAACTGACTCGTTCTACTACTCAAGTAACCACTACCAGTACCAAAATCTACTGGTGTGGGGAATAGGTATAGTTGGAAATGGGGTGCGTGACGTACCATTGGCCAGGACTAGGATGGAGAGGAGCGAGTCCCCACCGACTAGCACCCGTGAAGCTGAAGCCATGCGGTGGCGAATTGGCTCGTGGCCGTCGCCACTCGAGTCAAGTTGGGTTCCTATCGCGTGATACGTCTCCGTCGTATCTACTTTTTCCAAACACTTTTGCTTTTATTTTGGACTCTAATTTGCATGATCTGAATGAAACTAACCTGGACTGACGCTGTTTTCAGCAGAACTACCATGGTGTTGTTTTTGTGCAGAAATAAAATTTCTCGGAATTGGACAAAACTTTTTGGAGATTTATTTTGCAATAAAATAAAAATACTGGAGCCAAACCCACTGTAGGGGGCCCCTGCTGCCCACTAGGCACCAGGGTGTGCCACCCCACTCTAGCGTGCCCTGGTGGGCAGTGGGCCCCATGAGGCTCCGCTGACCCTAATCTCGACACTATAAATTCAAATTTCCCAAGAAAAAAATGAGGGAGGAAGTTTCATCATGTTTTACGATACGGAGCCGCTGCCACCTCTTGTTCTTCATCGGGAGGCCAGATCTGGAGTCCATTCGGGGCTTCGGAGAGGGGGATCTTCTATCTTCGTCATCATCAACCATGCTCCATCACCAATTTCATGATGCTCACCGCCGGGAGTGAGTAATTCTTTCGTAGGCTTGCTGGACAGTGATGGGTTGGATGAAATTCATCATGTAATCGAGTTAGTTTTGTTAGGGCTTGATCCCAAGTATCCACTATGTTCTGAGATTGAGGTTGCTATGACTTTGCTATGCTTATGCTTTTCATTAGGGCCCGAGTGCCATGATTTCAGATCTGAACCGTTTATGCGTACACCAATATATTTGTGTTCTTGATCATGGCTTGCAAGTTATACACACCTATTACGTGTTATGATCCGCATACTGACAATAATTGGGATTCTTTTTGATGATTACCGTAGTCTGACGACTTCATGTATTCACTATGTGTTAATGCTTTGTTCCGGTTCTCTATTAAAAGGAGGCCTTAATATCCCTTAGTTTCCTTATGGACCTCGCTGCTGCCACAGGAGGGTAGGACAAAAGATGTCATGCAAGTTATTTTCCATAAGCACGCATGACTATTTATGGAATACATGCCTACATTACATTGATGAATTAGAACTAGTTCTGTGTCGCCCTAGGTTATGACTGTTATATGATGAATATTATCCAAAGTTATCACCGATCCAATGTCTACGACCTTTTCACATATTGTTCTTGTTAAGTTACTATTGTTGCTACTACTGTTACTACTGTCACCATTACTATTGCGGTTACTATCACTTCTATCACCATCAAATTATCATATTACTATGCTACTGATCACTCTACTATAGATATTTAGCCTCCAGATGTGGTTGAATTGACAACTCAATTGCTAATACTTACAAGTATTCTTTGGCTCCCCTCGTCTTAGATCAATAAATTTGGGTTGAATACTCTACCCTCAAAAACTATTGCGATCCCCTATAGTTGTGGGTTATCAGCGCATCCACCGTGGCCGACATCGAACGGTCAGCCGCCTTGCCGCTAGATGACGAGTGGAGGGCGATCTTCTCCAATTGAGCTCGGATGTCGCCGAGATCCACCCTAGTATGATCCACTACCGCATCGACACCAGGACACCAATAGCAAGATCATGGACTACTGGTTCAGGGAGTCGAGCGCCGACTCCATCTTAGAGAGCACCAGCTCCATCTTGTCCACAGAGGGTGCGATCTGATCAACGGTCTTCTGAATCCCAAGCAGGGCCTTGGCGATGCTGCTGCGCTCCACCGCCACCTCCTCCATTTGCTTCTACGGATCTAACCCCATCATAACTTGTGGGAGACTACGAGTGCGCGTGGGCGCCAGATCCCGGAAGCGAAGAGAAAATTGGGTGGTGGTGTGGTATTCTTAGGCTGTGAGTACCAAATGACACGGAGCTCACTAAGTTATTCGATTACCTCAAAGAGTTCATAGGTACAACTTGGATACAATCACAAATCAGCAAGAAGAGGGGATCGGGGAATGAGAGCCAGGGATGGGAGAGAGATACACCCCCCGCGGCAGCCTTTTTAGGGTTCAGTTCTTCGCCAACTACCCCCCTTTCACGACACAACATATGTCGACAGTCACCCACTCACTCTTCACTTGGCCCAGTCCGCTCCAGTCACTCGAGTGTTAGGCTTCAGTTGGCGCTTGGGCCTAGTGGGCCATCCAGTGACTGTCTCAGTAGCGCGGGATGGAGTAATTCCCGTGACAATGGTACAGCAAACCGTGCATGGAAAATCGAGAAAGTGTATAGTTGTTACACTTGCTGCATGCGCACAAGGAAGACATATTGTACATCAGCAGCTAGCTTAATACCGTGTCTTGGATACTCCCTCTGTCCGTTAATATGTGTACTTTTACCTTTTGTTTAAGTCAAACTTTTAAAAATTTGACCAACTTTATAAGAAAAGTAATAGCATATATGACATCAAATTGATGTATTATGAAATTATTTTCCTAAACGAATCTACTTATACTAATTTAGTGTCATAAAGGATGTTACTTTTGCTATGAAGTTGGTTAAAATTTTGAAAACTTTGACTTAGGACAAAAGATAGATTTACACTTATTCGTGGACGGAGGGAGTATGTTACTAATCTATGTTACTACCTTTATAGTGGGGATTAACATATGTGTGATGTCATGTAATACTTGTTCTAGACTCATTTTTTCTTTGATATGTGTGATTTTACCCATAATATGAGTAACTAGCTATGTTACTCAAACCATCTCTCTCCTCACTAAATCATTATCACATATGCAAATTTGCTGAGTTAGACCCTATGTTACTATTGAAGTTACTCCCACTATGGGCAGTCTTACACAGATGTGTGGCTAGTTCGTTTGAGGAGCACTCGTTCGGGAGGCTCCCAAGGGGCACATGGACTGGGCCAAGAGCGTGCCACTTGGTGCGCTCTCAGTCGCCGCCATGTGTCGTGTTCTGGGTGCTCCTTCTGGATTATGTTTCTTTTATTTTTCCGCACACGTTTTCGACCTTTTAGATGGTTCTTTTTTTGGTTTTTTTGGCTTCACCAGTCTTTCTTAGCTTTCCGACACAATTTTTGTTTAAAAAAGTATTTTGCGTGAAAAAACGCGTTCTTTTGTTTTCGTGAGAGGCACGGTCGTGCCTCCTGGAAACGAAAAAAAATGTTTTCTCTTTTTTGACCTTCCACGAGAGGCACGGATTTGCTTACGGGAGAGGCACAGATTTGCTTCCACGAGAGGAATGACCGGAAAAAAGTGCTCCTGGTTCGGTTTTTTCGTTCGATTTTTTTCTCAAAAAAATGTTTGTAAAAAAATATCAACATCGGAACTACTCGACGCAAGGAATCCAACAATGAAAAGGGTTCGAGATTTGGACACACGGTTTTACAGATAAAACATTTTGAATAAACTGATCTACAAAAAAGGAAAACTTCTAACTTGCGACAAGTGGAGCACATACAATGTATCACTTATCGTAGCCTGAGGAGGGTGCACGTGATCTTTGGAAATAGTGCTCATCAGTTAGTGATTTCGCTTGTTGTAACTTGTGAGATTATGGCGTATAACAATGTGAGACCCAGCCATTGTAGAGCAGTTCATAGGCCAAAACACCAGAAAAGGCCCACCACCAGGGAAACTAGGCAATAGCAGCACGAAGCCATGGGCGTTCATATGTCTCGCATTCAGCGAGTAGTAGTGAACCCTCGCTGAAGTGACAACCGTGATGAGCCGGCCCAGGAGCGCGGAAGGCCACAACACCTTATTTGTATTTTTTTTCTTTCATTTTCTGTTTTTGTTTTAATTTCTTTAAACTTTAAAATATTCTAAATATGTCAATAGTACAAAAAGAAAATGAAAAAAGTTGACCAAGCACTTGAAAAATGCAAAATGTGTATAGAGAAAAAATTTATCACATATAGGAAAAGAGTTTAAAAAACGTGTATAAAATTTTCAGAAGATGTATTTCAAAAAAAATTAATCAAGCATATAATTTTTTTGATGACTATTTGATAAAATGTTGCTCAAGTGTTTGAAAAATGTTAAATGTGTACCGACAAAAATGTTGACCATGTATTGAAAATGATGAAATTTTTGGATCACGTAAATAAAAATATTAATCGAGCATTTGAAAAAATTTTGAACATGTATTTCAAAAATGTTGCCAACCATTTGAAAAATGTTAAATGTATATAGAAGAAACTTTTACCATGTATTCAAAAATGATGAAATTGTTTGAGCATGTATATAAAAAAAAGTTAATCAAGCATTTGAAATAATGTTCAAAAATTATTTGAAAAATGTTAATCAAGCAATTGAAGATGTTAAATTTGTATAGAAAAAATTTTGACCATGTGTTCAAAAAATGTTGAAATTACATTTAGAAAATGTTAATCAAGCATTAAAAAATGTTAAATCTGTTAAGAAAAATTGTTGACCATGTATTAGAAAATGTTCATATTGTATTTGAAAAATATTAATCAAGCATTTGAAAAAGTGTAATAGTGTGTATAGGCGCTAACGTTGACCATGTATTCAAAAAATATTAATCTTGTATTTGACACATGTTAATCATATGTTTGAAAACTGTTCAAAATATGTATAGAAAAATCATTGACCATGTACTAAACAAATATTGAATTTTTACTGAATAAATGTTGGTGACATAAACAAAAAATGTAGAATGAAAACCAAAATGAGCAAAGAAAAACAAAAAAAATGGGACAAAAAATAATTCGAAATAAAACAAAGGAAAAAGAAATGAAAAATAAAACCGAAGAAAGGAATGCAGAAAGCATGAGAAAAAGTGAAAACAAAACAAGACCGGAGAAGAAGAAAATCCAAAAAAAAACATTTAAACCTTGAAATAAAACCTGTAGATTAAAATATGGAAAATGACTAAGAAAAGAAAAAACAGATAAACACAATGAAAGAAACAATGAAAATAAGAAAACCAAACAAAAAAATAAAAAGCAGAAAAAAACTGGAGAAAACCAAATAAAAATTAAGAAAAGAAGAAAAAACGAGTAGAAACATGAAAAAGAACGAACCTGTATGAAGAACAGCATTTTTTTCTTCTAGTAGGTTGCATCCAATGTATTAGAGAACAACTTAACGCTAGCGGAGTGGCTTAGCCTTGCGGCAAACCCTAAACGGCGCCTTAAGCGGCAGTTAATGGTTTATTTTGCAAACAGCGCACACCCCTCCTGTATCTTTTCGATCTGAATGGGCCGGCCCATCCACATTTTCTTCCGTATTAAAAGGGTAAAAGAAAGTTGTCTAAAAACAAAGGGTGAAAAGAAATAGGGGAAAACATGAATGGAACCTGTAAACCACCAATTCGAGGCTCGCTACCCTGACCACCCCGCCATCGAACATCATTTGACTACACACACATTTCTTATCCTTTTGTTCAGCTACTTTCCTTTCTCTCTTTTTCCTTCTTTTCTTCTTCCTGGTTCAGTGAACATTTTCATTTTTCCATGAACTTTTTCCTCAAAATCAATGAACTTTTTCATAAACTAGATGAACTCTTTTCAAATTTGATGAAATTTTTCTTAATTTTCGATGAACTTTTTCCAAACTCAATGAACTTTTTCCAAATTCCATGAACTTTTTTTCAACATGGATGAACTTTTTTCAAGTTTGATGATTTTTTTTGAAATTTGATGAACTTTTTTAAAATCCATTGTACTTCTCTCAAACTCAATGAACTATTTTCAAATTCGATGATTTGTTTTTAAATTCTTTCAACTATTTTTAAAGTCGATGAAATTTTTTCAAATTCGATGACCTTTTTCCTATTTGATGAAATTCTTTTAAAAAAATTAGTTTTCTGAATCAGTGAACTTTTTACATTTTGGTGTACTTTTTTGAATTAAAAAATCGGAGGCTGGTTTTTTTTCCTGAACCAACAGCGCAATACAGCAAAAAAAGTGAGCTGAGTTGATGAAGTGAATGAACAAAAGCTAAAAGGGAGCGAAGCAAGGGAGCAATCTTATAATTGGCCGGCCCATGAAGGCGCCTGCGTGGCCGCCGATTGCTCCAAGTGGCGCTTGAGGCGCCACTTAGGAGCTCCCTAGCTTGCCTTGCAACGAGGAGATGCAGGATCAATCCCTCACGCACACGAATTTCATTCTTTGGGCCGGCCCAATACTGTAGTGCCTGATGCAAGAGGTTCATCCGTCTGGCTTAATCCGAGATATAGCTCCCACGCGAAGCCATGAACGCAGTCACTCATTTATTGGTTTTTGCCATCAATGCGGTTTTTTTCGCTGCCACTAAAACGCACCATGCGATCTCCCTATCCCGTCCGAGTCTCCGCCTACCACCGCCAGGGAACATTTCCTTCAGCCTATAAGAGAAGATCAGAAGGAGCCCAATTAGGATCCATCATGGTTGCATCGGTGCATGGTTAGTCCTCATCCTTATGAATCCCAAATTGATCACTGCCATCAGCCATCGTAAAGGGGATTAGGGGAAGCACCAACACCGCCATGAGCGACAATAGGGCTGAGTGTGCACGACATCCTCTCTAAGGTATGCCCACTTCTATAATTAACCACGGCTTCAAAACCCCCCCCCCCCCCCCCCCGCCCCCTAATATGAATGATTTGATCGATATGAAAATTGGATTTGGAATTTGTTGGTTGTACACTGGAGTATCAATTTTTTTTACATAACTAATTTCGGAATTAAATTTGTATCATTAAAGAAGTACAATTTGTGGTGTTCGTACTCTTTAATTACACCTATGAAAACACAAGTTCGAATCTAGGCTTCTTTGCACCCTATATTCTTTTGGTTAGGCCAGTCCTCACTGGTCTATAAGAGCTTAAGAATGGAGCTCGCTCCGTCCCTGCCTGGACTATTGGATGATGAGCGCAAATATATGTTGGCAAAATATTTCTTTTTTACGTGAGCATGGCAACTTATGTCCATGGAGCATGGCAAATGTAGCTTATGGGTCATAGCATTTCTTACTATATGAATACATACATTTTGCAATCCTATATACCTAAGAGGTTCATCCCCACTATCTTATTTATCCACCTCATCACATATGTCCCACACATACCACCTCCCATTTGAGTGCACATGCAAACCATCCTCATCATCCAGCGCATGCGATCAATCAATGTTTCCATCAAACACTCATGCAACCATTCAAATTTTCAATTTCCACTACATGCAAGCCCTCCACATCATCAAAGAACATGAAAGCCCTCAACATCATTAATTTTTATTTTTATTTTTCAAGAAAACATAATTGAACTTGAATGTCACAAGATAAAATAAGATGAATAGACCCTCCATTTACCTGTAGGTTGAATGTGGTGTGATACTATTCTCATATATTTTAATTTTATTTCTGATAAGTTTATTGCTAAAAATTCCCATAACAACTCGCGGGGCGTTATCTGGTTTTCTTATAAAAAATATGATAATTGTAATTAAAACAACATGGAATTTTTTTATAAGTATCTGCCATTGTAATTTTGTTCATATTTTGTGTTATTTTACATACACAACAATTGTCATACAAAAAATGACAATTTCAGTTAAAAACCTGGCAATTTTAATATTAACCTACCCTGGCAATTTTTTGTTCATAGTTGTGTTTTTACTATATATTCTATTTTTTCATGGCAATTTCCAGAGAAAGCATGACAATTTTGATATAAAAAGCATGGCAAATTTTAATATGCAATTGCCATGGTAGTTTTCTACATAATTTTTGTTCTTTTACATACACGGAGATTTCTCATACAACACATGGAAATTTAGTTGAAATACCATGGCAATTTTTAATATGAATATGTCATGAAAAATTTTCATTCATAATTTTTTCCATGGTTCATTCTATTTTTTCCATGGTAAATTATGCCATGCCAATTTTTTGCACGACAATTCTAGAAAACTGCCGCATGAGCATTATTAGAGATGATATTAGAATATTTTTTGCCATGCTTTTTTAAGCATAAAAATGTTAAAATTTGCCATTTGTAAAAAAAATTCATCATGGCAAATGGCAAAATAGTTTGTTCTACTCGAATGGCCAAAAAATTGGAAATTTCCATTTGTTATTGAAAATCATGGATTTTTTTATTAAATAGGTGTAATATAGTCACCAGGCCAAAAATCAATTTTCCATTATTTATCTTTATGCCTTGGCATATTTATGGTTCAGAAAATGGCAAATTTCCCCTAGTACGTCATGGCAATTTTGTTAGATTTTATTTAGTTATTAAAATTAGGTCCAAACACCATTTTTTAGTCTTGATAGAGGCATCACAGGAAAAGTAGTCCTTTTTGGCCTTATTGGAGGTAGTTTTGTCTTGGAGGAAGGAACGGTTTGCATGGGGGAGGGGTGCTGGGCTGTGTTGGAAACGTAGCATGCAATTTCAGAAAAATTCCTATGCTCACGCAAAATCTATCTAGGAGATGCATAACAATGAGAGGGGGAGAGTCTGTCCACGTACCCTCGTAGACCGAAAGTGGAAGCGTTTGTTAACACGGTTGATTTAGTCGAACTTCTTCTCGTTCGACCGATCAAGTACCGAATGTACGACACCTCCGAGTTCTACACACGTTCAGCTCGATGACGTCCCTCGAACTCTTGGTCCAGTAAAGTGTCGAGGGAGAGTTGCGTCAGCACGACGGCGTGGTGACGGTGATGGTGAAGTGCTCCGCGCAGGGCTTCGCCTAAGCACTACATGAATATGACCGGAGGCGTAAACTGTGGAGGGGGCGCCACACATGGCTAGGAATCAATGATGTGTGTTCTAGCGGTGCCCCCCTACCCCCACATATATATAGGTGGGAGAGGGAGAGGGGTAGCAAGGGGCGCCACAAGTAGGAGTAATCCTACTTGGGCGCCTCCCACAAGTCGGCCTCCCCCCTTCCATAAGTGTCAGAGGGCGAAGGAAGGAGGAGGGGGAGGGAAGGAAGGGGGAGGCCGAATCCCTCCCCTTCCTTCTCTCTTCCACCCTTTCCTCCCCCCCCCCCCCCAATTCGGCCTACATGGGGGCGCACCAGCCCCTTAGGGGCTAGTCTGTCCCCCTCTTGGCCCATTAGGCCCATGTAGTTTGTCGGGGGTTGCTCGGAACCCCTTCTGGTGACCTCATACGTACCATGTAGCCCTGGAACACTTCCGGTGTCCGAATACTATCGTCCTATATATGAATCTTTACCTCTCCACCATGTCGAGACTCCTCATCATGTCCGTGATCTCATCCGGGACTTCGAAAAACATCCGGTCACCAAATCACATAACTCATATAATAGAACTTGTCATCAAACATTAAGCGTGCGGACCCTATGGGTTCAAGAACTATGTAGACATGACCGGGGCACCTCTCCGGTCAACAACCAACAGCGGAAGCTGCATGCTCATATTGGCTCCCACATATTCTACGAAGATATTTATCGGTCGAACCGTTATGACAATATACATTATTCCCTTTGTCATCGGTATGTTACTTGCCCGAGATTCGATCGTCAGTACCTTCATACCTAGTTCAATCTCATTATCAGCAAGTCTCTTTACTCGTTCCGTAATGCATCGTCCTGCAACTAACTCATTAGTCACTTTGCTTGCAAGGCTTCTTATGATGTGCATTACTGAGAGGGCCCAGAGATACCTCTCCGGTACTCAGAGTGACAAATCCTAATCTCGATCTATGCCGACCCAACCCAACAAACACCTTCAGAGATACCTGTAGAGCATCTTTATAATAACCCAGTTACGTTGTGATGTTTTATAGCACAGAAACCATTCCTCCGGTATCCGGGAGTTGCATAATCTCATAGTCGGAGGAATATGTATTTGACATGAAGAAAGCAGTAGCAATAAAACTGAACGATCATTATGCTAAGCTAACGGATGGGTCTTGTCCATCACATCATTCTCCTAATGATGGGATCCCGTTCATCAAATGATAACACATGTCTATGGCTAGGAAACTTAACCATGTTTGATTAACCAGCTAGTCAAGTAGAGGCATACTAGGGACATGGTATTTTGTCTATGTATCCACACATGTATCAAGTTTCCGGTTAATACAATTCTAGCATGAACAATAAACATTTATCATGAATAAGGAAATATAAAATAACAACTTTATTATTGCCTCTAGGGCATATTTCCTTCAGTCTCCTAGTTTCACTAGAGTCAATAATCTAGATTACATAGTAATGATTCTAACACCCATGGAGTCTTGGTGCTGGTCATGTTTTGCTTGTGGAAGAGGCTTAGTCAATAGGTCTGCCACATTCAGAACCATATGTATTTTGCAAATTTCTATGTCTCCCTCCTTGACTATATCACGGATGGAGTTGAAGCGTCTCTTGATGTGTTTGTTCTTTTTGAGAAATCCGGATTCCTTCACCAAGGCAATTGCTCCAGTATTGTCAGAGAAGATTTTATTGGACCCGATGCACTAGGTATTACACCTAGATCAGATATGAACTCCTTCATCCAGACTCCTTCATTTGCTGCTTCTGAAACAGCTATGTACTCCGCTTCACACGTAGATTGCCATGACGCTCTGCTTAGAACTGCACCAACTGACGGCTCCACCGTTCAATAAAAATGAAGTATCTGGTTTGTGACTTAGAGTCATCCGGATCAATATCAAATCTAGCATCAACGTAACCATTTACGACGAGCTCTTCGTCACCTCCATAAATGAGAAACATATCCTTAGTCCTTTTCAGGTACTTTAGGATGTTCTTGACCGCTGTCCAGTGATCCACTCTTGGATTACTTTGGTACCTCCCTGCTAAACTTATACCAAGGCACACATCAGGTTTGGTACACAACATAGCATACATGATAGAACCTATGGTTGAGGCATCGGGAATGACTTTCATTTTCTCTCTATCTTCAGCAGTGGTCGGGCATTTAGTCTGACTCAACTTGACACCTTGTAACACATGCAAGAAAGCTTTCTTTGACTGATCCATTTTGAACTTCTTCAAAACTTTATCAAGGTATGTGCTTTGTGAAAGTCCTATTAAGCGTCTTGATCTATCTCTATAGGTCTTGATGCCCCTTCACCGAGGTCTTTCATTGAAAACCTTTTATTCAAGTATCCTTTTATGCTATCTAGAAATTCTATATCATTTCCAATCAACAATATGTCATCCACATATAATATTAGAAATGCTACAGAGCTCCCACTCACTTTCTTGTAAATACAGGCTTCTCCAAAAGTATGTATAAAACCATATGCTTTGATCACCTCATCAAAGCGTATATTCCAACTCTGAGATGCTTGCATTAGTCCATAAATGGATCGTTGGAGCTTGCACACTTTGTCAACACCTTTAGGATCGACAAAACCTTCTGGTTGCATCATATACAACTCTTCTTTAAGAAATCCATTAAGGAATGTAGTTTTGATGTCCATTTGCCAGATTTTATAATGATAAAATGCGGCAATTGGTAACATGATTCGGATAGACATAAGCATCGCTACGGGTGAGAAAGTCTCATCGTAGTCAACTCCTTGAACTTGTCAAAAACCTTTTTGCAACAAGTCGAGCTTTATAGACAGTAACATTACCATCAGCGGCAGTCTTCTTCTTGCAGATCCATTTATTCTCTATGGGTCGCTGATCATCGGGCAAATCCACTAAAGTCCATACTTTGCTTCCATACATGGATCCTATCTCAGATTTCATGGCCTCAAGCCATTTATCGGAATCTGGGCTCATCATAGCTTCTTCATAGTTCATAGGTTCATCATGGTCAAGTAACATGACTTTCATAACAGGATTGCCGTACCACTCTGGTGCGGATCGTGCTCTGGTTGACCTACGAGGAAATGAACAAAGTTGCCGATATGGTCAAGTAACATGACTTTCATAACAGGATTGCCGTACCACTCTCGTGCGGATCTTGCCTTCGGATCTTAAATTGCTCGTATGCGATCTTGTGGTAGTAGTTCATCTCGCATCTGCCACATCTAATTTCAAGAAGGGGGTCAATACATATATATGAATGAAACTGAACACAAATGATCATAATAAAAAAAATTGTGAATATTATTGCTTGCGCACTTCATATTGTTTTTTAGAGTAGCCCCGCTCACAGGTGGTGTGGTGGAGGAACTCGCAAATGTAGTATCCACACAAATCATTCCCTGGTTCCTGCCACAACCACTTTACAAGAAATAGAGGTCAATCAAACTGTTAAGCAAGCATGCTAAATGGTATTGATGAAACTAGCTAGAATCAATGGGAGATGCGCGGAACTAGCTAGTAGCTAGCTAGTACTTACTATCGGGTGGTTAAATCACAGTTGCGCCGGCAGTCCCGGAGCTTGTGCGGTGAACTTTTTCCAAACCCTGCCAGACAAAGAAAACAAGTACTTGATATCAGGAAATGAACAAAGTTGCCGATATGGTGCGATAATGATCGATTGAACTTACTTCTCGAGCATTTTAGTCATGGTCGCATACTCCTCCGGATTTTTTTGTTTGGAGTCTATGACGGTTACTAGTCCCTGCTCAAGATTAATCTCTAGCAGAATAAAGTGGTACCTGCGCATGCATGCATAACTCATCAATTACATTACTATAACCTCGAGTAATAAGGGAAACTGAATATGCACAAGACACTAATACTCACTTGTATTCGTAAGGAAAGAGTATTGTAGCTTTGTTTTGATTTCGAAGTAACGATGCGAGCAACTTGGCCTCGGTTTGTCTGGCATCATGTTTAACACTCCATTCATCCACGAGATTTGTGTTAATGAACCCAATATCACCTACTTGTCTTTTCTTCAATTCGGCGATCTTCAATCTGCATAATATAGTGAGGATAATTATATATACATGCAATGAAATAGCTGAGCTATATATAGAGACTTAAACTAATTACAGAGAAGTACTACAGACTGTAGCAAGTGATGATTGTTTTATCAAGGGCCATTTGATTGTAGAACTGGAAGAACTCCTCAAATGGAACTGACAACAGATTAATTCCAACGAGGTCGTGCTCCTCTTTAACCGATAGCGACAAAGTATTTTTCCTAGACTTCGTGCAGATGTCCATGTACCAATCATGGAATCTTTGCATCATCGTTGTTAGGGAAGTACCAGGTCTGATGAGTGGCTTCCTGTGCTCGAATCTAAATATGTCCACCTCCATTGTTCCAAAAATTATTGCATCATCATCGGGCATGTAATCTCCAGGGTTTGTACCGGGCAGCACCCCCGAAAGATTAGCGACGATATCGCTAGACACATTGAGTGGGGGGCACGATTGCTTCGCTTGTTCGCCGAGCTGGGGAATTTGTTTCCCTTTTCTTCATTCTGCTTCTGGCTGTACTGCCTCCCGTTCTAGAGGCTTAACAGACGATGGACCGTATCTGCATTGCCTCCCGCCTCTGGCTGTACTGCTAGACGCCGGAGCAGCCGGAGTAGCTGCGGCTGTCTTCTTTCGTTCGTTAAGAGGCGGAGCAGCCGAAGGCAGACTGCTACGACGCGCCGGAGCGGCGGCGTCTGTGTTCCACCGTCGCTTACGAGGCGGCGAAGGAGGAGGCCAGCTGCTCGGACGGGCCAGAGTAGGCGGAGAAGGAGGCGGAGTACTGCCGCCCTCACGCGCTGGAGCAGGAGGCGGAGGAGGCGGATCACTCGCCGGAGGAGGAGGAGGCAGAGGAGGCGGAGTGCCCAGCTGACTAGCAGGAACCATGAAGTTCAGAAGCTTGATGTGCTCCTTCCGCCATAGACACGGAGTATGCATAGCAAGACCCAGCTGAGTCTCCCCCTCACCTGTAGGGTGGTCAAGCTGGAGCTCCTTAAATCCCTCCGTTATTTCGTCCACCATCACAACAGCATAGCCTTGTGGAATCGGACGGCAGTGAAAAGTTGCTCCGGGTGAAGGAGGGAACACAGAGCCGACAGCCGCCTTGACTTTGAGCTGATCCCATTGCGTCATAAGGTGGCACTGGTGTGAATCCGTGATAAAATCCACGGTGTAGCTAGGACCCGTCAACAAGTCAAGCTGCTGAACGAGCTCGGTGGAAGCCACGCTGCTTCTCCGCTGAGGCATACAAAAAATACATACATGCATACAAAAAATACATCTAAAAACTACATATATCTAAAAATACATACATACATACATATATACATACATACATACATACATACATACATACATACATACATACATATATGAACATCTAAAAACATCTAAAAATACATACATACATATGAAAATACATACATATATGAAAAATCATATATAAAAAAACTGCAACGAGGCGGCGGCGGCGGGGGCAGGGGCGGAGCGGGGCTCATAGAGGGAGGCGTCGGGGCAGGGGGCGCACGGCGGGGCCGAGGGCGTCGACGGCGGGCAGGGCCTCATCGGGGCAGAGGTCAGCGACGAGGACGATGCGTGTCACGGGCGAGGGAGGGGGCGGGGGCGCGGCCGAGGGCGCGTCGGCGACGAGGACGGCAGGCTCAAGATCAGCGACGAGGACGGCATCGAGTCCAAGGTCGAAGCGTGGCGTGCGCGGCGGATTTGACGGGCGTGGGTGGCGCGCGACGACAGCGACGGCGGCGACGGGGCAGAGGGTGGCGTCGGCGGTGGGAGAATGAGGAACTGGAACGAAAATTTCACAAGTCCTGCTTATATACACAGAGCATTCGTCCCGGTTCGTGGCACAAACCGGAACGAATGCACCCCTTTAGTCCTGGTTGGTGCCACCAACCGGGACTAAAGGGGGTCATTTGTGTCGGTTGGTTCCATAAACCGGGACCAATGCCCCCCTTTTGTACCGATTGGTGGCACCAACCGGGACCAAAGGCCTCGTGCTGCCCGTGGCCAAAACTTTAGTCCCACCTCGCTAGTTGAGAGGGGCGGGCAGTGGTTTATAAGCCCCAATGCCGCACCCCTCTCAAGCTCCTCTCTATTGCAGACTTACGGGCCTAATTGTCACTGCTATGCCTAATGGGCCTACTGGGCCTTCTGCGGGCCTGAATCCTTGCCCATGGTAGGCTTTCTAGTCGTATTCAGGCCGTAGTGGCCCAGTAGGTGGCATTTTTTTATTTTTCCCATTTTTTTCTTCTGTTTTTTGCATTATTTATTTTCTTTTGTTTTTTGCTTTATTTTTTAGTTCCTTTTGCTTTTAGGTAATAAAAATATAAACTTTCTGTTAGTGCCATTTCTTTTCCAATTTGAATAGTTTAAATTTGACTTTTTTGAAATTTGTGTGAATCACTAGTTTTTGAATAACTTTACCATAAACATAGATTTTTGAGTGATTCTTTTTCCTGCTATTTAATATTACTGTGTTTTATCATTATATTCAAAAACCGATTTTTTTATTTTAGTTTCTAACACAAAAATTCTTTATGATAATTCTTTTTGCTATTAAAGTTTCTAACAAAAAATTCTTTATGAAAATTCCTTTTGCTTTTATTGTTTTGAACAGAAAATACTTTGATAATTTTGGTTGCATAAATTTTATATAATTTTAGTTTCAATAATACTAGAGGTTAATAAAAGTTTTTGAGTTGATTCCTTTTGCTATTGGAGTTTTATAAAAGCTTTTTAGTTGATTCTTTTTGCTATTGAAGGATATTATAGTTTTGTTTTAGTTGATCATAATAGATTATTTTAATTGATTATTTTTAGTTCATTCTTTTTGCTATTAGTTCATTCTTTTTGCTTTTAGTACATTATTTTTTGCTATTAGTTCATTCTTTTTGTTATTAGTTCATTATTTGAGCTAAATGACCCTTAAATTGAAAAGCACTACAAATGAACTCTGAAAATGTTGAAAGTTGGCATGGTATCATCATTTCCACCATATAGCATGTGCTAAAAAGTTGAGATGGTTACGACAAAAACTGGATACAAAACAGACAATCTCTTTGGAAGTATTAGGGTTTCGGACAAAAACTCATCTGTTACAAAGGGATTTCATTTGTTCAAATGTAACTGCAGTGAAATTCTACATCAAAGGCATCATCATAATAGTTCTTGATAGAAAGTCTTCACTTTTTCTTCGCTTGTGTTCTTTGCTTATTGCGCCGTAACCATGGATAATCTTCATCGTTTAACGGGATGCTTGGGCCAGCCTTGACTTTGAAGGGAGGAATTTCATGAAACTTTTCATAATATTCAGACACGTCTGTCTTGCCCTCCAATCCCAAGATGTCTCTTTTTCCTGAAAGAACTATGTGGCGCTTTGGCTCATCGTATGATGTATTCGCTTCCTTATATTTTCTTTTTCTCGCTTTAGTAGACATGTCCTTCACATAGAAAACCTGCGCCACATCATTGGCTAGGACGAATGGCTCTTTTGTGTACCCCAGATTGTTCAGATCCACTGATGTCATTCCGTACTGTGGGTCTACCTATACCCCGCCTCCTGGCAGATTGACCTATTTGCACTTCAACAAAGGGACCTTAATATCATTTCCATAGTCAATTTCCCATATGTCCACTATGTAACCATAATATGTGTCCTTTCCCCTATTGGTTGCTGCATCAAAATGGACACCACTGTTTCGGTTGGTGCTCTTTTGATCTTGGGCGATTGTGTAAAATGTATTCCCGTTTATCTCGTACCCTTTGTAGGTCATTACAGTCGAAGATGGTTCCCTCGCCAACGAGTACAGGTCATCGAAAACAGTGTTGTCACACCTGAGACATGTTTGGAACCAACTACCGAAACTCCTGATGTGTTCACATGTAATCCAGTCCTCACACTGGTCCGGGTGTTTGGAGCGCAGAATGTTCTTGTGTTCATCGACATACGGGGTCACCAACGTAGAATTCTGTAGAACCGTGTAGTGTGCTTGAGACCAAGAATGCCCGTCCCTACTGTCGGTGCGGAGACGACACCTATGGGATCAAAAGAATCCCTACTACGGTTGCGGGGCGCGGGGTCGTGAGAAGAGCGGATCAAACAGACAGCACACGGGTTCTTTTATCCAGGTTCGGGCCGCGAGGTGCGTAAATCCCTACTCCTACTTTGGTGGTTAGCTTATTTTTGTTCTTCAGCTAGCTATGGGGCATGAAGAGCTCCAAAAAGCCGAATCCCCCTCCTGGTCGCCTTGGGCCTCCTTTTATAGGGAAAGGGGTTGCCACAGTGGCGCACAGGAGGTGGACAGGGTACAACCATGCGAGTTTATCCCTCGCATTACATGACAAGGCGCCATAAATGCGTCTTGCTTAGGTGTCCTTGCTTTACCGGGGACGGGGAGAGCCCAGTCTTGTCCGCCGCCGCTTCCCAGCGTTGACACGCATACGCCAGCCGGTGCCTGTGGTGCCATGTAGGCAGGCAGGCAGCTGAGGTGGCGCCGTGGTGGGTCTCCACGAAGGTTCGCTTGTCGCCACGCAGGTGCCTGCCCAACTGGTTGGGTCGGCAGCTGCATGATGGAGGCTTGATTGGTGCGGGCCCGATGGTGGCCCTACGGGTGTCCTTGGCAGGGGCCTTGCCGCAGCCTTGGCAAGGGCCTTGCCGGGGCCCCGGCAAGGGTCTTGCCGCGGCGCCTGCTATCATCCCCGGCAAGGCTCTTGCCGGGGGCCTCGTGGTCCTCCTTGGCCAGGATCCCGCCAAGGGTCGTCATTTTTGATAGTATGTATCTGATCTTTGGATGTCTTCACAAAGATCTGCATGCCACCACGGGGATGTCTCCCGAATCCTTTGCCCCATGGGGGGGGAGTGGACTCAAAGGTGATCCGCTCCGTGGGCGTGGGGCGAGCCGCCCCGGCAAGGGCCTTGCCGGGTTTGCTAAAACTACCCCCCGGCAAGGATTTTTCCAGGGGAGTCTGCTTCGTCCCCTTTGCTCTTTGTGGTCCTGGTCTTGGCGTCATCCTGTTTCTCTTGAGCGCTGACCTTACCTTGGCTCACCTCCCTCGCCTTGCTTAGTGTGGCGCCGCCCGTGGCTCAGACTGCTCGTGCCTTTTCCACCCAGTCTCCCCTCATACCGCGATTGAGGGAGACCTGTCTTTTTAAGGTCAGGAATGAAGTCAACACAGAACCCAATGACATCCTCTGTTTGATGGCCCATGGAGATGCTTCCTTACGGCCTAAGCGATTCTGGGACATATTTCTTTAGGACTCCCATGAACCTCTCAAAGGGGAACATATTGTGTAGAAATACAGGGCCCAGAATGACAATCTCGTCGACTAGATGAATTAGGACGTGCATCATAATATTGAAGAAAGATGGTGGGAACACCAGCTCAAAACTGACAAGACATTGCGCCACATCACTCCTTAACCTTGGTAGGATTTCTGGATCGATCACCTTCTGAGAGATTGCATTGAGGAATGAACATAGCTTCACAATGGCTAATCGAACGTTTTCCGGTAGAAGCCCCCTCAATGCAACCGGAAGCAGTTGCGTCATAATCATGTGGCAGTCATGAGACTTTAGGTTCTAGAACTTTTTCTCCGGCATATTTATTATTCCCTTTATATTCGACGAGAAGTCAGACGGGACCTTCATACTGAGTAGGCATTCAAAGAAGATCTCCTTCTCTTCTTTGGTAAAAGCGTAGCTGGCAGGACCTTCATACTGCTTTGGAGGCAAGCCGTCTTTTTCGTGCAAACGTTGCAGGTCCTCCCGTGCCTCCGCTGTATCTTTTGTCTTCCCATACACGCCCAAGAAGCCTAGCAGGTTCACGCAAAGGTTCTCCGTCACGTGCATCACGTCGATCGAAGAGCGGACCTCTAGGTCTTTCCAGTAGGGTAGGTCCCAAAATATAGATTTCTTCTTCCACATGGGTGCGTGTCCCTCAGCGTCATTCGGAACAGATAGTCCGTCGGGACCCTTTCCGAAGATTACTTTTAAATCATTGACCATAGCAAATGCGTGATCACCGATGCGCATGGCGGGCTGCTTCCGGTGATCTGCCTCGCCTTTGAAGTGCTTGCCTTTCTTTCGACATTGATGGTTGGTCGGAAGGAATCGATGATGCCCCAGGTAAACATTCTTCCTGCATTTGTCCAGGTATATACTTTCGGTGTCATCTAAATAGTGCGTGCATGTGTGGTATCCCTTGTTTGTCTGTCCTGAAAGGTTACTGAGAGCAGGCCAATCATTGATGGTGACAAACAGCAACACATGCAGGTCAAATTCCTCCGTTTGTGCTCATCCCACACACGTACACCTTTTCCATTCCACAGCTGTAAAAGTTCTTCAACTAATGGCCTTAGGTACACATCAATGTCGTTGCCGAGTTGCTTAGGGCCATGGATGAGAACTGGCATCATAATGAACTTCCGCTTCATGCACAGCCAAGGAGGAAGGTTATAGATACATAGAGTCACGAGCCAGGTGTTGTGATTGCTTCTCTGCTCTCCAAAAGGATTAATGCCATCTGCGCTTACACCAAACCATATGTTCCTTGCGTCACGTGCAAACTCCTCCCAGTACTTTCTCTCGATTTTTCTCCACTGCGACCCGTTAGCGGGTGCTCTCAACTTCCCGTCTTTCTTATGGTCATCTCTGTGCCATCGCATCGACTTGGCATGCTCTTTGCTTCTAAATAGGTGTTTCAACCGTGGTATTATAGGAGCATACAACATCACCTTGGCAGGAACCCTCTTCCGGGGGCGCTCGCCGTCAACATCACCAGGGTCATCTCGTCTGATCTTATACCGCAATGCACCGCATATCGGGCATGCGTTCAAATCCTCGTACGCACCACGGTCCAGGATGCAGTCATTAGGGCATGCAAGTATCTTCTGCACCTCCAATCCTAGAGGGCAAACAACCTTCTTTCTTGCATACGTATTGTCGGGCAATTCGTTATCCTTTGGAAGCTTCTTCTTCAATATTTTCAGTAGCTTCTCCAATCCTTTGTCAGGCACATCATTCTCTGCCTTCCACTGCAGCAATTCCAGTACGGTACTGAGCTTTGTGTTGCCATCTTCGCAATTGGGGTACAAACCTTTTTTGTGATCCTCTAGCATGCGATCGAACTTCACCTTCTTCTTTTGACTTTCACACTGACTCCTTGCATCAACAATGACCCGGCGGAGATCATCATCGAGCACATCGTCTGGTTCCTCTTGATCTTCAACAGCTTCTCCCGTTGCAGCATAACCGTATTCGGGGGGCACATAGTTCTCATCGTCCTCTTCTTCTTCGCTGTCTTCCATCATAACCCCTATTTCTCCGTGCTTGGTCCAAACATTATAGTGTGGCATGAAACCCTTATAAAGTAGGTGGGTGTGAATGATTTTCGAGTCAGAGTAAGAATTCGTATTCCCACATACAGGGCATGGACAACACATAAAACCATTCCGCTTGTTTGCCTCAGCCACTTCGAGAAAATCATGCACGCCCTTAATGTACTTGGAGGTGTGTTTGTCACCATACATCCATTGCCGGTTCATCTGCGT
The DNA here is from genome assembly GCA_021605145.1 of Aegilops bicornis. Lineage (NCBI taxonomy): Eukaryota > Viridiplantae > Streptophyta > Magnoliopsida > Poales > Poaceae > Aegilops > Aegilops bicornis. The sequence continues at coordinate 698,529,116 of CM038672.1, read as the reverse complement.
GCATTATATATAATTAAGTATGTCAAAAACCATTACAGAACATCATGAATTGATAATTAAGTATGTAACTTTTCGAGTAGATGATTTTTCATATAAAAAACTTTTTCATCCGAGTTCGTATGCAAAAGTTATGGCCATTTTACAAATTTTCAGAGAGATTTTGCAAATAAAGTCGAAATTCATATTTGTAAATTTTCCCAACAACTAGACCACATATCACATGGGAAACTTATTTTCTTTTATTTTTTTGACATTTCCATCATTTTATTTTATTTTATTTTAAACTGAAAAGGCGATCCACCAGGGGGGTGCATTCGGTGTTGGGGCAAGTTAGTAATGGCGCACCGTGGGGTGGTGCGCCATTACTAGTTAAAACTAGTAATGGCGCACCGAGACATGGTGCGCCATTAGTAATAAATATTTTTTAATTTTTTTTCAAAACAACTAATGGCGCACGACGGATGTGGTGCGCCATTACTATGTCAACTACTAATGGCGCACGGCGGACATGGTGCGCCATTAGTAACAATTTTTTTATGTTTTTTTTTTTAAACTACTAATGGCGCACCACACACCAGGTGCGCCATTAGTAATATATTACTAATGGCGCACCGAGGCATGGTGCGCCATTAGAATATAGTAATGGCGCACCACATGACAGGTGCGCCATTAGTGGCCATTCTATCTATAGCCCTTTTTGTAGTAGTGTATCATTATCAACTTTGCATCTTTGGCGTCAATATTATGAATATGTGTATCACCACGATTGAGATTCAACAGAAATAGACCACTCTTCAAGGGTGCATGGCCATAAAAGATAAAAGTCATATAAATGGAACAACCATTATTCTCTGAATTAAATTAAGAACCGTCTCGCACTAAACAAGATCCAGATATAATGTTCATGCTCAACGCTGGCACCAGATAACAATTATTCAGGTCTAAAACTAATCCCGACGGTAGATGTAGAGGTAGCGTGCCGACGGCGATCACATCGACCTTGGAACCATTCCCGAAGCGCATCGTCGCCTCGTCCTTAGCCAATCTTCGTTTAATCCGTAGTCCCTGTTTCGAGTTACAAATATGAGCAACCGAACCGGTATCAAATACCCAGACACTACTACGAGAATTAGTAAGGTACACATCAATAACATGTATATCAAATATACCTTTGTTCACTTTGCCATCCTTCTTATCTGCCAAATACTCGGGGCAGTTCCGCTTCCAGTGACCAATCACTTTGTTGTAGAAGCACTTAGGTTCAAGCTTGGGTCCAGCTTTGGGTTTCTTCCCGGGAGTGGCAACTTGGTTGCCATTCTTCTTGAAGTTCCCCTTCTTTCCCTTGCCCTTTTTCTTGAAACTAGTGGTCTTGTTAACCATCAACACTTGATGCTCCTCCTTGATTTCTACCTCCGCAACTTGGAGCATTGCGAAGAGCTCGAGAATAGTCTTTTCCATCCCTTGCATATTATAGTTCATCACGAAGCCTTTGTAGCTTGGTGGCAGTGATTGAAGAACTCTGTCAATGACACAATCATCTGGAAGATTAACTCCCAGCCGAGTCAAGTGATTATGATATCCAGACATTCTGAGTATGTGTTCACTGGCAGAAAATATTCTCCTCCATCTTGCAAGTATGGAACTTGTTGGAGACTTCATATCTCTCAACTCGGGTATTTGTTTGAAATATTAACTTCAACTCCTGGAACATCTCATATGGCCCATGATGTTCAAAACGTCTTTGAAGTCCCGATTCTAAGTGTAAAGCATGGCACACTATCGAGTAGTCATCAGATCCAGCTTGCCAGACATTCATAACGTCAGCATCTGCTCCTGCAACAGGCCTTTCACCTAGTGGTGCATCAAGGACATAATTCTTCTGTGCAGCAATGAGGATAATCCTCAAGTTATGGACCCAGTCCATGTAGTTGCTACCATCATCTTTCAACTTAGCTTTCTCTAGGAACGCCTTAAAATTTAAGGGAACGGTAGCACGGGTGAAAGGATCGATATAGTAGACTAGAGGGGGGGGGGGTGAATAGGCAACTAACAATTTTTAACTTTTCTTTACCAAATTAAACTTTTCATCAAAGTAGATTGTCTAGATATGCAACTAGGTGAACAACCTATATGATGCAACAACAACAAGCACACGAGCAAGCAAGGCAAACAACACAAGTAAGCTTGCAAAAGTAAAGGCGCGTGATAACCAAGAGTGGAGCCGGTGGAGACGAGGATGTGTTACCGAAGTTCCTTCCTTTTGAGGGGAAGTACGTCTCCGTTAGAGTGGTGTGGAGGCACAATGCTCCCCAAGAAGCCACTAGGGCCATCAGATTCTCCTCACGCCCTCACACAATGCGAGATGCCGTGATTCCACTATTGGTGCCCTTGAAGGCGGCGATCAAACCTTTACAAACAAGGTTGGGGCAATCTCCACAACTTAATCGGAGGCTCCCAACGACACCACAAAGCTTCACCACAATGGACTATGGCTCCGAGGTGACCTCAACCATCTAGGGTGCTCAAACACCCAAGAGTAACAAGATCCGCTAGGGATAAGTGGGGCGAATCAAATTTCTCTTGGTGGAAGTGTAGATCGGGGCCTTCTCAACCAATCCCGAGCAAATCAACAAGTTTGATTGGCTAGGGAGAGTGATCGGGTGAAAATGGAGCTTGGAGCAACAATGGAGCTTGGAGATGGAAGAGGTAGTCAACTAGAGGTAGGAGACATCCCTTTTATAGCTATGGGAAAGATCCAACCGTTATCCACTTGTCCAGCCCGCAACATGCAGTACTACCGCTCCAGGAACGCGGTACTACCGCAAGGCCACACGGTACTTCCGCGGCAGCAGCAGAGACTAGGACATGCGTGACTAAGAACAGTACTTCCACGAGCGCGGTACCAGCGCTCCCCCTTGCGGTACTACCGCAAGGCAGGAAAGTCCTAGCGTATGAAGGGAGCGGATGAATAAAAACACATCCGTGCCTACTTCCGCTCGAAACAAAACCGTGCAAATATCCGACGCGGTACTACCGCTAGGGAGCGGTACTACCGTATGCCAGCTGAACCAGGCCGCGTGCGGTACTACCGCGCACGAAGTGCGGTACTACCGTGGAGGCGCGGATGTAAAAAATTACATCCGCTCCTACTACCGCGATGCAGCGGTACTAGGTGGAGAGGCCACGGGTACTTACGAATCCGGGGAGCAAGATTACCGTTGGCACCAGGGTACTACTGCAGCGACGCGGCGGTATTATCAGGGGGCGCGGATGTAAGAAATTACATCCGCCCCTACTAGCGCACCAGAGCGGCACTAGGCCTGGTAGCCACGGTACTAAGACTCCAGAGGAGCGGTACTACCGTGGGCTCCAGCGGTACTACCGCAGGTGCTTGCGGTACTACCGCGCCAGAGAGCAGTACTACCGCAAGTTCAGCAATAGCCACCAGAATAAGCACAAAGAGGATAATCGAGGGAAGCTCCAAAGTGCAAGGGAAAGGTGGAGACAAGGAGGGATAATTGTACTTGATGATTCCACCCGAACCTTTCCGACGCGGACCCCCTCTTAATAGTACGGCTCTCCTACGAATCAAGTGAAGGAAATATGCCCTAGAGGCAATAATAAAGTTATTATTTATTTCCTTATTTCATGATAAATGTTTATTATTCATGCTAGAATTGTATTAACCGGAAACATAATACATGTGTGAATACATAGACAAACAGTGTCACTAGTATGCCTCTACTAGACTAGCTTGTTAATCAAAGATGGTTAAGTTTCCTAACCATAGACAAAGGAGTTGTCATTTGATTAACAAGGTCACATCATTGGTTGAATGATCTGATTGACATGACCCATTCCATTAGCTTAGCACCCGATCGTTTAGTATGTTGCTATTGCTTTTATCCATGACTTATACATGTTCCTATAACTATGAGATTATGCAACTCCCATTTACCAGAGGAACACTTTGGGTACTACCAAAGCGTCACAACGTAACTGGGTGATTATAAAGGAGTACTAGAGGTGTCTCCAAAGGCAGATGTTGGGTTGGCGTATTTCGAGATTAGGATTTGTCACTCCGATTGTCGGAGAGGTATCTCTGGGCCCTCTCGGTAATGCACATCACTAAGCCTTGCAAGCATTACAACTAATGAGTTAGCTGTGAGATGATGTATTACGGAGCGAGTAAAGAGACTTGCCGAACGAGATTGAACTAGGTATTGGATACCGGCGGTCGAATCTCGGGCAAGTAACATACCGATGACAAAGGGAACAACGTATGTTGTTATGCGGTTCGACCGATAAAGATCTTCGTAGAATATGTAGGAGCCAATATGGGCATCCAGGTCCCGCTATTGGTTATTGACCGGAGACGTGTCTCGGTCATGTCTACATTATTCTCGAACCGTAGGGTCCGCACGCTTAAGGTTTCGATGGCGACGGTTATATTATGAGTTTGTGTATTTTGATGTACCGAAGGAGTTCGAGTCCGGATATGATCACGGACATGACGAGGAGTCTCGAAATGATCGAGACATAAAGATTGATATATTGACGGCTATATTCGGACACGGAAAGGTTCCGGAAGTTTCCGGAGAAAACGGAGTGCCGGAGGGTTACGGAACCCCGGGAAGTAATGGGCCTTATTGGGCCAAGAGGGAGAGAGAGGGCCGCACCAGGAGGTGGCGCGCGCCCCCATGGGGAGTCCGAATTGGACAAGGAGGCGCGGCCCCTTCCCTCTTCCTCTCCCTCTCTTTCCTTCCCCTTCCTTCTTCCTAGTAGGACTAGGAAAGGGAGTCCTACTCCCACTAGGAGGAGGACTCCCTCCCTTGGCGCGCCTCCTAGGGCCGGCCGGCCCTCCCCTTGCTCCTTTATATACGGGGCAGGGGCACCCTAGAACACACAAGTTGATCCTTGAGATCGTTCCTTAGCCGTGCGGTGCCCCCTCCACCATATTTCACCTCGGTCATATCGTAGCGGTGCTTAGGCGAAGCCTGCGTCGATAGAACATCAAGATCGTCACCATGCCGTCGTCTTGTGGAACTCTCTCTCCCGGAGCTTTGCTGGATCGGAGCCTGAGGAGCGCCACCGAGCTGTACGTGTGCCAAGAACTTCGGAGGCGCCGGAGTAACGGGCGCTGGGATCGGTTGGATCGCGAGGAGAACGTCTGACTACTTCCTCTACGTTGTGATCGCTTCGCTTCCGGTCTCACGAGTGCGTAGAGACAACACTCTCCCCTCTCGTTGCTATGCATCACCATGATCTTGCGTGTGCGTAGGAAAATTTTGAAATTACTACGTTCCCCAACATCAAGTCCACCAAAAGAAACGTAGAACAACACTGTCTTCAATAGTCTTCGAGGGGCACCGAATCGTCTCGTGCCTAGCGATGAAGCGTCTGAGAAACTCAAGGCACACGATTAGTCCGCAAAAGCATTATCATCAATCACCAAAACACCTTAGGGATAAATATGCCCTTACAATCTCCCCCTTTTTGGTGGATTGATGACAATACGGGATTTGCAGAAAAGGAGATAATATTGAGCAAAGGCAAACCCCTCCTCTCTAGAATATAGACGGGCTCCCCCTAGATGTGTGCAATCTAGATAGATGCTTTGGACTGCATAGCACACAAACTAGGATCAACACTCCCCTATATTTTAGAGACAAAGGCATGATTACTAACATCTAAGCAGGAGCATAGCACAAAGGTAGCACAATATATCACAAGCTCGCTAAGATAGATAGAGTGCATATGTCTTACACCATATGAAGGAAAGCAACCCAAAGCAACTGAAACGAGGTTCAAACGAGAAAGCAAACACACCGAACTCGAACGTGGACATATGACTCGCAAATCCCTACAATCTCTCCCCCTTTGGCATCGAGACGCCAAAAAGGCAGAGAGGACACCTACACACAAGGGGTGGCTCAAGCAGGGAACTCATCCCAACGCTCCTCGTCAGACTCGGCGGCAGGAATGGTCTCCTCGACGTCCTCCTCAGAATCAGTCCACCTGTAGCCTTGCTTCTCCATCCACAGAACCGCCAGACACGTCCTTGCCATACAGCTGCAAGATCTTCTTGTCCCGGAGGTGACTCTCCTTGGAAGCCACGTGAGTCCTGTACTGCCCCTTAGCTTGCATGCAGAAAAGAGTCTTCATCTTATCCTTCAGCTTCTTGGCCCACGAGGGCATAGAGGAACTATGGGAATACCTAGCAGCACGGTCCTCAGCAACATCCTCGGCGCCAGCCTCCTCCTCATCAACAGCCTCCCTAGCAGCAGACGCCTCAGCACGAGTAGTAGTGTTGGCCCAGTTGGGCTTGACACGGAGACAGATGGGATCATGTCGAATCCAGTCTGGATCAAGGAACTCATCACCAGGGAACATCTTCTCCCAAGTCTTTGAAATCAGCAGAAACATATATGGTCCATAGATAGGCACTTTGCAGTTGAACACCGCAAACCGAAGCTCACACCACATGATGTGTGAGACATCAAGTGGCTGAGTCTGAGACACACGAGCCTCCTCACATAGGAGCATCATATCCACCATATAGGCATGAACCTTGTCCTTGTCACCAATGCGAGGGAACAAAGAGTTGCGGAAGATGCGATACATGATGTCCAGAAAAGAGTTGAGCACCCACGCCGACTTGCCATTGGGAAGCGCCTTCTCAACATAGAATGGCTGAAGCTTGTCCTTGTTAGCAGACTCAGAATTAGCATGGGGGCGAACACCCACGGGAGTGTCGAGCCCGTCATCAGGAACCTGGAGCAGATCCATGAACTCCTTCCAGGTAGTAGTCAACTTACGTCCATTGGTCATCCAGGTCATCCTCCGCTCCTCATCAAGGTGAAAGTATACTGAGGCAAAGAACTGACAGATAAGCTCAGGGTCATAGTCAAGGTGAAAAGAGATCACATGTTCAATACCAAACTGCTCCACCAAATCCAGAGCTTCTCCAAAGTACTGACGAAACTTGTCCTTCCTCAGGTGATGCATTTCTATCCATTTGACATCCACGTAGGTACTTTGCTTGTTCTTGATGACATCCAGATAAGTGAGAGTCTGTTGCTTGTTCCAAAACAGCTCACAACCTCTAACAGTAGCACAAGGATTCACATACGGGTTGAGCTGCCTGAGACGGACGAACTCAGATTGGGGTATCTCATCCATGCCCTTAGTGGGTTCCTTGTGCTTACTAGCGGACGTCTTGACATGGCGCTTGGGGGCAATGGAGCCCTCTGGTGCTTCACCTGGATTGCGCAGACGCTTGGAGCCAGTGTCACGGATGGGATTGGAACGGCGAGAGCCACCACCTGAGATACAAAACGCAAAACACCCACGACAAGCAAAAAGGATCAATGCAAAGACCACGGCAAAGCACAAGAAACACATAGAAAGTATACGTGAAAGTTGCCATGAGATAGATGGGATCCACGGTAGTACTGCCGGATGCAGAGGTACTAAAATTTTAGTACCGCTCCAAGTCGCGGTAGTACCGTGCGAGGTCACGGTAGTACCGGGGTGGGAGCGGTAGTAAAATTTTAGTGCCACAGCGAGTGCGGTAGTACCGCGCCTGACGGGCGGTAGTACCGGACAAGCGGTAGTACCGCACAGGTGGCGCGGTAGTACCGCACCGCGTCAGATCCAAACCAAAGTTTGAATCTGAGAAGAACCGTGAAACCACGGCGGTACTATGGTTGATCAAATATAGCACAACACAAAAAGACAAGTATAATACACGCAATACTACTCTCCTACATCCTACTCTTTGCATAGATTTAGCCTAAAATCTTAAGAACACACAAGTCTTCCACACAAACCTAGAGGCAAAGAAAACAACAGAAACGAGAGGGAGTTGGGGAAACACCTTGGTCCATGGCAAGAGCACGTGGTGGGGAATGATCCCACCGGACGGAATCGCGGGAGAGCAGCCGGAGGCGGAGATCCGACGAAGGACGCCAACCCCATTCTTGAGCGAGGGAGAGAGAGAGAAGAAGTGGGGAAACTGACGAATGGGTATGGGGGAGTTAGAACTCCCCATCCCCATCCTTATCCCCACGCGTATACGACGGCGCGGTAGTACCACACATCATCGTGGTAGTACCGCTTGGGCGGAAGTACCGCACCAGAGCGGTAGTACCGCTCTCCCAGGCGGTAGAAAAAATTACTGCCGCATGGGGGCGGTAGTACCGTGCTCTCCACACGCGGTAGTACCGTAGCATGCTGCGGTAGTACCGTGAGCTCAAGAAAAGCAGGTTTCAATACAAAAGAGGTCTTCGCAAGGAAACTTTTAGCACAAGAGACACCACAAGAACATGCACAACCCAAAGGCAGAAAGACAACAAGAAGCAACCACGCGAGACAACCTCTCAAAAAGAGAGGGCGGTGGCCGGAGCCACCTATGTTTGAGTCAGTTGGTATGGCACCGCGAAGAATTATCCTTGGGCCCATGACCGAAACTCGTCTTTGAAGCACAAGTACCATAAAAAATGGCTAATGTGAAATATTTGATTGATTTATGCATAATGGGGGGAGGGAGAGTTCATTGAGAAAACAACACTCCCCCTATGTCCATGCCTACACCTAAACTAGACAACAAGTTGAGTGTGGTGGGAGGTGCAAGGGTTCAAGTCACATTGCTCGAATCAATGATATTTAGCTCATGCCTTAACTTCATGAAATCTTGCTTCATCCAAGGGCTTCGTGAAAATATCTGCAAGGTTATCATGAGTGTTGAAATACTTGAGCTCGATCTCCCCTCGCCTAATGTGATCCTGAATGAAGTGATACCGAATCTCAATATGCTTCGTCTTGAAGTGTTGCACCGGGTTGAGAGAAATCTTGATGGCACTTTCATTATCACACCAAAGAGGCACTTTGTCACAAATGACACCGTACTCATTCAAAGTTTGCCTCATCCATAAGAGTTGTGCACAACTACTACCGGCCTCCACATACTCCGCTTCGGTGGACGAGAGAGACACACAACTTTGCTTCTTGGAAGACCAACTCACCAAAGAGCAACCAAGAAATTGACACCCTCCGAAAGTGGACTTCCTATCCACTTTGTCTCCCGCCCAATCGGAATCCGTATATCCTTCAAGCTTGAAGTTTGCCCCTCTTGGGTTCCATAAGCCAAAGTTTGGGGTATGAGCCAAATATCGAAAGATTCGCTTGGCCGCCACATAGTGGCTTTCCTTTGGTGCGGCTTGAATCCGTGCTCACATTCCCACACTCAACATGATATCCGGTCTAAATGCACAAAGGTAAAGCAAGGAGCCAATCATGGAGCGATATACCTTTTGATCCACCGCTTTACCATTGGGATCAATGTCAAGTTGGCACTTGGTAGGCATTGGGGTAGAAGCCGTCTTGACATCACTTAGCTTGAATCTTTTTAACATGTCTTGAGTGTATTTGGCTTGTTTGATGAAGGTACCTTCTCGTCTTTGTTTGATATCAAAACCAAGGAAGAACTTCAACTCTCCCATTGAAGACATCTTGAACTTGGAGGTCATGAGAGCGGCAAATTCCTCATTGAAAGCTTTGTTAGGGGAACCAAAGATAATATCATCAACATATAGTTGGCATACAAACAACTCCCCTTTGACCTTCTTAGTAAAAAGAGTGGGATCAATTTGCCCAACCTCAAATCCACGATCTTGTAACAACTCGGTAAGGTGGTCATACTACGCACGTGGGGCTTGTTTAAGGCCATAGAGCGCCTTATCGAGTTGATACACATGATCCGGGAAGTAGCGATCCTCGAAGCCGGGGGGTTGCTTGACATAAACCAACTCATTAATAGGACCATTAAGAAAAGCACTTTTCACATCCATTTGTTGTAACTTAAAGTTGTGATGGGAAGCATAAGCAATCAACAAACGAATGGATTCAAGGCGAGCAACGGGAGCAAAGGTTTCATCGTAGTCGATACCCTCGACTTGGGAGTAGCCTTGTGCTACCAATCTTGCCTTGTTGCGAATGATGTTCCCATGAGCATCTTGCTTGTTCTTGAAAATCCACTTGGTTCCAATGACGTTGTGGTTCCCCGATGGCCTTGGCACCAACCTCCACACCTTGTTGTACTCGAAGTTGTTGAGTTCTTCATGCATGGATTGAGCCAATCCGAATCTTCAAGCGCCTCATAGACCTTTTGGGGTTCAACACAAAAGACAAACGCGTGATGTTCACAATAGTTTGCTAATTGTCTACGAGTGCTTACCTCCTTTCTTAGGCTTCCAACCACATTCTCCATGAGATGGCCTTTGGTGGTGAGCTTGGAAGCAATCTTTGCGACATGACGCTCTAATTCCTCCTTGGATGTGGAAGGAGGAGGGTTAACTTGATTATCTTGAGCGCCGTCATGAGCTTGTTCTTGATCTTGAGGTTTCTCATGATCTTGAACTTGCTCGAGGGGGAGAACTTGACCTTGGGCATCATTTGGTGGTTCCCCACCATCTTGAGGTTGATCTTGCCCTTGGTCTTGTTCACGAGGTTGAGGGCCTTCACTTTGTTCTTCGGAAGCGTGTGGGTCTTGGGGAAGTGATGGCTCCACTTGAGTGGGGCATTGTCCTTCTCCTTCGGCCACAAGGGGTTCCTCAATGGGTAGAATATAACCTATATCCATTCTTCTTATGGCTTGGGGAGGAATTTCATCACCTACATCACAAGTACCACTTTGCTCCACTTGGGAGCCGTTATTTTCATCAAACTCTACGTTACACGTCTCCTCAATGAGTCCGGTGGACTTGTTGAGGACACGGTAAGCATGAGAGTTTGTAGCATAACCAACAAATATGCCCTCATAAGCTCTAGCCTCAAATATAGACAAACGAACACCTTTCTTGAGAATAAAACACTTACACCCGAACACCCGGAAGTACTTGAGATTGGGCTTGTTACCGGTGATTATTTTATAAGTAGTCTTGTTCAAGCCCTTGCGGAGATAGAGCCGATTGGATGCATCACATGATGTGTTGATGGCTTTGGCCCAAAAGTTGTATGGAGACTTGAACTCTGCCATCATGGTCCTTTCCGCATCCATCAACGTCCGGTTCTTCCTCTCCGCAACACCATTTTGTTGAGGGGTATATGGTGCAGGATATTGATGCTTGATCCCCTCATCACTAAGAAACTCATCCAAGGTGTAGTTCTTGAACTCGGTGCCATTGTCACTTCTTATTGTCAAGATCTTTGCATTATGTTGACGTTGAGCTTCATTTGCAAAGTCGATGACGGTTTGTTCAGTCTCACTCTTCCTCTTGAAGAAATATACCCAAGTGTATCTTGAATAATCATCCACAATCACCAAACAATAATTTCTACCTCCAAGACTATCAAACGATGGAGGCCCAAAGAGATCCATGTGAAGGAGCTCCAAGGGTCTCTTCGAGTAGATGATGGTCGTGGGAGGGTGAGCCTTCTCATGAAGCTCTCCTTCAATACAAGCACTGTAAGCACGATCTTTGGCAAAACTAACATTCGTTAGTCCACGGACATGGTCCCCCTTGAGAAGACTTTGCAAAGATCTCATATTGACGTGGGCTAAACGGCGATGCCAAAGCCATCCCACGTCAACTTTAGCCATTAGGCATGTCGCGGTCTTAGTGGGTCACTCCGAAAAGTTTATCACATAGAGACCGTTCTCGACATGTCCAACAAAGGCTACTTTAAGAGTCTTGCTCCACAAGAGGGCCACGGTATCAATGTCAAAGAAGGTGGCAAAACCCATGAGTGCAAGTTGACGAATGGAAAGTAAATTGTATGCAAGGGACTCAACAAGCATGACTTTCTCGATCGTTAGATCATGAGAAATGACAACCTTGCCAAGACCCAATACCTTAGAATGTGAGGCATCACCCCACTCGACATTGGTGGGCATAGATGGAATCTTTTGCACGTCCACCACCAAGTCCTTGCTCCCGGTCATATGATTTGTTGCTCCACTATCGAGCAACCATGATCCCCCACCGGAAGAAAACACCTACAAGAGATCAATGCCTGGTTTTAGGTACCCATTTAGTAATGGGTCCTTTGATGTTAGTAAAAAGGGTCTTAGGAACCCAAATAGACCATTCAATGTACTCATAAGGAGAACCAACAAATTTAGCATAAACATGTCCATCACTAGCACGACACAACACATATGACGGGTTAAAGTCGCCGGCTTTGTTGGAGGAGATGGTTTTGCCCTTTTTGACATCAACGCCCTTCACATTTTCCTTCTTCTCCTTAGGCGCACCCTCTCCCTATTTCACAAAAGTTTGCTTGAGAGGAGGAGGTCGTTTGGTCTTGTCGTTCTTCTTCTTATTCTTGGACTTGGGTGCAAACCCAATTCCCTTCTTGGACACAACTTCCTTTCGATTGCTCAAAAGGTCGTTGAGGTTCTTCTCATCTTGAATGCATGTCACAAGGCCTTTCTCAAGTTGATCCTTCAACTTGGCATTCTCCTCCACAAGATGCACATGCTCACAACACGGGTTAGTAGCATATGCATTATCAATTAATACCATATGAGGGAAGGTGGCCTTTTCCTTAGTTAGCTTAACTTGGAGTTGAGCATGAGACTCCTTGAGGTTAGCGTGAGCACCCTTCAAGACCTTGTGGGCCTGGCCAAGTACATCAAACTCCTCCTTGAGACTAGCATGATCAACCCCAAGTTTAGCCTTCTCGGAAGTTAGCACACGAGACACGACAAGAGTATGTTCAAGATCTTTCTTTAACTTAGCATGGTCATCGTTGTATGACTCCTTAAGAGTCAAATGATGCCCACGCTCTTCCTCAAGAGCATTAGAGAGATCCGATATCTCATCGGCATAGTCACGACTATGACCTTCCATCTTAGAGATGGTTTCTTCGTGAGCCTCGATCATGTCATTGGCTTCGCCAAGTTGTCCCAAGAGAGCCACAAAGTGCTTCTTGGATTTTCCCTTGAGCTTACTCATAAAGGACTCAAATTCATTCACTTCCTCATTAGACCCATCATGTTCATCAATGCAACCCTCCAAAGAGGGATTAGTAATGATGGTGGTTTTGATGTTGGGGGTTACCTTGTTAGAGGCTTTAGCCATGAGGCACTTGGCGGTGATGTTCTCGTTGGGTGAATCAAAGAGAGACACCAGGGGAGTGGTAGCAATGGCAACGGAGGCCATGGCCATTGCTTCTCCATTTTCATCATCATCGTCATCCTCATGGTATTCTTCTTGAACCACCAACCCACGAGTAGGAGTCTTCTTGGTGAAGTTGTTCTTGTTGGGGAAGGACTTGGCTTTGTCTTTTCGGATGAACTTGCCACCATTGTCTTCCCGCTTCTCATAAGGACAATCCGCAACAAAGTGGCTCACATTGCCAGAGTTGAAACAAGTTCTGACTCGTTGCTTGCCCTTGAAGCCACTTGAGTTGTTCTTGTTGAAGTTGGCTCTTGAGTTCTTCTTGCTCCAAAATTGCCTTGAAGCAAGAGCCATGTGCTCATGATAATCATACTTTGTGTCTTCGGGGTTGCTCTGCTCATCTTCCTCTTCTTCCTCTTCTTCCACAATAACCTTGGCCTTCAAGGCAAGATTGGGCTTCTTTGCCCTTTGAGAACGGAGCACCGCATTGTCGGCAGTCTTGTCCAAGATGCTCATTGCAACGAACTCATCCAACACTTCACTTGAGGTCATGGAGTGGAAGTCCGGTCTTTGACGAATGACGGAGGACATGGCCTTGTTGTAGGGCATCATGGCCTTGAGGAACTTGCGCTTGATCCAATTGTCATCCATGTCGTGGAATTGTCACGGCAGATGTCCTCGTGCAAGGACTTAGTCGTGGAGCCATTGCAACTAGGAAGCTTAAAGGGGTTAATCGGGACAAAGGACACGAGAGGTTTATACTAGTTCGGCCCCTTACGGTGAAGGTAAGGCCTACGTCTAGTTGGGTTGGTATTGCTTGAGGTTTCGATGACCAGGGAGCGAGATACGCTATGCCCGGTTCTCGATTGGTTGTTTCTTGCCCCTAAGCCGCTGCAGGTCGTCCCCTTATATACACGGGTTGACGCCCTGCGGCTTACAGAGTCCCGGCCAGCTTATAAACAGTGTCCGGCTCGGTGACTAGTTAAATCTACCTTATGATACAAGTCATGCCATTGTGGCGGTTTACTACAACGGGCTTTAAGTCGCCTGTGGGCCTTAGGCCCTTTATTGAACCGCCATCTTCATGCTTGGTCTTGGGCTTCTTTCTTGGTGAATCCTCTTTGCGTAACCCGGCCCCTCCTGGGCGGCTTACACAAATAGTTATATCCCCAACATTAGGCCCCAGATTTGAACCTGTTCATGTCAATCTTAAAATACCTTTAAACATAAATCTTCAGTCTTCTGACTATGCAAAAGACTTTCTTTAACCCGCCATGACGTCATTTTCTGGATCCGTGTTAACCCGCCATGACATCATCTTTCCTTTTTTATTTCTCTGTATCCTCCAACGGATCTCTGTCTTTATTGACTGTTCCGAAAATCGAGGCGTCGGGGCCGCTGGATAATAATTCTTATCTCCTTGTTTCCCGCGCTATCTCAGTTATCCTCTCCTTATAAATAGGTGCGACCTAGTTTTCCCATTCTCCTTATTCCAGTCGTCTTTTTCCTGTGCCTCCTCTCGAGCTCCGCCGCCGCCGCTGTCGACCTACTTGTCTTCATCGTCCCAGGCCGCTGCATCAACCTAAATCAGATCAGAAAACGACAGCAAGCTTTCGCAGCTCCTCCAGATTCGTAAGTCCCTTCCTTTCCTTGCTTAGATCCGCATTAGAAACTTCCTCGAGTTCGTCAGAGTTCATCACCATTGGAGCCGAACCTTTGCCAGTTTTCCTCCTAGATGCCTCTTCCGATCGGAGAATGCTATAAACAGCCGCGGTAGTTGTTTCCGCACTTGTCTTGGATAAAAAACAGACCCCTTTCTCTGTATGAAAGCCTCATTCGAGCCTATGAACACATCTGCGTCAGTTTTTAGGTCTAGAACACTTTCTTATCAGAACAGTCCTTTGATCTAAAATTTTAGCAGAAGATTATGAAACCTGTTTTTATCACCCGAAAAACTTCTTCTGCTAAATGCCTTTAACATAACTGTCCAGGTATCTGGTTTAAATGTATACCACTGATCTGTGAACCTTGGCACCTTCTCATATCTTTAAAACTTTTGAACTGTTGATAATGCTTGTAGCGGCTTAAATAGTGTTGCCCAGTTATCCTTATGTTATTAGGCCCCTTCATAAGCCGCTACCTTCAGTAATTTGAATATTTTCTCCCGGGTTAAAATTTGAACCGGAACTTCTTATTTTGTAATAGGCCAACTGTTGTCATGGCGCCTAAGTCGACCAAAGCTCCTGTAACCTGCAACTGGGTCCCATCCACAGTCACTAAGAGCAAACTGGCTGATTTTGTGAAGTCTGGCCATCTGCCAAAAAAGGAGGACATGTCTTCTCATGTTCCTAACCCATCTGAAGAGAAGCCTCAACCCAAAGAAGGGGAGGTGATAGTTTTCACGGATCACATGAGCTGGGGATTTGCCCCTCCCGGCTCAAAGTTCTTCAGAGAAGTTTTGAATTTCTTTGATCTTAGACCTCAAGACATTGGACCCAATTCCATGTCAAATCTTTGCAATTTCCAAGTCTTCTGTGAGGTGTACCTGGGAGAGGAGCCAAGCATGCTTTTGTTCAGAGAACTTTTTTACTTGAACCGGCAGAATGAACCTGCCAACGGGCCGAGTCTTGAACTTGGCGGTATCTCGATCCAGCGACGGAGAGACTGCCTGTTTCCTTATGCTGAGTTGCTGAGTCACCCAAATATTGGAACCAAACATGGTTCTACTGTCAGGATACTTCTCCGGCTGATGAGAAGCCTCTGCCCGGCTTTCGCGCCCTGTGCCTTGAGTCTAACCATCCGCTGGCGGATAAACTGACCACTGTTGAACGTCTGCCCCTTAATCCCACCATCAAGAAGATTAAAGCTCTTCTGGGAAATGGTTTAAATGGCATCGACCTGGTCCGGTGCAGGTCACTTGGCGAATACTCCCATTAAGCCGCCGCTCCGCTTAATGTGTACTTATACAGCGAAAAGGGCGACCCAATGCGCCCACAGTCTGACGACTTACCGGATGATGTGGCAGATGCTACAACCCGATCCATCTTGAAGGAGGGTCTTGTTATCAGCAATGCCTTGGGTTACTTCCCATACGTAAAAGAACCCGGCTCCTGCAGTCAGTTACCAATCTTAATAAATATTCTTTAACATGTTTACCTCTTTTGTACTTATAATTCCTTATCTCTTCCACAGGCCGGTGATGATTTCTGGAAGGTCAAATATGACCACGAGCCTGCCCAACAAGCCAGAGCAGCCAATAAAACCGAAAGGAAAAACACCAAGACGGGAACTTCAAAAAAGAAGAAACCCAGCGCCTCTGTATTGCTCAAATTGGATGACTCTTCTTCAGATGAGGAAGAGGTAATCCCTTGTTCTCTTAACTCCCTTGTTTATTACTTTATTGATATTTCCGCCCTTCAGGAGGACACTGGGAACAGCCAAGCTCCTGGCGAAGAGGTAACTATAATCTCCTCCGACTCAGAGCCTTTGCCACAACACAAAATCCGACGGGTGACCCGGAAAGTAAGATTTTCACACCCTCTAGCTTATCAATATCCTCAATTTCTTTTGAAGCAACAACAGCTTGAAAGCCGGAGGCAAACCCGGACAAGTAAGGATGCAGAGCTCTCTTCCGGCTTACCCGACGTGAGCAGGAAGCGTCGAACTGAGGTCATCTCCGCTTATGTTCTGTTTATCCTTTGGCGGGTTTAATTCGTCAACCTCTCAATTCATCTGACTCCAATTATCAGGATACCTCTCCTTCCTCTGGCGAATCTATGCAATCCAACATGCCGGCCTTCAAGACTACCCCTGGGTAATATACCTTTGTTATCCTTATGCTTTGCCTTACTCATTTTTTGTACTCACCCCTCTGTTTTGTCCACAGCGTGCAGGTGAAGCCCAGTAAGAGGGCAAAAAAGAATAAACCATCCGAAGATCTAAGAAAGAATCGAGCCGGAACCCTAACAATTGCCCTCGACATTTCTCCTCATCAACCGCCTCCTGAACGGGCCCATGAAATTCCAACACCATCTTCTGACCCACCTGCCGAAGATACTTTTAACAACTCCGATAACCCGGAAATTCCTAGCCCGGTCAAGACGGCTGACCCGGAAGTTGAAATCTTGAAAAGCCAGTATGTTGAACCGGGGCGGCCTACTGTCCTTGCCAGATGTACTGCTAAAGAAGAGCTTGTCAAACACCGGAAGACCAAACAGGACATCGCTGATTATGCTCACTTAAGCATTGGTGATAAAGTCTCAGGCTATCTGAATCAAGTGCATAACAGCCGCGACCTGGAAATTGACATGGTGAAACAAATACAGCACAAATATCAGGTATAGCTTATACTTACTTACTGTACCAGCCCCCAAGTCTACTGCTTATAAATAAATATGTTGTAGACTTAGATACCTGCTTACTTCTAGTTCATCTGGCTTAAAAGAAAAGACATTTAACCCGGTCATAATATGATAACTTAAAACATGCGATACACATTAGCCCCCAAGTGTCAAGTATCTTTACTTGTAAAGTGCTTGAGACTTTAATATACTTAATCCAGCATTATAATTTAGAATTTTCTTCAGCATACATTAGCCCCCAAGTGCCAAGTGTCTTTGCTTGCAAAGTGCTTGGGACTTAATGATATCTTACCATACTCTTAATTATAATCCGGCATCAATCGCAGGCCTCCACCAGTCAATTTGAATCAGAGATTGCTGACCTGAAGACTCGTCTGGCAGCCCAAGAACTTGAAATTCAAAAAGCCAACTCCAAATTTGTATTCAGCGTCTCTGAACAAGAGAAGTTGAAGAAAAATTTTGATGCGGAGAAGAAAGTCTAGGCTGACGAAAAAACCTCACTTGTGACCCGGGCAGAGACAGCAGAAGCAGCTCTGGCCGAAGCAACTGCCGAGCTGTCCGGCTTAAAGCACCAGATATCTCAAATGGTCTCAGCAATCTTCGGTAAGTTATTGTGCATAATTGTGAACATCACCATGGTTTCTTTGAGGACTATTTCAAATATTAGCTCCGGCTTACCTTATATGTATGAACGCAGGCCCTAGGAGCACAAACCTGAAGCAAAATATGCTGACCAAACTTAAGGCGGTGTACACTCTGGTGGAATAGCTATACACCGGGTCACAACGTGCTTTAGCCGTTGTGGCTTTATCAAATGATGCTCCTTATCTCCTGCAGGACGTGCTAAAACGGCTTGCCGTGTTACCCCAACGGATTCAGGAGCTAAGGCGGGCATCTGGTAGAGCCGGGGCCATAGCCGCCTTAAGCCGGGCCAAAGCGTTGCTTCCAGAGCTAGACCTGGCAGACGTTGCTCTTGGATATCCCAGCCTGAAGGACGACGGCTCTGTATTCAATGAATCAAACTTCACCACCTGTGTGAGAGTCGTACGTCCTGTGGCCACCATCATCGGCAATGATATTGATCTTACTAAGTATCAGCCGGGTTACGACAACGAGAACCGGAGGATTCCAACTACGCATTATGATGATGTCAGCCTGATCCCTCTAACTCGTAAGCATACCTTTGCTCCTGAAGTTGACCCGGCCAGTTTAATAGATGATGAAGCTGAATTTGAAGCTTTAAGCGGCATTGACTGGACCTCGTCAACCTTCCAGGGCAAAACAATAGACGAAGAGGCGGAGAAGGATAACCCGGAATCTTCAAGCCCACCAAAGGAGTAACCCGCCTGGTGCTATGTCTTAGAAAAAATGATGCTTCATTATTCATACTCGGGGAGTCTTGTAATAGGGTAGAAAAACTTCTTAACTCTGTCATGCCTTCACGCATTTTTGTGGTGCTTAACATTGTCACAAGCCGCTATCATTGTATACTGCGGGCTTATGTGAATTACTCCTTGATGTCCAAAACCTTTCTGCTTTACCCTGTGTATAAAACAAAAAACAGAATTCCTTTGGCGTCTTACCATAGCCGGGGTCCTATAGAATAATAATAACCCGGAGTATGAACCAAAACATCATAAAAAACAGCCGGTTTATGATCATGACCATAATAATATACCTGCTATCTTATTGAAGCATGCCTTACCGGCTTATGTGGTCCAAAAATGCATAGCGTTGAACTTAACTTCTGAAAGTTGGCACATATAATATTTACCTGGCCCTCAATATTATTTACCTTCACAAAGTAAAATAGACTTAATTTTCAAAGGCCTCTGATTCGAATACGATCAGTAGAACCGTTCCAAAGGGGTTAAGCTAAGATTTGAATACGATCATATAGCCCCCAATGGCTTTGGCGATGCCGATCAAGTGGGTATCGACAGCTATGTTCTCTTTGGTTTGAATACAACCTATGTTTGAACAGGAAGCCCCCAAGTGACCATTAGAGTTGTTTAATGACGCTAATTTGAATACGATCCATGACAGACCCAAAGGGGTTAAGCTATGATTCAAATATGATCAAGAAGCCCCCAAGTGGGTTTGGCAGTATGCCGATCAATTGGGTATCGACAACTATGTTCACTTTGGTTCGAATACGACCTATGTTTGAACAGGAAGCCCCCAAGTGACCATTAGAGTTGTTTAATGACGCTGATTCGAATACGATCCACGTCAGACCCAAAGGGGTTAAGCTATGATTCAAATATGATCAAGAAGCCCTCAAGTGGGTTTGGTAGTATGCCGATCAATTGGGTATCGACAGCTATGTTCTCTTTGGTTGAATCGACCTATGTTTGAACAGAAGCCTCCAAGTGACCATTAGAGTTGTTTAATGACGCTGATTCGAATACGATCCACGCCGGACCCAAAGGGGTTAAGCTATGATTCAAATATGATCAAGAAGCCCCAAGTGGGTTTGGCAAGATGCCGATCAATTGGGTATCGACAGCTATGTTCTCTTTGGTTCGAATACGACCTATGCTTGAACAGGAAGCCCCCAAGTGACCATGGCTAGATTCAAATATGATCATAAGCCGGACCAAAGGGAAAGCAGGATTCAAATATGATCCACTCCCTGTTGGTTGTTTCCACCACCTGGTAAGAAGATACATAAACCTTGAAGGGTGGAAATAAAAGAGGTCCTGCTTTATTGCTTTATATAATATATACATTGCTAAAAAAAGAAAAAACAAATATACTCTGAGAGCCGGTGGCTTAAATATAGTAGGGCCAGAGATGCGCTATGTTCCACGGCCGGCGGGTCTCTTCCTCCGACTTACGTGAGTCTTTGTGCTCTCGAACATCGATGAGGTAATATGACCCGTTGTTAAGATTCTTGCTGACCACAAAGGGTCCTTCCCTAGGAGGGGACAACTTGTGCATATCAGATTGATCCTGGATGAGCCGGAGCACTAAACCGCCTTCCTGAAAAGTTCTGCTTCTAACCCGGCGGCTGTGATAACGGCGCAGGTCTTGCTGATAAATTGCCGAGCGGGCTATTGCCAAGTCTCGCTCCTCATCCAACAAGTCAAGTGCATCCTGACGAGCTTTTTCATTATCAGCCTCAACGTAAGCCGCCACCCGGGGTGAATCATGCCGTATATCACTTGGCAGAACCGCCTCTGCTCCGTACACCATGAAGAAAGGTGTATAACCTGTAGACCTGTTAGGCGTTGTGTTGATGCTCCATAGCACAGAGGGTAACTCCTCCACCCAACAACCCGGAGTTCATTGTAAGGGAACTAAGAGCCGGGGTTTGATACCTTTCAAGATCTCTTGATTAACTCTTTACCTTGACCATTAGGCGGGGGTGAGCAACGGCGAAACATCAAGCTGGATGTGCTCTTGTTGACAGAACTCTTCAATGGCACCCTTGGAGAGATTAGTACCATTATCAGTTATAATGCTGTGTGGAAAGCCAAAACGAAAGATCACCTTCTTCATGAACTGAACCGCCGTGGCTGCATCACACTTACTGACCGGCTCTGCTTCAATCCACTTGGTGAATTTATCCACTGCCACCAACATGTGTGTCTTCTTATCCTTAAACCTTTTGAAAGGTCCAACCATGTCAAGCCCCCAGACCGTAAACGGCCAAGTAATTGGAATCATCCTCAATTCTTGAGCCGGCACATGAGCTCGTCGTGAGAATTTTTGACATCCGTCACATTTGCTGACCAGATCCTCCGCATCAGCATGAGCCGTCAGCCAATAAAAACCATGACGAAAAGCCTTGGCCACCAGAGATTTTGAACCGGCATGATGACCGCAATCTCCTTCATGAATCTCATGAAGTATCTCCTGACCCTCCGCAGGTGATACACAATGTTGAAACGCCCCAGTGACGCTACGGTGATGCAACTCGCCATGAACAATTGTCATGGATTTAGACCGCCTGATGATTTTTCTTGCCAAGGTCTCGTCCTCAGGCAACTCTCCCCGGGTCATATAGGCCAAATATGGGACTGTCCAATCTGGGATGGCGTGGAGAGCCGCCACCAGCCGCGCCTCCAGGTCTGGCACTGCAAGCTCTTCCTCTGTAGGCACTCTGACAGAAGGGTTATGCAAAAAGTCAAGAAAGGTATTAGGTGGCACCGGCTTACGCTGAGACCCCAGCCGGCTTAAAGCATCAGCCGCCTCATTCTTCCTTCGATCAATGTGCTCTACTTGATAACCTTTGAAGTGCCCGGCCACCGCATCAACTTCATGACGATAAGCTGCGATAAGGGGATCCTTGGAGTCCCACGTGCCTGACACCTGTTGGGCGACGAGGTCTGAATCGCCCAAGCACCTTACCCGGCTCAAATTCATCTCTTTGGCCATCCGGAGGCCATGCAGTAAAGCCTCGTATTCAGCTGCACTGTTAGTACAGGGAAACATAAGCCGGAGTACATAGCAAAATTTGTCACCTCGGGGAGAAGTTAAAACGACTCCAGCCCCCGAGCCTTCCAACTGCCTGGACCCATCGAAGTGAATAGTCCAATACGTGTTATCTGGCTTCTCCTCTGGTGCCTGCAACTCCGTCCAATCATTGATAAAGTCCACCAAGGCTTGAGACTTGATAGATGTACGTGGCATATACTTCAAACCGTGAGGCCCAAGCTCAATGGCCCACTTGGCGACTCGCCCCGTGGCTTCCCTGCTCGGATGATGTCTCCCAAGGGGCAGAACTTACTACGCTTATAGGATGACCAGGAAGTATCGCTTAGCTTCCGGCTTGCCATGAACACCCTATAAACAAGTTTCTGCCAATGCGGATATCTTTGCTTGGATTCTATGAGCACCTCACTGATGTAATAGACCGGCCGTTGAACCGGATGCTCCTTGCCAGCCTCCTTACGCTCCACCACAATGGCAACACTAACAGCTCATGAGTTAGCAGCAACATACAACAGCAACGGCTCTTTATCAATGGGAGCCGCGAGAACCGGTGGCTCAGACAATTGTCTCTTTAAATCTTCAAAGGCAACATCAGCAGCTTCACTCCAGACAAAAGTGTTTGTTTTCTTCATCATCTTATACAGTGGTAGGGTCTTCTCACCTAACCGGCTTATGAATCGGCTTAAAGCAGCAACGCGACCCGCCAGTCGCTGAACATCATTGATACACGCCGGTTAGGCCAGAGAGGTAATCGCCTTGATCTTCTCCGGGTTAGCTTCAATGCCCCTGTTTGAGACCAGGAATCCCAAAAGTTTGCGTGTAGGTACACCAAATACACACTTGTTCGGGTTAAGCATCATCTTATAGACCCGGAGATTGTCAAAGGTTTCCTTTAAATCAGATATCAAGGTTTCCTTCTCTCTGGACTTCACCACAATGTCATCCACATAAGCATGACATTGCGCCCAATCTGATTGTGGAGAAAATTATGTACACACCGCTGATAAGTCGCCTGGGCATCCTTGAGCCCAAATGGCATAGATACATAGCAGAAGGCTCCAAACGGAGTAATGAAACCCGTCTTCTCCTGGTCCTTAACTGCCATTTTGATCTGATGATAACCAGAGTAAGCATCCAGAAAACTCAAACGCTCGCAACCTCTTTGTAGCATCAATGATTTGATCAATACGGGGTAGAGCAAAGGGATCAGCCGGACAAGCTTTATTCAAGTCTGTGTAATCTACACACATCCGCCAGGTGCCGTTCTTCTTGAGCACAAGCACTGGGTTAGCCAACCACTCTGGGTGAAAAACTTCCATGATGAACCCGGCCGCTAAGAGCCGAGCAACCTCTTCCCTGATAGCTTTCCGTCTTTCCTCATTAAACCGTCACAGAAATTGCCTGACCGGCTTATACTTTGGATCAATATTAAGAGTGTGCTCAGCGAGTTCTCTTGGGACACCCGGCATGTCAGAAGGTTTCCATGCAAAGATATCCCGGTTCTCACGGATGAACTCGATGAGCGCGCCTTCCTATTTGGGATCCAGATTGGCGCTGATGCTGAACTGCTTGGAAGAATCGCCTGGAGTGAAGTCGACCAGTTTTGTCTCGGCAGCCGACTTAAATTTCAACACCGAGTCTTGCTCTGTAGTAGGCTTCTTCAAAGAGGTCATATCCGCCTGGTCAACATTAGTTTGATAAAACTTCAGCTCCTCTTCAGCACAAACAGATTCAGCATAAGCCGGCATCGCCTTCCTCGCATTCCAAGGCTACCTTTCGACTCCCATGCACAGTGATGGTGCCCTTGTAACCCGGCATCTTGAGCTGCAAATAAACATAACACGGTCGTGCCATGAACTTGGCATAAGCCGGCCATCCAAACAGAGCGTGATACGGGCTCCTGATTTTGACTACCTCAAACGTCAGTTTCTCAGCTTTGGAGTCATATTCATCTCCAAAGGCTACTTCCAGCTCGATCTTACCAACTGGATATGCCGATTTACCAGGTACCGCCCCATGAAATACAGTGTTGGACGTCCTCAAGTCCTTATCAGTCAACCCCATGCGGCGAAAGATCTCATAATAGAGAATATTGATGCTGCTTCCTTCGTCCATGAGCACCTTAATGAATTTATATCCACCAACCTGGGGGGCCACCACCAAGGCTAACTGACCCGGGTTATCAACCCGGAGGGGGTGATCCTCCCTGCTCCATATGATGGGCTGCTTTGACCACCTCAAGTAACGGGGAACCGCCGGCTCAACCGAATTCATAGCCCTCTTGTGAACCTTCTGGTCACGTTTGCACAAGTTAGTGGTAAACACATGGTATTGCCCACCGTTCAGCTGTTTCGGATGGCTCTGATAACCTGACTGCTGCTGCTGCTGTCCCCCTTGACCAGGCTGCTGCTGATTATAGCCGCCTTGACCTCCCTGAAAGCCGGAACTTGAACCGCCACCCGGGCCATGAAAACCACCGGCTCCTGAACCGCCGCCTGATCCGTGATTGCCATCAAACAGGTTGGAATTCTTGAAAGCCTTCATGATCGCGCAGTCCTTCCATAAATTGGTAGCGGGATTTTCCCGAGTGCCGTGTCTTGGGCAAGGCTCATTCAGAAGCTGCTCAAGGGATGGACCTGAGCCACCAGATCGAGGGGGTGGTCTCCCCTTACGTTTCTGGTTTTTACCTTGTGCATTAGCATTGGCCACAAACTCCGGGTTACCCTCTGCCTTACGCTTGTTGCCCCCTTGACTTATCGGGTTATGCTGCTGACCCTTTCCATTGCCGTTCTTCTTTCCCTTCCCTGTCTTTTCCTCCTCAGACGCGGGATCATTGGTAGCATCAGAATCAGCATATTTGACCAAGGCTGCCATCAGCGTACCCATATCATTGCAATCACGCTTAAGGCGCCCCAGCTTCTGCTTCAACGACTCAAAACGACAATTCTGATGGAGCATAAGTACTGCAGAGCCGGCATCCATCTTATCAGATGAGTGTATTATTTCCTTGACCCAGCGCACCCAATTAGTTGTGGACTCACCCTCCTCCTGCTTACAATTGGTCAAGTCCACAACTGACATAGACTGCTTGCAAGTGTCCTTGAAGTTCTGGATAAACCGGTCCTTTAGCTCTGCCCATGAACTGATGGAATTGGGAGGCAAACTTTTTAACCAAGACCGGGTCGTTCCATCTAACATCATGGTGAAGTACTTAGCCATTGCTGCGTCGCTGACCTCCAATAACTCCATGGTCATCTTGTAACTTTCGATCAATGCCTCTGGCTGTAAGTCGGCCGTGTAATTCGGCACCTTTTGAGGTCCCTTGAAATCCTTGGGCAGACGTACATCCCGCAGAGCCGGGTTGGTTACGACGCTGGGCGTTGCTTGATAAAGCTTCTGACTCCATGCGCCTGCTGTAACTCGGGCTCCGGTTTCTACGAGGTGCTAGCCAAGGCTGAGGAGTCGAGTGAATCCTGTCCCTGCTGTAAGAATAGGTCTCCTACTGTGCCAAGGTCGTCTGAATAAGATCTCTGACCCTCCGGGTTTCCACCGCCATCGGGTCATCACCATCCACTGGAAGAGCCGCCAGACGCGCCGATGCTGCTATCAAGTTCTCCATGGGGTTGGAGAAGTGGCCCGGTGGTGTTGGTATGTATCGGGGCGGGGCCATACTCCCGTGAAGAGGTGCCATCTCTCGGGGCTGAACCGGCCCTCCAGCTCCGGGTTTCATAAACTGATTGGCTTCGGGCGGATTACTGGGACCATCTCTGGGCGTTGTGAAAAGATTTCGAGGATCGTAAACCAGGGGCAGACGGGACTGGGTTTTCTGATGTCTCCTTCTCATCACCTCATTGGCTGCGTTCAGACTCATATTAAGCTGGAAAGCCTCTGACTGGAGTCGCTGCGCCCGTGCGTCCAAAGCCGCCCGCTCTGTAGCTAGCCTGGTGTCCTCAGCCGCCAAGGCTTCCTTGGCCTGGGCTATCTCCTCACGCACCTTTGCCACCTCCGCGTTATGTTCATCCGGATTTGCAGGAATAACCGTGGTGGTTAACAGGGCCGTCAACTTGTCCATGAGATCCATCAGCACCTGAGCCGACGGACGCACAGGGCCTCCTGCCCCGGCCGCTCCTGACCCGGACGTTATTGCTGTCGCAGCCGTCGAGTTTTGACCGGGTTGAGTACCAGCCATGAAGACTCCTGCCCAGCTCAGCGGCTCATAGAAATCCGGAATGCTAGAGTCGTCAGAACTGCCCCCAAGCATGCCCTCTTGGACCCGATACAAAGAATCTGTCGAACGGAGGACGAATCATCATCCGATGGGATGACCGTCTCTCCGCCATCGTTAGATCCTTCAGGAAGTTCCCCTCCGTGGATACAGCCCACGAAGGCACGCTTCATGACGGGTTGAACCCGAGCGGGTTTCGCACGCTGAGCCGTCTCGATGAGGTTGGTGCAGTTGTCCGGCTTGGGGCCTGGCTCACCAATCCGGCCGATGAAGACGTGGATTCTGCCAAAGGGGACCCGGTACCCGTACTCAATTGAGTCGGCCTCGGGGCCCCAGCCTTCGTTGTCGATGTAGATCTTGCCGCGACGACTCTTGGTCATCCGTCCCATCACGTATCCCTTGAGCCCTTGAAGCTGCCCTTCAAGAACTCAAATCCACCGTGCGCTGGCCCCACGGTGGGCGCCAACTGTCGTGGAATTGTCATGGCAGATGTCCTCGTGCAAGGACTTAGTCATGGAGCCATTGCAACTAGGAAGCTTAAAGGGCTTAATCGGGACAAAGGACACGAGAGGTTTATACTAGTTCGGCCCCTTACGGTGAAGGTAAGGCCTACATCTAGTTGGGTTGGTATTGCTTGAGGTTTCGATGACCAGGGAGCGAGATACGCTATGCCCGGTTCTCGATTGGTTTTTTCTTGCCCCTAAGCCGCTGCAGGTCATCCCCTTATATACACGGATTGACGCCCTGCGGCTTAAAGAGTCCCGGCCGGCTTATAAACAGTGTCCGGCTCGGTGACTAGTTAAATCTACCTTATGATACAAGTCATGCCATTGTGGCGGTTTACTACAACGGGCTTTATTTAACCGCCATCTTCATGCTTGGTCTTGGGCTTCTTTCTTGGTGAATCCTCTTTGCGTAACCCGGCCCCTCCTGGGCGGCTTACACAAATAGTTATATCCCCAACAATCCGTGTCCTTACTCCCATGATCTCGGAGTTTGACCGCGAGTTTGGTCACTCTTCGAAAGAGCTCACAAGGTTCTTCATCTTCCTTCATGGCAAACTCATCGGCTTCATCTTGCACCACTTCATAGTTGGAGCGTTGAATGCTAGCACTTCCTCGATAGAGAGACACAACGCATTGCCATGCGTATTTGGCCATGGCATGGGGTCGAAGATGAAGGAGATCTTCGGGAAGGATTGCATCTTGGATGATGAAGAGAGCACTCTCATTGAATTGATTATCCACCACTTCTCTCGGGGTGAAGTTGCTTCGGTCATGTGGATAGAAACCTTCTTCAATGATTCTCCAAAGATAAGTATTCACATGATTTAAATGTCGCCAGCGATACACCCAAGAATCAAAATCCTCATTTTCACAATCTTAGGAGGAGGACCGCATGATTTAAATGAGTAGAGGGAATCGGTCCTCCATAAGTTGGAGGTTCCACATGGGCAAAGATGCCGCTGCCATTTCTACCACTAGCAGAAGGACCCTTCTCACTATTAGCTTCCCCCTTGTCGGAGTTAGCATCCGTCACCTTGTTAGTGCACTAGTAGAAAAGGGGGCAATGGTCCAGGCCGGGCCACCCCATTAGTCCCGGTTCAGTCCAGAACCGGGACCCATGGGGGCATTGGACCCGGTTCATGAGCCCCGGGGGCCGGCCGGGCCACGTGGGCCATTGGTCCCGGTTTATCTGGACCTTTTGGTCCCGGTTGGTGGGACGAACCGGGACCAATGGGCCTCGCTCCTGGCCCACCACCATTGGTCCCGGTTGGTGGCATGAACCGGGACCAAAGGCTGCCCTTTAGTCCCGATTCATGCCACCAACCGGGACTAAAGGGTTGGTCCTCGTTGCGGTCAGAGTTTAGTCCCACCTCGCCAACCGAAGGGCGCTCACACCGGTTTATAAGCCCCTCTCTCTGCCTTGTCGAGCTCCTCTCAAAGTGAAAATAGATGCCCTTATAGAGGGAATTTGACCTAAATTCATATTGAATTTCTCTGAAGTTAGTAGAAATTTATTATGAATTTAGGTTGAATTCTCTATAAGTTTATCTATGCTTATTTTTAGTAAAGTTAATCACAACTATTTTTTCTTCTATTTATTTCTGAGTAGTTTTTTATATAGTTTTTTCTTTTCTGCTATATTTATTTTTTTCTATTTATTTCTGAGTTGTAATAAGTCATTAAAAATAAAAAAGAGGCGCAATGCTCGTTAATTAGCTTCAAGCCTTTCGGAATAGTGTAAACTGCACTGCACATAGCTCCGTGCAGTCTACCCTATTCCTCAAGGCTTGAAGCTAAGCAACGTGCAGGTGAGCATTGAGCCTCTTCTTCATCGTCTCTGCACTCAGGGCTTATAAACTGCTGCGAGTGCCTCTCGCTTGGCGAGGTGGGACTAAAAAACAGCTGCAGAAATAATCAACAAAAAAACTCTTACCGGTTCATGCCACGAACCGGTACTAAAAGGTGCTCGTGGAGCACCAGCCTTAAAACATGTACCAAATAAAATCCCTTTGTAACAGCCTTAGAACTGGCACTGAAGGAATCAACCCCTAGTATTATTGAAACTAAAATTATATAGAATTTTGTTACAAACTTTAATAGCAAAAGGAATCATCATAAAAGAAAATAAATAAGTAATTAGAATTCTGTTCAAAACATTAAAAGAAAAAAGAATTATCATAAAAGAAAATAAATAAGTAATTAGAATTTTGTTACAAACTTTAATAGCAAAAAGAATTATCATAAAAAATAAATAAGTAATTAGAATTCTGTTCAAAACATTAAAAGCAAAAAAAGAATTATCATAAAAGAAAATAAATAGGTAATTAGAATTTTGTTACAAACTTTAATAGCAAAAAGAATTATCATAAAAGAAAAAAAATAAGTAATAAGAATTTTGTTACAAAATTTAATAGCAAAACGAATTATCATAAAAGAAAATCAATAAGTAATTAGAAATAAGATCAAAACATTAAAAGAAAAAAAAATTATCATAAAAGAAAATAAATAAGTAATTAGAATTTTGTTACAAACTTTAATAGCAAAAATAATTATCATAAAAGAAATTAAATAAGTAATTACAATTCTGTTCAAAACATTAAAAGCAAAAAGAATTATCATAAAAGAAAATAAATAAGTAATTAGAATTTTGTTACAAACTTTAATAGCAAAAATAATTATCATAAAAGAAATTAAATAAGTAATAGAATTTTGTTACAAACTTTAATAGCAAAAAGAATTATCATAAAAGAATTGCAATGTCTACAATCGAACTCCTCAACATTATGGTCAATACGTGCCACTAGTGCACGTGTTGAACTACGGTAACTACCATGGAGATACCCTGGTAAGATTTTTTACTATTACGACATCCGTGCATCTATTAGCACACATCCAAAACTAGTACAACATTGCTAACTACGAAGTTATTACTATGTTTTTCAACAGATAATCCCGAATGATTGTGTGCCTCATCTGATGTATACGCACGGTAGCCTTCATGTTTTGAACATACAACCAGGTCTTCCTACGAATCTGAACTGTCCATACCGGGTTTCTAAAAGAAGTGGAGACATGACAATCAAAGAATGGAAAAAATGTATGGACAGTCTTAAGGAGCTTTTTGGAAGCAAAAGGCAGCGAAGCGCAAGAATTGGAGACAGGATGATCTCCATTCTTCATAATGGAGAGTCAGGGTCTATATTATTTTATGCTATTTTACCTTAAGGGTGTTTAGGTCCTACGACATCGATGATCATGTGCTAAAAACAATTATGTAGGGTTGGGTTCGATGACTATGAGGATGATGATCGTATGACTTATTATTAATAACGAGTAGAAGTTGTATGATGATGCATGATTAGTAGGACTTGTTATTATATATGATGATGTATGATGCGAGCATGCATGAGTTATTATATCAGCGGTGAAATGAACATAGCAGCAGCGTTGTTAAACCAAGGACGAAGATATAAGAGAGGACACTTCTCTCTATTAGCTAGCTAATAACAACCTAAAAATAACCCCCAAAACCCCTAAAGCAGCCACTTTTTCTTCAAAAAAAAAGAAAAACATCGCCTTTTGGTCTCGGTTGGCGCCACCAACTGGGACCAAAGGTCGCCCTGCCTGGGCTCGGTGCACCGGCCACGTGGAGGACCATCTGTCCCAGTTTGTGTTAGAACTGGGACTAAACGGGGGGGGGGGTATTAGTAACGACCCATTAGTTCTGGTTCATGAACCGGGACTAAAGGCCCTTACGAACCGGGACAAATGCCCCCTTTTCTACTAATGGTGGGATCACCCACTTTCAACGGCGAGGTAGGTAGTTTAAGCCCTTCTAAGAATTTATTAAACACGCTTTCTACCCTGGTTGTCATGGAGGTTTTCAATGTGTCCAAGGCCACATTCAATTCCTCACGTGACACCGCGGTCTCCCCATCACCCGTAGACGAGATCGGATTCACACCGGAGTGTTCCTCCTCCCCATGGTCTACGGTGTCAACCATACTGTTCGGACGGCAAAGTCCTTAATAAAGAGACGAGGCTCTGATACCAATTGAAAGGATCGATATAGTTGACTAGAGGGGGGGGGGTGAATAGGCAACTAACAATTTTTAACTTTTCTTTACCAAATTAAACTTTGCATCAAAGTAGGTTGTCTAGATATGCAACTAGGTGAACAACCTATATGATGCAACAACAACAAGCACACGAGCAAGCAAGGGAAACAACACAAGTAAGCTTGCAAAAGTAAAGGTGCGAGATAACCAAGAGTGGAGCCGGTGGAGACGAGGATGTGTTACCGAAGTTCCTTCCTTTTGAGGGGAAGTACGTCTCCGTTAGAGCGGTGTGGAGGCACAATGCTCCCCAACAAGCCACTAGGGCCACAGTATTCTCCTCACGCCCTCACACAATGCGAGATGTCGTGATTCCACTATTGGTGCCCTTGAAGGCGGCATCAACCTTTACAAACAAGGTTGGGGCAATCTCCACAACTTAATCGAAGGCTCCCAACGACACCACGAAGCTTCACCACAATGGACTATGGCTCCGAGGTGACCTCAACCGTCTAGGGTGCTCAAACACCCAAGAGTAACAAGATCCGCTAGGGATAAGTGGGGGGATCAAATTTCTCTTGGTGGAAGTGTAGATCGGGGCCTTCTCAACCAATCCCGAGCAAATCAACAAGTTTGATTGGCTAGGGAGAGAGATCGGGCGAAAATGGAGCTTGGAGCAACAATGGAGCTTGGAGATGGAAGAGGTAGTCAACTAGAGGTAGGAGACACCCCTTTTATAGCTATGGGAAAGATCCAACCGTTATCCACTTGTCCAGCCCGCAACATGCGGTACTACCGCTCCAGGAATGCGGTACTACCGCAAGGCACGCGGTGCTACCGTGAGGGTCCACAGTACTTCCGAGGCAGCAACAGAGACTAGGACATGCCTGACTAAGAGCAGTACTTCCGCGAGCGCGGTACTACCGCTCCCCCTTGCGGTACTACCGCAAGGCAGGAAAGTCCTAGCGTACGAAGGGCGCGGATGAATAAAAATACATCCGTGCCTACTTCCGTTGGAAACGAAACCGTGCAAATATCCGACGCGGTACTACCGCTAGTGAGCGGTACTAACGTATGCTAGCTGAACCAGGCCGCGCGTGGTACTACCGCGCATGAAGCGCGGTACTACCGTGGAGGCGCGGATGTAAAAAATTATATCCGCTCCTACTACCGCGACGCAGCGGTACTTGGCAGGAGGGCCACGGTACTACGACTCCAGGGGAGCAGTACTACCGCGCGCGACGTGCGGTACTACCGTGGGGGCGCGGATGTAAATAATTACATCCGCCCCTACTAGCGCACCGGAGCGGCACTCCGCCTGGTAGCCACGGTACTAAGACTCCAGAGGAGCGGTACTACCATGGGCTCCAGCGGTACTACCGCAGGTGCTTGCGGTACTACCGCGCTAGAGAGCAGTACTACCGCAAGTTCAGCAATAGCCGCCACAATAAGCACAAAGAGGATAACCGAGGGAAGATCCAAAGTGCAAGGGAAAGGTGGAGACAAGGAGGGATACGTGTACGTGATGATTCCACCCGAACCTTTCCGACGTGGACCCCCTCTTAATAGTATGGCTCTCCTACGAATCAAATCCACCAAAAGAAACGTAGAACAACACCGTCTTCAATAGTCTTCGAGGGGCACCGAATCGTCTCGTGCCTAGCGATGAAGCGTCTGAAAACTCAAGGCACACGATTAGTCTGCAAAAGCATTGTCATCAATCACCAAAACACCTTAGGGATAAATACGCCCTTACAACGGGCCATTGATCTATAACATAGATATGCAAAAACTATCAGGACTAAGTTCATAATAAATTAAGTTCAATTAATCATATTACTTAAGAACTCCCACTTAGATAGACATCCCTCAATCATCTAAATGATACGTGATCCAAATCAACTAAACCATGTCTGATCATCACGTGAGATGGAGTAGTCATCAATGGTGAACAACTATATGTTGATCATATTTACTATATGATTCATGTTCGACCTTTCGGTCTCTAGTGTTCTGAGGCCATGTCTGTACATGCTAGGCTCGTCAAGTTTAACCCGAGTATTCCGCATGTGCAAAACTTGCTTGCACCCGTTGTATGTGAACGTAGAGCCTATCACACCCGATCACCACGTAGTTTCTCAACACGAAGAACTTTCGCAACGGTGCATACTCGGGGAGAACACTTATAACTTGAAATTTAGTTAAGGTATCATCTTATAATGCTACCACCGTACTAAGCAAAATAAGATGCATAAATATAAACATCACATGCAATCAAAATATGTGACATGATATGGCCATCATAATCTTGTGCTTTTGATCTCCATCTCCAAAGCAACGTCATGATATCCATCGTCACTAGCTCGACACGTTGATCTCCATCGTAGTGTCGTGGTCGTCTCGCCAACTATTGCTTCTACAACTATCACTCCCGCTTAGTGATAAAGCAAAACAATTACATGGCGTTTGCATTTCAAATAATAAAGTGACAACCATAAGGCTCCTGCCAGTTGCCGATAATTTTTACTAAACATGATCATATCATACAACAACGTATATAACATCATGTCTTGACCATATCACATCACAACATGCCCTACAAAAACAAGTTAGACGTCCTCTACTTTGTTGTTGCAAGTTTTACATGGCTGCTATGGGCTTCTAGCAAGAATCGTTCTTACCTACGACACAAAACCACAGCGGTGATTATCAAGTTTTTCGTTTTAACCTTCAATAAGGACCGAATGCAGTCAAATTTGATTCAACTAAAGTTGGAGAAACAAACACCCGCCAGCCACCTTTATGCAAAACTAGTTGCATGTCTATTGCTGGAACCGGACTCATGAACTTGGTCATGTAAGGTTGGTCCAGGCCGCTTCATCCAACAATACCGCTAAATCAAAATAAGACATTGGTGGTAAGCAGTATGACGATCACCGCCCACAACTCTTTGTGTTCTACTCGTGCATATCATTTACGCATAGACCTAGCTCGGATGCCACTGTTGCGAAATGTAGCATGCAATTTCAAAAAAATTCCTATGCTCACGCAAGATCTATCTAGGAGATGCATATCAACGAGAGGGGGAGAGTGTATCCACGTACCCTCGTAGACCGAAAGCGGAGGCTTCGCGTAAGCACTACATGAATATGACAGGAGGCGTAAATTGTGG
Source organism: Aegilops bicornis (assembly GCA_021605145.1). NCBI lineage: Eukaryota > Viridiplantae > Streptophyta > Magnoliopsida > Poales > Poaceae > Aegilops > Aegilops bicornis. The sequence continues at coordinate 698,495,233 of CM038672.1, read as the reverse complement.
AGGAGGGCGCCGCACACGGCTAGGAATCAATGATGTGTGTTCTAGCGGTGCCCCCCCCATATATATATATATATATATATATATATATATATATATATATATATATATATATATATATATATATATATATATATATATATATATATATAGGTAGGAGAGGGAGAGGGGCAGCAAGGGGCGCCCCAAGTAGGAGTGATCCTGCTTGGGCGCCTCCCACAAGTCGGCCTCCCCCCTTTCCCTTCCTTCTCTCTTCCCTCCTTTCCTTTCCCCCCAATTTAACCTACATGGGGGCGCACCAGCCACTTAGGGGCTGGTCTGTCCCATTAGGCCCATGTAGTTTGCCGGGGGTTGCCCGGAACCCCTTCAGGTGACCCGATACGTATCATGTACCCTCGGAACACTTACGGTGTCCGAATACTGTCGTCCTATATATGAATCTTTACCTCTCGACCATTTTGATACTCCTCATCATGTTCATAATCTCATCCGGGACTCCAAACAACATTCGATCACCAAATCACATAACTCATATAATACAATTCGTCATCGAACGTTAAGCGTGTGGACCCTGCGGGTTCGAGAACTATGTAGACATGACGAGAGACCTCTCCGGTCAATAACCAATAGCGGAACCTGGATGCTCATATTGGCTCCCACATATTCTACGAAGATCTTTGTTGGTCTAACCGTTATGACAATATACGTTATTCCCTTTGTCATCGATATGTTACTTGCCCGAGATTCAATTGTCGGTATCTTCATACCTAGTTCAACCTCGTTACTGGCAAGTATCTTTACTCGTTCCGTAATGCATCATCCTGCAACTAACTCATTAGTCACTTTGCTTGCAGGGCTTCTTATGATGTGAATTACCGAGAGGACCGAGAGATACCTCTCCGATACTCGGAGTGAAAAATCCTAATCTCGATCTATGCCAACCCAAAAAACACCTTCGGAGATACCTGTAGAGCATATTTATAATCACTCAGTTACATTGTGACGTTTGATAGCACACAAGGCATTCCTCCGGTATCCGGGAGTTGCATAATCTCATAGTCGGAGGAATATGTATTTGACATAAAGAAAGCAGTAGCAGTAAAACTGAATGATCATTATGCTAAGCTAATGGATGGGTCTTGTCCATCACATCATTCTCCTAATGAGGTGATCCCGTTTATCAAATTTCAACACATGTCTATAGCTGGGAAACTTAACCATCTTTGATTAACGAGCTAGTCAAGTAGAGGCATACTAGGGACACGGTATTTTATCTATTTATCCACACATGTATCAAGTTTCCGGTTAATACAATTCTAGCATGAATAATAAATATTTATCATGAATAAGGAAATATAAAATAACAAATTTACTATTGCCTCTAGGGCATATTTCCTTCAGGCCGGACATGAATCGTTTGTTCTAGCTCTTCCCCGGATAATTTAAAAAGAAACTCCTTCCCGGATTGAATGTTTTCGTTTGATAGGGTGATCATTCCTACGCAGGTGGCTCCTTCTCTGATCAACGATGTCCGCACAACTTCAACATTGTAAGGGAGCTCGTGAGGTTAGGGCTTCCCGGATCTGCCTGGCCAGATCTGGGGTGGTCGTCCAGCCCTCTTTGTCGTCTTCTTTTCAGATCATTATTGTCTACATCTTCTGGCTCCGATCCAGGAAGTCCCAACTGTTGCATCAACAATGTTTCCCTAGCTCCGATCAGCGATTTCCCGGTCGTTGCATCAACAATGCTTCTCTAGCTCCAATGGTGTTTCAGAGGTCCAGAGGCGGCACCGAGTTTTGATGTGCCGCCGGTGAGTGTAGAAGGAAGTTAGCTTCGATTTCCCCAAGGACCAATGTGTTTTAATTTCTGTAAGGATGACGTTGTAAGGGTTGATCAACTTTAATGTATGGTTTTTAGCCTTTTCACGAGAAAAGGAGAGAATACATTATCGTGCAAATCTCAAAACAAAAGAGAATATATTAATAATAGAGGGTCATTTTCTTTATCTTAACAAAACTAGGTGCGCCTAGAAAAAGAGAGAATACATTGTTTAGAGCTGTCAGCCTGTCACCATTTCTTTTTTTCTTTTTATTTTACGAGGAAAACTTCTAAACTATTCATCATCTGCCAAGGTAGTATAAAGAACACCAAAAGATAAAAAAAATATCCAGCTCCTTAGACCACCAAACCACGACTACAAACACTGGAGCAAGCCGAAGGCGCGCCGCCGTCATCGCCCCTCCCTCATTGGAGCCGGGTAAACCTTGTTGTAGTAAATAGTAGGAATATCATCGTGTTAAGACTCCATATGACCAGTGCACCAGGACTGCAACCGCCGCTCATGAAGAGATGCGTAGATCAGAAGGATCCAGCCTATAGATACAAGAACACAAATGAACGAAGATCGGTTCCTCGTGGATCTATTGAAGACAAATGCCGACCGAATCTCGTTAGATCCGTCGGAGACAAACCTCCACACATCCTCCGATGATGCTAAAGACACCACTTCTTTTCAGGAAATCAAAAGCACAAGCAAAAGCCATATATGCCTTCACTTAACAAGGTCATCCGTACAAACAAAGAAGAAAAAGGATTATCGGTATGACACATGGTAGTTGAAATATAATTCAAGACTAGGAGCCGTAAGAATACTCAGTTGAAGTAGAGCACACGCGCAGGCAAATGATGCAGTAGGCGTACCAGGAAACTAAAACAGGATTAGTCAAGTCGTTGATTGATACAATACAACAATGGAACCGATGATCAAGCAGTAGCTGGCGGCGGCTTCTCCCATTTGACCTCGACGCCCATCTCTTGGGCCGTCTTGCAATCGACGTTGTCGGCCGCCGGAGTGTTGGTGGCGTCGATGCGGATGAATGTCACCGGCCAGCAATAATAGGCCGCGTTGATGCTCTTCTTGGAATGCGCCGGCTTGTAGGTGGCGTTCACCACCACCATCACGGTGAACCCGGCGTCTTCGTGGCCGTGCTTGTCGTAGAGGTACTGCAGCGTTGGTTGATCGTCCATGTGCCTCCAGTCCCTATATCTGTGCTTGCTGTGCGGCGGCAGGTCGAAGGGGCCCGACTCAGGCTGGAACCACCCGAGGTCCACCATCCCCGCGAAGGATGCGTTGGGGACGTCCAGGATGCGGACCACGTTGATGCTGCCATTGATCTCGCCGCGCCCGCTTGGGTTCAGGGCCTTGACGACGATCAGGTAGTCCACCGCCGTCGCCGGCCAAGCCGTGGTGCTGCTATGCTGTATCCACCACGGCTTCTCCGTCAACACATAGCCGTAGCTCTGGAAGCCCATGTCCACTGGGCGGTGGACGACCACGATCACCATCACCACTACGGAGACGGCGAGCACCGTGACCACGATGGTCACCAATGACCGCACCGTCGCTAGGAACGGGAATCTTGTGTTCTCGCCGTCGCGGCCTGCTCGCGCCATACTTAACTCTTTTCTCTATCTATCGCTTCCTTTCTGCATGCCGATGCAGTGTGGACGGAGTACTAGCTAGAGTAGCTAGTGTACTCACACACCACTTGCTATTATACCCTTCACCAAGTGCTCGCTCTTTTACGCCACACCTCCTCAATTAATTTTATTGCTCATCATCACATATTTAAATTTTAAGGCGCATTAAATCACTACATGAAAGCATTAGTAAGAAAAAAACGCATCAATGCATGTAAAAATTCTTGGTCATAAACTGTTCACCCAAGCATGCATTTCAAATAATGCATTGGAAAACATAATTTTTTTTAGGAAACAAGCGCATTCATTTAATACTTTTGCAAACTACAAAACATTATTCCACTACTCATCATTTATCTTGGTTGGTGATATTTGTGAATTGAGCCCTATAAATTAAAAGGGAGGGAGTATATGTTACTCTCAAGTCTCAACTATCCATTCCTGACTCCTTTCGGCTTAGGCCCCGTTTGGAAAGAGGCGGAGAGGACGAGGACGAGGAAGAAGATCAATTCAACATGGGGCCAAACAGCTAGTCACGCTGCAAATGTGGTGATTTTATGCTTTTTACTCATCCAACCATAATGAAAGAAATCTTAATTAATCCTTTATTTCAATTTTTTTAAAGCAACACATATTGTCTTTGTATAAATATATGTTATCGTCTATTGTGGCCAGAGGCATCGACAAACCGTTCCCATATTGTGGCCAGAGGCGTCATATTTGTTGCCTCCATAACCTCCCTGCCATCAAACGCTTAGACTGTTAATGAGACATTCATTTTTTTTACCCAACCACCCTGCCATCAAATGTGAGGTGGGGGCCACCTAACTTTTTTTCTCCCGCCACACGAAATTGCATTTAACTGTCTTGAGCATGCTCTAAAGACAGCCCCGAAACACAATATATGATGACTGGAAGGACAGATATAGAGGGTGCTTCATAAACTATGATGATTTTTAGAGTGTCTTTTTTGGCCAAAATCGTCGTAATGGTGATTAATGTGACGATTCTAGAGATGCTCTCATATCTGTCACCGATACCATCGAACCTTGCACAAAGACCTGCGTAACTGACAATAACCAAGCATGGACACCAGCACATGTTCCTGGTCCTTTCTGAAAGAAGCATATACAGGAGAGTACATGTTGGCGAAATGATTATTATAGAATCTAAAGCAAAAGGTGATTATTATAGACCGGAAAGCAATTGCATGCATGATGACCGGCCTGCACCAAACACTCTTATCTTTTCTTTTCTTTAGGGAAAGCCACCATGACGCTGTATATGAAAGCCACAAAACAGTGTATTTGACGGTGTTACATCATCCGCAAGGATGATGCTACCAGATAATATTCTGGTTCCCCCCAACTCGTCTTTGTGGTTTCTGCTTTGTCCAACCAACCTGTCTTGCATTTGAGAAAACCATGTATGCCCTTTATCTTCAGTAAGGCGTTTGTGTATAGTAGAACATAAATCTGTACATGTATACATAGTCATTAGTTTGGAGCTGGTCTCAATCTACTTATATGACAAGGATGCTTTATTCAACAATAGCTGCCCCAGCAGAATATGCTCCAAATATTTCCCGTAAAAAAAACAAAGACAAGGATGGTTACTCCAACAGGCTAGACAACGGAGGCACTACCGGAATCGACTTGTACGGAGTTACCGACGGTTGGTAAGTGCATTTTGTTGGGCACATGGCAAAGAATCACCTAAATTAAAATGCATACTGAAAACACTCAGTAAAACACAAACACTCGGCAAAGACGACACTTTGCCTCCGAAAACACTCAACAGCAGGGAACTCGGTAAATAGTCACCTATAGAGTGTCTACTTACATGCACTCAACAAATGTGTCCGATGTTTCGCGGTTGATGGAAGGGTAGCAGTGCAGTCACCCTTGCCGTGTGCCCGACAAAGAGCACACAGCAAACCTTTTCGTTATTTCCTTTCCTTCTCTTCTCTTTTCTTTATTTATCCCAAATGATAAGTGCCACACGCCTATAGAGTGTCTACTTACATGCACTCAACAAATGTGTCCGCTGTTTCGCGGTTGATGGAAGGGTAGCAGTGCAGTCACCCTTGCCGTGTGCCCGACAAAGAGCACACAGCAAACCTTTTCTTTATTTCCTTTCCTTCTCTTCTCTTTTCTTTATTTATCCCAAATGATAAGTGCCACACGCCTATAGAGTGTCTACTTACATGCACTCAACAAATGTGTCCGCTGTTTCGCGGTTGATGGAAGGGTAGCAGTGCAGTCACCCTTGCCGTGTGCCCGACAAAGAGCACACAGCAAACCTTTTCTTTATTTCCTTTCCTTCTCTTCTCTTTTCTTTATTTATCCCAAATGATAAGTGCCACACGCCTATAGAGTGTCTACTTACATGCACTCAACAAATGTGTCCGCTGTTTCGCGGTTGATGAAAGGGTAGCAGTGCAGTCACCCTTGCCGTGTGCCCGACAAAGAGCACACAGCAAACCTTTTCTTTATTTCCTTTCCTTCTCTTCTCTTTTCTTTATTATCCCAAATGATAAGTACCACACGCCTATAGAGTGTCTACTTACATGCACTCAACAAATGTGTCCGCTGTTTCGCGGTTGATGGAAGGGTAGCAGTGGTCACCCTTGCCGTGTGCCCGACAAAGAGTACACAGCAAACCTTTTCTTTATTTCCTTTCCTTCTCTTCTCTTTTCTTTATTTATCCCAAATGATAAGTGCCACACGCCTATAGAGTGTCTACTTACATGCACTCAACAAATGTGCCCGTTGTTTCGCGGTTGATGGAAAGGGTAGCAGTGCAGTCACCCTTGCCGTGTGCCCGACAAAGAGCACACAACAAACCTTTTCTTTATTTCCTTTCCTTCTCTTCTCTTTTCTTTATTTATCCCAAATGATAAGTGCCACACGCCTATAGAGTGTTTACTTACATGCACTCAACAAATGTGTCCGCTGTTTCGCGGTTGATGGAAGGGTAGCGGTCAATCACCCTTGCCGTGTGCCCGACAAAGAGCACACATCAAACCTTTTCTTTATTTCCTTTCCTTCTCTTCTCTTTTCTTTATTTATCCCAAATGATAAGTGCCACACGTGTGGCACGAAGCACTTCAGAAATAAAACTAAAACTTGCCATCCGAAAAGAAGTTGTCATGCTTGGCAACTAAAGTTCACTAGTAGAAAAAGGACTTTTAGTCCAGGTTCATAAGGGCCTTTAGTCCCGGTTCTGGAACCGGGACTAAAGGATCGTTACTAAAGCCTCCCCCTTTAGTCCCGGTTCTTACACGAACCGGGACTAAAGGCTCTCCACGTGGCCGCTGCCTGGAGGTCCACGTTTAGTCCCGGTTGGTAACACCAACCGGTACTAAAGGAAATTTTATGATTTTTTTTAAAAAAAATTAAAACTTTTTTTGGAATTTTTTTTATTTTCAAATTTTTGAATTATTTTAACCTCTCATCTCTAATCACCCCTCATCACTGCTCAATTTTTATAGAGTGTCTACTTACATGCACTCAACAAATGTGTCCGTTGTTTCGCGGTTGATGGAAGGGTAGCAGTGCAGTCACCCTTGCCGTGTGCCCGACAAAGAGCACACAGCAAACCTTTTCTTTATTTCCTTTCCTTCTCTTCTCTTTTCTTTATTTATCCCAAATGATAAGTGCCACACGCCTATAGAGTGTCTACTTACATGCACTCAACAAATGTGTCCATTGTTTAGCGGTTGATGGAAGGGTAGCAGAAGTCACCCTTGCCGTGTGCCCGACAAAGAGCACACATCAAACCTTTTCTTTATTTCCTTTCCTTCTCTTCTCTTTTCTTTATTTATCCCAAATGATAAGTGCCACACGGTGGCACGAAGCACTTTCAGAAATAAAACTAAAACTTGCCATCCGAAAAGAAGTTGTCATGCTTGGCAACTAAAGTTTACTAGTAGAAAAAGGACTTTTAGTCCAGGTTCATAAGGGCCTTTAGTCCCGGTTCTGGAACCGGGACTAAAGGATCGTTACTAAAGCCTCCCCCTTTAGTCCCGGTTCTTACACGAACCGGGACTAAAGGCTCTCCACGTGGCCGCTGCCTGGAGGTCCACGTTTAGTCCCGGTTTGTAACACCAACCGGTACTAAAGGAAATTTTATGATTTTTTTTAAAAAAAATTTTAAATCTTTTTTTGCAATTTTTTTTATTTTCAAATTTTTGAATTATTTTAACCTCTCATCTCTAATCACCCCTCATCACTGCTCAATTTAACCTCTAATCACCCCTCATCATCTAACTTCCCGGACGGTCAGCCATCCTCTCACTACTCCAGCCTGAGCACGCTTAACTTCCGGTTTCTATTCTCCCTTGTTTCCAAGTCTACACTTGTTGTTTTCCTGACAATAGTAAGATGTCAATCCTATTAACCTTAGGAATTTAGCTTGAGCATGAAGTAACACATTTCACTGTTTGAGTTTGAAACTATTGTTCTAAAAAATAACACTAATATTTAGTAACACTAATAATTCTTGAATAATTAGTTTGACCATTGTTTGACCACAGTTTGACCAGATTTGACCAAAATACAAAAAAACTGAAATAATTATTTAGTAACACTAATATTCTTGAATAATAATTTAGTAACACTAATATTTCTTGAATAAGTAGTTTGACCATAATACTTCTTGAAATTTTTTGAAATTGTTTGCCTCCATATCTTAAAAGCCCCGTAACATTTTTTCTGTTAGGTTTTTGAGGATTTTGAAAATGTTTAACAGAGTTTCCCCGTTCAATTCGGATGTAACTTTTCGAGTAGATGATTTTTCATATAAAAAACTTTTTCATCCGAGTTAGTATGCAAAAGTTATGCCCATTTTACAAATTCCAGAGAGATTTTGCAAATAAAGTCGAAATTCACATTTGCAAATTTTCCCAACAACTAGACCACATATCACATGGGAAACTTATTTTCTTTTATTTTTTTGGAATTTCCATCATTTTCTTTTATTTTTTTTAAACTAAAAAGGCGATCCACGGGGGAGTGGGGGGGTGGGGTGGGGTAGAGTTTGAAAATGGGACCTTTAGCACCGGTTCGTGCCATGAACCGGTACTAATGCCTCAAACCCCATTAGTACCGGTTGGTGGCTCGAACCGGGACTAAAGGTCTAACCTTTAGTACCGGTTGATGCCACGAACCTGTACTAATGGGCATCACACCCTTTAGTCCCGGTTCGTGGCACCAACCGGGACTAAAAGGTCAAGACGAATCGGGACAAATGGCCCACGTGGCCCGGCCGGCACCCTGGGCTCATGAACCGGGACCAATGCCCCCATGGGTCCCGGTTCTGGACTGAACCGGGACTAATGGGCTAACACGGCCTGGACCAGAGCCCTCTTTTCTACTAGTGGTTGCAATCCTCGCGTCACTAAACTTGCCATAGAAACGATCAGAGTTGCCATATGTTCGTGCCACACGTGTGGCACTTATCAGGGTCCTTCTTTATTGTCTTTATAATTGCTTTATTCTTTTTTTATTTCCTTTCTTGTTTTGTTTGCTTTGCTTTCTTCTCTTTTCTTTTCCTTCTTTCTTCTCGCACAAGGTTTGCATGCGAAGTCCTGTGCCACTTCATCTGTTGGCCTTGAAAAACAATTACATTCAACGTCACCATACACAATTGCATGTCAAAATTTGGCTTTTTCACGGGTCCATTCATTAAATTTAAGTCATTAAATGCATTCTAAACATTTAATGAATATAATTTTTAAAACTATAGTTACATAAAGTAATTATCAGAAATGGGTCGAATAATATTATTGGTAGCTCTTTACTCTAAGCCTTATACAACAAAAGAAAAAGAGTGCCAAACTTCATGGGCGAAACTTGAGCACCAACATGGAGCTTAGCTGGTATTTAATTCTTAAAACTCAAACAAAGCCATAAACACATGAACTTGACATGGTGTCATGTATGACCTGTAGAAGCGGTTGTAAAATTTTGAGAATATTTTGTAAAAGTTGTCACGTAGACTGCATAGAAATCGACCCATCTCCGAGCAAGAATTTAGGTTTCAAAAGATAAATGGGCCAGGTTTGGCAACGAAGTGACTGTTGCTTCATATGTCGGCATTGAAAATGTTTCTACACTCAATATACGTCATTACATGTAACATGTTAAATTTTGCATTTTCCTGGGTTCGTTTTATATTTAAGTTATTAAGTGCATCCACTTGCTATATTTAAGTCATTAAGTGTGTTCCTAGGTATTTAACAGATATAATTTAGATTTGAACTACATATACATTAAATAATAACAAAACTTGGTTGAAAAATATTATTGATGGCCTTTAATCTATGTTTAGCCCTTATACCACAAAAGACAAGGGAGTGTCAAACACCAAGAGGCCATGACTCATCAACATTGAGCTTAGTGATTATTTAATTCCGAAAAAAATCAAGGAAAGCGAGAAAAATGTGAAACTTGACATGATGTCATGATATGAACCCTTGAGTCCGTGATAAAAATTTGAGAATGTTTCACAGAAGTTGTCGCGTCGAATGGGTGGGGGGGTGGGGTGGTGTAGAGGTTGAAAATGGGACCTTTAGCACCGGTTCGTGCCATGAACCGGTACTAATGCCTCAAACCCCATTAGTACCGGTTGGTGGCTTGAACCGGGACTAAAGGTCTAACCTTTAGTGCCGGTTGGTGCCACGAACCGGTACTAATGGCATCGCACTTTAGTCCCGGTTCGTGGCACCAACCGGGACTAAAAGGTCCAGATTTAACCGGGACAAATGGCCCACGTGGCTGACCGGCCCCCTGGGCTCACGAACTGGGACCAATGCCCCATGGGTCCCGGTTCTGACTCAACCGGGACTAATGGGCTAACCCGCCTGGACCAAAGCCCTCTTTTCTACTAGTGGTTGCAATCCTCGCGTCACTAAACTTGCCATAAAAACGATCGGAGTTGCCATATATATGTTCGTATACACGTGTGGCACTTATCAGGGTCCTTCTTTATTTTCTTGATAATTGCTTTATTCTTTTTTTATTTCCTTTCTTGTTTTGTTTGCTTTGCTTTCTTCTCTTTTCTTTTCCTTCTTTCTTCTCGCACAAGGTTTGCATGCGAAGTCCCGGCCACTTCATCTGTTGGCCTTGAAAAACAATTACATTCAACGTCACCATACACAATTGCATGTCAAAATTTGGCTTTTTCACGGGTCCATTCATTAAATTTAAGTCATTAAATGCATTCTAAACATTTAATGAATATAATTTTTAAACCTATAGTTACATAAAGTAATTATCAGAAATGGGTCGAATAATATTATTGGTAGCTCTTTACTCTAAGCCTTATACAACAAAAGAAAAAAAGAGTGCCAAACTTCATGGGCCGAAACTTGAGCACCAACATGGAGCTTAGCTGGTATTTAATTCTTAAAAACTCAAACAAAGCCATAAACACATGAACTTGACATGGTGTCATGTATGACCTGTAGAAGCGATTGTAAAATTTTGAGAATATTTTGTAAAAGTTGTCACGTAGACTGCATAGAAATCGACCCATCTCCGAGCAAGAATTTAGGTTTCAAAAGATAAATGGGCCAGGTTTGGCAACGAAGTGACTGTTGCTTCATATGTCGGCATTGAAAATGTTTCTACCCTCAATATACGTCATTACATGTAACATGTTAAATTTTGCATTTTCCTGGGTTCGTTTTATATTTAAGTTATTAAGTGCATCCACTTGCTATATTTAAGTCATTAAGTGTGTTCCTAGGTATTTAACAAATATAATTTAGATTTGAACTACATATACATTAAATAATAACAAAACTTGGTTGAAAAATATTATTGATGGCCTTTAATCTATGTTTAGCCCTTATACCACAAAAAGACAAGGGAGTGTCAAACACCAAGAGGCCATGACTCATCAACATTGAGCTTAGTGATTATTTAATTCCGAAAAAAATCAAGGAAAGCGAGAAAAATGTGAAACTTGACATGATGTCATGATATGAACCCTTGAGTCCATGATAAGAATTTGAGAATGTTTCATAGAAGTTGTCGCGTCGAATGGGTGGGGGGGGTGGGGTGGTGTAGAGGTTGAAAATGGGACCTTTAGCACCGGTTCGTGCCATGAACCGGTACTAATGCCTCAAACCCCATTAGTACCGGTTGGTGGCTCGAACCGGGACGAAAGGTCTAACCTTTAGTCCCGGTTGGGGCCACGAACCGGTACTAATGGGCACCGCACCCTTTAGTCCCGGTTCGTGGCACCAACCGGGACTAAAAGGTCTAGATGAACCAGGACAAATTGCCCACGTGGCCCGGCCGGCCTCCTGGGCTCCTGAACTGGGACCAATGCCCCATGGGTCCCGGTTCGACTGAACCGGGACTAATGGGCTAACCCGCCTGGACCAAAGCCCTCTTTTCTACTAGTGGTTGCAATCCTCGCGTCACTAAACTTGCCATAAAAGCGATCGGAGTTGCCATATCTTACGTGCCACACGTGTGGCACTTATCGTGGTCCTTTTTGTCTTTATAATTTCTTTATTCTTTTTTATTTCCTTTCTTGTTTTGTTTTCTTTGCTTTCTTCTCTTTTCTTTTCCTTCTTTCTTCTCGCACAACGTTTGCATCACGAAGTCCCAGGCCACTTCATCTGTTGGCCTTGAAAAACAATTACATTCAACGTCACCATACACAATTGCATGTCAAAATTTGGCTTTTTCACGGGTCCATTCATTAAATTTAAGTCATTAAATGCATTCTAAACATTTAATGAATATAATTTTTAAAACTATAGTTACATAAAGTAATTATCAGAAATGGGTGAATAATATTATTGGTAGCTCTTTACTCTAAGCCTTATACAACAAAAGAAAAAGAGTGTCAAACTTCATGGGCCGAAACTTGAGCACCAACATGGAGCTTAGCTGGTATTTAATTCTTAAAAACTCAAACAAAGCCATAAACACATGAACTTGACATGGTGTCATGTATGACCTGTAGAAGCGGTTGTAAAATTTTGAGAATATTTTGTAAAAGTTGTCACGTAGACTGCATAGAAATCGACCCATCTCCGAGCAAGAATTTAGGTTTCAAAAGATAAATGGGCCAGGTTTGGCAACTAAGTGACTGTTGCTTCATATGTCGGCATTGAAAATGTTTCTACATTCAATATACGTCATTACATGTAACATGTTAAATTTTGCATTTTCCTGGGTTCGTTTTTATATTTAAGTTATTAAGTGCATCCACTTGCTATATTTAAGTCATTTAGTGTGTTCCTAGGTATTTAACAGATATAGTTTAGATTTGAACTACATATACATTAAATAATAACAAAACTTGGTTGAAAAATATTATTGATGGCCTTTAATCTATGTTTAGCCCTTATACCACAAAAAGACAAGGGAGTGTCAAACACCAAGAGGCCATGACTCATCAACATTGAGCTTAGTGATTATTTAATTCGAAAAAAATCAAGGAAAGCGAGAAAAATGTGAAACTTGACATGATGTCATGATATGAACCCTTGAGTCCATGATAAGAATTTGAGAATGTTTCACAGAAGTTGTCGCGTCGAATGGGTGGGGTGGGGTGGTGTAGAGGTTGAAAATGGGACCTTTAGCACCGGTTCGTGCCATGAACCGGTACTAATGCCTCAAACCCCATTAGTACCGGTTGGTGGCTCGAACCGGGACTAAAGGTCTAACCTTTAGTGCCGGTTGGTGCCACGAACCGGTACTAATGGGCATCGCACCCTTTAGTCCCGGTTCGTGGCACCCACCGGGACTAAAGGTCCAGAACGAACCGGGCAAATGGCCCACGTGGCCCGGCCGGCCCCTGGCTCACGAACCGGGACCAATGCCCCATGGGTCCCGGTTCGACTGAACCGGGACTAATGGGCTAACCCGGCCTGGACCAAAGCCCTCTTTTCTACTAGTGGTTGCAATCCTCGCGTCACTAAACTTGCCATAAAAACGATCGGAGTTGCCATATATATGTTCGTGCCACACGTGTGGCACTTATCAGGGTCCTTCTTTATTGTCTTTATAATTGCTTTATTCTTTTTTTATTTCCTTTCTTGTTTTGTTTGCTTTGCTTTCTTCTCTTTTCTTTTCCTTCTTTCTTCTTGCACAAGGTTTGCATGCGAAGTCCCAGGCCACTTCATCTGTTGGCCTTGAAAAACAATTACATTCAACGTCACCATACACAATTGCATGTCAAAATTTGGCTTTTTCACGGGTCCATTCATTAAATTTAAGTCATTAAATGCATTCTAAACATTAAATGAATATAATTTTTAAAACTATAGTTACATAAAGTAATTATCAGAAATGGGTCGAATAATATTATTGGTAGCTCTTTACTCTAAGCCTTATACAACAAAAGAAAAAAGAGTGTCAAACTTCATGGGCCGAAACTTGAGCACCAACATGGAGCTTAGCTGGTATTTAATTCTTAAAAACTCAAACAAAGCCATAAACACATGAACTTGACATGGTGTCATGTATGACCTGTAGAAGCGGTTGTAAAATTTTGAGAATATTTTGTAAAAGTTGTCACGTAGACTGCATAGAAATCGACCCATCTCCGAGCAAGAATTTAGGTTTCAAAAGATAAATGGGCCAGGTTTGGCAGAAGTGACTGTTGCTTCATATGTCGGCATTGAAAATGTTTCTACATTCAATATACGTCATTACATGTAACATGTTAAATTTTGCATTTTCCTGGGTTCGTTTTATATTTAAGTTATTAAGTGCATCCACTTGCTATATTTAAGTCATTTAGTGTGTTCCTAGGTATTTAACAGATATAGTTTAGATTTGAACTACATATACATTAAATAATAACAAAACTTGGTTGAAAAATATTATTGATGGCCTTTAATCTATGTTTAGCCCTTATACCACAAAAGACAAGGGAGTGTCAAACACCAAGAGGCCATGACTCATCAACATTGAGCTTAGTGATTGTTTAATTCGAAAAAATCAAGGAAAGCGAGAAAAATGTGAAACTTGACATGATGTCATGATATGAACCCTTGAGTCCATGATAAGAATTTGAGAATGTTTCACAGAAGTTGTCGCGTCGAATGGGTGGGGGGGTGGGGTGGTGTAGAGGTTGAAAATGGGACCTTTAGCACCGGTTCGTGCCATGAACCGGTACTAATGCCTCAAACCCCATTAGTACCGGTTGGTGGCTCGAACCGGGACTAAAGGTCTAACCTTTAGTGTGTTGGGGAACGTTGCAGAAAATTAAAATTTTTCCTACGGTTTCACCAAGATCCATCTATGAGTTCATCTAGCAACGAGTATTCAGATTAAATAGCATCTACATACCACTTTGTAGATCGCAACGGAAGCTTCGGAGTGAACGTGGATGAGGTAGTCGAACTTGCCGCGATCCAATTCACCGATGATCTAGTGCCGAACGGACGGCACCTCCGCTGCTCAACACACGCACGGTCAGCGTAACGTCTCCTTCTTCTTGATCCAGCAAGGTGAAGGAGAGATTGAGGAAGATGGCTCCAGCAGCAGCACGACGGGCGTGGTGATGGTGGAACTTGCAAAGATTCCGGCAGGGCTTCGCCGTGCACTACGGAGGAGGAGGATGTGTTGGAGAGGGAGAGGGAGGCGTCCAGGGCAAAGGTGCTGCTGCCCCCTTCCCCTCCCCCCTTTATATAGGTGCCAAGGAGGGGGGAAGGGCGCAGCCTTGCCCCCTCCTCCAAGGGAGGGGTGCGGCCAAGAGGGGGGGAGGTGTCCACCCTCCCCAAGGCACCTCAAGGTGCCTTCCCCTCATGGACTCTTCCTCCTTAAACCCAAGGCATGGGCCCCTTGGGGCTGGTTCCCTGGCCCATGTGGGCCTAGGGCGCACCACCTAGGGCCCATGTGGCCCCTTGGGGCTGGTGGCCCCACTTGGTGGACCTCGGACCCCTCCGGTGGTCCCGACAATACCGATATCACCAAACTTGTCCCGATGGTCAAAACAGCACTTCCTATATATAATTCTTTACCTCCGGACCATTCCGGAACTCCTCGTGACGTCCAGGATCTCATCCGGGACTCGAACAACATTCGGGTTACTGCACATACATATTCCTACAACCCTAGCTGCTATCAACCTTAAGTGTAGACCCTACGGGTTCGGGAGACATGCGAACATGACCGAGACGGCTCTCGAGCAATAACCAACAGCGGGATCTGGATACCCATGTTGGCTCCTACATGCTCCACGATGATCTCAATTAATCCCGTGATACGATTCCCTTTGTCAATCGGTATTTTACTTGCCCGAGATTCGATCGTCGGTATACCAATACCTCGCTCAATCTCAAGCATCGCAAGTCACTTTTCTCGTTACCGTAATGCATGATCCCGTGATCAAACACTTCGATCACATTGAGCTCATTGTGATGATGCATTACCGAGAGGGCCCGGTGATACCTCCCCGTCAAGCGGAGTGACAAATCCCAGTCTCGATCCATGTAACCCAACAGACACTTTCAGAGATACCCGTAGTATACCTTTATAGTCACCCGATTACGTTGTGACGTTTGGCACACCCAAAGCACTCCTACGGTATCCGGGAGTTACACGATCTCATGATCTAAGGAAAGGATACTTGACATTGGAAAACTCTAGCAAACGAACTATGCGATCTTATGCTATGTTTAGGATTGGGTCTTGTCCATCACATCCTCCTCCTAATGATGTGATCCCGTTATCGATGACATCCAATGTCCATAGTCAGAAACCATGACTATCTGTCGATCAACGAGCTAGTCAACTAGAGGCTCACTAGGGACATGTTGTTGTCTGTTATTCACACATGTATTACGATTTCCGGTTAACACAATTATAGCACGAATAAAGACAATTATCATGAATAAGGAAATATAATAATAATGCTATTATTATTGCCTCTAGGGCATATTTCCAACAGTCTCCCACTTGCACTAGAGTCAATAATCTAGTTACATTGTGATGAATCGAACACCCATAGAGTTCGGTGCTGATCATGTTTTGCCTTAGGGAGAGGTTTAGTCAACGGATCTGCGACATTCAGATCCGTGTGCACTTTACAAATTTCTATGTCTCCATCTTGAACATTTTCACGAATGGAGTTGAAGCGACGCTTGATGTGCCTAGTCTTCTTGTGAAACCTGGGCTCCTTTGCAAGTGCAATAGCTCTAGTGTTGTCACAGAAGAGCTTGATTGGCCCCGACGCATTGGGTATGACTCCGAGGTCGGTGATGAACTCCTTCACCCAAATTGCTTCATGTGCTGCCTCCGAGGCTGCCATGTACTCCGCTTCACATGTAGATCCCGCCACGACGCTTTGCTTGCAAATCGCACCAGCATCGCCCCACCATTCAAAATATACACGTATCCGGTTTGTGACTTAGAGTCATCCAGATCTGGTCGAAGCTAAGGCCGACGTAACCTTTTACTGACATTTGTGCTCTTCGTCACCTCCATAAACGAGAAACATTTCCTTAGTCCTTTTCGTACTTCAGGATATTCTTGACCGCTGTCCAATGTTCCTTGCCGGGATTACTTTGGTACCTTCCTACCAAACTTACGGCAAGGTTTACATCAGGTCTGGTACACAGCATGGCATACATAATAGAACCTATGGCTGAGGCATAGGGGATGACACTCATCTCTTTTATATCTTCTGCCGTGGTCGGACATTGAGCTGAGCTCAATTTCACACCTTGTAACACAGGTAAGAACCCCTTCTTAGATTGATCCATATTGAACTTCTTCAATATCTTATCAAGGTATGTGCTTTGTGAAAGACCTATGAGGCGTCTCGATCTATCTCTATAGATCTTGATGCCTAATATATAAGCAGCTTCTCCAAGGTCCTTCATTGAAAAACTTTTATTCAAATAGGCCTTAATGCTGTCCAAGAGTTCTATATCATTTCCCATCAAAAGTATGTCGTCTACATATAATATGAGAAATGCTACAGAGCTCCCACTCACTTTCTTGTAAACACAGGCTTCTCCATAAGTCTGTACAAACCCAAACGCTTTGATCATCTCATCAAAGCGAATGTTCCAACTCCGAGATGCTTGCACCAGCCCATAAATCGAGCGTTGGAGCTTGCATACCTTGTCGACATTCTTAGGATCGACAAAACCTTCCGGCTGCATCATATACAATTCTTCCTTAAGGAAACCATTAAGGAATGCCGTTTTGACGTCCATTTGCCATATCTCATAATCATAGTATGCGGCAATTGCTAACATGATTCTCGACGGACTTCACTTCGCTACCGGTGAGAAAGTCTCATCGTAGTCAACCCAACTTGTCGATAACCCTTAGCGACAAGCCGAGCTTTATAGATGGTCACATTACCATCCGCGTCTGTCTTCTTCTTAAAGATCCATTTATTTTCTATGGCTCGCCGTTCAACGGGCAAGTCACCAAAGTCCATACTGCCGTTTTCATACATGGATCCTATCTCGGATTTCATGGCTTCCAGCCATTTGTCGGAATCCGGGCCCGCCATTGCTTCCTCATAGTTCAAGGTTCACCGTTGTCTAACAACATGATTTCCAAGACAGGGTTGCCGTACCACTCACAGTGCGGAACGTGTCCTTGTGGACCTTCGAATTTCAGTAGGAGCTTGATCGAAGCATCTTGATCATCATCATTAATTTCCTCTCTAGTCGGTGCAGGCTCGAGAAACGCTTTTCTTGAGTTTCGCCATTTTCCGGTTCAAGAGATAACACTTCATCAAGTTCTACTTTCCTCCCACTTACTTCTTTTCGAGAGAAACTCTTTCTCCAGAAAGAATCCATTCTTGGCAACAAAGATCTTGCCTTCGGATCTGAGGTAGAAGGTATACCCAACAGTTTCTTTCGGGTATCCTATGAAGACGCATTTTCCGACTTGGGTTCGAGCTTCTCAGGTTGAAGTTTCTTGACATAAGCATCGCATCCCCAAACTTTTAGAAACGACAGCTTAGGTTTCTTCCCAAACCATAATTCATACGGTGTCGCCTCAACGGATTTCGACGGAGCCCTATTTAAAGTGAATGCGGCAGTCTCTAAAGCATAGCCCCAAAAAGATAGCGGTAAATCGGTAAGAGACATCATAGATCGCACCATATCTAATAGAGTGCGACATGACGCTCGGACACACCATTACGCTGAGGTGTTCCAGCGGCGTGAGTTGTGAAACTATTCCACATTTTCTTAAGTGTGTGCCAAATTCGTGACTCAAGTATTCTCCTCCACGATCTGATCAGAGAAACTTGATCTTTCTATCACGTTGATTTTCAACCTCACTCTGAAATTCCTTGAACTTTTCAAAGGTCTCAGACTTGTGTTTCATTAAGTAGACATACCCATATCTACTCAAATCATCGGTGAGGGTGAGAACATAACGATAGCCACCATGAGCCTCAACACTCATTGGACCGCACACATCGGTATGTATGATTTCCAATAAGTTGGTTGCTCGCTCCATTGTTCCTGAGAATGGAGTCTTGGTCATTTTACCCATGAGGCATGGTTCGCACGTGTCAAATGATTCATAATCAAGAGACTCTAAAAGTCCATCTGCATGGAGCTTCTTCATGCGTTTGACATCTATGTGACCAAGGCGGCAGTGCCACAAATATGTGGGACTATTGTTATCAACTTTAACTCTTTTGGTACTCACACTATGAATATGTGTATCATCACGTACGAGATTCATTAAGAATAAACCATTAACCATCGGAGCATGACCATAAAACATATCTCTCATATAAATAGAACAACCATTATTCTCGGATTTAAATGAGTAGCCATCTCGAATTAAACGAGATCCAGATACAATGTTCATGCTCAAACTTGGCACTAAATAACAATTATTGAGGTTTAAAACTAATCCCGTAGGTAAATGCAGAGGCAGTGTGCCGACGGCGATCACATCGACCTTGGAACCATTCCCGACACGCATCGTCACCTCGTCCTTCGCCAGGTCTCCGTTTATTCCGCAGCTCCTGCTTTGAGTTACAAATATTAGCAAATGCACCGGTATCAAATACCCATGATCTACTACGATTACTGGTAAGGTACACATCAATTACATGTATATCACATATACCTTTGGTTTTGCCGGCCTTCTTGTCCTCTAAGTATTTGGGGCAGTTCCGCTTCCAGTGACCACTTCCCTTGCAATAAAAGCACTCAGTTTCGGGCTTGGGTCCATTCTTTGGCTTCTTCCCGGAAACTTGCTTACCGGGCGCGGCAACTTCCTTGCCGTCCTTCTTGAAGTTCTTTTTACCCTTGCCCTTCTTGAACTTAGTGGTTTTATTCACCATCAACACTTGATGCTCCTTCTTGATTTCTACCTCTGCTGATTTCAGCATAGCATATACTTCATGAATGGTCTTTACCATCCCCTGCATATTGTAGTTCATCACAAAGCTCTTGTAGCTAGGTGGAAGCGACTGGAGGATTCTGTCAATGACCGCTTCATCCGGGAGATTAACTTCCAGTTGAGTCAAGCGGTTGTGCAACCCAGACATTTTGAGTATGTGTTCTCTGACAGAGCCATTTTCCTCCATCTTACAGCTAAAGAATTTATCGGAGACTTCATATCTCTCGACCGGGCATGAGCTTGGAAAACCATTTTCAGCTCTTGAACATCTCATATGCTCCATGTCTCTCAAAACGCTTTTGGAGTCCCGGCTCTAAGCTGTAAAGCATGCCGCCTTGAACGAGGGAGTAATCATCGCCATGGCGTGACTGCCAAGCGTTCATAACGTCTTGTTCTGCAGGGAGAATAGGTGCATCACCCAGCGGTGCTCTTAGGACATAATCTTTCTTGGCAGCTATGAGGATAATCCTCAGGTTCCGGACCCAGTCCGTATAATTGCTACCATCGTCTTTTAGCTTGGTTTTCTCTAGGAACGCGTTGAAGTTGAGGACTACGTTGGCCATTTGATCTACAAGACATATTGTAAATATTTAGACTAAGTTCATGATAATAAAGTTCATTTAATCAAATTTAATGAACTCCCACTTAGATAGACATCCCTCTACTAGTCATCTAAGTATTACATGATCCGAGTCAACTAGGCCGTGTCCGATCATCACGTGAGACGGACTAGTCAACATCGGTGAACATCTTCATGTTGATCGTATCTTCTATACGGCTCATGCTCGACCTTTCGGTCTTCTGTGTTCTGAGGCCATGTCTGTACATGCTAGGCTCGTCAAGTCAACCTAAGTGTTTTGCGTGTGTAAATCTGTCTTACACCCGTTGTATGCGAACGTAAGGACCTATCACACCCGATCATCACGTGGTGCTTCGGAACGACGAACCTTAGCAACGGTGCACAGTTAGGGTGAACACTTCTTGAAATTATTATGAGGGATCATCTTATTTACTACCGTCGTTCTAAGTAAACAAGATGCATAAAACATAATAAACATCACATGCAATTATATAAAGTAGTGACATGATATGGCCAATATCATATAGCTCCTTTGATCTTCATCTTCGGGCTCCATGATCATCTTGTCACCGGTCATGACACCATGATCTCCATCATCATGATCTCCATCATCGTGTCTTCATGAAGTTGTCACGCCAACGACTACTTCTACTTCTATGACTAACGTGTTTAGCAATAAAGTAAAGTAGTTTACATGGCGTTCTTCAATGACACGCAGGTCATACAAAAATAAAGACAACTCCTATGGCTCCTGCCGGTTGTCATACTCATCGACATGCAAGTCGTGATTCCTATTACAATAGCATGAACATCTCATACATCACATATAGATCATTCATCATTCATCACAACTTCTGGCCATATCATATCACAAAGCACTTGCTGCAAAAACAAGTTAGACGTCCTCTAATTGTTGTTGCAAATTTTACGTAGCTGAATTAGGGTTCTAGCAAGAACGTTTTCTTACCTACGTTCAAACCACAACGTGATTTGTCAATCTCTATTTACCCTTCATAAGGACCCTGTTCATCGAATCCGATCCAACTAAAGTAGGAGAAAGCAGACACCCGCCAGCCACCTTATGCAACTAGTGCATGTTAGTCGGTGGAACCGGTCTCACGTAAGCGTGCGTGTAAGGTTGGTCCGGCCGCTTCATCCCACAATACCGCTGAATCAAGATTGACTAGTAACGGCAAGAAGAATTGACAACATCTACGCCCACAACAAATTGTGTTCTACTCGGCCAAGAAGAACTACGCATAGACCTAGCTCATGATGCCACTTTGTTGGGGAGCGTTGCAGAAAATTAAAATTTTTCCTACGGTTTCACCAAGATCCATCTATGAGTTCATCTAGCAACGAGTATTCAGATTAAATAGCATCTACATACCACTTTGTAGATCATAGCGGAAGCTTCGGAGTGAACGTGGATGAGGTAGTCGAACTTGCCGTGATCCAATTCACCGATGATCTAGTGCCGAACGGACGGCACCTCCGCGTTCAACACACGTACGGTCAGCGTAACGTCTCCTTCTTCTTGATCCAGCAAGGTGAAGGAGAGATTGAGGAAGATGGCTCCAGCAGCAGCACGACGGCGTGGTGATGGTGGAACTTGCAAGATACTCCGGCAGGGCTTCGCCGTGCACTACGGAGGAGGAGGATGTGTTGGAGAGGGAGAGGGAGGCGTCCAGGGCAAAGGTGCTGCTGCCCCCCTCCCCTCCCCCTTTTATATAGGTGCCAAGGAGGGGGGAAGGGCGCAGCCTTGCCCCCTCCTCCAAGGGAGGGGTGCGGCCAAGAGGGGGGGAGGTGTCCACCCTCCCCAAGGCACCTCGGAGGTGCCTTCCCCCTCATGGACTCTTCCCTCCTTAAACCCTAGGCGCATGGGCCCCTTGGGGCTGGTTCCCCCTTGGCCCATGTGGGCCTAGGCGCACCACCTAGGGCCCATGTGGCCCCTTGGGGCTGGTGGCCCCACTTGGTGGACCTCGGGACCCCTCCGGTGGTCCCATTACAATACCGATATCACCGAAACTTGTCCCGATGGCGAAACAGCACTTCCTATATATAATTCTTTACCTCCGGACCATTCCGGAACTCCTCGTGACGTCCAGGATCTCATCCGGGACTCGAACAACATTCGGGTTACTGCACATACATATTCCTACAACCCTAGCGTTACCGAACCTTAAGTGTGTAGACCCTACGGGTTCGGGAGACATGCAGACATGACCGAGACGGCTCTCGAGCAATAACCAACAGCGGGATCTGGATACCCATGTTGGCTCCCACATGCTCCACGATGATCTCAATTAATCCCGTATACGATTCCCTTTGTCAATCGGTATTTTACTTGCCCGAGATTCGATCGTCGGTATACCAATACCTCGTTCAATCTCGTTACCGGCAAGTCACTTTTCTCGTTACCGTAATGCATGATCCCGTGATCAAACACTTCGATCACATTGAGCTCATTGTGATGATGCATTACCGAGAGGGCCCGGTGATACCTCTCCGTCAAGCGGAGTGACAAATCCCAGTCTCGATCCATGTAACCCAACAGACACTTTCAGAGATACCCGTAGTATACCTTTATAGTCACCCAGTTACGTTGTGACGTTTGGCACACCCAAAGCACTCCTACGGTATCCGGGAGTTACACGATCTCATGATCTAAGGAAAGGATACTTGACATTGGAAAACTCTAGCAAACGAACTATGCGATCTTATGCTATGTTTAGGATTGGGTCTTGTCCATCACATCCTCCTCCTAATGATGTGATCCCGTTATCGATGACATCCAATGTCCATAGTCAGAAACCATGACTATCTCGTCGATCAACGAGCTAGTCAACTAGAGGCTCACTAGGGACATGTTGTTGTCTGTTATTCACACATGTATTACGATTTCCGGTTAACACAATTATAGCACGAATAAAGACAATTATCATGAATAAGGAAATATAATAATAATGCTATTATTATTGCCTCTAGGGCATATTTCCAACATAGTGCCGGTTGGTGCCACGAACCGGTACTAATGGGCATCGCACCCTTTAGTCCCGGTTCGTGGCACCAACCGGGACTAAAAGGTCCAGACGAACCGGGGCAAATGGCCCACGTGGCCCGGCCGGCCCCCTGGGCTCACGAACCGGGACCAATGCCCCATGGGTCCCGGTTCTGGACTGAACCGGGACTAATGGGCTAACCCGGCCTGGACCAAAGCCCTCTTTTCTACTAGTGGTTGCAATCCTCGCGTCACTAAACTTGCCATAAAAACGATCGGAGTTGCCATATATATGTCCGTGCCCCACGTGTGGCACTTATCAGGGTCCTGCTTTATTGTGTTTATAATTGCGTTATTATTTTTTTATTTGCTTTCTTGTTTTTTTTGCTTTGCTTTCTTCTCTTTTCTTTTCCTTCTTTCTTCTTGCACAAGGTTTGCGAAGTCCCAGGCCACTTCATCTGTTGGCCTTGAAAAACAATTACATTCAACGTCACCATACACAATTGCATGTCAAAATTTGGCTTTTTCACGGGTCCATTCATTAAATTTAAGTCATTAAATGCATTCTAAAAATTTAATGAATATAATTTTTAAAACTATAGTTACATAAAGTAATTATCAGAAATGGGTCGAATAATATTATTGGTAGCTCTTTACTCTAAGCCTTATACAACAAAAGAAAAAAAGAGTGCCAAACTTCATGGGCCGAAACTTGAGCACCAACATGGAGCTTAGCTGGTATTTAATTCTTAAAAACTCAAACAAAGCCATAAACACATGAACTTGACATGGTGTCATGTATGACCTGTAGAAGCGATTGTAAAATTTTGAGAATATTTTGTAAAAGTTGTCACGTAGACTGCATAGAAATCGACCCATCTCCGAGCAAGAATTTAGGTTTCAAAAGATAAATGGGCCAGGTTTGGCAACTAAGTATTTGTTGCTTCATATGTCGGCATTGAAAATGTTTCTACCCTCAATATACGTCATTACATGTAACATGTTAAATTTTGCATTTTCCTGGGTTCGTTTTTATATTTAAGTTATTAAGTGCATCCACTTGCTATATTTAAGTCATTAAGTGTGTTCCTAGGTATTTAACAGATATAATTTAGATTTGAACTACATATACATTAAATAATAACAAAACTTGGTTGAAAAATATTATTGATGGCCTTTAATCTATGTTTAGCCCTTATACCACAAAAGACAAGGGAGTGTTAAACACCAAGAGGCCATGACTCATCAACATTGAGCTTAGTGATTATTTAATTCCGAAAAAATCAAGGAAAGCGAGAAAAATGTGAAACTTGACATGATGTCATGATATGAACCCTTGAGTCTGTGATAAGAATTTGAGAATGTTTCATAGAAGTTGTCGCGTCGAATGGGTGGGGGGGTGGGGTGGTGTAGAGGTTGAAAATGGGACCTTTAGCACCGGTTCGTGCCATGAACCGGTACTAATGCCTCAAACCCCATTAGTACCGGTTGGTGGCTCGAACCGGGACTAAAGGTCTAACCTTTAGTACCGGTTGGTGCCACGAACCGGTACTAATGGGCATCGCACCCTTTAGTCCCGGTTCGTGGCACCAACCGGGACTAAAAGGTCCAGACGAACCGGGACAAATGGCCCACGTGGCCCGGCCGGCCCCCTGGGCTCACGAACCGGGACCAATGCCCCCATGGGTCCCGGTTCTGGACTGAACCGGGACTAATGGGCTAACCCGGCCTGGACCAAAGCCCTCTTTTCTACTAGTGGTTGCAATCCTCGCGTCACTAAACTTGCCATAAAAACGATCGGAGTTGCCATATCTTCGTGCCACACGTGTGGCACTTATCGTGGTCCTTTATTGTCTTTATAATTTCTTTATTCTTTTTTATTTCCTTTCTTGTTTTGTTTTCTTTGCTTTCTTCTCTTTTCTTTTCCTTCTTTCTTCTCGCTTTAGCGTTTGCATGCGAAGTCCCAGGCCACTTCATCTGTTGGCCTTGAAAAACAATTACATTCAACGTCACCATACACAATTGCATGTCAAAATTTGGCTTTTTCACGGGTCCATTCATTAAATTTAAGTCATTAAATGCATTCTAAACATTTAATGAATATAATTTTTAAAACTATAGTTACATAAAGTAATTATCAGAAATGGGTCGAATAATATTATTGGTAGCTCTTTACTCTAAGCCTTATACAACAAAAGAAAAAAGAGTGTCAAACTTCATGGGCCGAAACTTGAGCACCAACATGGAGCTTAGCTGGTATTTAATTCTTAAAAACTCAAACAAAGCCATAAACACATGAACTTGACATGGTGTCATGTATGACCTGTAGAAGCGGTTGTAAAATTTTGAGAATATTTTGTAAAAGTTGTCACGTAGACTGCATAGAAATCGACCCATCTCCGAGCAAGAATTTAGGTTTCAAAAGATAAATGGGCCAGGTTTGGCAACTAAGTGACTGTTGCTTCATATGTCGGCATTGAAAATGTTTCTACATTCAATATACGTCATTACATGTAACATGTTAAATTTTGCATTTTCCTGGGTTCGTTTTTATATTTAAGTTATTAAGTGCATCCACTTGCTATATTTAAGTCATTTAGTGTGTTCCTAGGTATTTAACAGATATAATTTAGATTTGAACTACATATACATTAAATAATAACAAAACTTGGTTGAAAAATATTATTGATGGCCTTTAATCTATTTTTTGCCCTTATACAACAAATTACATGGTAGTGTAAAACACCAATAGGCCTTTACTAATCAACTTTGTGCTTAGTTATTATTTATTTCCTAAAAAATCAAGGAAAGCGAGAAAAATGTGAAACTTGACATGATGTCATGATATGAACCCTTGAGTCCGTGATAAGAATTTGAGAATGTTTCATAGAAGTTGTCGCGTCGAATGGGTGGGGGGGTGGGGTGGTGTAGAGGTTGAAAATGGGACCTTTAGCACCGGTTCGTGCCATGAACCGGTACTAATGCCTCAAACCCCATTAGTACCGGTTGGTGGCTCGAACCGGGACTAAAGGTCTAACCTTTAGTGCCGGTTGGTGCCACGAACCGGTACTAATGGGCATCGCACCCGTTAGTCCCGGTTGGTGGCACCAACCCGGACGAAAATGTCCAGACGAACCCGGGAAAAATGCCCACCTGGCCCGGCCCGCCCCTGGGCTCACGAACCGGGACCAATGCCCCATGGGTCCCGGTTCGACTGAACCGGGACTAATGGGCTAACCGGCCTGGACCAAAGCCCTCTTTTCTACTAGTGGTTGCAATCCTCGCGTCACTAAACTTGCCATAAAAACGATCGGAGTTGCCATATATATGTTCGTGCCACACGTGTGGCACTTATCAGGGTCCTTCTTTATTGTCTTTATAATTGCTTTATTCTTTTTTTATTTCCTTTCTTGTTTTGTTTGCTTTGCTTTCTTCTCTTTTCTTTTCCTTCTTTCTTCTTGCACAAGGTTTGCATGCGAAGTCCCAGGCCACTTCATCTGTTGGCCTTGAAAAACAATTACATTCAACGTCACCATACACAATTGCATGTCAAAATTTGGCTTTTTCACGGGTCCATTCATTAAATTTAAGTCATTAAATGCATTCTAAACATTTAATGAATATAATTTTTAAAACTATAGTTACATAAAGTAATTATCAGAAATGGGTCGAATAATATTATTGGTAGCTATTTACTCTAAGCCTTATACAACAAAAGAAAAAAAGAGTGCCAAACTTCATGGGCGAAACTTGAGCACCAACATGGAGCTTAGCTGGTATTTAATTCTTAAAACTCAAACAAAGCCATAAACACATGAATTTGACATGGTGTCATGTATGACCTGTAGAAGCGGTTGTAAAATTTTGAGAATATTTTGTAAAAGTTGTCACGTAGACTGCATAGAAATCGACCCATCTCCGAGCAAGAATTTAGGTTTCAAAAGATAAATGGGCCAGGTTTGGCAACGAAGTGACTGTTGCTTCATATGTCGGCATTGAAAATGTTTCTACACTCAATATACGTCATTACATGTAACATGTTAAATTTTGCATTTTCCTGGGTTTGTTTTTATATTTAAGTTATTAAGTGCATCCACTTGCTATATTTAAGTCATTAAGTGTGTTCCTAGGTATTTAACAGATATAATTTAGATTTGAACTACATATACATTAAATAATAACAAAACTTGGTTGAAGAATATTATTGATGGCCTTTAATCTATGTTTAGCCCTTATACCACAAAAGACAAGGGAGTGTCAAACACCAAGAGGCCATGACTCATCAACATTGAGCTTAGTGATTATTTAATTCGAAAAAAATCAAGGAAAGCGAGAAAAATGTGAAACTTGACATGATGTCATGATATGAACCCTTGAGTCCGTGATAAAAATTTGAGAATGTTTCACAGAAGTTGTCGCGTCAAATGGGTGGGGGGGTGGGGTGGTGTAGAGGTTGAAAATGGGACCTTTAGCACCGGTTCGTGCCATGAACCGGTACTAATGCCTCAAACCCCATTAGTACCGGTTGGTGGCTTGAACCGGGACTAAAGGTCTAACCTTTAGTGCCGGTTGGTGCCACGAACCGGTACTAATGGGCATCGCACCCTTTAGTCCCGGTTCGTGGCACCAACCGGGACTAAAAGGTCCAGACGAACCGGGACAAATGGCCCACGTGGCCCGACCGGCCCCCTGGGCTCACGAACTGGGACCAATGCCCCATGGGTCCCGGTTCTGGACTGAACCGGGACTAATGGGCTAACCCGGCCTGGACCAAAGCCCTCTTTTCTACTAGTGGTTGCAATCCTCGCGTCACTAAACTTGCCATAAAAACGATCGGAGTTGCCATATATATGTTCGTGCCACACGTGTGGCACTTATCAGGGTCCTTCTTTATTTTCTTGATAATTGCTTTATTCTTTTTTTATTTCCTTTCTTGTTTTGTTTGCTTTGCTTTCTTCTCTTTTCTTTTCCTTCTTTCTTCTCGCACAAGGTTTGCATGCGAAGTCCCAGGCCACTTCATCTGTTGGCCTTGAAAAACAATTACATTCAACGTCACCATACACAATTGCATGTCAAAATTTGGCTTTTTCACGGGTCCATTCATTAAATTTAAGTCATTAAATGCATTCTAAACATTTAATGAATATAATTTTTAAACCTATAGTTACATAAAGTAATTATCAGAAATGGGTCGAATAATATTATTGGTAGCTCATTACTCTAAGCCTTATACAACAAAAGAAAAAAAGAGTGCCAAACTTCATGGGCCGAAACTTGAGCACCAACATGGAGCTTAGCTGGTATTTAATTCTTAAAAACTCAAACAAAGCCATAAACACATGAACTTGACATGGTGTCATGTATGACCTGTAGAAGCGATTGTAAAATTTTGAGAATATTTTGTAAAAGTTGTCACGTAGACTGCATAGAAATCGACCCATCTCCGAGCAAGAATTTAGGTTTCAAAAGATAAATGGGCCAGGTTTGGCAACGAAGTGACTGTTGCTTCATATGTCGGCATTGAAAATGTTTCTACCCTCAATATACGTCATTACATGTAACATGTTAAATTTTGCATTTTCCTGGGTTCGTTTTTATATTTAAGTTATTAAGTGCATCCACTTGCTATATTTAAGTCATTAAGTGTGTTCCTAGGTATTTAACAAATATAATTTAGATTTGAACTACATATACATTAAATAATAACAAAACTTGGTTGAAAAATATTATTGATGGCCTTTAATCTATGTTTAGCCCTTATACCACAAAAGACAAGGGAGTGTCAAACACCAAGAGGCCATGACTCATCAACATTGAGCTTAGTGATTATTTAATTCCGAAAAAATCAAGGAAAGCGAGAAAAATGTGAAACTTGACATGATGTCATGATATGAACCCTTGAGTCCATGATAAGAATTTGAGAATGTTTCATAGAAGTTGTCGCGTCGAATGGGTGGGGGTGGGGTGGTGTAGAGGTTGAAAATGGGACCTTTAGCACCGGTTCGTGCCATGAACCGGTACTAATACCTCAAACCCCATTAGTACCGGTTGGTGGCTCGAACCGGGACTAAAGGTCTAACCTTTAGTGCGGTTGGTGCCACGAACCGGTACTAATGGCATCGCACCTTTAGTCCCGGTTCGTGGCACCAACCGGGACTAAAAGGTCCAGACGAAACCGGGACAAATGGCCCACGTGGCCCGGCCGCCTCCTGGGCTCACGAACTGGGACCAATGCCCCATGGGTCCCGGTTCTGGACTGAACCGGGACTAATGGGCTAACCCGGCCTGGACCAAAGCCCTCTTTTCTACTAGTGGTTGCAATCCTCGCGTCACTAAACTTGCCATAAAAACGATCGGAGTTGCCATATCTTCGCATACCACGTGTGGCACTTATCGTGGTCCTTTTTTGTCTTTATAATTTCTTTATTCTTTTTTTATTTCCTTTCTTGTTTTCTTTTCTTTGCTTTCTTCTCTTTTCTTTTCCTTCTTTCTTCTCGCACAACGTTTGCATGCGAAGTCCCAGGCCACTTCATCTGTTGGCCTTGAAAAACAATTACATTCAACGTCACCATACACAATTGCATGTCAAAATTTGGCTTTTTCACGGGTCCATTCATTAAATTTAAGTCATTAAATGCATTCTAAACATTTAATGAATATAATTTTTAAAACTATAGTTACATAAAGTAATTATCAGAAATGGGTCGAATAATATTATTGGTAGCTCTTTACTCTAAGCCTTATACAACAAAAGAAAAAAAGAGTGTCAAACTTCATGGGCCGAAACTTGAGCACCAACATGGAGCTTAGCTGGTATTTAATTCTTAAAAACTCAAACAAAGCCATAAACACATGAACTTGACATGGTGTCATGTATGACCTGTAGAAGCGGTTGTAAAATTTTGAGAATATTTTGTAAAAGTTGTCACGTAGACTGCATAGAAATCGACCCATCTCCGAGCAAGAATTTAGGTTTCAAAAGATAAATGGGCCAGGTTTGGCAACGAAGTGACTGTTGCTTCATATGTCGGCATTGAAAATGTTTCTACATTCAATATACGTCATTACATGTAACATGTTAAATTTTGCATTTTCCTGGGTTTGTTTTTATATTTAAGTTATTAAGTGCATCCACTTGCTATATTTAAGTCATTTAGTGTGTTCCTAGGTATTTAACAGATATAGTTTAGATTTGAACTACATATACATTAAATAATAACAAAACTTGGTTGAAAAATATTATTGATGGCCTTTAATCTATGTTTAGCCCTTATACCACAAAAGACAAGGGAGTGTCAAACACCAAGAGGCCATGACTCATCAACATTGAGCTTAGTGATTATTTAATTCGAAAAAAATCAAGGAAAGCGAGAAAATGTGAAACTTGACATGATGTCATGATATGAACCCTTGAGTCCATGATAAGAATTTGAGAATCTTTCCACGAAGTTGTCGCGTCGAATGGGTGGGGGGTGGGGTGGTGTAGAGGTTGAAAATGGGACCTTTAGCACCGGTTCGTGCCATGAACCGGTACTAATGCCTCAAACCCCATTAGTACCGGTTGGTGGCTCGAACCCACGAAGGTCTAACCTTTAGTGCGGTTGGTGCCACGAACCGGTACTAATGGCATCATTTTAGTCCCGGTTCGTGGCACCAACCGGGACTAAAAGGTCGAACGAACTGGGCAAATGGCCCACGTGGCCCGGCCGCCCCTGGCTCACGAACCGGGACCAATGCCCCATGGGTCCCGGTTCGACTGAACCGGGACTAATGGGCTAACCCGGCCTGGACCAAAGCCCTCTTTTCTACTAGTGGTTGCAATCCTCGCGTCACTAAACTTGCCATAAAACGATCGGAGTTGCCATATATATGTTCGTGCCACACGTGTGGCACTTATCAGGGTCCTTCTTTATTGTCTTTATAATTGCTTTATTCTTTTTTTATTTCCTTTCTTGTTTTGTTTGCTTTGCTTTCTTCTCTTTTCTTTTCCTTCTTTCTTCTTGCACAAGGTTTGCATGCGAAGTCCCAGGCCACTTCATCTGTTGGCCTTGAAAAACAATTACATTCAACGTCACCATACACAATTGCATGTCAAAATTTGGCTTTTCACGGGTCCATTCATTAAATTTAAGTCATTAAATGCATTCTAAAGATTAAATGAATATAATTTTTAAAACTATAGTTACATAAAGTAATTATCAGAAATGGGTGAATAATATTATTGGTAGCTCTTTACTCTAAGCCTTATACAACAAAAGAAAAAAGAGTGTCAAACTTCATGGGCGAAACTTGAGCACCAACATGGAGCTTAGCTGGTATTTAATTCTTAAAACTCAAACAAAGCCATAAACACATGAACTTGACATGGTGTCATGTATGACCTGTAGAAGCGGTTGTAAAATTTTGAGAATATTTTGTAAAAGTTGTCACGTAGACTGCATAGAAATCGACCCATCTCCGAGCAAGAATTTAGGTTTCAAAAGATAAATGGGCCAGGTTTGGCAACGAAGTGACTGTTGCTTCATATGTCGGCATTGAAAATGTTTCTACATTCAATATACGTCATTACATGTAACATGTTAAATTTTGCATTTTCCTGGGTTCGTTTTTATATTTAAGTTATTAAGTGCATCCACTTGCTATATTTAAGTCATTTAGTGTGTTCCTAGGTATTTAACAGATATAGTTTAGATTTGAACTACATATACATTAAATAATAACAAAACTTGGTTGAAAAATATTATTGATGGCCTTTAATCTATGTTTAGCCCTTATACCACAAAAGACAAGGGAGTGTCAAACACCAAGAGGCCATGACTCATCAACATTGAGCTTAGTGATTATTTAATTCAAAAAAATCAAGGAAAGCGAGAAAAATGTGAAACTTGACATGATGTCATGATATGAACCCTTGAGTCCATGATAAGAATTTGAGAATGTTTCATGAAGTTGTCGCGTCGAATGGGTGGGGGGTGGGGTGGTGTAGAGTTTGAAAATGGGACCTTTAGTACCGGTTCGTACCATGAACCGGTACTAATGCCTCAAACCCCATTAGTACCAGTTGGTGGCTCGAACCGAGACTAAAGGTCTAACCTTTAGTACCGGTTGGTGCCACGAACCGGTACTAATGGGCATCGCACCCTTTAGTCCCGGTTCGTGGCACCAACCGGGACTAAAAGGTCCAGACGAACCGGGACAAATGGCCCACGTGGCCCGGCCGGCCCCCTGGGCTCACGAACCGGGACCAATGCCCCATGGGTCCCGGTTCTGGACTGAACCGGGACTAATGGGCTAACCCGGCCTGGACCAAAGCCCTCTTTTCTACTAGTGGTTGCAATCCTCGCGTCACTAAACTTGCCATAAAAACGATCGGAGTTGCCATATATATGTTCGGTACACACGTGTGGCACTTATCGTGGTCCTTCTTTATTGTCTTTATAATTGCTTTATTCTTTTTTATTTCCTTTCTTGTTTTGTTTGCTTTGCTTTCTTCTCTTTTCTTTTCCTTCTTTCTTCTTGCACAAGGTTTGCATGCGAAGTCCCAGGCCACTTCATCTGTTGGCCTTGAAAAACAATTACATTCAACGTCACCATACACAATTGCATGTCAAAATTTGGCTTTTTCACGGGTCCATTCATTAAATTTAAGTCATTAAATGCATTCTAAACATTAAATGAATATAATTTTTAAAACTATAGTTACATAAAGTAATTATCAGAAATGGGTGAATAATATTATTGGTAGCTCTTTACTCTAAGCCTTATACAACAAAAAGAAAAAAGAGTGTCAAACTTCATGGGCCGAAACTTGAGCACCAACATGGAGCTTAGCTGGTATTTAATTCTTAAAAACTCAAACAAAGCCATAAACACATGAACTTGACATGGTGTCATGTATGACCTGTAGAAGCGGTTGTAAAATTTTGAGAATATTTTGTAAAAGTTGTCACGTAGACTGCATAGAAATCGACCCATCTCCGAGCAAGAATTTAGGTTTCAAAAGATAAATGGGCCAGGTTTGGCAACGAAGTGACTGTTGCTTCATATGTCGGCATTGAAAATGTTTCTACATTCAATATCGTCATTACATGTAACATGTTAAATTTTGCATTTTCCTGGGTTCGCTTTTTTATATTTAAGTTATTAAGTGCATCCACTTGCTATATTTAAGTCATTTAGTGTGTTCCTAGGTATTTAACAGATATAGTTTAGATTTGAACTACATATACATTAAATAATAACAAAACTTGGTTGAAAAATATTATTGATGGCCTTTAATCTATGTTTAGCCCTTATACCACAAAAGACAAGGGAGTGTCAAACACCAAGAGGCCATGACTCATCAACATTGAGCTTAGTGATTATTTAATTCCGAAAAAAATCAAGGAAAGCGAGAAAAATGTGAAACTTGACATGATGTCATGATATGAACCCTTGAGTCCATGATAAGAATTTGAGAATGTTTCACAGAAGTTGTCGCGTCGAATGGGTGGGGGGGTGGGGTGGTGTAGAGGTTGAAAATGGGACCTTTAGCACCGGTTCGTGCCATGAACCGGTACTAATACCTCAAACCCCATTAGTACCCGGTTGGTGGCTCGAACCGGGACTAAAGGTCTAACCTTTAGTGCCGGTTGGTGCCACGAACCGGGTACTAATGGGCATCAAGATTTTTAGTCCCGGTTCGTGGCACCAACCGGGACTAAAATATCCAGACGAACCGGGGCAAATGGCCCACGTGGCCCGGCCGGCCCCCTGGGCTCACGAACCGGGACCAATGCCCCATGGGTCCCGGTTCTGGACTGAACCGGGACTAATGGGCTAACCCGGCCTGGACCAAAGCCCTCTTTTCTACTAGTGGTTGCAATCCTCGCGTCACTAAACTTGCCATAAAAACGATCGGAGTTGCCATATATATGTTCGTGCCACACGGTGGCACTTATCGTGGTCCTTCTTTATTGTCTTTATAATTGCTTTATTCTTTTTTATTTCCTTTCTTGTTTTGTTTGCTTTGCTTTCTTCTCTTTTCTTTTCCTTCTTTCTTCTTGCACAAGGTTTGCATGCGAAGTCCCAGGCCACTTCATCTGTTGGCCTTGAAAAACAATTACATTCAACGTCACCATACACAATTGCATGTCAAAATTTGGCTTTTCACGGGTCCATTCATTAAATTTAAGTCATTAAATGCATTCTAAACATTAAATGAATATAATTTTTAAAACTATAGTTACATAAAGTAATTATCAGAAATGGGTCGAATAATATTATTGGTAGCTCTTTACTCTAAGCCTTATACAACAAAAGAAAAAAGAGTGTCAAACTTCATGGGCCGAAACTTGAGCACCAACATGGAGCTTAGCTGGTATTTAATTCTTAAAAACTCAAACAAAGCCATAAACACATGAACTTGACATGGTGTCATGTATGACCTGTAGAAGCGGTTGTAAAATTTTGAGAATATTTTGTAAAAGTTGTCACGTAGACTGCATAGAAATCGACCCATCTCCGAGCAAGAATTTAGGTTTCAAAAGATAAATGGGCCAGGTTTGGCAACTAAGTGACTGTTGCTTCATATGTCGGCATTGAAAATGTTTCTACATTCAATATACGTCATTACATGTAACATGTTAAATTTTGCATTTTCCTGGGTTCGTTTTTATATTTAAGTTATTAAGTGCATCCACTTGCTATATTTAAGTCATTTAGTGTGTTCCTAGGTATTTAACAGATATAGTTTAGATTTGAACTACATATACATTAAATAATAACAAAACTTGGTTGAAAAATATTATTGATGGCCTTTAATCTATGTTTAGCCCTTATACCACAAAAGACAAGGGAGTGTCAAACACCAAGAGGCCATGACTCATCAACATTGAGCTTAGTGATTATTTAATTCCGAAAAAATCAAGGAAAGCGAGAAAAATGTGAAACTTGACATGATGTCATGATATGAACCCTTGAGTCCATGATAAGAATTTGAGAATGTTTCACAGAAGTTGTCGCGTCGAATGGGTGGGGGGGTGGGGTGGTGTAGAGGTTGAAAATGGGACCTTTAGCACCGGTTCGTGCCATGAACCGGTACTAATGCCTCAAACCCCATTAGTACCGGTTGGTGGCTCGAACCGGGACTAAAGGTCTAACCTTTAGTACCGGTTGGTGCCACGAACCGGTACTAATGGGCATCGCACCCTTTAGTCCCGGTTCGTGGCACCAACCGGGACTAAAAGGTCCAGACGAACCGGGACAAATGGCCCACGTGGCCCGGCCGCCCCCAGGCTCACGAACCGGGACCAATGCCCCATGGGTCCCGGTTACGAACTGAACCGGACTAATGGGCTAACCCGGCCTGGACCAAAGCCCTCTTTTCTACTAGTGGTTGCAATCCTCGCGTCACTAAACTTGCCATAAAAACGATCGGAGTTGCCATATATATGTTCGTGCCACACGTGTGGCACTTATCAGGGTCCTTCTTTATTGTCTTTATAATTGCTTTATTCTTTTTTTATTTCCTTTCTTGTTTTGTTTGCTTTGCTTTCTTCTCTTTTCTTTTCCTTCTTTCTTCTTGCACAAGGTTTGCATCACGAAGTCCCAGGCCACTTCATCTGTTGGCCTTGAAAAACAATTACATTCAACGTCACCATACACAATTGCATGTCAAAATTTGGCTTTTTCACGGGTCCATTCATTAAATTTAAGTCATTAAATGCATTCTAAACATTAAATGAATATAATTTTTAAAACTATAGTTACATAAAGTAATTATCAGAAATGGGTCGAATAATATTATTGGTAGCTCTTTACTCTAAGCCTTATACAACAAAAGAAAAAAAGAGTGTCAAACTTCATGGGCCGAAACTTGAGCACCAACATGGAGCTTAGCTGGTATTTAATTCTTAAAAACTCAAACAAAGCCATAAACACATGAACTTGACATGGTGTCGTGTATGACCTGTAGAAGCGATTGTAAAATTTTGAGAATATTTTGTAAAAGTTGTCACGTAGACTGCATAGAAATCGACCCATCTCCGAGCAAGAATTTAGGTTTCAAAAGATAAATGGGCCAGGTTTGGCAACGAAGTGACTGTTGCTTCATATGTCGGCATTGAAAATGTTTCTACCCTCAATATACGTCATTACATGTAACATGTTAAATTTTGCATTTTCCTGGGTTCATTTTTATATTTAAGTTATTAAGTGCATCCACTTGCTATATTTAAGTCATTAAGTGTGTTCCTAGGTATTTAACAGATATAATTTAGATTTGAACTACATATACATTAAATAATAACAAAACTTGGTTGAAAAATATTATTGATGGCCTTTAATCTATGTTTAGCCCTTATACCACAAAAGACAAGGGAGTGTTAAACACCAAGAGGCCATGACTCATCAACATTGAGCTTAGTGATTATTTAATTCCGAAAAAAATCAAGGAAAGCGAGAAAAATGTGAAACTTGACATGATGTCATGATATGAACCCTTGAGTCCGTGATAAGAATTTGAGAATGTTTCATAGAAGTTGTCGCGTCGAATGGGTGGGGGGGTGGGGTGGTGTAGAGGTTGAAAATGGGACCTTTAGCACCGGTTCGTGCCATGAACCGGTACTAATACCTCAAACCCCATTAGTACCGGTTGGTGGCTCGAACCGGGACTAAAGGTCTAACAACTAGTGCCGGTTGGTGCCACGAACCGGTACTAATGGGCAGTGCACACTTTCGTCCCGGTTCGGGGCACCACCCGGGACTAAACGGTCCAGACGAACCGGGACAAATGGCCCACGTGGCCAGGCCAGCCCCCTGGGCTCACGAACTGGGACCAATGCCCATGGGTCCCGGTTACGACTGAACCGGGACTAATGGGCTAACCCGGCCTGGACCAAAGCCCTCTTTTCTACTAGTGGTTGCAATCCTCGCGTCACTAAACTTGCCATAAAAACGATCGGAGTTGCCATATCTTCGTGCCACACGTGTGGCACTTATCAGGGTCCTTTATTGTCTTTATAATTTCTTTATTCTTTTTTTATTTCCTTTCTTGTTTTGTTTTCTTTGCTTTCTTCTCTTTTCTTTTCCTTCTTTCTTCTCGCACAACGTTTGCATGCGAAGTCCCAGGCCACTTCATCTGTTGGCCTTGAAAAACAATTACATTCAACGTCACCATACACAATTGCATGTCAAAATTTGGCTTTTTCACGGGTCCATTCATTAAATTTAAGTCATTAAATGCATTCTAAACATTTAATGAATATAATTTTTAAAACTATAGTTACATAAAGTAATTATCAGAAATGGGTCGAATAATATTATTGGTAGCTCTTTACTCTAAGCCTTATACAACAAAAAAAAAATAGTGTCTTACTTCATGGGCCGATACTTGAGCACCAACATGGAGCTTAGCTGGTATTTAATTCTTAAAAACTCAAACAAAGCCATAAACACATGAACTTGACATGGTGTCATGTATGACCTGTAGAAGCGGTTGTAAAATTTTGAGAATACTTTGTAAAAGTTGTCACGTAGACTGCATAGAAATCGACCCATCTCCGAGCAAGAATTTAGGTTTCAAAAGATAAATGGGCCAGGTTTGGCAACGAAGTGACTGTTGCTTCATATGTCGGCATTGAAAATGTTTCTACATTCAATATACGTCATTACATGTAACATGTTAAATTTTGCATTTTCCTGGGTTCGTTTTATATTTAAGTTATTAAGTGCATCCACTTGCTATATTTAAGTCATTTAGTGTGTTCCTAGGTATTTAACAGATATAATTTAGATTTGAACTACATATACATTAAATAATAACAAAACTTGGTTGAAAAATATTATTGATGGCCTTTAATCTATGTTTAGCCCTTATACCACAAAAGACAAGGGAGTGTCAAACACCAAGAGGCCATGACTCATCAACATTGAGCTTAGTGATTATTTAATTCGAAAAAATCAAGGAAAGCGAGAAAAATGTGAAACTTGACATGATGTCATGATATGAACCCTTGAGTCCGTGATAAGAATTTGAGAATGTTTCATAGAAGTTGTCGCGTCGAATGGGTGGGGGGGTGGGGTGGTGTAGAGGTTGAAAATGGGACCTTTAGCACCGGTTCGTGCCATGAACCGGTACTAATGCCTCAAACCCCATTAGTACCGGTTGGTGGCTCGAACGGGACTAAAGGTCTAACATTTAGTAGCGGTTGGTGCCACGAACCGGTACTAATGGGCATCGCACCCTTTAGTCCCGGTTCGTGGCACCAACCGGGACTAAAAGGTCCAGACGAACCGGGACAAATGGCCCACGTGGCCCGGCCGGCCCCCTGGGCTCACGAACCGGGACCAATGCCCCCATGGGTCCCGGTTCTGGACTGAACCGGGACTAATGGGCTAACCCGGCCTGGACCAAAGCCCTCTTTTCTACTAGTGGTTGCAATCCTCGCGTCACTAAACTTGCCATAAAAGCGATCGGAGTTGCCATATATATGTCCGTACCACACGTGTGGCACTTATCAGGTCCTTCTTTATTGTCTTTATAATTGCTTTATTCTTTTTTATTTCCTTTCTTGTTTTGTTTGCTTTGCTTTCTTCTCTTTTCTTTTCCTTCTTTCTTCTTGCACAAGGTTTGCATGTGAAGTCCCAGGCCACTTCATCTGTTGGCCTTGAAAAACAATTACATTCAACGTCACCATACACAATTGCATGTCAAAATTTGGCTTTTTCACGGGTCCATTCATTAAATTTAAGTCATTAAATGCATTCTAAACATTTAATGAATATAATTTTTAAAACTATAGTTACATAAAGTAATTATCAGAAATGGGTCGAATAATATTATTGGTAGCTATTTACTCTAAGCCTTATACAACAAAAGAAAAAAAGAGTGCCAAACTTCATGGGCCGAAACTTGAGCACCAACATGGAGCTTAGCTGGTATTTAATTCTTAAAAACTCAAACAAAGCCATAAACACATGAATTTGACATGGTGTCATGTATGACCTGTAGAAGCGGTTGTAAAATTTTGAGAATATTTTGTAAAAGTTGTCACGTAGACTGCATAGAAATCGACCCATCTCCGAGCAAGAATTTAGGTTTCAAAAGATAAATGGGCCAGGTTTGGCAACGAAGTGACTGTTGCTTCATATGTCGGCATTGAAAATGTTTCTACACTCAATATACGTCATTACATGTAACATGTTAAATTTTGCATTTTCCTGGGTTTGTTTTTATATTTAAGTTATTAAGTGCATCCACTTGCTATATTTAAGTCATTAAGTGTGTTCCTAGGTATTTAACAGATATAATTTAGATTTGAACTACATATACATTAAATAATAACAAAACTTGGTTGAAGAATATTATTGATGGCCTTTAATCTATGTTTAGCCCTTATACCACAAAAGACAAGGGAGTGTCAAACACCAAGAGGCCATGACTCATCAACATTGAGCTTAGTGATTATTTAATTCCGAAAAAATCAAGGAAAGCGAGAAAAATGTGAAACTTGACATGATGTCATGATATGAACCCTTGAGTCCGTGGATAAAAATTTGAGAATGTTTCACAGAAGTTGTCGCGTCGAATGGGTGGGGGGGTGGGGTGGTGTAGAGGTTGAAAATGGGACCTTTAGCACCGGTTCGTGCCATGAACCGGTACTAATGCCTCAAACCCCATTAGTACCGGTTGGTGGCTTGAACCGGGACTAAAGGTCTAACCTTTAGTGCCGGTTGGTGGCACGAAACGGTACAAATGGGGAACGCACCCGTTTGTACCGGTTGGTGGCTTGAACCGGGACTAAAAGGTCTAGACGAACCGGGACAAATGGCCCACGTGGCCCGGCCGGCCCCCTGGGCTCACGAACTGGGACCAATGCCCCATGGGTCCCGGTTCTGGACTGAACCGGGACTAATGGGCTAACCCGGCCTGGACCAAAGCCCTCTTTTCTACTAGTGGTTGCAATCCTCGCGTCACTAAACTTGCCATAAAAACGATCGGAGTTGCCATATATATGTTCGTGCCACACGTGTGGCACTTATCAGGGTCCTTCTTTATTTTCTTGATAATTGCTTTATTCTTTTTTTATTTCCTTTCTTGTTTTGTTTGCTTTGCTTTCTTCTCTTTTCTTTTCCTTCTTTCTTCTCGCACAAGGTTTGCATGCGAAGTCCCAGGCCACTTCATCTGTTGGCCTTGAAAAACAATTACATTCAACGTCACCATACACAATTGCATGTCAAAATTTGTCTTTTCACGGGTCCATTCATTAAATTTAAGTCATTAAATGCATTCTAAACATTTAATGAATATAATTTTTAAAACTATAGTTACATAAAGTAATTATCAGAAATGGGTCGAATAATATTATTGGTAGCTCTTGACTCTAAGCCTTATACAACAAAAGAAAAAAAGAGTGCCAAACTTCATGGGCCGAAACTTGAGCACCAACATGGAGCTTAGCTGGTATTTAATTCTTAAAAACTCAAACAAAGCCATAAACACATGAACTTGACATGGTGTCATGTATGACCTGTAGAAGCAGTTGTAAAATTTTGAGAATATTTTGTAAAAGTTGTCACGTAGACTGCATAGAAATCGACCCATCTCCGAGCAAGAATTTAGGTTTCAAAAGATAAATGGGCCAGGTTTGGCAACGAAGTGACTGTTGCTTCATATGTCGGCATTGAAAATGTTTCTACACTCAATATACGTCATTACATGTAACATGTTAAATTTTGCATTTTCCTGGGTTCGTTTTATATTTAAGTTATTAAGTGCATCCACTTGCTATATTTAAGTCATTTAGTGTGTTCCTAGGTATTTAACAGATATAATTTAGATTTGAACTACATATACATTAAATAATAACAAAACTTGGTTGAAAAATATTATTGATGGCCTTTAATCTATGTTTAGCCCTTATACCACAAAAGACAAGGGAGTGTCAAACACCAAGAGGCCATGACTCATCAACATTGAGCTTAGTGATTATTTAATTCCGAAAAAAATCAAGGAAAGCGAGAAAAATGTGAAACTTGACATGATGTCATGATATGAACCCTTGAGTCCGTGATAAAAATTTGAGAATGTTTCATAGAAGTTGTCGCGTCGAATGCTTAGAAGCCGGACCATATCTGAGGAAGAATCTAGGTTGCGAGAGGGATCGGATCAGGTTTGCATGCAAAGTGTCACGTCACTTTGTCGTCGGTTGGCCTTAAAACATTTTTACACTCAACATACACCATTACATCATACATATGGAAAATTTGGCATTTTCTTCATATCCATTTGCTATATTTAAGTAATAAAACCATTTCTAGGCATTTAAAATTTAGATAATATTAAATCAATTCAATAATTAGGAAAACTCCTAAAAACAACTTAGATGTAGTATATTACTTGTAAAAATATATTGAGGTATATAAGATAGAAATTGTATTTGATATAGATTACATTTTTTTACAAGTCATATAAGAAGAAGTTTACCGATTGTAATACTCGGCAAAAGTCATATGTGTTTGGCAAGGCAGAGGAGTTGTTGCATTCTGATTGGTTAGCTCAACCCTCCCACGGATCGCTATCTCGACCGCCGATTTCTCGCATATCCAATAGTGCGCATACCCTCTTGCTTCTCCCCCAATCCATGCTCTCTTCTCTCGACTTGCCCGACGACCACGACGGAAGCATTGACAGAACATTGACCACCAGTCAGCAAGCACACAAGCTCCCGACGGAAGCGCTGACAGGAAATCCCCACCCCCCTTACCGTCGCGGGCTATGGTCACCTCCCACGCACAGACTACGTCTACCTCCTCACGACTATGGCAACCCCCACCAACCCCACTACCGTCACCTTCCATGTGCCAATTGGCCACGTCTCCACCATCCTCTCGTGCAGCCCCTGCCTCGCCGCCGACCTACCCGCACCACCTCCAGCCTCATGCTACTGTGGCCTGGACAGGGTGGCGAGGTGCAATGCGGCGGCCAGGACATGTTTGCAGGAGGCGCGACCACTACTGAAGCTGTCTAGGGTGAGTCGATGGTGAACTGTTTTTTTTTCTATTCACCAAGTTAGCCGTGTGTTGCTTGGGGTTGGGGACACTCGGCAAACATGTAGGATCATGTCAGTCGCTATTTCCATTTGCCGGCCGTCGGGTGCCTATAACCGCTTCTGAAAGCCTTTTTGGAAGTTGGGACGCCGTCAAGGCCTTTGCCAACTTGGCATATGACCCGATTCCAGTAGTGAGGATTTTATTGCTTCTTGCCTCTGCTTAATAAGAACATAAAATGATGAAGTTCCACTCAAAAAGATTATGAGGTATATATGATCTGAAATTCTGAATTCCCCTATGTTTCCATCCAGCGAGATATATAACTAACCATAGTTAGACGTTTAGAGTCAGGAGACGCACGAAATAGCTGACAGACTCTCGCATATAGGAATAGGAATGGTCCTCTATATATATGTACTCCAGATGACATGCCTGGCCAGCTAGAC
The DNA here is from genome assembly GCA_021605145.1 of Aegilops bicornis. NCBI lineage: Eukaryota > Viridiplantae > Streptophyta > Magnoliopsida > Poales > Poaceae > Aegilops > Aegilops bicornis. The sequence goes on along the minus strand of CM038672.1, from coordinate 698,452,333 downwards.
TAGATACTACTGATAGTTGCCAGCCATGGCTATTGGTATTCCTCCTCTCAACAAATGGAGCAGCAAGCACCTTGTAGTCGCAGGTAGCACAGGAACACTGGTCGTCATCGCCATAGCGGCCGTCATCATCATCAGCCTAGCACCGCCGCAAGTCCTCTTCTCCATCCAGGATGCGAGGCTGCTAGACGGGCGGTACAAGGAGCAAAAATTCTACATCTTCAGCCTCTCAGCCAACAACACCAGCCGGCGCATGCAGGCGCACTACACCAACGTTGACGCCGTGATATGGATAGACCCGACTAAGTGGTATCCCGCCGAGGTGAACATGAGCGGGTTCCAGTTCCAGCAGTACGTCCAGCCGCCACGGAATGTGACCAAGGTGCCCTGGCGCGCCCAGTGGGCGCAGTATGATAACCCGACGGAGGGCAGCGGCGGCAGCGCGGGGCACTGGCCCAACTGCACGGTGGTGGTGATGGCCAAGGTGTGGTTCAAGGTGGGGCTGGCCTGCACACGGCCGTACCACATCAGGGTGTCCTGCTTCCCCGTAAACTTCATCAACCAGAGTCAGACTCCCTATACCAACTGTACCTACTGACTGGTCTCCATATATAGCAGCTGGATCTGCATGGAAGCATCTCTCTACCACCTTGTAATTCTTGTGTGTGTTGTGTGCTATAAATCGACTTCATTCTTGATGGCTCGTGACGTTGTACTTCATATCTTCTCGATATTAATAATCAGCTGACCGATCAGCCTTCCAAACCTTTAAACATGCCAATCTAGCTAGAGCAATGCGGGTGTACTCTCATCTGACCGTTTTCTCTTCGGCGTTGTCTTATAATGCGAATTCCATCTCATACAGATGACAATCGTGCTCTTAGGTCCATTTTGTTTATTATATCCCTAGATCAACCGTGCCAATCTCCCCATGAAAATCACGGCTACAGATGTTGGGGATTTGGTCCAAGCCTTAGAAAGGAAAAGGTAGAAGAAGCATATTAATCAAAGAAAGATCAAGATGGATGGATGAAATTATCATGCCAGGATCGTATCTTAAAAGGTGGGTCCCCTCACCATCTTTGCTAAAGAAAAAGTAAATGGAAAGGAAAAGTGCACAAAATAAGTCCCAAATGACAAATCTTCCATGATTGTGGGGGCTAGTAGATTTCAATGACTACACACATGTGTGCACTTGCTATATCAGCTGACAAGTAGTTACCGATACTTTTTTTTTGAGAGAATAAGCTAAATAATTTTGATACTTTTTTTTATTCTGAAAGGTAGCGAAATTCCTTGTCGGGTAAGTTCCGACCCACACGGAAGGCGTAAAGATATGGGAATTGTCTCGGAGGAGCAATGCTACACGCACGGATAAATTTTTACGGGATTCACGGGGTGGTTTAGCTGGCAGGTTTTCATTGGATAGAAATAAGGTGAGGGGCCCACCCCACTGAAAATAGGGGCGGAAGATTAATTAGGAAAGGACCCGTAAGATCCCTGTAAAACCCCATGAGTTTAGAATTTTCGGTCTCAGAGGGAGGCTCGGTGAAATAGACATTCGTGTGTACTTGGCTAGGAACTTTGGACTAGGGTTATAAATATCCCAAGATTTGGTCCCTGATTTCTTGTGGTAAAGAGAAGTGCTCGCACTGGAAAAAACACGTTGGATAAATTAAGAAGCGTGTATCAAACAGATGCCATAATAACTTGTACTATCCTACTAATGCAGATTCACGGGGATAATTCGGTCTTAGATGGTCTACTGATTTTGGAAAAGGGAAGTGTATGGACAGAAAGAAAAAGTAAGAACGATCATCATATAGCCATGCATATGTACTAGTACTGAACTAGCAATATCCTCGCCAGCCGAGCACATGCCTTGGAGCTTCCACCATATATATTAAACAAATATTTCCAAAGACCATCTTTGGCAAATAGAAAGCATATACATGGAAAAACAACAAAATGAGAAAGAAGATATGCTTCGAAAGCCGTACCAAATTCGAGCTAGAGAGATTCTGATTTAAGCTTTGCAAAAAGAACAAAAAGAAAAGTTGATACTTATGAAATGATGTTGGTGCTTTAACTTTGTGTTACGTTTATCCAGTCAGGCAAGCAATTGGAGCTACAGAGATTCTGATTTGAGCTTTGCAGAAACAACAGAAAGCAAAATTGACACTGACAAAATTATCATGCCATTGTCAGTGCTTTAACTTTGTGTTACGCTTATCCGGTAAGGTTTCGAGCTGGAGAGATTCTGATTTAAGCTTCGCAGAAAGAACAAAAAGAAAAGTTGGTACTGACAAAATGATCATGCCATTGTCGGTGCTGTAACTTATTGTTACGTTCAAATGGTTATGTTTATCTGGCCAGGTAAGCAATTCGAGGTAGAAAGATTCTGATTTAATCTTTGTAAAAGAAGCTAAAGCAAAGTTTTATGACGGAAATGATTATGCCATTGTCGGTGCTGTAACTTCGTGTTACATTCAAATGGTTATGTTTGTCCGGTCAGGTAAGCAATTCAAGCTAGAGAGATTCTGATTTAAGCTTTGTAAAAGAACATAATTAAAGCAAAGCTTTACTGATGAAATGATAACGCCATTGTCGGTGCTTTAACTTTGTGTACATTTATCCGGTCAGGTAAGCAATTCAAGCTAGTGAGATTCTGATTTAAGCTTTGTAAAAGAACATAAAGCAAAGTTTTACTGACGAAATGATCATGCCATTGTCGGTGCTTTAACTTTGTGTACATTTATCCGGTCAGGTAAGCAATTCAAGCTAGTGAGATTCTGATTTAAGCTTTGTAAAAGAACATAATTAAAGCAAAGCTTTACTGATGAAATGATAACGCCATTGTCGGTGCTTTAACTTTGTGTACATTTATCCGGTCAGGTAAGCAATTCCGTGTTCACACCTCATGGTCTGTGTATATATTTGCTATGCCAACTCAATCCATTCAAGGGAATTCAGTAGCCAGCTCTAGTAGCTTCGTGTGACTGAAGATGAAAGGCTTAGATTCATTTTGCAACAACACAGTCTACCCTTATGCGTATAACCTGACTTCCACCTACGCCAACCAGAAAAATGAGGGCACCATGGTGGCCACCTCAGTTCTCATGTTCATTCTTGCCGCGCTCTTCTTCAACCTCAACCTCTTCAGCCGCTTCTCCGACGTGAGCGCCATCCTCAACCCCAGCGTCCGTCTCTTCCTCTCCACCTCGCTTTCCCTCTTCCTCCCCGTCATGTCCTACCTCTTTTCCGAGACCAAGAACGAAGGTGCCACCATTGCTGCTAATAGCAGTACTAATAGCTCCAGTTACGGTCAGCTTGGTGAGGAGCTGTCGCTGCGAGCAAGGACCATCCTTATGTGGATGCTTCTTGTGGAGCTCCTCCGCAAGAAGGTGGAGGTGATCCTGGTCAACGTGGGCATGCAGCTGTACTCAGGCACCATCGATCGCTTTGCCCGCATCATTTGGCTGGGCTACCTCGTCTTCTACAACGTCAAAAGTGCAGGCAAGAAGGCAATCTACGGCACCTTATGGGTCCTTGCTGCTGCCAAGCTCCTGCAGCGGGTTGTCGTCAACGAGCTCTTCAAGCGTTCCTTCGCCTATGGCAGGAACGCCCAGCTGCTAAACTCGTACATGGCCCAGATCATGCAACAACAGCAAGAGCAGGCCGGGAATGTCCAGGAGCTGGGGCCGGAGATGCTGAAGATGTGCAAGTACACTGTGATGGGAGAAGACAACTTGGGGAAGGAAGCAGGTCCCCATGGCTACCAAGTCGAGCTGAAGAAGACAACTACCGCAGACACCGCCGGCACTGGCTCCACCATTGTCACGGTTGGTGACATTTGGAAGCTCGCAGCCAGCGAGGAGGACGGTCTGCTCCAGAAAGACCCAAGACTCAGAAGGCTCTGCCTCTCCTTTGCTCTCTACAAGCTGCTGCGCCGTAGGTTTGAGGACATCCCCATCACCAGCGAGGAGACCCGCAATTGTCGGGACCTCATCTTCAAAGGTTTGTACCAGGAGAAGGTGCCTAAGGATGAGGATGAGCAAGATGCGGAGGTTGCACTGCTCCAAGTCTTCAACGACGAGATCCAATTCATCTGCGAGTACTACCACTCCGTTCTACCGGTCGTGTTCTCCAACCCTTTCTTCTTCCTAGCCAACTACATCTTGTTTCCAATTGTAGTTTGGGCCTTCTGCTTCTTGACTTTCATTGCCTGTGGCAATGGGAACGTGCTCTATGCCTACCATAGCATCACGAGTGACAACTACATCATATATACCGGTGCACCAACACTGGTCAAATGCCTCCTGAAAAGCATCACCCATTCACCAGAGGTGCTATTCGCCAGTGTCGACCTAGGCACGACCACTCTGCTTATACTCTCCTTCCTCTACGAGGAAGTCTGGGAGTTCCTCGTCTTCATCCTATCCAACTGGCTCATTGTGTCGCTACTCTGTGAGTACACTGCCAAGCGCCCCTGTCGTGAGAGTAGCATCGTAAGTGGGCTCATGCGCCGCATCCTATGGGCGCGAAGTAAGCTAAGCCAGCCTAACCTCTGCTTCAAGCAATTCTCCGTGCTAGGGTTCTGCCCACTGTCATCGCTTTCCTCCTTCACAATGCCTACCAAGGCAGTGCCCAAGGAAGTAAAGAAGTCCATCGTGGAATACGTGGTGGCTCACATGGATGACTATGACATTGATGGCCACGCTGACCCCCTCAATAGTGGCTGGTCAACACTGCAGTTGAACAAGCACAGGGCATACCAACCCCTGCTCTCGTCGGTGTGTGAGAGCAAGAGCATCGCCGATTTCATCCTCACCTGCCACATTGCCACTGGCCTCTTGGAGATGACGTATCCGCAGAAGGAGAAAGAGATGGGGCATCATCGTAAGGTGGCAACGACACTGTCCAAGTACTGCGCTTACTTGGTGGGCTTTTCCCCAGAGCTGCTCCCTGAAGACAGGGATGGGACAGAGCATGCTTACAAGGACATGAAGAAGGAGTTGAAGAAGGAGCTTGGTGGGTGTTGGTGGTACCACCTATCACTGCGAGGAACCAGGTACAAGAGGCTGATAGAGATCGGCGACTCACAGCAACATGCGGTGACGGTGGTGCGGAAGGGGGGCAAGTTGGGTAAGGCTTTGATTGAGAAGGCCAAAGAAAATGACACGGGTGAGTTTGTGTGGGAGCTTCTAGCTGACCTATGGACGGAGCTCATGTTGTACATTGCACCGTCGGGCGGCGAGTTGCACGTGAAGGCCCACAAGGAGTCACTCGCGCATGGCGGCGAGTTCATCACCGTGCTATGGGCACTATGCACACATACTGGCATAACCAGGCTAGCCCTTGCACCCAGGGAGTCAGCACAACGTTCATTTGAACCATAGAGCGTTGGTGTCTTGTGCGCGCCCATTTTCAAGGATAGCTTGGCATGCTTCTATGCAGCTGCGTGCTGCTTCATCCCATCCCTTGATGCTTTTTGGTGTGGTGGCTTGCTTGTTTCCATTACATTGTTTGATTTTGAATACTTCTGCATGGTGTATTTGGATTTGTTCTTGCCTTTCCAAAAGCATGTCAGTGGTGTTTGGGCCACTGCTTATATTAGGAGGACACATGAATCTACTTTGGTGAAAATATGTTAGGAACTAAGATCGTAATATTTGTGTGGATATCATCAACTAAAGTTCTAAAAGGATAATTATATTCTTGTGTACATCAGGTGATGTGAAATGAATGATAGAGGGTACTGTTTTACCCATAGTTTTAAATAGCCAACTATAGCCCCGCTATAGCCCGCTATAACCTTTTCAGCAGGGTGCCGCTAAATGGTCTCATGTACAAATAGCCCACTATAGCTCCACTATAGCTGATTTGGAGGTCCGCCGCTATTTAAACCATTGGTTTTACCTGGAGCTGTTTAATTATTACTTCACTTTAGCTAAAGAATTAAATGCTAAAATGTAAGCAACGGAAGTGAAAAAAACATGGTACCTACTCCGTGTCTCCAGCTTTCTTGAAGATCTTCAACATCCAATTGATGGAGGCATGGGATCCTCTCTTGCGCAGTCAACTGTCCTACCTTCCTGCACATGTTGCTAACAAAAGAATGATGCGAAAGCGATATCCAAATGCATATCTAAAACTAGTACACCACTGCTTCCCCTGAGGATATTTAATTTGGACAATTTCTTCTCCGGACAGTTCTCATTTGCTCTAGACCATGAGATCTCTCTCAAGGACATCCAGTCTGCTGACATCACCACACTATTCTTCCTTCCTTTGTTAGAACAGTATTATGAGGACAATTCTGTCTAATTTACTTGCTGCCATCCCTGCAGGTTGGAAGTTCTGAGAATGAACATGATCTTGGCCTTGTGTATTAAACTCAGGCAGATATTCCTCTGCTAGCTATTATAAATTCTTATTTGGAGCACGAGAGGTGGATGCTATTTTTCCATAGCTTTGGAAGAGCAAGTGGTTGAGCAAGTAAAAAAGTGTCTGCATGGCTGTTGTTGATGGATCACCTAAATACTAGGGACATAATGTTGAGAAGACATTGGCATTTGGAGTCTGGACCTAATTGTGTACTCTGCTCTCAAACACTCTAGAAACAAGAGAAGTTTGTTTTCTCAATGTCCTTTTGTTGCTGCCTGCTAGAATTTTGCTAAGATCACTTGGGTATCCTCTGATTCTATTGCTCACACTTTTTAACCAAACAAAGGATGCCTTCCTTGGGCCCCGCTTTGTGGTCTCATGTGCTTCGAATATATGGAAAGAGAGAAATGAGCTAATCTCCCAACAAAAGAGACCAAGATTTTCAAGTTGGAAGGCTGCCTTCTTATCTGATTTGAAGCTCACCTTCCACCGTGTTAAGAACTCCAAATAACAACAATTCAAATCTTGGTGTGACACTTGTTATTTCTAGGGGTCCTCTTCTTTTTTGCTTTTCCCTCTTAGCATCTCACTAAGAGTTTTTGTGCGTTTATGTAACTTGTTTAACCCTCCTGGGTTGTCTTTCATTTAATAGTGTAAAACTATACCATGGGGCTTTCCACCACAGTTCCTGATCAGTAAAGGAAAATTGACTGAATGATGGGATGAGATCCCTCTTTTTTCGGAACAATGTCTTGAAGGTGACAAAAGTATACTAATTTAATGCTAAGTACCTAAGGCTTTTTGCACTTCTGCAAAAAAAAAAAATCCTTTGGCGGAAAGATCAAAGCAACAATCCCTACTAAAGAAATACCAACTACAATGATGTCATGTGAACAAACTTCAGCAAATCTTAAGATTAACACAACATGCATGCACCAAAACTTCAAAAAAAGCTCAGATCAGCAAGGGCACACTTTAATGGACATAGAATGAAACCCATAGCAACCTGCGTGCATGGTTCTTTGAACATGAACAAACAGCATTTCGAAGCACGGTTGAATGCAAGATTAATGGCATTACTGTTCTGGTGGCACACTATGTTGTTCAGGCAACAATTTGATCTTCAACTAATTTCTTGGTATTTTCCTTGTGCTTGGGAAGGCATAGCCTACATGCAAGGCAAATATACAAAACTGAAGTATAATTTTGTACAATAAATGTATATGTCAATAATGCATATGCAAAAGAGCATACTACATGCAAATCTTTTGCTCTATTCGATACCTCTCACAAGGTGATCAAGCCACATCTTCTTTTTACAGAAAAAATGATATACAATACTTTTCAAAATATATAGGTACATATTTGCTAACCGTATCTCGAATTTGGAAGCAATTGAACAAACAGCACCGGAAAATAGCATGCACATGAGGAACTGAAAACTGTACCTGTTGTGCCCCTGGATTGAAACAAAGATGAACCTATAGAGATCAAATACAAGAATTCATTCAGCAAAAAGAATATAAGATCCAATTCATGAAAATTAACATCTACTATACGGTATATGAAATTGCTCAACTGACAATGATATCCTCTTCCAGTTACAGCATATTTTGACAAAATTACAATAACTGGCACGTAATAAGAATATATTCTTCCTTTCCTGTGCAAATTTACTAATTTAGAAGGTCATACCGTCAAGCTCCTTTTCATGTCAAACATGCATAAGAGGTTAAAATGCACCAAACATCACAAACATGACCTTACAATTGACTTGAACGATTTAGCTGACAGCAAAATGGCTCATGCAAATCAAGCAAATATGCGAGATGCAAGCTTTGTTTATCATCCAGCACGGAAGAGCAGTTGTGCTTAATACCCAGGAGAAATGGAGGGGACACCATCGGTGGAAAAGCCTCTTTAATTTTCAGTTCAGAACCATACAAATTCCATACATGACCAAGCTTTCTGACCTTCTAAACTTTGCACACTTACAAAACTAAGAAGTGTAGCTGACCACAATTTCGCTGCAACAAATTCTAGCAGAAATTTTAGGCAAAAAGGAAGGCTAGCAGAATTTATCACGGCAAGCTGAACCTAAAAGACAAGCAATACATATGAACCTTAAACACCAGCGAAGTCCTAAATCGCGTGAAAAAAGTTACATTACTCATTCAACCGGCCCTCTCGCTGCATCAATTTTGCACTGTCCAGACCATGGTCCTTAGTACCATGTATGCATCCTAGAAGTGCAAAAACAAAGCAGAGGTAATCAGGTCAAGATTTTTACTATCCTTTCCTAGATAACAGGAATACAGTTTGAGTAAGGCATACTAAAATAAGAGTCAGTATAAGTACAATAACGGGAACAGCGTCAGGTGGTAGTCAGATATGAATCATCCGGTGGGATTCATCCACAGTAACATCCATCCAGCCCATTCTGCAAAAGGAGTCTATGAGAGTCCAATGGCAGTTTGTATGACGACATAAAAAAAATTCAACCGGGTGCCTGGGACGAGGAACTCCCTGCTTCAAACTGATTTTCGGCTAAACGAGGACTCTTCTTTCAGTCAGGTATGCACAACCATCTGATGGAAATTACCCATAGCGTCAGTCATCATGCAAAAGGGTGGCAGCTACCGCAGTTGAATGGCCGGATGGCCAATGCTATGGACAAATTCAACCAGAGGACTGGCTCCCTGCTTCTGCGTGCCTTACTCCGCGGTTGACCAAGGAAACGGCGCGCGGCCGTCCAAAGCGCGCTCTGGCATCGGACCGGGCTGGCTCGGCCATCCGTCGAACAGGTGTTGCGCGCGCGCCGGGAAGGGCGTCCCGGAGGGCGAGCACGCACTCCACGGCGGAGGGGCCGTCGCGGAGCGGGAGGACGAACCGAATTAGCCCCGCTGCCCCACTTATTTGCAGCCGCCGGCAGCCTTAGATGCGCGCAGGGCGCCGCCGCCCTCCTCCGTCGTGCCGTGGAACTCCCTCGCATCAGTTTTTTTTTTTTTTTAGTGGCCCCTCGCGTCAGATTGATTAGGGTTAGTCTTAGATGATCGAAGTGAAAGGGAGATAAGAATGGGCCGGGCCGGGCCCGCAGGAGGTTAAAGCTTAACACGGCCTTAGTAACTAATTAACGAGCACTTCTTCGGCAGCCTCGCAACGATCAGCGTCACTTGGCACGCTCTCAGCCATTTGCCACGTGTCGCGCTCTGGGCACTCCCTCCGAATTTTGTTTTTTTATTTTTCCGCACGCGTTTTCGGCTTTTTTAACAGTTTTTTTCTGGTTTTTTTACATTTTGGTTTTCTACCGGTCTTTCCTAGCTTTTCGATCAAAATTTTTTTTGGAAAAAAACATATTTTTTGCAAAAAAATGCATTTTTTTCTCGAGAGTCACGGTTTTTTTTTCGCGAGAGGCACGGTTGTGCTTTCGTGAGAGGCACGGGCGTGCCTTTTGAAAACGAAAAAAAAACGTATTTTTGTTTTTTTTCTTTCGTGAGAGGCATGGTTTTGCTTCCGCGAGAGGCACGTTTGTGTTTTCGCGAGAGGCACGGTTTTGCTTCCGCGAGAGGCACGTTTGTGCTTTCGCGAGAGGCACGGGCGTGCCTCTTTTGGAAAGGGAAAAACGCGTTATCTATTTTTTTTCTTTCGCGAGAAGCATGGTTTTGCTTCCGCGAGAGGCACGGTTGTGCTTTCGCGAGAGGCACGAGTGTGCCTATTTCGAAAAGGGGAAAAAACCTGTTTTCTGGTTTTTTTTCTTTCGCGAGAGGCACGATTTTGCTTCCGCGAGAGGCACGGTTGTGCTTTCGCAAGAGGCACGGGTGTGCCTCTTTCGGAAAGGAAAAAAACGTGTTTTTTGTTTTTTTTTATTTCACGAGAGGCATGGTTTTGCTTCCGCGAGATGCACGGTTGTGATTTCGTAAGAAGCATGGGCGTGCCTCTTTCGGAAAGGGAAAAAAAACTCGTGTTCCCGGTTTGGTTTTTTCGTCGGTTTTTTCGTCCGGTTTTTTCATGAAAAAAAAGTTCGTCAAAACCTATCGACATGGGATCTAGTTTTGAAGATCTCGACGCGAGGAATTCAAGGCGAAAGCGGTTCGAGATTTGGACGCACGATTTAAGAGATAAAACGTTTTGAATAAACGGATCTATGAAAAACAGGGAAAACTCCCAGGTTGCGACAAGTGACGCACATGCAGCGCGCCACTTGTCGCAACCTGGGGAAGTTGGAGTGATCTCCGCAAGGAGTACTCCTTAAATTGTGATTTCGGCCTTAGTAGCTCCGAGCCGTTTCTTGAAAATAAAAATAAAAAATGACCATAGATAATAGTTAATTAGTACTCCCTCCGTCCCATAATGTAAAATATTTTTTAATGTAAGCCGGAGTAGTATTGTTTTTCCAAAGTGCTAAGAGCACCTTCGACGCGGATCACCTACAAGTCTCCCCCCTCATAATCTTGCTAAGTTTGGAATTAAGAATTTTTGGAGTTCTTGACTCATAGTCTCTACTCCTAATGTCTCAGTTGGTAGGTCGCGTTCTGGGTTTTATTTTTGTCCCACCATTTTCGTCCGGTTTTTTTTCGCTGGTTTTTTTCGTCGTCCTTCCCTAACCCACGCACTAAAAAAACCTACGCTCCTCTCGATCCCCTCGACGCACTCTCCTCTCGCCGTCGCGGACCTGACAGCAGAGGGGCGGTCTCGCCGCCGCGGACCTCACAAGGAATTCCCCTTATCAGATCTGGGGGAGGGAGACCCTATGTCGAACCCTCCCTACCTCTCGTTCCTCCATCCCCGTCGAGCGCCACCGCCCTCTCCCTGATCCAGATCCGTGCCCCATCTTCTGGCCTACCTCTTGCTGAAGTCGTGGTGTTGGTGGTCAGGGCCCGATCTCTCTGGCGGATCTGGATGGAGGGCGGGGGAGGGCGGGAGCGAGCTCGCCGTCTCCCTCGCGCTCGACGCCAGCGGGACGCTGGGCTTCGACGCCGCCTACATGGGCGCGCTCCGGGCGCGGCGCTTCGGGAGGTGGATGCGTTGGTCGCCGCGGATGGCATCCACGCACGACCTCGTGACACAGTGAGTGCAAGATTCTGTTCTTTTGAGTCTCGCTCCATCAGAAAAAGAAAGAGACGATGAATTTCCTCTTGAAATCGCTCAAATTGGGCTTACTCTTTGCTTCCCCTCTGCCTATAGGAACTTCGCCAAACTTTCGATGGGCGTCGTGTGCGCCACAGACATGCAGTTCAAAAGGCAGAGGTGCGTCAAATATGTATGCCAATTGGTGCTTGTATTTGTTGTCCCTTTTAGTGTGTATCTCTGATGATTTTTCGATGACCGGCTTCAGTTTTTGAGAGCATACACTGTAGGTACTTATGTGCTAAGAATTTTGATGGGTAATCAATCTTAAGAGAGTAAAAGGATTGTTATGATTTTTCTCACGACTAAATGACACAACGGCAGATTTTTATCTACACGAGAACATACAGATTCGGTAGCACACCTAGAACCAGAAAGTGCCAAGAACATAACAGGCAGTAGTAACTTGACAATACAATAAGCTAAACTGTTGTTATGATTTCTGTTGTAACAAGTTGAAGTTATTAAAAAAATAATTGAAGTTTCTTCTAACAGCACCAACTTCAGTTCAGTTGTTAGAAAATATCTTCAGTTCAAGATTTAGGAACAATCAGTTGGCTTAACTGTCAGTCTGAAACCAACCATTCTTTTGTTGCAGTTCAGTTAACTCAAGCTATTACAATTCACTCAGCCGCGGCGTCTCTAGGGGCAGCGGAAGAACCGTGGGTGTGATCCGTGAGCACAGACGCGCAGATCTGTGGGGAAGCAACATGCAGACATGGATGGAAGATGGGAGACCTAGCTCTAGCTGCCTGAGCTGTCCACCGGCAAGATGAACCCACAAGCGCCGTGGTGGACAAAGAGGTGTGTTCCCAAAAACTTTTTGTCTTGTGTCTGGCATGCTTGAAATTGCTGAATTGAAAAGTAATGTAGCGTGGGTGGATGTGTGAAATTAATATATTGGATTTGCCAGCCGTGAGTACTGCTAGATCACTGATGGTGCCTTGTTCCTTATGTTGTTTGTCTCTGCATCTATAGAGCTTTAGCAAATGGTGCTCTGTTCCTTATGTTGTTTATCTCTGCACCTATAGAGCTTTAGCAAATGTACATACTAATTCAGGCATGCACTAACTCTGATTGATACTACAAATGCACACATGGTTGTGTAATTTTTTTCCTCCAATACACATGAGTGTGCGTACAATATTAAAGGAGGGGATGGGGGTAAAGAGATACAATCCCAGCTGCCCACATTATCTAAGCTCTAAATCTCACGTCTGCCCACGTTGCCAAAGCCCCAAGGAAGGCTTCGACTCTCCCTTCAGGATGCCCGCTCTCTTGGGGACTTTGTGTAAATTGGTAACTATCTTAGTCAGTTATAGAAGTAGTATTAGCGGTGTGAAATTACATCTTTTGTGGAGACGCTAGCACTGAGAAATTGTTGGCATATTTGGTTAAGGATAAGGTCTGGAAATGGAGGTTTGTTTTATAAGTAAGCTGTATTTCATTCTACTCCTGCCATTCTCAGCAATAGATAAATTATAAAATGTATGTACGGGTAGCCATGTTATGATTGATGCTACAACACACATAATTATATACTAAGTACTTATCTTCAGAATTTTGTGCATTGTCTAATGTGTGCATCTGTACTTGTTGCTGTTGTTGTGTGTGGAAGATAAAAGGGAGCAGGGCATATGAGTTTGTACTGATAATGACACATCTAAAATATTTTATTTGGTTTAGTTATCTGGCCATACACACTACAACAGGAACCCCCCTTTAGCAACGCATCGATGCGTTGTTGTATGTCTGTATAACCGTTGCTAAGGTCTACACCAACGGATTAGTATGCGTTGTCGTTGGCGGCGTTGCAAAGGTCTACAACAACATATACACATCCGTTGGTAAACCATGTGAAGAAGCGTTGCAGGAGAGCAACATATAGAGTTAGAGATTAACAACACTTCATATGCGTTGCCACCCCCTGCACAAAAGGATATTCACATGGACATAACATATAATTTATACATTGCCTTCCAGAATGATAAGATCAATAATGATAGTGCACAGTAGGAACATATAATAAAGAGAAAGGTGTAATATACTAAATTTACTCTGTTGCATTACAAAGAACATGACTCCAAGGATTACATTTTTTGATACTAACTAGTACTAGCCCAATACTGGACGTTTCAATCAACGTCTCAATTATTCTAGAACATAATATTTGAAACATTGAAACTGCAAATGATGTCCTAAAATATAACATAAGATCCGGCAGCAATTCCATTCTCGACCTTGCAATCAACATCTGAGCCATGCATCATCAAAATATCTTAGGAACCTACAAAAATAAAGGAATGAGATCAGTAACTTACGGTAGAAACAAAGTATAATAGGGCAGAAAAATTTAGAAGAGCAACAAACAGAAGTTGAAGGCTATGCAATAATTAATCCGGCTGCATGACCAATAATTTTGAAGTTTTTTAGTGGTCCTATCAATTGGTCAGATTTTGCACTGGTCATAGAACTACAATTACAAATACCTCGCAGAAATTCATACTTGGCACTAATTGTGTTCTAGGTTTTCGTGCCAAGAATATTACATGGAACCAGTGCTAGTGCTAGGATTCACAAGGTGTGATTTGAAAACTATAAATTTAAATTGCACATACACAAACTACACTTAAATGTTGTAAAACACAAGCCGCGTAGTCACTGCCTGGAACAATCCAGTTTCTGCAACCTGAAGATACAACATATGTATTGGTAATTTCAAAGACCACAAACCAATATTTCAAATGTAAGTATACTGAAATTAAAGTTGCTCCACAGACAAAGTGTGATCTCCATAAGCCAATACCATGGTTAGAATGGAGAAGTCATCAAAACATCATTACTCACACAAAGGTCTCTAGACCTAAACACAAACCCTCTTTAGATAATCTAAAATACTGAGAAATTGATGCACTTTGCATTGCCAATAAATTTAATTAAGAGATAAACTTTGTCAGGCGAGATGGTTCAGTATGTCAACTAAAAGATAACCGTCAAAATTGGAAACTACTTTTTCAACAGATAAGTATTTTTCAATGAAAAATTTGCTGCAAACTTGCATACTGTGTAGTCAGTTTCGTACATGTACATGCATCTAACTTTTTCTACTTGGCTGAACAACTATACTGGTACAAAATGAATAGCTGCAATTACTCCTAGTAATATCGATATAGCTTCTAGCTGCTGCCTCTTGCATTGTACTGTAGGAATGTGGCTAAGTTCCTATCAAGAAGTATAAACTAATAGACATATGAGACACACAAACCCATAGAGCACCACAAAAAAAACAATAAATGCCAACCACTGATCATAGATGCATCAACGTGGCATTAGAAATATGAACGGACAAATATCCGCCTAGGTGACAGAGCTCTGGTACTGGATTGTACGGGATGAGGCAGATGACTAACTGACGGTGCTGCACTACGAACCATCACTGTAGAGCGACTGTGCCACATCTGTACATCTCGCAGTCGTCATGTCACCCTTGTGCACATGGGAGTCGCCGCAGCGCTGCTGTGCATCTGGGACCGCAACCGAACCTCCGCTTTTTTGGCCCATCAAATAGGCCCCTACCCCTGCACTATTTAGACATAAATTTGAACTCGAAAGTTTAAAAATATAGATGTTATGCATTGTACCTAAAAAGACCCACATAAAAATTACCAAGTGTGCTAGAAAAGATTGTTAGAGAAAAGACATAAACTTATGTATCTCTGACAAATAACTTAGTAGGAGCACATGTTAAAACACCGAGCATCTTTGACCAGTGAGATGTTGTTGACTGTGAACAACCATCAGCGTGTATTTACTGGGAACAATTATCCAAAGATTATATTATATTAACAATGAGATGAGTTCAGCAACCAACTGAATGATAATTACGTAACGAATAATATTGACTATACAGAATTGGTTCCATTTTCCAACAATCTATGCATTAATTAGTTCCATGTCAACATTACTCATGTACTACTCATGGTTGGTATGGTGTTTTAGGATTTAGGAGAAAAAAACTCAATGCCAACAGCTCAAAATCATTTAATAATCTAAATTAGAAAAAGTTTCTAGTTACCTAGGAATTACAATGTCACACATTAGAATTTTCGAATCCACGGATAATTAAGGAAGCAGTAGAAGAAACATGTAAAAGAAACACATTGATTATATGGGCTTCTCTAGGAATAGAAGGGGAATTTTGTTTCTAGAGAAGGTGGGATCCAAGATGCTAACAGAGAAATAAAACGAAATTAATGTGGGAATATTTAATATTTCAAGACCAACCTAGTACAAAATCTGAATAAATATTTAAGAAAATGCATCAGAGGTGACTTATGTAATGACTGAACAGTCTGAACAAAAGCATACCTAAGTAATGGTTGAACAATTTTTGTCAGTACTTGCCAAGTTTAAAGAAACAGTACCCATGTGCCTTCGCTGCCAATGTGGCATATCATATAATCAAGAGAATTTGATCCTTGTCACCACTCAGCTCCCTAATCATGTACCATTGGTCCTGTCATTGGATAACAGATCATCAATTCCTATATGAATGTACAAAATATGATGGCACACTTAACTAAAATGGACTCGCTAGACCAGTTAGTGTAAAAATTACGGATGTCTACTAAATAAGAATTCTACGATAAGGAAACTGGCATGAAGCTGTATGCAATTAAAGCAAGTGAATCCTCACACAATCAGCCAAGGCAAAGCTTATCTATCTGTGCATCTATTGTCAACAGTTTGAAACCTCACGTGTAGGATAGTTTCATACCAAACCAAAATCATGGTTACTGCAAATATTCAGACACTAAACAAATGTTAGCTGACATCTCACGGGCACAAAAGCTGCAAGGGAAAAATCACATGATGAGATACAAGTGAACATATAATTAGATACAGCCGACACAAATCTCCCCGTCATGGAGTAGTACAACTTCATTGTGGAAGTGTTTGCAGATCTCGAAAATTTCATTTCGAAGCCAATGTCGATGGAGCCTGGAGCTCCTCCAGATCCTCTAGAACAGAGATGTTTTAGCTTTGAGAACAAAAGGGGAAAAGCATCAGCAGTTAAAATCATACCTTTGGATTGCATTATGCATTACGGGCCTATAAGGCATTGTCTTTCTGATCCAAAATGTAGTACAGAACTACAGATTAACCGTTACAGCCGAGGCGGAGCAGCACCGTCATCCCCGAGCCGGCAGCAGCGCGAGGTAGTGGGAATACAAACCAGAGATGAGGCAGCCGCGCCGGCGACCTTTGGTGACTAGGGTTGCTGCAGGGCGCAGGAAGAGACGCGGAGAATGTCCTCGCGGAAATCGGAGGAGAGGACCAAGGGGATCAGGGGAATCCGAGCCTATGAGCGATGGGCGTCGGAGAGCGACGGATCTAGCCGGTGAGGTGGCGGCGGCGATCGGAGCAGACGAGCGAGGGGAATCCGGGCCTATAAGCGATGAGTGTGGGAGAGCGCCGGATCTAGCCGGTGCGGTGGTGGCGGCCGCATCGTGGTTGAGAGAGAAATCAGGGGAGAGGGAGATGGCGCATAGAAATTTTGGCTGCGTGATTTGTTTCTTTTTTTTGGCATGCACTACGTAATAGGAGTATTTGGACCGGGACGAGGGTGGGAGGTGGGCGCGAGGAGGCTATTTCTCAGGGAAGGTTAGCTATAAGCGTGGTGCGTGGGAGGTGGGATGTTGAAAAACAACACTTGTTATCATATCGTTGGTGGACATGTGTTGGTATATGAGGGTTCTTGTTGTAGTGACATTTTTTTTGTAACAACGCGCTGTCGGTGGCGGCAGAAGTCCAGTGCGGCGAGACGGCCGGTGTGTGCGCTGGGGCACTGGCGAGACTCCCTGACAGGCATATTCTGGTGACTACTTGTGTTCTCGTGAAATCCATCCTCTGATTACATTGTTTCGGCATGTTTAGCTGGAAGGAACCACTAGCATGTCCACCCAAAAAAGGGAAGCCAACATCAGGGAGTTCTATGGCAACTAAACAAACGTCCTGCAGAATGTAGAAAAACAGGACAAAAAAGCATTTGTGGTTTGGATATGTGATACTGAAAAATTCCCACTGTTTATCTACTACAGCTGTGATAGGGGACCAGCAACTCCGACGACCGGAGGTAGAGGGTTATTTGCTCGAAGAAGTACAAGAAGAGAGCAAGAGGCCGGCCTCCAAGATCAATGCTGAAATAGATGAAGAATCTACATTGAGTGGAACAGCAAGGTTGTGCTGCCCAACTGCAGCCATGACATGTGCATCAAGTGCTACAGTCAATGGTCGGTAAGAATACAACGATGATCCCAGTTATTATTTTTCCTGCCATGTTCATTCAACTAGAGCAAACATGTTTGGTGTTTGGTTTAATGCGAGCTTCGGAGATATCACTCAACACTTCATTCTGGTGTTATTAAGTGCTTCAGCAGACAAAAATGTAGCATATTTTTACTGATAGCAATGCACTATGAGTAATTAAGCTGGTGTGACCATCATTTATTGAAAATATGCTGCAACCTATGCATCTGCTTACCAGTATTGTCCTTGGAAACTTCAACCAAACTTTTATTTTAGTTGATTCCACCTTCTATGGTTTTCGAAATTCATTGTTTTTGTATGCTTAATTGAGCAGAGCTCGTTCATAGTGATCTTCTGCCAATGAGACAAATGTAGGAATGAGATACACATGCAATGTAAGAAACAGAGAAAGGAAGCTGAAAGTTGAAAGCATTATATGTTTTTGTGACTATACACATTAGTATTGCCTTAAAAATTGAATAAGGAATATTTTTATTTGGTATGTACCACAAAATGTGTTCATCCAGTAGGTGATGGTTTGGTCATTCTTCTCCAAGGTGCGGATCTATTTGGACTTTTGCAACTATCCTTGTGCCTGGTTTTACAGATTACAAGACATCTCCAGATGATTGGTTATCTGGCCATATTTTCCAACTGTATAAGCTTTGTGAGTTCTTGAGATCTTCCTCGTTTTAGCTAATTCAGTGTTCTGTGTAATAGTGATTTTGCAGAGATATTGGATGTTAACTTATTCATATCCTCATCCTAAAGATCATATGACAAGTACTTAATATAATTTTGCTTTCAAAAATTAAAACACCTAGGTGATTATCCTGGCTATCATATCTGTACAAGCAAGATTATCATAATAACTAAGCAAATTTTTCTTCATGTTATTATGCAGTTTAGGTAGTGAGCTTTCTTTTTGCAGATTTATACAATGCCTAATTTGATTCAACAAGGATAATGATACTGCAAGGCTTGAATATTTTAGACTATGATCACTTTTTATGCCAAGCTGGAAATTTGATGTGCCTTAAAGCACCTACAGCTGGGTGGCAAATCCTTGTGACTCAAACGCCCTATGGATGTGTCTCATGAGCACTGTCTGGCCACTCCTCAAAAATCGCCGTCCACATCCGTGTATCTCATATCCAGTCCACATCTGTGTATCTCATATCCACTGACCTGTCATATCTCATGTCTTATATATGCAACCAGTAAATTATTTGGGATGTCTGGCTGTATGGGTGGCAGCCACCGTCCCTGTTATTGCCTCCAGGGTTGGTCCGCCCCTCTTCCCATATGTCGATGTCGGTCAGTGTGCTCCTGGTTTCTACGAAAGTAGAGGCGACCAGGAGGGCACGTATGGGTGTGTACATGGAAAGGACCACTATGATCATGCTCGATTTTCTCTGAGCAGGAGGACTATGCATCAATTCCATCACCATCTGTGAGATCTCCCTCTTCAAGGATGCGCAACATCCAAACATATGGTTAGTACCACCACCCTCTTGTCTTCCTCTCCCTCCATGCATGGTGCTCGCCGTCAGTGTTAGGGTTTAGGGTGCCTTTTGGTCCCTCTTGTATGGGTGGATAGGCTTGATGTGTTTTGTTCTTTCTTTCTTTGTTGCCACGTAGGTTGCAGGACGAGGTGCACACCTACACCATGAGAAGTGCATATGCCGACTCATCCCAGAGACCCGAACTTCAACAACTTTCTCGTCAGGCGCCTCATGCGGAGAGGCTTTGAGAAGTTAGGTTTTCCTCAAGGAGGATCTTCTAACCAGAATAAACATTCTAGCCCAAAGCTCCAACTCATATGGGGACCAACAATGTACCATTTTGATGATATCCATTCCCTGTGAGCAACTTGGAGAGGTATACACACTGTTTAGAAAGTTAGGAGCTCCATTCATTTTGATTGGTCGGTACATTGTAATGTTGGTGGCTATTGTTCATGAAATGTTTCCGCCACGTAGTCGAGTCCAATTCCTCCGTTCGGAGCTGAAGCAAGTTGTCGCCTTCGGTCAGGTCGCCCCCTATTTTTCATGGTGGATGAGATTGGGGGGTGGGGGACAATACCTACTCTGGAGTCACTAGGTCTAAGTGTGGCAAAGTTAGGTCCAGGTAATTGTATTTTACTAATAATCAGTGTTCCATTTTACGTTAGTAGATATGTTACGTTGGTAGATATGTTTTTGCAATTATATGTTATAGTTGGTATTTTTATGCGTATGTGCGTAGTTAGAGAAGGAAATATGTTTCATGGAGGAGAGAGTGCAGCTTTGGGAAGAGGTCTTGAATACTTCCGAAAGAATGATCAGTTCAAGGTCTACAAAAACATTAGAAATGGCATGCTTGGTCCAGACTACACCAGTTCGTTGGGATTACTTGTATCATTTTGCAATTTTGCCTTTCATGTATATTACTGAAATAATGCACACATGTTTTTTTCTGAAAAAGAGTCATGTCAAGCATAATCCTCATGTAAATATTGAGGTTCATATTTCTAAATTTATTTTCTCATTACAAACTTAGAGCCTGGCATACAAACAAAAAGCATGTTTATATCAAGATGTAGTGCATTCCCAGCCTGAAGTGATGTTTTCCTGTTTGATTGATTTTATTTCTAGCCAAATTACAAATTGACTAGATCTCTCTCAAAACTGCAATCACGAGTTCTTGCCAATGGTTAGATTGACTTTTATTTCTTTTTGTAGGCTATGAGGTCTGATTGTGCTTGCAGATTGGAATTGTTGAAAACCTTAGCCTTCCTGATCTAGCTAACAAAGATGTATGTTTCAGACAATTAACATTCAAGCGTTAGCATACTTATACCCCAGGTGCAACACACGGGCTGATTAGTTCAAATTTATTTGTAAGGGTTTTGGTAGGGATGGTGTATGTGGCACTTAAAAATGCTCAAAAAAATAATATCTTGTCTTCATGTCTTGCTTGTGCACTGCATAATTATATTGTCCACAAATAACATACAACAGTAATACGTTTCTATCTACCAATGCATACTTCTATGGTTTTTTATTTTAGTTGATTCCACCTTCTATGGTTTTCGAAATTCATTGTTTTTGTATGCTTAATTGAGCAGAGCTCGTTCATAGTGATCTTCTGCCAATGACACAAATGTAGGAATGAGATACACATGCAATGTAAGAAACAGAGAAAGGAAGCTGAAAGTTGAAAGCATTATATGTTTCTGTGACTATACACATTAGTATTGCCTTAAAAATTGAATAAGGAATATTTTTATTTGGTATGTACCACAAAATGTGTTCATCCAAAGAGGGTGATGGTTTGGTCATTCTTCTCCAAGGTGCGGATCTATTTGGACTTTTGCAACTATGCTTGTGCCTGGTTTTACTGATTACGAGACATCTCCAGATGATTGGTTATCTGGCCATATTTTCCAACTGTATAAGCTTTGTGAGTTCTTGAGATCTTCCTCGTTTTAGCTAATTCAGTGTTCTGTGTAATAGTGATTTTTCAGAGATATTGGATGTTAACTTATTCATATCCTCATCCTAAAGATCATATGACAAGTACTTAATATAATTTTGCTTTCAAAAATTAAAACACCTAGGTGATTATCCTGGCTATCATATCTGTACAAGCAAGATTATCATAATAACTAAGCAAATTTTTCTTCATGTTATTATGCAGTTTAGGTAGTGAGCTTTCTTTTTGCAGATTTATACAATGCCTAATTTGATTCAACAAGGATAATGATACTGCAAGGCTTGAAAATTTTAGACTATGATCACTTTTTATGCCAAGCTGGAAATTTGACGTGCCTTAAAGCACCTACAGCTGGATTGGCAAATCCTTGTGACTCAAACGCCCTATGGATGTGTCTGCGAGCACTATCCGGCCACTCCTCAAAAATCGCCGTCCACATCCGTGTATCTCATATCCAGTCCACATCTGTGTATCTCATATCCTTGACCTGGCATATCTCATGTCTTATATATGCAACCAGTAAATTATTTGGGATGCTCGGCTGTATGGGTGGCAGCCACCGTCCCTGTTATTGCCTCTGTGGTTGGTCCGCCTCTTCCCATATGTCGATGCCGGTCAGTGTGCTCCTGGTTTCTACGGAAGTAGAGGCGACCAGGAGGGCAAGTATGGGTGTGTACATGGAAAGGACCACTATGATCATGCTCGATTTGCTCCGAGCAGGAGGACTATGCATCAATTCCATCGCCATCTATGAGATCTCCCTCTTCAAGGATGCGCAACATCCAAACATATGGTCAGTACCACCACCCTCTTGTCTTCCTCTCCCTCGATGCATGGTGCTCGCCGTCAGTGTTAGGGTTTAGGGTGCCTTTTGGTCCCTCTTGTATGGATGGATAGGCTTGATGTGTTTTGTTCTTTCTTTCTTTGTTGCCACGTAGGTTGCAGGACGAGGTGCACACCTGCACCATGAGAAGTGCATATGCCGACTCATCCCAGAGACCCGAACTTCAACAACTTTCTCGTCAGCGCCTCATGCGGAGAGGCTTTGAGAAGTTAGGTTTTCCTCAAGGAGGATCTTCTAACCAGAATAAACATTCTAGCCCAAAGCTCCAACTCATATGGGGACCAACAATGTACCATTTTGATGATATCCATTCCTGTGAGCAACTTGACAGAGGTATACACACTGTTTAGAAAGTTAGGAGCTCCATTCATTTTGATTGGTCGGTACATTGTAATGTTGGTGGCTATTGTTCATGAAATGTTTCCGCCACGTAGTCGAGTCCAATTCCTCCGTTCGGAGCTGAAGCAAGTTGTCGCCTTCGGTCAGGTCGCCCCCTATTTTTCATGGTGGATGAGATTGGGGGGTGGGGGACAATACCTACTTTGGAGTCACTAGGTCTAAGTGTGGCAAAGTTAGGTCCAGGTAATTGTATTTTACTAATAATCAGTGTTCCATTTTACGTTAGTAGATATGTTACGTTGGTAGATATGTTTTTGCAATTATATGTTATAGTTGGTATTTTTTGCGTATGTGCGTAGTTAGAGAAGGAAATATGTTTCATGGAGGAGAGAGTGCAGCTTTGGGAAGAGGTCTTGAATACTTCTGAAAGAATGATCAGTTCAAGGTCTACAAAAACATTAGAAATGGCATGCTTGGTCCAGACTACACCAGTTCGTTGGGATTACTTGTATCATTTTGCAATTTTGCCTTTCATGTATATTACTGAAATAATGCACACATGTTTTTTTCTGAAAAAGAGTCATGTCGAGCATAATCCTCATGTAAATATTGAGGTTCATATTTCTAAATTTATTTTCTCATTACAAACTTAGAGCCTGGCATACAAACAAAAAGCATGTTTATATCAAGATGTAGTGCATTCCCAGTCTGAAGTGATGTTTTCCTGTTTGATTGATTTTATTTCTAGCCAAATTACAAATTGACTAGATCTCTCTCAAAACTGCAATCACGAGTTCTTGCCAATGGTTAGATTGACTTTTATTTCTTTTTGTAGGCTATGAGGTCTGATTGTGCTTGCAGATTGGAATTGTTGAAAACCTTAGCCTTCCTGATCTAGCTAACAAAGATGTATGTTTCAGACAATTAACATTCAAGCGTTAGCATACTTATACCCCAGGTGCAACACACGGGCTGATTAGTTCAAATTTATTTGTAAGGGTTTTGGTAGGGATGGTGTATGTGGCACTTAAAATGCTCAAAAAAATAATATCTTGTCTTCACGTCTTGCTTGTGCACTGCATAATTATATTGTCCACAAATAACATACAACAGTAATACGTTTCTATCTACCAATGCATACTTCTATGGTTTTTTATTTTAGTTGATTCCACCTTCTATGGTTTTCGAAATTCATTGTTTTGTATGCTTAATTGAGCAGAGCTCGTTCATAGTGATCTTCTGCCAATGACACAAATGTAGGAATGAGATACACATGCAATGTAAGAAACAGAGAAAGGAAGCTGAAAGTTGAAAGCATTATATGTTTTCGTGACTATACACATTAGTATTGCCTTAAAAATTGAATAAGGAATATTTTTATTTGGTATGTACCACAAAATGTGTTCATCCAGTAGGTGATGGTTTGGTCATTCTTCTCCAAGGTGCGGATCTATTTGGACTTTTGCAACTATGCTTGTGCCTGGTTTTACTGATTACGAGACATCTCCAGATGATTGGTTATCTGGCCATATTTTCCAACTGTATAAGCTTTGTGAGTTATTGAGATCTTCCTCGTTTTAGCTAATTCAGTGTTCTGTGTAATAGTGATTTTGCAGAGATATTGGATGTTAACTTATTCATATCCTCATCCTAAAGATCATATGACAAGTACTTAATATAATTTTGCTTTCAAAAATTAAAACACCTAGGTGATTATCCTGGCTATCATATCTGTACAAGCAAGATTATCATAATAACTAAGCAAATTTTTCTTCATGTTATTATGCAGTTTAGGTAGTGAGCTTTCTTTTTGCAGATTTATACAATGCCTAATTTGATTCAACAAGGATAATGATACTGCAAGGCTTAAAAATTTTAGACTATGATCACTTTTTATGCCAAGCTGGAAATTTGACGTGCCTTAAAGCACCTACAGCTGGACTGGCAAATCCTTGTGACTCAAACGCCCTATGGATGTGTCTGCGAGCACTATCCGGCCACTCCTCAAAAATCGCCGTCTACATCCGTGTATCTCATATCCAGTCCACATCTGTGTATCTCATATCCACTGACCTGTCATATCTCATGTCTTATATATGCAACCAGTAAATTATTTGGGATGCCTGGCTGTATGGGTGGCAGCCACCGTCCCTGTTATTGCCTCCAGGGTTGGTCCGCCCCTCTTCCCATATGTCGATGCCGGTCAGTGTGCTCCTGGTTTCTACGGAAGTAGAGGCGACCAGGAGGGCACGTATGGGTGTGTACATGGAAAGGACCACTATGATCATGCTCGATTTGCTCCGAGCAGGAGGACTATGCATCAATTCCATCGCCATCTATGAGATCTCCCTCTTCAAGGATGCGCAACATCCAAACATATGGTCAGTACCACCACCCTCTTGTCTTCCTCTCCCTCGATGCATGGTGCTCGCCGTCAGTGTTAGGGTTTAGGGTGCCTTTTGGTCCCTCTTGTATGGGTGGATAGGCTTGATGTGTTTTGTTCTTTCTTTCTTTGTTGCCACGTAGGTTGCAGGACGAGGTGCACACCTGCACCATGAGAAGTGCATATGCCGACTCATCCCAGAGACCCGAACTTCAAGAACTTTCTCGTCAGGCGCCTCATGCGGAGAGGCTTTGAGAAGTTAGGTTTTCCTCAAGGAGGATCTTCTAACCAGAACAAACATTCTAGCCCAAAGCTCCAACTCATATGGGGACCAACAATGTACCATTTTGATGATATCCATTCCCTGTGAGCAACTTGACAGAGGTATACACACTGTTTAGAAAGTTAGGAGCTCCATTCATTTTGATTGGTCGGTACATTGTAATGTTGGTGACTATTGTTCATGAAATGTTTCCGCCACGTAGTCGAGTCCAATTCCTCCGTTCGGAGCTGAAGCAAGTTGTCGCCTTCGGTCAGGTCGCCCCCTATTTTTCATGGTGGATGAGATTGGGGGGTGGGGGACAATACCTACTCTGGAGTCACTAGGTCTAAGTGTGGCAAAGTTAGGTCCAGGTAATTGTATTTTACTAATAATCAGTGTTCCATTTTACGTTAGTAGATATGTTACGTTGGTAGATATGTTTTTGCAATTATATGTTATAGTTGGTATTTTTTATGCGTATATGCGTAGTTAGAGAAGGAAATATGTTTCATGGAGGAGAGAGTGCAGCTTTGGGAAGAGGTCTTGAATACTTCTGAAAGAATGATCAGTTCAAGGTCTACAAAAACATTAGAAATGGCATGCTTGGTCCAGACTACACCAGTTCGTTGGGATTACTTGTATCATTTTGCAATTTTGCCTTTCATGTATATTACTGAAATAATGCACACATGTTTTTTTCTAAAAAAGAGTCATGTCGAGCATAATCCTCATGTAAATATTGAGGTTCATATTTCTAAACTTATTTTCTCATTACAAACTTAGAGCCTGGCATACAAACAAAAAGCATGTTTATATCAAGATGTAGTGCATTCCCAGCCTGAAGTGCTGTTTTCCTGTTTGATTGATTTTATTTCTAGCCAAATTACAAATTGACTAGATCTCTCTCAAAACTGCAATCACGAGTTCTTGCCAATGGTTAGATTGACTTTTATTTCTTTTTGTAGGCTATGAGGTCTGATTGTGCTTGCAGATTGGAATTGTTGAAAACCTTAGCCTTCCTGATCTAGCTAACAAAGATGTATGTTTCAGACAATTAACATTCAAGCGTTAGCATACTTATACCCCAGGTGCAACACACGGGCTGATTAGTTCAAATTTATTTGTAAGGGTTTTGGTAGGGATGGTGTATGTGGCACTTAAAAATGCTCAAAAAAAAATAATATCTTGTCTTCACGTCTTGCTTGTGCACTGCATAATTATATTGTCCACAAATAATAACAGTAATACGTTTCTATCTACCAATGCATACTTGCACTGCAAGTCTATAAAAATTAGGTGTTGAGATACGGATGATACTTATTCAACATGCTTCAGTTATGCTTCTTTGAAAATCCAGTTGTAGATTGCAGTGAAGCCCCATTTAGATCTTGGCTCTAATATTATTCTTGTCTTATGACTCATGAAAGATTGATATGCGATCCCATGACATAGCATATGTGGTACCGTGGTAGTCACATTTGACAGTACTTCTGATTGTTTGCTAGATTACGAGATAAAACCAAGTGCTTCTGCAACTCGGTTGCGGTTTTGATAGGAACATGAATACTTGTGCCATGCCATGGAGCATGTTTGATTAAAAGGAGTAAGTCAACATACAGCTTGTTTCTTATGTTTTATTTAGAGAAAATGATTGTTCCTTGTGAGTCATCTTCTTCTACAAATGCAGCATAGTTGCTCCAATATATTGAGCAGGGAAGAAGTTTGTTACAAGCATTTTATAGAGTTGACGCAAGAGACATCCGACGGGATACATGGGTAGGGACTTCGTGAAAGGCGGACTCCATTTAATCCTTTCAAGCTGCTTACTAAACAAGCCCTATTTGATATGCTTAATGATTGTCATATAGGTGAAGGAATCAAGGAAGAAGCTTCCGTTCAGCATGGTATGTTAAGGGAAGAATATCCGAAGCAAACCTCCGCTACTTCTCTGTTCCCTTTCATTTGTCATGGGCAGGCAAATTGGTTAAAATAGTTATCGGCAGGGAATACCTTAGGAAGGTAGGAAGACCTTAGGAAGAGCGGGTGGGAGGAAGGGAGGCTTGTGCTATAGATGTAGGCGAACAATGGTCCTTGGAAATTATTAGTACTCTACAAAATGTCTGTCCCCTGTGACGCCTACAATGAGCGAGAGAGGGTGGAAGGAAGGGAGAGCGGAGGAAGGAAGATGGGGATATATGCAGAGAGAGGGAGATCAAAGGAAGGGAGATGGGCATATATGTAGAGAGAGGAAGATCAGAGAGGGAGGGGAGATTTACAGGACAATTGTTGTTGAGCCACTCAAATATGTATGTCTCTGTTGCAACGTACAGGCAATTAACTATAGAAAAAATCAAGGCTATTTGTTTAAAGTGACATTTATTCAGCGTGTTCCAACCTTTACATGCCTTAATTATAGAATAATCTAATATTATGATTTCTCCAGTAAGCAGTATACTAGGACTTTGAATTTGTGCTCTAGGAAAATTTGAACAGACATCGTCCACGCCGATAATTTCCTGTTACATCAGGTTGAACAATTTTGTTTATGTTGTGAGTGTGGTAAATATTCTATACCACTGGCCACATATCTCACTTGTGTTGGTCCCCTAGAATATGTTAATGTTTAGTTTCCAATTTTTCATCTATCAAATATCAATGGACTTTACATGGTTTCTTGCAAAATAAAAAATAAAATAGACTCACATGGCTCGAGTTTGTTTGCTCAGGAGGTTTCTCTCATAGATTATAATAGTCTGTGGCTTAAAAGTATTGTCAGTGCTACAAACGTAAAACTAATGAAAGAAGAACATATTTGTACCTTATTGCTGACTGACTATACACACAAGAACCTCGAAACTCTCATTAATGCGTTATATATTTAGTTGCAATAGTATTTGATTTTTCATGAAGCAATATGCTTACTGTTTCTTCATTCAGTTTCATGTGGCAATGACGCGTGGAGGACGACGGTCATGA
The DNA here is from genome assembly GCA_021605145.1 of Aegilops bicornis. NCBI lineage: Eukaryota > Viridiplantae > Streptophyta > Magnoliopsida > Poales > Poaceae > Aegilops > Aegilops bicornis. Next base: position 698,424,232 of record CM038672.1, on the reverse strand, counting down.
GCGCATTGTCGCAAGCTCACCAGAGGGAGGCACACATCTCATCCAATGGAAAAGCACGCTCCAAAAAATCCCTAACCCTCCATGGAGCCATTGCTAGGGGGCGACGAGATCAACGCCACCCACCACGACCACCGAGTTGTACAAGGTATGTCCTGGTGCTTCCCCAGAATCTTTCCCGCCTCTTGAGAGACCACATGGCGTTCTGGTGGCAGTTTTTGGCCAAGGCTGGAAGCCAAGAACACTTCTTAATTTTGATCATGGACTTGACATTGTGGTCGGCGGTGCATGGTGCAGTGCGGAGATTTCTTGCCTGGCGTATAACAATGCGTGTTCATTGGGGTAGCCTCTTCTCACGCACAAGTCTCAGAGAGGCAGACAGCGACAACTATTCAGAATAACCACAACAAAATTGTGACACAGGTGGTTAGTGGGAGAAGGAACCTGAGACCGCAGCCGATTCTGCTGCAAGGGTGGTGTGTAGAAGATAGTTAGCAAGCATATAAGTCACTCTGGAAAAAGTGTGTAATTATTGTTGTACTAGAGATCCATTCCGATATTTTCATTGATATGCATGGATGAATAGTACTATGTGTCATATGTGAGAGTAATGTAATACAAAATGAAACATGGTGGACAGGGCTTCGTGACTGAGCTGGCGAAGATGTCAGTGGTGGAAGCGGACATGTTATAGAAGATGTTGAGGGTGGCACCGGAGGTAATGGCCAAATGGGGTTCCTCGGCACCGAAGAGAAGGATGTTGCTGCGACACCCACACGTACTGGGTTCCATTTCCAACCAGAGAGAACTTATGAACGGTATGTGCGCGATCCATTCATTCTTTCGTTTGATCCTTCCTTATTCCTCTCAACTCAGATTAATTTTATTTTGTAATTATGCATGATTTTGATGGATCAATAAATTTAGTGGCATTAATTGCAATGAGAAATATCGTATATCCATAAACTTCACTTTGTTGTTTTTCAGCTGAACATGATAGTTTGTGTCTTTTTGTTATGGACTTCAATATGGTCGATGGTAGCTTGCTGAATAAAGCAAGACCCAACACATAATTTCATGCCGAGAGTTTGACCTATTTAATTTTGTACGGAAAATATTTGCTGCTAATAATGAGAAAGTTCTGATTTGTAAAATGCAATATTCTTCCATGTATACGGAATTATAGATTGAACAACATATAAGCCAAAGTTGAATCTCAAGCCTTAATTAATACTAAAAAATAATATAGTTTGGTATATGTGTAGAATAGGATATTTTTCCTTGAGAATCTACTAGATGAGGTGGTCGTTGTCGACATCCTTGTGAAAGTTCGCATGATCTTAGCACGAACCAACTCACAATGTTATCTCGAGCAATGCTTTATTCACTTAAGTATCTTTTTTTAGGAAAACACTAGGTTAAAAGCCTACTGTAAAAAAATTTATGCAAAGTTATTATAATTGCCATTTATGATCACGAATGATCTTACTGAATGACGTTCTCATGGCCTTCAAAGAAGAGATATACTAGAAGTTGAGTGCAGTTGGAGGGGCCATAGTCCTTCTGAGCCAAGAAAAGTAGATGGGGCCTATCCAAGCTTTGAATAGTAGATGGGGAATGTTAAAATATTTTGTGATGCCATGGTTCTAAATGGTTAGGTATGTGTCGGAACCTGTATTCTTTCATGGGATGATTGGTCTTAAGCATAAAAAGCCATCCATGTGCCACCTATCATTTGTAATGCACAATACCGAGTTCTATGTTTTTGTACCACTTTCTTTATTTTCTGCATTAGAACTGACAGTATATGTTAATGAATTACATTTTTATTGAAATAGATTACAAGTGAAGAGGATTTCAATTGTTTTTTGTATGTTATTGGCTATCTTTTCTATACGTGCGAAATTTGATATGCAATCAGTAACAACCAACCCACAACGAATAGGAAGACATACTAATGCTATGAATAACCCAATATCAACAAAAGAATGTTCTTAATTTTTTCAAGGCCCGTGGCAACGCACGGGCACTTTACTAGTCTTGCTAAGTTTTGCACTATCGCTAGACCAGGCTCGCCACTCATGGCTTGGTTTTCCGCTAGACCTGTCATGTATCCCTACAAACATTGATCAATAAAAGCTTAGCAAAGTTCTAAAAAAAATCTTCAATGCAGATCACCAAAATGTGGAAGCACCTAAACAAATGGGTACCTCCTGCGAAGGGATCACAGTGGAGGCGTGGGACAGGCAGAGGTGCGCCCAGCTGACGCCACGTCTTTTCGGGGTTTATTTCCGGGTTATTTTGGAATTAGCTTGGTTTTCCTAGGTTTCTATGAAAAAATGTTTTTCTCGTGTGAAAAAAATACAATTGTGCTTCTCGAAACTAAAAAGCACAATTATGCTCCATGGAAAAAGCACACTTGTGCCTCCCGAAAAGTGAATAGCACAGTTGTGCTTTTGTGTTTCTCGAAAAGTGAAAATCTCAAGTTGTGCTTCAATCGTGCTTTCTAGAAAAGTGAAAAGGCACATGCGTGCTTCCCCCCAAAAAATGAAAAGCACATATGTGGTTCTGATTTCCCCTTTTTTTCATTGTTTTCTTGATTTTTTTTCTGTTTTTTTCTAATTTTTGTTATAGTAGACACTCGGAAAGTCGTCGTTCTAAAGCGACATAGCACTAGCGCATCAAAATAATAACCATCACCGATGAAGAGAAGCATACATAGGAAGGATTCAATGTATGGACACTCGAAAAAAGATCTTGGGTCCAAACGGATCCACCTAAGACAAACACCGACCGAATCTCGCAAGATCCGGTGGATACACATCTCCACATGACCTCCGACGAATCTAGACACACTACTAGGAGAAGGACTAACTGGGAAGACCTTTATTTCATCTTCAGAAACCGTTACCAAACTAAAAAGAACACCTAAAAACAGAGCCTTCCCGTTCGGCATGGGCTAGGATCCACCATGCCTCCATGGCCCTAAGGCCATAGGAGAAAAGGAAGATCGACCGCGACGCCGACATAAGGAAGGAAGCCCTATCTCATGTGCATCTCGCGGGTCACGAGCGAAGGGGGACAGCCGGTGGCTTGTTCGTGTCTTCAAGAATGAATTGGGTCAACCAGACTTCATGGAACTGATTGTGTCAGTAACATTAGTGATTTTGGGTACAAGGAAAGATTACATCTTGAGGGGAAAGGACCCTAGTTTTTTTTGTGTATGGTTGTTGACATAGATTTAAAGAGCAACTCAAATTATTAACCCACAAATCTACCAGAAAAGATTATGTACATAACTAAAGGTGGGTAGACTCCTTCATTTAACTTGAACTTTCTTTTAAATTGGTACTCTACAAAAAGGAAAACATAAATACATGCAGTAGAGTCCTATTGTTTCCCAACAACTCCTACTCTGGGTCCAAAGAAGGGAAAATGGCATGCGGTTCGCTTTGACACATTTTTTTTTAAAGAAAGACGACGCTCCGTCTGGACAAGCGGGTCAAACAGGAAAAGACCCAGTAAACCAAGCAACATAGTAAACCAAAAACAAAAATCGATAGCCCAAAAAAGGCCAGTTGGACGCTGAGGTACACGTCGGGTTGGATTGAGTCTGAGGGGAGAAAACATGTTTTTCCACCAAATGAAAATCATTTAGCCACGAGTTAGGATTATTTTTTAAAACGGTATTCTTTTATCCACTCGTTAATTCAACAACTCTTTCAAACGGTTTTCTCAATTTGCATACGGAATGCATGGAACTTTACTATAGGTAAACTGCATGAACAAGTGAAAATTAGTATGTGCTGTTTCGACGAGTGAAATTTTAGTACTCCCTCCATTCCCTTATACAAGGCCACAAACTCGAATTACAAGTACCAAGGTAAAATTTAGTAACTGCTTTGCAAGCCAACTTTTCTTTTCATTAATACGCTCGCATGCATGCAAGGAAGGAATGGGAATGAAGTAGTATAGTGTCATTATGACTACATGCATGCAAGTATTAAACAAGTTGCTAGTACAAGGAAACACCATTAGTTTTTACCTCGTTTACTGTTGGTGGCCTTGTATAGATGCAAAATCCATTTTTCATAGTGGCCTTGTATAAGGGAATGGAGGGAGTATGTAAATTAAAATTATATCAACGCAAGTGACAAGGCCATGAAACTAAAAAACTAGAACAAGTGACATTATTATGTAAGTTGTAGCAACAATGTTTTGACAAATGGCATTATTAGTATGTGAATTAAAATTATATCCACACATGTGACAAGGCCAAGGGAATGAAACTAAAAAAGGCAAAGGGAAATGAAAATAAAAAAGGCCAAGGAAAATGAAAATTTAAAACCATAAGAATGCACCAGTTGGGAATCAAACCTGGGTCTTTACCGTGGCAGGGTACTATTCTACCACTAGACCACTGGTGCTTTGATGTTTACTTTATTTGGAAACATACAATTAAACAATCCTTTAGTAACTGGAAACAAAGACACCATGCTTTTACGTATTTATTAGTGCTGACCATATATACATCCATCCAGCGAACTCGATCTTGGTACATAATTCGACAGGAACTAATCCAGAGAACAAGCCAAGCAGATGGTTACATGCTTGATGAGTCAATTAACATCCATCCATGTCCATATATACATCCTTCAACAAATTCCGGCTGCAAAACAATAACAAAAGATCCTAAACCAAATTAAGAAATACAACCCGATCTTGAGGTGAGCAAGAAAATCTGTGAGGCGAACAGACAACAATACATTTTTTGTAGCCAAATGACATTGAAACACATATGTCCAAACAATGGAACGATCGAAGATCAGGCTCAGATCCTAGAGGCATGTTCAGTCAAAACATACACATGGTAGCTAAAGTTGCAAATCCTTCTGCATTCTTACACATGGTAGCTTACTGTTTCTTGGTCGATCCTGCAGACAAAACATGAAAGGTGCACTAATGTGGGTGGTCAATTTCTTCGAGTGAATAGCAAATGAAGCCTGCCCTTGTAATGTCTGTGGATGGAGGCCCGGGATTCAACAGATAGCTGGTTGAAGATGCCTTTGAACTGACGGATGACAGAAACAAGGACGTGATATTATCCCTGCAGTATCTATTTTTGAGGATGATCTTAAAAACATCTCTGTCTGGGTGGGATGGTTGGCTGTGCAATAAGTTTCTTTCGCTTTTAGTGGTCATTTATCACTTTTCCTTCTTTGGGTCAGTTAAATAGAAGTGAGGGCAACTATTACAAAACAAAAGTGCAATCTTGTATATTCCAATAATTTGTATGAAAAAGATATATGATACTTTTTTCGATATGTAGGACATATTTGCTAACCAATCTTGTTTAGTCCATTCAAAACTGAAGTCAAACAGGAATAGAAAATAACATGCACAGAAGGAACAAACAATTTTTTTGAATTATAATAACATTTTTTTTATCAATCACTTCTCTTCTAGAGGATAGGCTGAATCCTGGCTTTATAAGTAAAGCCAATAGGCAGCAAGCGAGGCTTGGATCCCGATATCTGCAGTGTTGAGAGGCTTCCCCTGCTGAAGGAAATCAATCCATTTATGCCTTTGTTGGTAGTTTTTCGCTTTCGTTGGTAACTTATCACCTTTTATTCTTCTTTTTGTTAGTTTTTTTTTGAGATAGCTTACCAGGCTTGCTGCCTGGTCTTCTTTTGGTTAGTTAAATGGAAATGCAATGTAACTATATACAAAACAAAAGTGCAATATTGTGTACGTCAATAATTTGTATGAAAACAATGTATGAATTTTTTCACAACATATAGGTACATATTACTAACCGGATCTTGTTTACTCCATAGAAATAGAAAGCAAATGAACAAAAAGCAATAGAAAATAGCATGCATGCATAGAAGGAAATGAGAATTGTATCTGTTGTGCCCCTGGTTGGAACGGTGATTAAGGGTCTCCCCATGTGTGCCCACTGTTGGTTTCCCCGTGGATCCGCTACTCGAGTCGCACCGCTCCAATTTTTTGGGATGTCGGATTCCACAGTTCAAGAGGATGACCAAAGCTTCTGCTAGCTCCATGCACTGAAGTGAAAAGGTAGCCTCTAGCTAGCAATTGATCCATTCCAGAACGTGTACTAGAGTAGTACACCCTTGGGAACAAGCAGGGGCGGAGCCAGAAAATTTAGCTGATGGGTTCATCATTGATTATTGCGAGGATTTTGTCTAATTAATTCAGTGTAAAGTCTGTTTTTGCACTGAAGATCAATTTTTTTTGCACCACCTTGCGTCGAATATATAGCACCCTGTTTCAAACAAGAACTATATAGCACTCAAAAAAGCATAATGGATAGAAATGTAATATCATTTATGAATAGCAAATGCGGAAATATTATCATTTGTTATTCCTTAGCAACACATTTAACTAGTAACTATAAAACCATACTGATTGAATTGTGTGATTATAGAGTCAACCTGGTTCCGGTGCATCTAGCTGTAAGAAAATAACCTAAATATATGTGAATCGTCCCCGAAAATTGACAAGTCGCAATATCCCACTTACCACGTAATCACTCTTAAAATTTTAAACCCCAGCAATACAATTTGGGAAGCAAACATTAGACGAAACAGAGGCACACGCTTGTAGGAATTGATGACTTACCTTTAAAGAAATATGATGCACTTTACCTACGTTTAAGGTGGCCTTGAATTATATTATTTGGATGTAGTGACTGATTTCTCTTTTGAGAAATAAATTCCATTCCGAACCTTAGATCGGTCAAACAAAATAAGTACATGGAGTAAGCAATTAGAAAATTAAAATATGAACACTAGAGAGGCGATGTGGTGATGCAATCTGAGTATCTGGAATTTGAGATTTTGGACAACGATCGCCGGCTTTGCTGCCGTCGATCTGCCGTGGCGTGTGCCAACGAGTGGCGGCTGATCATCGGCGTGAAGAATAGATTAGGGTACGAACAGGAGGTATAGAGGCAATTTACTATTGGGCTTTTTTATTAGGCTGTTCACCTGGCGTTGGAGCTTGATGGGTTCAGGCCTTGTTTTTGGTTGGGTTCATACGATTACGTATCTATCTACGTGTACTATATCAGGAAAAGTCGTTGGGTTCATCTGACCCCAACGCTAACACGCTGGCTCCGCCTCTGGGAACAAGCATTGAAGCAGCCAGCCGGAGCCATCCATGATCCGATCACCAAGGCCGCTGCGCCGTCGCCGCCGTCCACGAGAAGCTCATCACTATGCCCAAGAGCCATCCATGCCGTGAGCAAGGTCCCCACCGCAGTTGTCGGCCACATGGCTTCGTCTGCAGTGTCCTCTGATAGCAGTGAAGAGGGGAACAATAGATTTGCCGTGACGGCGACTAGGGTACAAGTTGCCTCCGCGCATAATCTTGGTAAATTTTCCCTTTCGCTCGGTCCTGACCGCTACATGTGGTTTTCTCCTCGTGATCCTATTTTGAATACGTGTGAACATTCCCTTTGATCAATAAAGTTTGGCATTCCTCTAAAAAAAAATACTAGGTATGAGTTGGGGAAATTAAAAAAAAATGTTTTTTTGGTCATTAATTCAACGACTCCGCAAACAGTTTCTTCAGTTTGTGTATGAAACGCTGGAAACATTAATATGTATAAGGGAAACGTTTAGGAACGACGCGCCGGCCGAACCATCGCGCCGGTTGCCTCTGTCGTAACTCGCAAGCCTGCCTGGTGGACCCTCCACCTTATCTTCTGTTTTTTGCTGGCCACTCGTTCTTCGCATGGACCCATCTTCTCCCTTCCACCAGCCAGCCTTTTGGCTGCAGTGCAATGCGCGCCGCCGTCGCCATCTCGTCAATGGAGTGCTACCGGGGACATTTGCTCTGCAGGCCTTGCCCGATGCTGCTCGGAGGGGCTGCGTCCGACCACGATTGCAATGGGAAACTTCGCCTGTATTGCGCGGCGGCGGCCATGTTTAGCGGCCGCGCCACTCGTCGCTATTTGTCTTTCACAAACGCGCTTGTATGCATCTCCAACTCTCCGTACAGGGCTCGGCGAGCGCCGGAGCTGCAACCGGCCGCGCGTTTTTACTACAAACCGTGGTCGCCGGTGCTGGAAAAGAAGGCCACGCCGGCACTTTTTCCCTATAGCCCATAGAGCAAAGTTGCAACCTCTGTTGTGTTTTGCTACAACCAGCAAATTCATAGCTGGAACCAGTAATTGGTTTTGCTGCATCGTTTGGTTTGTTTTCTGCGGCGGCGACAACGGTCGTCCTCATTTGTTGCAACGGACTAGGAATAAGCTTCTATCGCTGAGCTTTTTTGCTACCACGGTGATTGGCAAAAGCAAGGACCACGAGATGGTTTGCAAACAAGCGAGTTGTTCCAGTAGAAACTCTGAGCTGGAACCAGCTTCTGGTTTTGCTACAACCGACAAAATCCAGAGCTGGAATCGACATGTGATTTTCCTGCATCCATCATGGCGGAGCTGCGACCGGTGACGGCGGCAACATTTTTTTGCTGCAACCGTCTTATGATTTTGCTACTATCGGCGAGTGATTTTGCTACATCCATTATGGCGGAGTCGCGACCCGCGATGACGGCAACGACGAATTTGCTGCAACTGTCGTTCTTTTTTGCTACGACCGGCGTTTTTTTCTGCTACATCCATGAACGACGTTGAATCTTGGCAGTTGCTGACACAACCCCGGGCAGCGAGCTTCGACAGCGAGGGGGCGGCGACAGCGCATCAAGGTGTTGCAACCATGGAGCTCGTCGGCGAGCTGCTGCCGTCGCCACTGGAGCTGCTACCACGGGTGGATGCGGCTACATGTGTGGAGCCGACGAGAAGTGTAGGCGACGACCGGCGGCGAGGGAAGACGAGGAGGCGAGGCGGTCGGCGCGTGCGGGAGCGGCACTGCTTTTCCTCTCGTTTTCCCGTGCAAAGGTTAACGACGAAGAGGACAGGGACAGATCTATTTTTTTTACTATGGGGACAAATCTGACGACTATATGTACAGCAGACCGGCTGAACAATTCGGCCGGTGCCCAGCAGTGGCCTATGTATAAACTGTACGAATAAGTGTAAATTATTTCAAAATGACACAAGGCAATGGAACTAGAAAACAATGCAAAATGCACCAGCCAGGAATCGAACCCAGGTCTGTACCATGGCAAGATACTATTCTACCACTAGACTACTGGTTCCTCGGTCTGTATAATCTTTGAACCAGCCTTATGATTTCGGTCCTAGTATTCTCATTGAGAATCAGACACGTATTTCAGTATTGACCGAGTAAGCTTCCAGACGTACTACAATGTTGGATCCACATATACTCCCTCTATTCCTAAATATTTGTCTTTTTAGAGATTTCAAATGAATTACCACATACGAGTGTGTATAGACATATTTTAGAGTGTAGATTCACTCATTTTGCTTCGTATGTAGTCACCTGTTAAAATCTCTAGAAAGACAAATATTTAGAAACGGAGGGAGTACATCACAATACAACTTCTAGGCGAAGGGAAGAAGCCAACATGTCAGAAAGAGGTAAACTCTTACAAGAACTAATTCGAAGAAAATCTGTGCAAACAGACCACAATACAACTTTTTTCCATTTCTCTTGATGCAAAATGGCAGAGCAGTCATATAAATCAAAACGATGAAGTGAAAGGATCCATTACAGCATACGGCATATAGGTGCAACATCATGGCCCAGGGACTAAGTTGCCGACATATAGGATCCTAGAGGCATGCCCGAGAACGCATTCCGATCTCTAGCCGTATTGAGAAGCTTCCACTGCTGAAAGAAATCAATCATTTTGGAAATCAAGTCAAAGCATACAAATGGTAGCCAAAGTAACAGATGCTTCTTTATTCATACATACAGTAGCTCACTGGTTGAATTCTTGGTCAATCCTGCAGATAATACAGGAAAGTAAAGAGAAAGAGACACCGATTTGTGGGGTAAATGTTTTATATGGTACTCTTCACAACATGTAGGGCATATTTGCTAACCGATTTTGTTTACTCCACTCAAAATTGTAAGGAATTGAACAAACAGCAACAAAAAATAACATGCGCGCTGGAGAAACTGAGAATTGTACCTGTTGTGCCCTGGGATTGGAACGGAGATGAAGCTCTTCGAGATACATCTTTTGACAATCAACAACAGAAATTAAGATAGACTGTACGGTATATGAAAGTGTTCAACCGACAAGCATACCCTCTTCCAAAAGGTATCCAAGATGCAACCTTTGTTTATCAACCAACTTTAGATTAGTACCCAGGAGAAACAGAGGGTGCTCAAAAAACATTGCTCAGGACTAAACAATAATTTTCATTGATGGAAAAGCCCCTTAATATTTCAGTTTATTATAGAACGATACAAATTCCATGCATTTTTTTACTGGGAATCAAAATCTTAGATGGATCTAAAGGTTATTTAGATTTCTCTAGTATGCAAATTTATGAAATCTAAAAAGGGTAGATGACCACAAGTTCTCAGAACCAAATTATAGGCAGAATTCGCCACAGCAAACAGAATATACACAACCATGTTGTAGGACACCGTACCGTGCAAACACCAGGGAAGTCTTGAATCACGTGAAAAACAGTTACATTACTCATTCAATCCAATAGACTCCTCTCCCTCTTCATCACCCTTGTACTGTCCACGTGTTATATAGAGTGAAGATGTTGGTCCTGAGTACCATGTATGTGGTTGAGTTAATTAGGTTTCTAGTTTAACGATCTTTATTCAAGGCAACAGAATATTCAGTTAGAGTAAGGGAGATTAATACCAGGAGTACAATATCCATGAATCAGGCAACTAAAGGAAACTGATTGCGGTGGCAGTCAAATATGTATCATCCGGTGGAATTCGTCCATAGCAACAACCATCCTTCCAATTCTGCAAGCAACTAAAGGGTCCGTCATAGTTGAACGGCGGGCTATATATGAAAGTTTCAACCGGCCGGTAACTCCCTGCTTCAACCTGATTGCCGGCTGATTCAACGAAGCTTCTTTAAATGGAATCGGGTATGTCACAACCATCAGGTTGAATTTATCCACAGCACCAGCCATCGTGCAAAAAAGCAATAACTACCGCAGTTAAATGGCAGGATGGCTGATGCTATGGACAAATTCAACCAGAGGATTGGCTCCCTGCTTCTGCGCGCCTTGTTTTGGGGGTGGCGGAGGGCAGCGGCAAAGATAGAAGAGACTTCCGACGGACGGGGCATGTAACAACTATAATCTGGTTTGAAGTTACCCATAGCATCAGGCATCTTACCCACCGTGGGGAATCAGCAACCACCGTTGAAGGGTAGGATGGATGATGCCATGGACAAGTTCAACCAGAGGATCTGCTCCCTTCTTCTGCGTGTCGACTCCGGGGATGGCTAAGGCAGCGGCGCTCCCGCCGGGACGAGAGTCCCGGAGCAGGCCGTCGGAGAGGAAGCGAGAGGCGCGCGAACCTCAACCGTTGCTCCCCGTCGTCGCAGCCGTCGCCGCCGACCAGGTTAGCCTGGTTAGGGTTTGTCGGAGGGGCGCTGCTATATATGGACGGAGCCGCTCGCCCCATCCCGCATCACTCCATGTTTTGGACCAACGGCCCAACAGCCCACGCGCACTGGTTCAACGTGTTTTGACAAGCTAAAGCCGTCCCATCAGTTCGGCCCACCAAAATCAGGGTCCTTTTTAGTGAAAACTTTATTTTAATCTTATTAATTTTATATAGTAATTGATTAAATCAATGAAATAGATAAATATAGTTATGTGTCATAGTAAAATATTCACACATATATTCATAAAAGGAGAAGGACATGACTCCGGTAAATGGACAACCTCGAGAGTTTAGCACACAGAACAGGGTTGGTCTGGTCTGACGCTTTGGTTTGGACATGACTACCTAAATAGCCCATTCGATACTCCTCTATCTTTCATAAATCCTTTTTTTTTCACGGCCATTTTAAGTGGCTGTAAGCATCAAGGTAAGCCATGATAAGAAGTTTCTGGAACGCCACTGATAATCCGGCTCTGACATTGGGCATAATTCAAGGGAGAGCGAGAGGCGCTCTGAGGTAATTTACGCCCCACACTCTTGATTCCTACCTTAGCTTGAAAAGTAGCCTCATTGCAGAACTGAGAGAGCTATATATGATAGTAATACATATTGTACATAAGCTAGTCGTATAGTAAATGAGGGACAAAAACCTTGAGAGAACCTTGAAGACGCTTGGGACACTGTGCACACACTCTCCAATGACAGGTCCAACCTAGAGGGCGGCGGCCGCCACGGGCCGTTGAAGCCAAGGCCCCCCAGGTCTCTGTAGTCGGCTTCGGCTACTTCTGTTTTGGTTCTCATGATGGTCGCCGCCACGGTTAGGTTGCTGCTCCAATCTTTCTCTTCTCTTCCTCGTGTTGTTCTAGCAAGATTAGAGCATGGTTAATAATACAGTCAACGGCCGATTATAAAAAGTTGCCATGTCATCTATAGCCAATTTTTTAGCCGGCATGTACAATATTAAGTTTCAAATATGTACTAGTTTATCAATGGTTGACCCACCTTATATCATCACAAAGCGTCACGGGTCTCGTGTTGCAGCTGGTTACTAACCGAGAGCCCGCTTCTATTCTCTCTCTTCTTCTCTCTCCTCCAACTAAGGAAAGATATATTATTTTATTTCTTATAACATGCTTATGCCACTCTATTATACTTGCTTTTATATGTTCACGGGCGCATCTTTTTATCCATCACGCTGGCACCAAGATAGTGATGACCTTGCGAAGGCAGGCTATTTGCCTAGACAAAAGCTTTGTCTGGAGTAGCTGGTGCCGTCGCTTAATTGGAGTTCATGCTCGTGGTGCTTGCCTAACTAATGGAAGGTAAAACTGCAACTTTTGTCTTCAGATGCCTAGCTGGAATATTGTGTTGCAGGTGCCCAACGATGCAGCAGCAGTAGTTATCTAGCATGGTTGATTTTAGTTTTTGCATAGGAACGTCCAATTTGAGTAATTAACGCTTGGTCCAGGTTCATTAGAAAAACTTAAAAGATAAAGAAGTCTCGTTAATCTCTTCATGCTAATTCCAAATTCGAAGTACCTTTTGGCCAAAGAAAAACCCGCTTCTTTTGGTCCGGAGGAGATGTCCGTCAGACCGCAGGATTTCTGGATGATTCCGCGTAGGACCATGACGTCAGTCCGATCTCTGATGTGCCGGATCCGCACGGGCGCGCTGAGCCCCATATCCGCCTTACATTTGGGCTGGATATAAGAGGTACCAGTCAGCCCAGGCATTTGAGAAACCCGCCTGAATCGAATTTTCATGACCAATCAGTGAGCGGGCAGTATGCACGGGCGTTTGAGGCGGGTTTGGAGCGTCTGGCTGTAATGCTCTAAGTGTGCCCATCGACATAGTCCTCGCCAACTAGCTAGTGCACTTCGATGCCTGCTTTTAACTCTGCGTCGGAATTCATTAGACGGCTCGAGAGCAACTAGTTGACGAGCGCTCCTTCGGAAGCCTCACAACGATCGGCGCCACTTAGCGCGCTCTCAGCCGCCCACCACGTGTCGTGCTCTGGTTGCTCCCTCAGATTTTATTATTTTTATTTTTCTGCACGCGTTTTTAGATTTATAAACGGTTTTTTTTGGGGTTATTTCGATGTTTCGGTTTACCACCGGACTTCCTTAACTTTTGGACCCAAAATTAAATTCAAAAAAAAATTGCGCGATAAAACGTGTTTTTTCCCATTAGCGAGAGTCGCGGTTTTGCTTCCGTGAGAGGCATGGTTTTGCTTTCGTGAGAGTCACAGCCGTGCCTCTCGGAAACGGAAAAAAACATGTTTTCTGTTTTTTTTCCTTCCACGAGAGACACGGTTATGCTTTCGCAAGAATCTCGGCCGTGCCTCTCGGAAACGGGAAAAAAATGCGTTTTCTGTTTTTTTTCCTTCCGCTAGAGGCACAGTTTTGCTTGCGCAAGAGGCATGGTTGTACTTTCGCGAGAAGCACGGCCGCGCCTCTCGGAAACGAAAAAAACGCGCTTTCTGTTTTTTTCGCAAGAGGCACAGTTTTGCTTCCGTGAGAGGCATGGTTGTGCTTTCGCGAGAGGCACAGCCGTGCCTCCTCGGAAACAAAAAAACGTGTTTTCTTTATTTTTTATTCCTTTCGCGAGAAGCGCGGTTGTGATTTCACGAGAGGCACGGGCGTGCCTCTTTCGAAAAGAAAAAAAACTAGTGCTCCCGGTTCGTTTTTTTGTCCTTTTTTCGTGAATTTTTTTTTGTTAAAACCTATCAACATGGGATCTAGCTAGTTTTGAAGATTTCGACGCGAGAAATCTAACGGTGAAAACGGTTCGAGATTTGGACGCACGGTTTAAGAGATAAAACGTTTTGAATAAAAAAATCTACGAAAAAAGGAAAAACTCCCGGTTATGACAAGTGGCGCACATGCAGCGCGCCACTTGTCGCAACCTGGGAAGGCGGAAGTGCTCTTTGCAATGAGTACTCCTTAATTAGTGATTTGGAGACGGCCCGCAGCAGGTGAGGTGTTAATTAGGCTGTTAGCGATCGACGTGCATGTCACTTAATCGCCCACCTGCTCAGTCTGCGGTGATGGCTCCGTACGCACCCTACGTGTTGCCGCATGACGTGCACATCCGAGCTCCGACCGTGCATACCTCTTAAACCAAAATCATTCATATTTCTTAAACCAAAATTTTGATTTCAAAACCTTTTATGTTTTTGTTCTCCTTTTGCAAAGACCTTTAAAACAAGACCGATTTTAGATACATTTAAATCATCCCTGTGTCTCCCCTCTAAGGAAAGACAATCAGGGTTTCTGCCTCCCGTTTGCACCGACGCCAATCTGCCACGTCTCTTGTGTTCATGGGTGCATGGTGGATCCTGGCCCTTGCGGACGGGAGGCTCCGTTTTTAGGTGCTTCTTCAAGTTTTGTTAGGCTTTGTGTCCTACTCAGGAAGATGAGACGATAGTGGCTTCTTGAAGATGGAATAAGGTTTCCCCCGCCTAGTCTCTATTTCGATGGTGCGTCTAGCATCATCGGAAGGTGTGTGGAGGTGTGTTTCCAATGGATTTTGCTTGATTCGGTCGGTGGTTTGCTTTGGTGGATCTGCTCAGATCCGGTCTTTGTTCGTCTTTGATCATGTGTCTTTAGGTTGGATTCTTCCGGTCTAAACTTCTCTTCATCAATGGTAGTTGCTGTTCTAGTGTGTTGATCCTATGGGGCCTTAGCACAACCACTTCCCGACTGTCCACTACAACAAAGTTGTGCCCGGCTCTGGCGAGGCAGGGGCGATGAGGGCGACACGCCTTCGGCTCGCTTCAGTGCTGGTAGTCATTGCTAGTGGTATATGATTCTGGATGTAAACTTTTATTATTTCTAGTGTTCTTTTTACTGCCATAATTGAACATGAATAGATTGAAAGTTTCTCGCAATTGTTTCTCCACAAAAATCACATCTAATTTAATTCAGCATTTTGAAAAATAATATACTTCACTCTTTTGGAATAAACTGTTACACAACTTAAAAATAATCTATTTCAGAAGTTGACATTTTCTGTTTCATATTGTTTTCATTTCAGAACACAACATTTCTCTTTCCACTGCTTGTTTCACAAAACTCACATCTATTTCAGTTCTACATTTTGGAATAACATATTTCACTATTATAAAATCAACTATTACACATTTCGAAAAAATCAGTTTCACAAGAAAACATGTTAATATCATATTGTTTTCATTTTTGGAAGACATATTTCACTTTCCACTGGCTTCTTTCACAAAAATCACATCTATTTCAATTGCACATTATTGAAATCTCATATTTAACTCTCTTGAAATAAACTTTTACACATTTTAAAATAATTAGTTTCGTATTGCTTTCATTTGAGAACCCACATTTCACTTTTCACTATTTGTTTCACAAAAATCACATCTATTTCAACTGCACATTTTTGAAATAACATATTTCACTCATTTGAAATACGTGTCACATTTTAAAATAATGAATTTCACAAATTGACATTTTAATTTCATATTAGTGGTGAATAGTTTTCGAGTGAAATAGGTTTGTTTCACATTTTTCTAGTGAAAGAGGTTTATTTCACATGTGAAATGTCAAAAATTAAACGTGTTCCAAATGTATCGAGGTCTGATCTTGTTCTGAAGGTCTTAGCGCAAGGAGTTCACCTATATAAAAAAAATCTCCAAATTATGGAAAATAAAATTAAAGTGATGGATTTAAGAGAGAGAGAGAGAGAGAGAGAGAGAGAGAGAGAGAGAGAGAGAGCTTGAGTCAAAAAAGAGAGAAAGATGTGTATCATGCATGTGTCCTTTTTCTGACTATGATAGAACCCACGCAGTGATTTGACTCTGAAATACGTGAAGGGTGGTGTGTGCAACACAAACATATACAATTGCACTGGGTTCAGGCACACGGATCTCAAAGAAAATGAATGGTGGCAGATGTACCGCTAGGTAATGTTAACGCCCAAAATGACTTTGTGGTGGCCATCAGCACACCGCCACCATTGCAGCACTCCGTAAACACAGAACACTTGCTCAAGAAACATGATTTCCATCTTGAACCGGCAATTCAAATCATGAATAAAAGACCCGTCATTGAAAACATTTGGGGGCATCTACAATAGAAACAACACTCTTGCAAGTGAAAGAATAGGAAGTGCGGTGTCGGTGTGGATCCATCACCCGCCAATTCAATTACCAAAAACTTGCGTGGATCCATCAAACAAATACTACTACCACAAGATCTGTAAACAGAACCTGTGGTTTATTTGTGCGAATCGCTGGCCCTCTTATTCTTCTTAAATTAATTAATGGGCATCATGCATTCATGCATGCTGCATGCGACCATAGCCGGCTATACTAATTTGCTTTGCGGCTGCCATGATTGAGGCCGAGATACTCGGCGGTGAGAGGCTTGAAGATGCGCTGCTCGTCCGAGTCCAGCGCGGCAGCGAGCTTCGGCCAAACGGACATGCCCAAGATCCAGGAACCACCACCACCGTCACCCTCTGGACGCGCCATGATCTTCACGAAGCCGGAGCACAGCCTCCCGCAGTCCACCCACGTCGGCATCGCTACAGCGGCGTGCCCGAATCCGAAGTCCGTGTCGACGCTGAAGGACGCGAACGACGTCACGCCCATCGACGGGCTGCCCAGCCCGACGGTCGCCCTCTCCACGAACTTGGCCGCAGCCTTGCCATTGCCCTTGTGATCCTCGACCTAGTCCACCAGCTCCTGGAAGTGCTCGTCCGTGGCTGTCGACCTGATCGACTCGCGCACCATCGACGCGATCTTCGGGAGCGGCCGCCGCTAGATCACGTCCACGCTCGCCTCCGCCACCGCGAAAGTCATGACGTTGCCGACGTAGTTGCACATGGCTTCCTCCGGCGTGGTGGTGAGATGCCGTCGCCCGTTCATCCACCAGCCCATGCGGAAACTCTCGTCCGACGAGCCCACGGTGGCGGCCAACACTACCAGAATAACCGGCGATGCCGACGGCCCCCGTCGGCATAGATAGGTGTATCCCGACGGCCCAGCCGAATCCGTCAGCGTAGATAAGCCGTCGGCATATATCCATCTATGCCGACGGGGGCCATCGACATAGGTCGGCCGTTGGCATCACAAAAAATATGGCTACGGCGGTCGTCGGCATGTCATGTGGGCCCGGCTACCTGCTCGGCGACGGCCGTTTGACGGCGTGACGCCTACGACGACGGGCTAACGGTTGCCGTCGGCATAGGTATGCACACGTCATCGATCCGCGTCGTCCACCACGTCATCGATCCGAGCCGCTCGCCGGTCCGTGGGGTGGCATATCGGCATAGGCCTGGCCCATGGCCCTTGCCACGTCATCGATCCGCGCCCTACGCTACGTCATCTATCCAGGGCTCTACCGTTCCGTGGCCGTAGCTATGCCGACGGCATTGCCGTAGGCATATATTTCTAATAATATTTTATTTATTTTCTCTTTTTCCTTTTTATTTTTTTTCAGAACTAATTTGATTAACTTTTTTTTGCGAGGGACTAATTTGATTAACTTAAATGTGCCTTATGTACAGAAAACATATCTCAATTATATATATATCGATTGCCCCCCTCACGGGCCTTGCTTCCGTCATGTCACGTAGAGGGGAGACGGGACGGGGTACCTGGGGGTGGGGGTAGCAATGCCGCCAAGTGTTGCGGTGGGTCCTCCTATGCTTGTGGAAGCGTGGCGGCAGGCGCAGGCACCCGACACGCGGCTCCGGGGTGTGCCCCTCCTCACGGGCGTCGCTGCCGCCGTGTCCCGGAAGGGAGAAACGACCATGTCGGGCCGACACGGAGGAAATCTTTGGTGGGTTGGGCCGGGAAGGTGTTGGGGGTGTAGCTATGGGCTGGGCTATGACAACCAGGTGAAAAGGTCCACCGGTCAAACCCCGTCCGGCAAAAGTCAAAGGGCTAGATCTGGCGTAAATGCGTAGCCGAGGAGTTAGGCAGGGGCCAGGGGTACACTGGGGGTAGCAATGCCGCCAGGTGTTGCGGTGGGCCCTCCTACGCTTGGGGAAGCATGGTGGCAGGCGCAGGCACCCGGCACGCGGCTCCGGGGTGTGCCACCCCTCACGGGCGTCGCTGCCGCCGTGTTCTGGAGGGGGGAAACGGCCACGTCGGGCCGACACGGAGGGAATCTTGGGGTGGATTTAAGTCTAACATACTTCCTATGCATAGGCATTTTATATGCAAACAAATTATCAAGACAAAAATAATCTATCAATCATATGCAAGGAAGAAGAATAAAAGATTGACAATTTCAACACAACGAGAGGTAATTTAGTAACATGAAAAGGTCTACAACCATATTTTCCTCTCTCATAATAATTACATGTAGGATCATAATCAAATTCTACAATATAACTATCACATAAAATATTCTCTTCATGATCCACATGCATGCAAAGTTGACACTCTTCCAAAATAGTGGGATTATCATCAATTGAAGTGGTGACCTCTCCAAACCTACTTATATCAAAAAATTCACAAGAATGATAATTCTCCGAAGTAGTGGGATCATTATTACCTAAAGTTGACATTCTTCCAAACCCACTTATAATATTTTTGCTAACATTATTATCAATAACATATTAATCATGAGGGTTAAATAAATTTTCAAGATGATAAGAAGCATTATCACCCCAATCATGATCATTGCAATAAGTAGTGGACATAACAAAATCATCATCCCTAAGCTTGTAGCTTTGCATATCATTAGCACAATTGACATTCATAGAATTTATAATAACATCATTGCAATCATGCTTTTCATTCAAGCAGCTATCAAGAGTGGGTGCAATAGCAATAGTTTCATGTTTAACATACAGAACTATAGCAAGTTCGTCTTCATAGGCATCATTAATATTGGCATCATGGCCATAAGAATAACAAGCATCATGTTCATCAAGGGGGGATATTTCAATCAAATCAACGGAATCACAATTATCTATAGGTTCATGCATATCATAATTTTCTTCCAAAGCAACAGACATTCTCCTAATGAATTCACTAACATAGGCATTAGAAGCATAGTTTTCATAGCAATATTTAAGTATGGCAAACATTTTGGATTTGTAGAGAATAATATCATACTTTTCAATCAAAGAAGCAACTTCATAAGCACACTTAAAAGCAACAAATTCTTTGATTTGTTCGATACCATAGTAACTATAAACACCTTTAGCATACAAAGATAAAATTTCATTATCATTAAACTCACATAGGTAGGGAAGGTGTTTTTTAGGATTCTTCGGGAAACAAGTAAAATCATAAATTTCACATCGATTCCAAGCATAGCATAGCAAACAATTTATTTGATTCCATAAGAGTCTCCCTTTTTGAGACAAACGGTGACGCACAAAATGAGCATGCTCATCTAATGATTTTCCCTTAACTAAACTAGTTGGGATTTCAGTATGAGCACAAATGGATTGAAGATGATCCAAGTAGAAAAAGTGGACCCATAGTTATCTTTCTTTTCTTGTTTCTTTTCTATTTTTTAGTCATGACATGAAGAAAATAAAAGCAAGCAAACAAAGAGGCGAACGCGAAAAAGGCAGATGTAAAATATTTTTGTATCTTTGTAAAAAAATTAGTAGTGGGGAGATGAAAACGAGAGGAAAATGGCAAATAAAGTAAATGCAAGGAGATGAAAGTTTATGCGTAGGTACTTGATAGTTGTTGATGATGTCTCCCCGACAACGGCGCCAGAAATTCTTCCTGCTACTTGTGAGCTGCGTTGGGATTTCCTCGAAAAGAAAAGGATGATGCAGTACAGTAGAGATAAGTATTTCCCTCAGTTACGAAATGAAGGTTATCGATCCAGCAGGAGAACCAAGCAACATTATGTAAACAACACCTACACACAAACAATAAATACTTGCAACCCAGCGCGTAGAGGGGTTGTCAATCCCTCAACGGTTACAGACAAGATTAAACGATATAGTTTTGATAGATAGATCTGACAAAATAAAAAATAAAATAAATAAAAGTAAATTGCAGCGAGATCTTTTTGGTTTTAATATATGATAGAAAATAGACCCGGGGCCATAATTTTCACTAGAGGCTTCTCTCATAAAAATAACATACGGTGGGTAGACAAATTACTGCTGGGAAATTGACAGAAAAGCAAATAATTATGACGATATCCAAGGCAATGATCATGTATATAGGCATCACGTCCGAGAAAAGTAGACCGGAATGATTCTGCATCTACTACTATTACTCTACACATCGACCGCTATCCAGCATGCATCTAGTGTATTAAATCCATGGGAAAACGGAGTAACGCCTTAAGCAAGATGACATGATGTAGACAAGATAAACTCACGTATGAAATAAATCTCATCTTGTTACCCTTAATAGCAATGATACAAGAGTGTCAAACTAAGCCTCGTGGGCCCCACCAACTATCAGGGCGCGCCCTGGTGGGTCATGGTCCCATGCTCCCTCTTCTGGTCTTCTCCCGAAGCTTCTAGTGTCTGTTTTGTCCAGAAGAAACATCTCCAACAAGTTTCGTGGCATTTGGACTTCGTTTGGTACTGATATTATGCGAAACCAAAAACAAGCAAAAAACAACAACTAGCACTGGGCACTAAGTCAATAGATTAGTCCGGAAAAATAAAATATAATTACTTGTAAACGTATACAAAACATTCAAAATTGATAATATAATAGCATAAAACAATAAAAAATTATAAATACATTGGAGACGTATCATCGCGCATAGGACAACACGGTGCCGACGGCGTTGCCGGGCTACTGCCACCGCATGGCGTGACAGGGGCGGATGCCTCCGGTGATTTGTCTCCGTCGTTATCGTGCCTACGGTTAGGTGCTACGTGAGGTTGTCAGGGGTACGCCTGGCTGGATGCCACGACATTTCGCAAGGATGGCTGCTTATGGCAAAGGCGTGACAGCCCCATCTTTCTCGTCACCACCGCCGTCATTAGATATCTCCATGGACGGTTAGCGTGCGTGTCCATGGCGATCACCATGGATTTTGAGAAAGCATGTGTGTTTTCTTTATTATCAGGTACATACATTATACTGGTATATATCATCACTGAGAGAAATAATATTCAACAATCTAATATAAAGGGAAAACAAACGAGGTATCACGTTTATACACTAGAAAAAACTACACAGGCTTAAACCGCATTCGAAAGGCTTTCAAACAATGCACCAAAAAGTAGACAGCGACACAAAACAACTCAACGGTTTGGATAGAGATTTGGGCAACTCAAACCCGGAACACCCAATGGACGGCAGCAAATGTCCATGGACACGTCAGAATGGACAACAACAAATGTCTGCACACACTTTGAAACATGTAAATGGATAGCAGACAGGTCGTTGGTCATTCAATTATAGGCATCAAATATTCACCCCTTGTTCAACCATTTTGGTTTACCATGGATATTTGGATGAATAGCAATTTAACCATACACACATTTATATAGTTGTAAACATATGCACAACCAAAATCACCGGATGTTGAACAAGTTTTTACATCCATCAATCTAAAAAGCTTCTAGTCCGATTGTCTTTGCTGAGGGCCACAATTTTCGGCCTCATTTTTAGTTTTCACCCTCCATTTGCTCAAAACGCTTCGACATGCTAGCATAGTAGTCTTGCACATACTTCGCCGTGTTGGGATCCAAGTTAGGGTCTCCATACTCTCGCCGCCATGCGGGCTGTTGGTGTCTTTGATTAGGGGGTGTTTGCCACGTCGGTCCGCCAGCTAAGGTCCGGGCCGAGGATGCAACGAAGATTGATGAATCGGTCAAGCTGGCTCTGGCCCTAGGTGTAATCAAGATGAAGATCTCCTGGATGCGAGCAACTCTAGCAGACCCCGCATCCGGCGCGAACCCGCATAATTCCGGTGATTATACGGGCTCGGCCCATTATTCTAGCCAGACCAGAGCCCGCATCGGTGTCCGGCCCGTAAATATTTTTGCCGCAGCTCGCAAACACTACCCCCGAGCCAGTATAACTACGAGTTTGCGAGGCAGATGCGGGTCGAAACCCTATCCCCCCGCAGCCGCGTTTGCCCCCAATTCCCCACCGTGCCGCTCGATTTGTCGCCACCGGCGAGCCTTCGACCGCCATGGATTACTTGGGGGATGAGGCGGAGCGCCGCCGCCATGCCAGATCTGACGGCGCGCGCAAGCGGGGGCCGCGTCAGTGGCTCAACCGCGGTACCCGGCCGCCGCCGGCCTTTGACCGCCGCGAGCTCGAGGTCTTCGATCTCGAGCTCGCCCGTCGCCGCCACACCTCCTCCGGCAACTGGTCTGCGGGAAGCTCATCCGGCAAATGGTCCGCCGGGTGCTCATCCGCGGGCGCATCGAGCTCGCGGCTCGTTCCGGTGAAGAGGGAGCCGGAGGAGGCAGTGAAGAGGGAACTGGAGGAGGTCGTGCCCGATGCGCCGCCGTGCCGAGGCATCATCGGGCCCGAGGACTACCTCCCCCCGGGGCAGGAGGAGCTCCTCGAGCGGTCCGCAAGGGAGCAGGAGGAGATGGAAGAGCGCACCCAGCGCGAGCTCGAGTACGAGCGGATCTTCTTTGAGACGGGCGTCACGGCATCGCAGGCGCACGCATCGAAGGAGGCTGACCTGCGCGTGATGAAGGCGGAGCAGGAGAAGCTCTACATCGACCTCGACTCCGACTGATCACCGCCAGGGGGCAGCTACCGCAGGAGCTCTGGTGAGCTCAATTTTGTTGTAGTGATACGGTAGCGTAGGCCCTTTCTAGCATCTATGACCTTTAATATGTATGTATGTGGAGTGTGCGAACTTATTATGCAAAGACGAACCATCTATGCGAGCGAGCTCCGGCGAGCAGCTGGTTAAATTTCTCGCGCGAAACAACTTTTTTAAATATTACGGGTTTGTTTGAGGTTTTTGTTCTGCCGCCGCAATTTCCAGCCAGCATAAGCGCCCCAGTGCGACCTGCAAACACAGTTTACAGTTCGGCAAAATGCGGGGTCTGCTAGAGTTGCTCTCAGGGTACCCTTTAAACATATTTTGAATAGTCGGCATGTTTTTTTTCATGTTTGTGTTTTCTTTTCTTTATATTTTTAAAATTGTGAACATTTATTACAAATTCACAGAAAATGTAAATAGTTAAAAAAATCAAAAGCGTGAACATTTTTTTGAATCGCAGAACTTATTTTAATCAAAGAACATTTTTTGAATATTGGGACCATTTCCAGTTTTTAGTAAAAGAAACATGTTTTGAAATGCATGCATTTTTTGAATCAATGAAAATTTTCTTGAAAATTGGAAAAAATTCATAAATTTAGCAATATTTTTCTATGAATATTTTAAAAGTACATGAACTTTTTTGAATAAGCGAATATTTTTGATTTGCTGATTTGTTTTCAAAATTGTGAACACGTTATTGAGTATGTGAACATTTTTTCAAAAATCACAAACAATTTTTTAATATGGAAACCTTTTATGATTTGCCGAACATTTTTCAAATCACTCAATGGACATTTCCTTTCAAAAGTGAGCGAGCAGAGCTGAAAAAGATGGAGTTACCTGGAGATGAACAAATTCGATTTAATAACACAAACAGTACAAAGCGTCTCTCACGTCCATTCTTTTATTTTAAATTTTTCCCAACCTGCGTTGGATCCGCAGCTTGTGAACCGGCTTTTGGAAGGGGTGGAGGCACCTACCTCGAAAGACGGGGACCTCCTTTTAAAAATGTATGGAATTGCGCCCGGAAATGCACAGGCTTTGCTTTTTGAAATCACAAAAATGGTAGAATTATACATGCGGCAGGCATCAATGGTTTTGCCACCTGCATACGATGTTACCTGGTTTTGTGACCAGTTTCTGGGCGTGGATCCTGCTGAGAGTCTAAGGAAGACTTTCGTAGATTTACATTTCAAGGGGCGCGAAAGCTTCACTTGGAACGCGGGCTTTGTTAATTTTTATAACAAAATATGGAGGGCCGAAAACTCCCCGCCGGGTAGCGCTGTAAGTGCTCCGAATCCGCTTTTTTGGAAAACCCATTGGATCAATTTGCCATTTACCCAATAATTGATCTTCATGTGGGCAACTTTTATTTTACATTTACAAATGCAGTCTTGTATATGCTGCTCACTGTCGTTTTGGTCGTTTTTCTGTTTTTTGTTGTTACGAAAAAGGGAGGTGGAAAGTCAGTGCCAAATGCATGGCAATCCTTGGTCGAGCTTATTTATGATTTCGTGCTGAACCTGGTAAACGAACAAATAGGTGGTCTTTCCAGAAATGTGAAACAAAAGTTTTTCCCTCGCATCTCGGTCACTTTTACTTTTTCGTTATTTCGTAATCCCCAGGGTATGATACCCTTTAGCTTCACAGTGACAAGTCATTTTCTCATTACTTTGGCTCTTTCATTTTCCATTTTTATAGGCATTACGATCGTTGGATTTCAAAGACATGGGCTTCATTTTTTTAGCTTCTTATTACCTGCGGGAGTCCCACTGCCGTTAGCACCTTTCTTAGTACTCCTTGAGCTAATCTCTTATTGTTTTCGTGCATTAAGCTTAGGAATACGTTTATTTGCTAATATGATGGCGGTCATAGTTTAGTAAAGATTTTAAGTGGGTTTGCTTGGACTATGCTATTTCTGAATAATATTTTCTATTTCATAGGAGATCTTGGTCCCTTATTTATAGTTCTAGCATTAACCGGTCTGGAATTAGGTGTAGCTATATCACAAGCTCATGCTTCTACGATCTCAATTTGTATTTACTTGAATGATGCTACAAATCTCCATCAAAATGAGTCATTTCATAATTGAATAAAAGCGAGGAGCCGAAGATTCTAGGGGGCTACAGCTGCGCTTTTGCAGCACTGAACATGGTTCCGGGTACTCAAGATATTGCGTTTGTGTTTGGAGAGGTGTAGATTGTAGATTCCAGCCGAGAAGACCAGGAAAAGATAAGGATAAAGAATGTCATATATCTCAGGAGCTAGATCACTTCCCGATGAACAAGTAAGAATTGCCTCAACAAAAATGGATGGAATTGGACCGAAAAAAGCCATTCAGCTTCGTTATCGATTAGGTATCAGTGGGAACATCAAGATGAATGAGTTAACTAAGTATCAGATCGACCAAATTGAACAAATGATAGCTCAAGATCATGTTGTTCATTAGGAATTGAAGAGGGGAGAACGAGCAGACATCGAACGATTAATTTCTATTTCTCGTTATCATGGAATTCGTCATCAAGATGGGTCGCCCTTACGCGGTCAACGAACTCATACTAATGCAAGGACTGCTACTTAAGCAAATTCGGAAATGAAAGAAGGCTACCGAAAGAACAAGCAACGGATTTCGCGCTCATCCCTTGCTAAAGCGCATACGTTTTCTTGCTCCTTGGTACTTGTCTGATCCATCACACTGTTCATTAGTTCACTTGATTTTTCGGTCGATGTCTTGAACCGCTTACTAATCACGTATACGTATAGTAGGCCCCCTTCGCCACTCCACGTCTGGCCCGTCTTGGTCTCGCTCACTTCGCCCGCCTATCGTATCGGCTCAAACCCGTCCGTCAGCGACAGCTTCTGCCTCTGACGGCTTCACTATCGCTCATGACTGGTAGTAGTTGTCTCTATGTAGTAGTCGGCCTTTGTTAAGCTTCGCCAGAAGCGACTAGTCGCTTCCCGAATGCCTCTTTCTTGTACTAATTAATGTGTATGGTCTAGTCTTTCCAATGCCTCCTTCCTTGCCGCCAACGCACGCTAGATGGAGAGTAAGCAAGCTACCTTGCTTGCATTGCATTCGTGAAACGGTAGCTTCCGCGCCCTTCCTGCCTGCTTCAATTGATGTGAATGATCGTGTCTTCGACATCAATTTCAGTCTGATTAGATATGTCATTGAAACAAATCTGTTTTGTCTCTGTTTTCTTTCCGGATGATGAGGATGAGCCAGCCGATCCTAACATAATTTTGGAGGAGCCGGACGTGAAGCCTCAAAATCAGATAAAGATGTCTCCGACGCGACCGGACTTCCACTAGATTTTTATAGGGGTCAGGAGGAAAAGATATGCTGTTTTCTATCAGTCCCAAGCGGATACTCCCCAGCTTCCACGGTCCGCTTACCGAGGAAGAGATGCGGGAGGACCCAGGGCGAGCAAGTTGGGTTGGGGTATAGAGCCGTAAGCGCGGTGGGGGTGACAGAGGATGTGCTTCGTCACGGTTCATAGTTGGGTATGATATTCTCGTGGATTGTTGGGAACGTCCTCTATATTGAAATATGCCTTTCTAGGAGCATTACGATCTGCAGCTCAAATGGTCCCTTATGAAGTCTCTATTGGTCTTATTCTTATTGTGCGCCTTGTGATCACGTTTGGATCCATGAAGGCAATCGCTCGGATCTTCCCTAACCCAACCGGGAGCGGACCGGAGGGAACCGCAGCATGAGGAATGTCCGCGTCGTCGCAAGGCTCATTTTGAGTTTTGGGTCATAGGGTGGGCAGTGCAGTCCGGGCACAAGGGTCCTGGTACTACCTGGTGCGAAGATCCCGGAGGCGGCTGCAATGAGCAAAAATGTCACTCACCGGCCTAAACGACGAGCAAACACTTTCGAACGTGAGAGCAAGGGATCACCCAACGAATGGACGAGCTCCAAGGAGGGAGGAGAGAGGGAGGCAAGAACCATGCTTTCAGAGAAGTGGCGGTCCGAATCCACTCTGACAAAAGAAAATAACAGACTAAGCTATTCTTTCACCTGCACCAGCTCTTGGTCTTTGTCCAGGACAAAGATATCGCAATAGTGGAATAAGGAAGTGCAAGTTGGCGATCGAAGCAAAGGAAAGATCAAGCCGAAGAGGATACAGGGGGCCATCTAAGACGGCTGTAGTAAATAGCTTACACGGTGATCAGGCTCATCAACCTATGGAACCTCACGCTATGTTGCTATGATTCTTTTATCACGAAAGCATGTCGGGCGAAGGAATAAAACGCGTACAACACTAGCAAGAAGAGACTTGCCAAAGAATTCGATGCCTCACAGGATCCTACAAAAGCGGAGTCAAAAAAGCACGAGTCGGGTCGGCGGTTTCAGATTCAGATAGTTCAGTTCAATCATCATCGACACCTTCGGTGCCATTCCTTTTGAAACAGGCGTTTCTTTTGTAAAAGAATTCGATGCCCCTGCGAAAAACCGAGTCAAGAAAGAGGTAAGGGCCGGGTCAGAGGCGGAACATACATTCAAAGCAACCGAACCATAGATCCAGCTTTGCAGGACAAGCATAACGAAAGTAAGCATTTGGCGGACATTCAAATAAACCCTATATCTAGAAATCCATCATCCCTGTCTGAACAGTCTAAGCATCATATCTTTTTCTTTTCACTTCCGCTGCATCGTCCGGACATCGAAATAGCTGCATTAGCAGCATCTTGCTACAACTCCTTGGCAACCCTAGCACCAACAGGAACAACTCAGTTCAAGCTAGCAACAACTAACAATTTCTACTTCCTCGAACAAGAGCTTGCTTTTAGTTCATGTTAGCTACATTCGTTTTAATAGAAAGATGGGAAAGGCTAGGTTAGCGAAGACTATGCTTGTGCCACAAACTTATTGCTTCGGAGAAGCATTTCTTCAATGAATCTTACTCAAGACAGTATTCATAAGGGACCTGTATCTAAATATTCTGTTCTAACATTCCAATTTTGGTTGGAAGTTTCTCAAATGAAAGAGCACAACCCTTTCCATCACTTCTCTACATACTGGCATTCGGAGCTAGGAGCAGAGAAGAGAAGTCAATCGGAAGAATCGTAAAAGCCTGGAGCTCAAACATTGTGTTCTACACTTTACTTTTGTTTTGTATCTCTGAAACATGAGTGAAAAGAAATCAGCTCATCCACCGCTAACTAAACAGGGCGAAACTAGCTCTTCTTTGGTTTCCACAGGTCCAAGTTGGGGCAAAACCTGCTCTTTTCCATAAAAAGTCTATCGTACTAGGTGGCGCGACACGCGACATAGGTAGTAAAGTAGTGATTTTGGGCCCAATTCATACTTCTTTTTGATTGGAATTCTTATCCTAGCTCGGCCTACTCATGAGATGTTAGCCTTCAGCCTGATTACATAAAGCATAGCACTTCGATCGATTTGAATATTCCATTCCCTATTTCCTTGAGCGCTTTCACCATTAACCCATGGGTGCCAAGACCATCCTGGCTCTTTCTTCTTCTACTTCATATAATAGAACACAAGGATCGAACCTACTTTGCTTTAAGTCTGTTTACTTTTTAACGCCGTCTACGGAGAGACAAGATGAGAGAGGAGAGAGGAAGCTGAACGACAAGAGCTGACGAAGTCCAATCAAGCTGAGGCCTGGAAAGAGTTAAGAAAAAACACCTTCTACCTGCATTCATGGGTGCTCAACGATAGATTCCACATCAAGATAGGCAAAGCGGGATACAGCTCGTTTATTACCTCAAAGAAAACAAGAAACATGTCTTTTCTAATCAAGGAACACGAGAATAGCATGCGCGGGAGAAGGATTTAGGGAAAGGTACACGATGATTTTTCGGAGTCTATAGGGGAAGATTCCACCAGCCCCAATTGCTTTGGGTGAGAGATCGAACCTCCACTCGTTTCTGGTTCTGCTTTCTCCCTAGGGAAAGAAGATATGATACTTTTCGAAGAATGCAATCCCGCATTCCGCCTTGCTCTGCAAATCAACATCTGAAGATCTACGGGTCACCCTAGTCTTGATCCACTAATAAGATTCCACGCTCGAGATGATGTGATCTGAGCGAAAAGATAGATACATCCGAGCTGCCCAAGGATATGGTGCAGGTACCGATCTGCTAGGATAAGGGGAGATCCTAGTACTCAAAAGGCTGGGTAAATTTGAAATTAAGCGGAGGAAATCCACCAATAAGAGAGTAATAGAAAATACTGTTATCATGAAGAAATTCTTTCAATCCATTAAGAAGATACTTAATTCGTTATACAATAGAGACGGGGAAAAAGATGATGATAAAAAACTCCACAATAATAAGAAATCCAAGAAAAAAGATATAACGGATGAGGAAGGAGCTAAAGTGAACTAGCCAGGTAGAACAGTCAGGTTAGGAAAAGAGTCTTTCATGTTAAGGTGAACATAGACAGACAAGGTTAGTTTGTTTTGCTTAATTCTCAGAGAAAAGACTCGTTGCTGGAACCGAGAGCACTGGCGATTTCTTTCTTCGACCTTCACCGAGAAATTCCATACCTTCCACCGACTTCTTTTGTGTGTGGCCGTAACGTGATGCTTTCCAATGCAGTACTTTTCTTAACAATGTATGAAGCCCGTAAAACCGAAATCAATCCAAATCCACGACCTTGACGATCGAGGAAAAAGGGTATGTATTATTATGGTGTGAGCCTTCTTTCTTTTTGGCCTTAGATTATCATAAGCAAGGAATGGTGCGTGCTAGCCTTCAGACTATACTTTATTGTAGGGAAAGGGAAAAAATGGAGAATATCTTTAAGAACCCTAGAAAGAATTTCACTTGGAGCAACAGGGGTCAGGTCACACTATATCAATATCATAATTCTCTTTTTTTTAATTGATACTGATTAGCCGTAAATCAATTGGATTTTGTTATGCCATTAAGGAAACACTATTTGGGATACAATACCCATTTTAGAACCGTTCACTACTAACAAATAGAATTTATCAAAATAACAAATAATAACAAATAATATAGTTAATGGTTCCAATTTTTCCTAAATTTGGCGATGCAGGACTGGAAATCCTTTCTCTTTTCAATAGAAAGAGAAGGTATTTAAGCAATGTGTGTTTTGAGATACAATCAATCGAAGAGAATAAAACTGGGTCCAATAAAAAACAGGAATGAATTTATTAAAAGGGATTGGAAAGGGATAAGTACAAAGGGATTCAACGATCTAAAAAAAATCAAAAAGGGTTTAATAATCCCCTCCTACGAAGAAAAATTAGTAAAATAATGTGGATGAATAAGATTTTGCTCTATTTTGGATCGGATTTGGCGGCATGGCCAAGCGGTAAGGCAGGGGACTGCAAATCCTTTATCCCCAGTTCAAATCTGGGTGTCGCCTGACCAAAAAAATACTTAGGATTTCTTATTGTACTGATTAAACTCGACAAATTCTTGCCCTGCATAAGCAAAGGAAAAGAACTAGGCCTGTCGATACTGGATTTTACCATAGTTCTAGTTCTAAAAAAGACTGTCAATTTCTTCTAAAAATAGGGCTCTGGCAGGGTTCTGGGTAGTGGCCCAAACCGATACCAATAGGGATGAGGGATATATACTTATGAATTTCATAATTGATTCTATTCCGCAATTCATAACTACGAAAGTAAGAGGTCGGAAATCTTTTTATCCAAAGGTCCCTAAAGGACATTCCTTTTTTGCTCCTAGGATTGAAGAAGAGATTATACGAAAGACTATCAAGACTTCCTAATTATCTGACACTACCTACACTAAAGTAAGGTCTACTGACTCTGTCTGGAATTAGATTGGATAGGCTGATGGGAAATTTAGGAGTTGTGGAAAGAAGAGACTTTCTTTCCATACTTACGAGAGACTCCGAGTACTCAAACATTCAATCAGGATGGTCGGTTAGCTCTTATCTTTTAGAATAACTTAGTAAAAAAAGTAAAAGTAATAAAGAAAATGAATCTCCTAACTCGGTAGCCCATGAGGTTCCAATGGTTAGTTTTGGATTTTTTCAGGCAAGAAAGCAAAGAAGAAGGGATGATTCTCTATTACCAACTTCCCCCATTGTCCTGTCCTCATTGGTCATTCATCTTTCCCGATCTAGTGCCATTGTTCTTCAAGGTGCCGGAGGGTTTGAAGCATACCTACTACCCCTCCCCTGAGCTTAGTTCAGAGTTGCCTCATGGCCTTTCGAGTAATAACTGGAAAATCCAGGCTGGACAGGTCTTCGAGCCAACTTCAGGAAGAAATGCAAGTGAAAGAGAATGCTCTCGAGGGCGCAGGAGTCTTTTTCTGTCTTTCTTATTTGAAATCCAAATCGAAATGCCTCAACTTGATAAATTAACTTATTTCTCACAATTCTTCTGGTTATGTCTTCTCCTCTTTGTTGGAAGATGAGTACACATCGGGTAATCCGCCCACGAGAGCCCAATCACAAGAGGCTCATACAGAAAGCAATCAGCCCATAGCCCAATATCGAGACCACAGCCTATTATTCAAACCACAAAGGTTCCGTCTTTCATCTTCCAATCTTCTCGATCGAACATATTGACCACAGCCTATTATTCAAACCATGGCCATTCACGGCCCGCGAAGATCAACCACTCGTGCCCGAGATCACTATCCAATCAAAAACCAGACTTCCAAGATCCATCTCACTCAGACCCTTTTGAATGTAGCGGATAACAACGGAGTGGGGCTATCGAATTGATATGTACTCGAATCTTAGGAGCTGGTAATCACTGATATGCTCATATTGGTGACGTTATTGTTGCTGTAATCAAAGAAGCAGTGCCCAAAATGCCTCTAGAAAGATAAGACAGAAGTAAGACGAGCTGTAATTGTAATGCATATGTAAAGAACTCAAACATGACAATGGTATGATAATACGATATGATGACGGTTGTCATTGATCAAGAAGGAAATCAAAAGGAACTTCGAGTTTTTGGTGCGATCGCTCGGAATTGAGACTTATGAATTTCACTAAAAGAGTCTCATGAGCTCCTGAGGTATTAAAAATACTAGTAGTAGAGACTATGATATAGTAGGGTATCAGAATATAGATCAATTAGTAGATTGTGTCTCACGCATATACATGAAAAAAAAGAATAATTAGATAATAATAAGAATAAGAATTCGAATCTTAATAAAAGGAAGGGTTCGAATAGCATCTACTAATATTACCGAAAACTTTGTGAAAATACTTCTTCGAGAAGGTTTTATTGAAAACGTTCGAAAACCATAGTGAAAGTAACAAATCTTTCTTGTCACGTGCCCCTTCTCCTGGTCTTGAACTAGTCATTAATGGTCGGCAACATAGGTACCCTTTTTTTCGGTATGCGTTGCGAACACTTTCATTTTTAGCATCTCATCTTCTCTGGAGAAGCTCAAATCGAACGGATAGAGAAGATGGTCCAACTACAGAACTTCTTCTTTTTCATTACTTCCATGGTCGTGCCCCGTGGCACGGAAGCACCATACTATTGAAATGGTTCGTCAGTAGAGATGTTCCCACTGGTGCCTCTTCTTCCAATGGTACTATAATTCCTATTCCTATCCCTTTATTCCCTTTTTTGGTCTATCGACATTTAAGGAAATTCATACGCTCCATGGACAGAGCAAAAAGTGGAGTGTTGGTCAAAGCAAGCCGCCCTATTCTATTACCAGACAAAATGGAGAGAAACTCATCCGCTAGAAATGCTTTATTTCGTTTCGTTCCCGTTCTGCATTTCCTTATTATCGAATCCATGGGGGACTTGTCATATTTAGAATCTTTCTGCGGTCTGCTCTGGTTACAATTTTTTCGTACTCTCTTCTCTTTACCACGCGATAGGTCAGCGAAGCGTGAGCGGGCGCTCCGAAGTAAAGGCCAAACACTTGACCTAAGGGGAATGAGCAACAAAATGACAAGATGAGGTGCCCGGGCACCCCATATAGAAAGAAGGGTCGAAGGTTTTGGGCCTGTAGCTTCCCCCCCTCGTCGAGTGGTGCTTGTTTGGGGGTGTGCCACCGTAAAGCGGGCTAGAAGCTCTCGCCTTACCAACGAGCCGACTGCTGATGGCTGTTGGTCACGACTACTACAAAAAGTGAAGATGAATCTTTCTATTTCACATGGAGGAGTGTGCATCTTTATGTTGGGTGTTCTTACGTAAATGCGACCTGATGGCTTATGTGCGACCTGTGGCCCACGCCTCCTATTCTATTTGTTCAGGCGGGCGGCGTGAACTCTGATTCGATCCGGGTATTCAATCCCGCCGCTGAGATGCTCAGTTGACTCCTTAACCTTGATAGTAAGATGGCTTATTCCAAAATTCGTGCATAAGGGTAAGGAACTTTGGATGAATTAATGCGAATGGGTGTAAGCCTCGCTGCTCGGAAACACCCAGTGCTGACCACACCGAGAGACACGAAGCGCAGGTAATGCCGGTTGGCGAAGTGGCGTTAAGCATCCCTAGCGATGCAAAGAGAGGTCGTGATGATATCATCTACGTCCGTACCGCTCCTCGTGTAGTAGATCCGCATCCAACCAACCCTTTTTGACCAGGAACGGAGAATTCCCACTACCGGCTGGCAGGCCAGCCCGGCCGTGGAGCGGTGGGAACGGGCTTCCCAAAAAGTGAGCCCGGCCGGGTCAGCATAGAATGGGGGGACGGCCCTAATGTTGTGTTGGCCGGGTTGCGGGCGGATAAAAGCAGACGTGGGGACTCGGGTCGGGGCACAGCGTAACTAAGAGAGCCATTCCATTTAGGGCGAGGCAGAATGGGCGGGCACAAGTGGTCTGGTGTCCGAGCCGATTGGTCAGACGACGACTACTGCACATATTAGATTCTATTAGCCGCCTATCCCGGAATGGACTGGGATGGAATAGAAAGAACGCGAAGCAGCAAGCAAGGGATGAGCGCTTTGTTGCTAAAGCGCATACGTTTTCTTGCTGGGTCGGTTTGTTTTTGGGGGGTGGGGCAATAAGCTTGCTTCTTCACAAGCTTATCCCGCCCCTTTCTATCCATCCCGACCGGCAGCAGTTGGGTCTCCCATCTCTCCTCAACTTCCCGGTCTTCGCCCGAGCTGTATGAGGCAGAAACCGTCCCACGTCACGGTTCGGAGGCCGAGCCCCACCCTGCAATAATGGTGCGGCTTAGGTCAACTAATACGAATAAGATACAGTTCACTCAACGATTGCCCTTGGGTCCCGAACTCCATATGGGGAAGGAACGTTGTTGTTTGCGAGGTCTCGATCATTTACATGGACCCACTTCTCATTCCATTTGTGGGAATTTGATGATTTATAAACCGTCCCCAACGAGTGAAAGGTTCATGTTTGAACATGATGAATCACTTCGTGCCGACCTGTTGCCCATAAACTTTCCTGCTTCATATGAGAATGGAAAACTGGAAGATTTTCTGCATCGGTGGATGAAGAATCATGAACATAAGAATTTCTGGTTTAGCATGTTCCCAGAAAGAAGATACTTTTTTTCCATTCGAGAAACGAGGAGCACGACTGAAGTGGCTATACATACAAATCCATTTACCGATCTATATGCTCCGATTGGAACTGGAAGTTCCTGAACTGGCGGCTGGTATAGCACCATAATGAAATTGCCTTTTATTTTTAGTATTCGGATAGGATTTCTGTTGGCTTCATCGGGAGGCTCGCGTAGTTTGTTACGTCAACTCCAAAAGGATAAGTTGCATTGGAATCGAGAAAGTTTCGTTCATAATTGCATAAAAGGAGTAAAAATAGTGGCTGCGGTGGCGTCGAGGGTCAACCTTTGATATCGAATAACCTTTCGAGCCTTCCCCAATGGATCTCTATCCTCCTTTGAAACCAATAGAAGTTCACTGACCATCCCTGTCAAACATAACCCAAGGTAGGATCGAGAGGAGAAGAATAGGACTCTTGCTAGTATCATAACCTCTCGATGGGAGAATGAAACCATTAGATTAGTGGAAAGAAGAAAGAATGGGAAGAAACCAGCCAACTTACCAAGAGGAAGAAATGATGACCGCTTTTTGTATTATCTCGAAAGTTTTCATTGGATCTAGAAGTAATCACAACGTCACTTTTCGCCGAAGATTTCATGGTAGTTTTTGGAAACTTCAATTGATTAATGAGGTCAGGAGACTCTATAATTCGAATGATATGTGGAGAGAGCGGGGCGTCTTACCCGCATCAATCGATACCATGGTGTCGCATATACACGAAGGTCATTCTTCATTTCATCCCAAATTGGTATACAAAACCTATAAATATGGTAGGGGTGGTATGACTTTGCAGGAACATTTCACTCTGGAAAGGCAAGATGAGCTTGGCTATTGTTGTGCCAGGCGCCCACTCATCAATGCCGGTGATTGGCCTTGTATGGCTGCGCCATCTCTTCCAATAGATGTACTACTTTTTAAAGCGTTAGCTAATATTTTAATGCGGGAGTTTCTAGTGATAAGAAACAATCTTCCGTCTAGATTATTTTATTATAATGAAATGTTGGATTACCACCAAAGGTTCTGGGATGGTCAAAGTGGTGTAGAGAAAATAGTCTGTGTGGATTTGAGTCATAGTATCCGGTATGTTTCTACGGAACGTCTATGGAATACCTTAAAGTGTCTACACAATCTGGGTGTGATTTCCCACATCTTAAAGGAATTTCTATCTCTCCCGATATATAATGCTGCCACTAACCTCCAAATTCCTCATTCGAATTGTATACCATTGATAGGTGAATTGAGCGACGTGCTCCTACAACTCTTTTTGCAACATCAATTCGATAGGGAGGACCTGAGCCGGTATGAAGGTGTTCTTTATACAAGATGGGACACCAATGTCCTTCTAGCTTCAACACGCTATGATTCATATCATCTTGACCGTCCTCAAATTCTGGACATCTTAAGGCACGTAAATCTAAGTGGATTTATTTCCGTGATCGAACGTCGTGGCGGGGGCATGCACGTGAACCCTGAGAAATCTCAGATATTCCTCAGTGCAGATGGTGATGTTAGTATCCCTCAACTAAGCGAAGGTGAGACTTACTATGATAGTGAATGATTCCGGGGAATTGGATAGAGTAACCTATTCATAATAATGATGAGTATCCCCGGGGGCATGTCCTACTTTGTGAAGTAAGGTTCAAAGAAAGGGAGAGAAGAGATAGATGGATCTGAACCTGGAATCAAAGGGATCTGCGAAAGGGATTTTGAAGAATCTTACGTCCTTGAGAAAAGTAAAAAGATAGGAAAGGGAAGTAATGTCAAACCTGAAAAAGAATATGGCACGAGAGATTATATATAGGGAGGAATGAATCGGGCATCAAGTAAACTAAGGCATCAAGGAAAGTAAGACTTGAGGATGGAAGGGAGGAAGGAACCAATAAGCCACCGTCAGTGTACCAGTCATTGGGACAGGTGCCGTGTGTTCGGTCTACCTGCCTTTAGTACGACCCGGATGAAAAGATGCTGACTTTTCTTAAAGGTTAGGCCAAATGATTCTAAGCTTGAGGACCCATTCTATCCGGGCCTAAATGCTGGAGTTTCAGAATTCACTCTACTTCTTACTGACTTTCTTGAATATATCCTATGTGCTTAACACATTGACGTCGTGACTAAGCTTTCTTTCTAATGGTAAGCCGGGGATCTAATAGTCCACTTCACCCTATCAAACTTGACCTCGATATAGGTTGCTTTTTGATGACTAGTTAATAGAATAGACGGTATCTATTATTTTCTACCTCCTCTACCTAGATCTCCTTTTCCTAAGGAGGGAGAGAAGACGGTTGTCCGGGACGGAAGACATCTCTCACTGTACATATATGGATGGGTTTTCTACCTCAGAAAGGGATGAAACTGAGCAGCAGAGATTGCTAAAATAGCAAAGGGGATCCAGATTATTTCAGAACTCCAACTGAATGATCTATACTCGAATCTGATTCTGTTGTAGCTTGACAAGGACCTGTGAAAATGATGATATCTCGAATCCCTATCTTATTAAAATGGGGTAGCTTTACTGAAGTACTGCAAGAAAAGTCTGGAAAAAAGCATAGTCGGTACTTCTTAATGCGGTACGTAAGCTGGTTATCCTGACTAACAATCATGCCTTGCTTGGATTTAGGGATTAGGAATTCTTATTGGGAAAGAGATTGGATTGGCATTCAAGTAGGAGTAGATCCTATTGGTCCAAAGTAGGCATTCTTGTATCAATTAAAGTAGCTATCTTCATGAAATAAGCGCTAAGATTCTAGTTCAAAGATAGGAGCATTAAGCTCTAAATCCAGTCAGTCCAGCTGGAAGTTTCACTAAATACTTAGGGAACTAGGGACCAGACCAGAGTTATGATTGGTGTATTCCATTCCTACCGTAATTGAGACTTGCCCTTGCTCGCGGGTGATTCCTTACAGCTTGATCCATGTGATGGCTGTTCTCTGCAATGAACCACAACATGTCCATGGACTTCACAGAGAATTGAGTGAATGCACTAAAAACCAAGAAATGACATAGCGAGAACTGAGCAGCTCGAAAAGCTCGGACTTCGTATACAGAAAGTAGAACTAAAAGCAGATGAGTAGAGATTGAATCGAGCATAGAAATAAGAGAGTTTTGCTTAGCACTGTTCGGTTCGTCTTTCTTTACAAGTCAATCTATGCATAATTCTATTTCTTGCAGCGCTGAATCCGCTTTTGAAATACAGATCAGGGGGCGGTATTCTTATTCCTTGGCTCGCCACTTATGAAACAAAACTAGATATTTCTTATTATTTTCTTAGGAGCTGAGCTCCGCATGCTGATTCGATTAAGATGCGACAAAACCTTATCCATTAGTCTTGGCGATGCGAGGGATGGAGGGAGTCATCGATCGCACAAGCTTATTGCTAAAGCCAAGACAGACATAATAGCTTCTAAGTAATGCCATTGTACCCGCTTTCATCATGCCCAACTCAAAACCATTTATCCCATACTTCTTCTTTTCTTGTTCCTTCGTATGAATAACAGGAATCCCGGTTCGGATGGTTGACCAACATTATGATTGTGTATGAACTAGGTCTTTGGCTCAACACCTGCTGTCTTTCTTGCCCATCCTTTTGTGGTATCGAAGCTGTTCATTGAGATCCATAGGTTCACGTTACAACCCACCAATAGTCGATTCCAGAGCGGAAGGCGAAAAAGATAGGACGGGGACCCTTCGGAAGAAGGTATATGCCCGTAGTATCTAGAAAATATTCATGGTTGCAAGAGCGAGGTTAGTCATCCTCACCATCACCATCAAATACCGGTACTCGCTTTTTCTACAAGCTTGATTTACGAACTCGACCTTTCGCAGGAAGGAAGTTCCGTATACCATCAACGAGTCAAACCGCTAGAGGGTCACATATATCTAAATACTAGTTCGATCATACCAGTACTTACTTCCGTGGAGATACAAGAAAGGGGAGAAGATGCGATTATGTATCATAAATACTAAGGTCAGACGGACTAAAGGGGCTTTTGGATACGAAGAAGGTTTTCACGTCTTGCTTTGGGTGGTATGCTTCCTCACTGTTGCTATTCTGCCCTTTCCGGTAGTCAACCACCAACGAGCATAAGGAGATCTGGACCTGCATGTAATGGTTTTTGCCAATACTCTAAAGCAGCTTCCTTACATCAACATGGGATTGCAAAGGGAGTGAATTGAAAAAGGCGACTCCTCCTTAGTAGGAATAGTAGCTGAGGCTGCTTCAACTCATAACGAAGCTATTCCAGCACATAAGTCCGAGATGATCTGAGGTCGCTGGTCTCACATGGAAGAGATACGAGCCTCTGCTGGATAAACACCAGAACTGGTATCGGCTTCTTTTGTTAAATAACGAACAAGCAACGGATTGGGGATTGCCAATAGAAAAGATACAACCAACCAGCAGCTTTTGGAAACCAGGATCACCCCATTGTAAAGAGAACACGGCACCCCTTTCCGTAGGGGCTCGCAAAGGTATTATAATCTTTGGATGTGTGCAGAGAGCTAATGAAACTCCATTCCTTTTTCTCTATAATCAAGGATCTGCTATAGCTTGCTTTTCCAAGAGTATTGTATTGACCTGATTCCCCAGGAAAGAGTTGATGGCATCTCAACGCAAGAAGGTAGAGAAGAATCCCTAGCGAAGATGTGCCGAGAGCGAGAAAGCATCTCTTCCCCGAGATTATTTATTCCTCTTATTTCTTATATGAATAAGTGAAATCAATCCTCACTTGTATTAACTTCATGAGTGAAGAGATAGAGAAACCCTCAATACCGGCACTGCTCCTCTCAAAATCAAATAATTGGATTTGTTTCCCCACTTCCTCCACGGGATTCGTACATCGGATGAGGATTCCTACAACGGTACAACGTATCAATCCATTCAAATCAATGAAACCATTAGGTACGCCCCGGGATCTACTCTATTTTTAGATTTGCTAATGCCGAGATCCGATGCGAAAGCAAAGCGAAGGTTGTTATTCAATAGTTGTTGCCGGTAAAGGAACAGCGGAATGGGTATCTTTAGCAAATCAATTTGGATTGGTTGAATCGTATTGAGTTCCGGTCTCTTATAGGGTCTTTATTTGTCCTACTTATAGTATCTTTCCTCCAGCCTATCGAAACTCGTGTTTTTATTAACCAACAACACATGCACTTTGTTAGAACTAAAGAAAAGGTTATTCAATCCACTAGTGCAACTGAAGTGAAGGAATTACCTATTCTGAACCTCCACAAGAAAGAGCTCATAACCACTGCTTGTGAACAGTTCTCCTCAACTGAAGGCGCACTACTGTTACTATCAGTCTAGTCTCTCGAGGGCACTCTTTCGATCTCGAACAAACTTACTTCTCCGGAAGAGAGATATTCAGAAAACCCGATTTCCAGTCCTGTCTTAAGAACCCGACTCCAAAGAAAGAAAAAAGAAAAGCGGACTAAAAGAGAACAACAAAAGAGAGATCACTTTCGACGATTGAACAGCACTTTGATATCCAGATTGGAACTGGACTTGAACCTTCATATCCAGATTTCACTCCACTTTCACTTTCATATCGTGAACGCCGACTTGCACTTTCAATAGTGAATTATTCACTTTCCGGGAATTGGCTCATATTCACATAGGCCAAGAAAGACGAATAAGACCTTGAACTCCCTATTTCACGTATAATCGAGAGACTCATAATATCAGTGCCTTGGGTAAATGCCTACCAAAGGGAGAAGATTACCGAACTTTTTTCTGTCTTCTTCGCTTCCTAAAATATTTAGGGAACATGCTGGCTTTCATGTTCATAAGTTCTCTTTGTCACATACATCCATCACTTTCGTCTTTCTTGGCTTACTCAGGTGATCTAATTAATGGGCAAGCCCCACTCAAAGCAATTCAGTCCAGGAGCTCTTTCTTCTAAATGCGGATTCAATAGCACCGGTGACGAAAGCAAAGGATATTCAATCCACTTGTCGTCTTGTGGGCCTGCTTCTTTCCGTTCTTTCTCTTCTTTTGAAGAGGTGTGTGTTGCGCCACGCATACAAATCGTTTTTTAGCCAAAGGGTGACTTTACCACTCACTTACGGTTCCAATGGATATGGGTTAGATGGATGGAGTCTTCCTTATTGAAGTGGGCAAGGCAAGCAGCTCCTCTCGAATAGGCTGATCGGTGATACGTGATTTTGGAATAAAAGCTAGACGACTCAGCCCTCTTCTCATCTCAAAGCTCGACCTCTGCCACTACTACTGCTTCCCTAGCCAAGCCATACTTCTCATTCTTTGCTTGAATCCATCAAAAAACAAATTCCGTCGAGTTTCCTTGCATGGGTTGATTGACCTTGAAGTCTATATATAGATTCCCGTAGTTCATCTCAACTTGACCAACCATTGAGAATGGAACAAATAGGGGAGATGGAATTCTTCTATATTGTCTTTCAACCCTTGCTCTTGTCTTGGCTTCGCCTTCCACCTTCAGCTAAGCACCTAACCCATGGGACGGGACCTTCGGTCTAGCCTTTGTTCGGGTATGGGACCGACCTGGGATTCTTCCATCCGAGTGAGTACCGCCCTTCTGATTTTGTTTGAGTACGGGACCGACCTTCTCTTTTGTTTGTAATTGGGCTTGCCCGAAACAAAGGAACTTTGGTGTGAGAACCCACCCGAGTTGGTAACCCAACGTTTTCACCTACGATTTCTCCCACGTCTTCTTTGCCTAGCCTTTAGCTTCTTTCTTGTCTGATCTTAGATTTCACTGTTAGGAAATAGGGCATTACCTGTCACTCTGCCTTTCTAAGAAGGCCTTTCGCTCAATACTCAAATCTACAATTGAAGCATCTGAGGCTGCATCAATCGAGGATACACGACATAAGGAATTGTTAGATCTCCAAACTGAACTTCGCCTTCACCAAGCGTGGGTTTTCACTGGTCCTAACTAACGGTTGGCAAGCGATCCCTATTCTCGCATCCCGAAGATCGACGGCCCAGAGCGGAGCGATCATTCAAGCAAGTTACTCAGCTTGAGTTTTTCAGTCAATCAATAGATTGTGCAGTTTCTTAGTCTTTTGGTCCACGTCTTCATGACTTATAGAAAGGGTTTCTTTCTTTTACAAGATCATGGAAGCTTGAAACCATCCGAGATCTTACGGAAACAAGAAATGTTGCATCAAAGGGTTTAGTGGTCATATCATAGTGAAATCGAGTTTCTTGATCTAGTCGATATCAAATTCCCAACTTAGAAATTGAAAGGACTAAGATTCTACTTCTTCCTCAAATCTGGGAATGTGGATTCAAGTATGATATCACTATTCCACAGATCTCAAGAAAACTAATTGAACAAGTTTGATGGCTGGAAGAAGATAGGAAATATTCAAACATGTATTGCATTTCATCGATCTCACCCTTTG
Organism: Aegilops bicornis; assembly: GCA_021605145.1. Classification (NCBI taxonomy): domain Eukaryota; kingdom Viridiplantae; phylum Streptophyta; class Magnoliopsida; order Poales; family Poaceae; genus Aegilops; species Aegilops bicornis. The sequence goes on along the minus strand of CM038672.1, from coordinate 698,382,129 downwards.
TTCGATTACGCATAAGTCTTGACTTCTTGAGCAGATACCGGTACCGGTCATGAAGGCTTCGCCCTTCTCAAGTCAAGTCTTGAGAAGCGAAATCCGTTGAGCAAGAAGCCAGTGATCCCACAACTTCAAAGTGATACATATGACATATTGGAAATTAGGCTTAGTTTGTAGCTATGAATATAGTAATGCACTTATTTATTGATAAATATGTTCTTTCAAGTAGAGCATACTCGGTAGAAAGGAGGTGGCGGAGCTGGGAAGAGGATTAGACTTTATCGATTACTTGGACTTAGAGACCAATTATAGAAAGAAGACAGTAGCTGAGTGAGTTTTATGGATCTAGTTTATGAGCAGCTTAACTAGAAAAGCAAGCATAAGGAATAGAAGAATGAAATGCAGAAATAGGGGAAGGGCGGGTAGCATTTTCAAATCACAGTTTGAGTGAGACAGTTACTTACTGGCCCCCCACTTTTAGGCAGTTCTTCCATTCTGCCTTTGTCTTGCTCTAAGCTACCTGACTTCCTTCCTTTGTTCTTCCATTCTACTTTGTATGATTCTGATCATCAGTTCTTATCGATCCCATTTTAAGGAAAAATCCTGATGTTGGTAAAATATACGTGTTGATCAAGGACAATGAAGCAGCCATGAAAAGATTGAAGAACGAGGTATGATGATTACTTCAGACTACTTTCTGTTCTTCATGCAAATGACCATATTTTCCGTCTGCAATACAGGTAGAAGATACTGAGTTGTTCAGATGTTTACAGGAAATCCATGGGAAAAACTACCACAGCTTTGTATTAAGCAAGCAGGTTCCAGTCGTTGGTAATTTCAGGGAAGCCTACATTGGCATTGCTCTGAGTTAGCCAAAGAGATCGCGGAAGAAGTGGATGTTATCGTAAACTCTGCAGCAAATACCACTTTTGATGAGAGGTTCGTGAAGCTATACTAGTCTTGCACAAAGGATTGCTTCCATTACTAAATGTGTAAGTTCACATTCCATAGCAAGAAAAGTATTGCAACTTGCAGGTATGATGTAGCACTAGACATCAACACCGTGGGGCCATTCCGGATAATGAGTTTCACATGGCAGATTTGAAGACTGAAGCTCTTCTTGCAAGTATCAACAGGTCAGAATGCCAAATAAGAGTTTCTTGTGGTCGAAATCAAATGGTAACCTATTTCTATTAATCTCAAAAGCTTACCAACAAGCTTTAGCAGTATGTTTGCATGTCATGTTTTTGGCCAAACAGCATATGTGAATGGGCAGAGGCAAGGTTTGATACTAGAGAAGCCATTTTGCTTAGGGGATACCATAACAAAGGGGATAGGTTCCTCAGATTTTTCGGCACATCAGAATACCGTGTTGGATATCGAGGCTGAGATCAAGTTGGCTTTTGACTCCAGAAGGCATTCTTACGCCTCTGTACATTACTCAAGAAATGAAAGAGTTAGGTAGTCGAGGTATTCTAGTATTTCCTGTTACTTTCTCATGTCTGTAGATACGAATACACACATGAAGTATTTGATTTGTGCAATTTATTTATTCATAGGGCCAAACTCTATGGTTGGCAAGACACTTATGTGTTCACAAAGGCCATGCGCGAGATGGTCATCAACTGCATGCGAGGAGAGATACCGGTGGTAACAATCAGGCCAAGTGTCATAGAGAGCACATGGAGGGATCCCTTCCCAAAGTTGGATGGAAGGAAACAGGTAAATGCTAAACCCAAATCCGAGGTTGCGGATGTCACATATATATGTGATGCATCCTCGTCCGCTTACCAGATAATGAGCTATTTCCAGGATCTAGCGATGCGTACTAACTTTTGACGGGTTGATGGTGAGGATCAAGTATATGACCTATATTCCTCACTATTAGAGGACTTCAAAGAGGAGATTCCATCATAATGTCTGGAAGCTAGTGTCAAGGAAGCCGTTAGCCGTCACCTTAACTGAAAGTTGGTGAAGAAGGTGTATATGCCTCTTGTCTATGGTAAGACACATCATAGTGCAGCAGCGGACATCCAGAAGGGGCTTGACTTCATTAGAAAAGCGTGCTGAAAGCAACAAAGTGGCGGACATTTTTTTTGCATTACGGGACAAGAAATTCCCAGCCATTGCTAGGCTGAGCCATGTTAGCAAAGAATGGTTTCTCCAACAATATGAGGATAAATCCCTTACTAAAATGGTAGTGGTCACAAACCCCTTCCGTGTACAATTGAAAACATTAACAATATGAAAGCAAGAATCATCATTTATATCGGGAATGCCTTCCTCTACCAAAAGAGAAAGAGTTGAAGATAACGAAGGAAAGTGGGTGGATACAAAACCAGTTCATATCACTTGTCTTTCTGGTCTTTCAGAATCTCATCGAATACTAGTAAATGCTTTCGAAGAGAAAATAGAAGCACTAGAGAGCTCAAGTTCACTTCATTCATCACAAGATGCAAATGAGTATCAAAATGGAGCTAATGAGGAAGAAATCACTTCTACTTAAACTTTTTTGAGTGAAATACCAACCAACACATAAAGCAATAACCAGATAGATAGAATGATAACAGTGTAATGAAGATATCAACACAGCCGGAGTCACGAGGCTCGATAATGACCAATGGGTTAGGATCCGAGGAAGCTTAGTTTGGATGATGGAATATTCGTTGTTACGATTGTTGAGATCTGCAAATCCACTTATCCAACAATTTCAGTCCATTTTCCTACTTTTTCTGCAAGGGGGAAAGCATTATTACATCCTTAATATGACTCTCTGTCACACGGATGCTCTTTGGGCTGCTACAAAACCCCTATAGTCGAAAAAAAGATCAAACAGGGATAAAACGTAGGATAACCCAGATCACTCGGACTAGCTGAACTCTCCGAACAAACACAACCTAGGTGGTTTGACTAACGTTTTGGCACATTAGACTAACCTAAGACAACTCCTGGCTACATTCAGTCCTATCGAGATACAAGCTGTTACCAACCCGATACAACGCAAGTCACAAGCTTGACACAGCGAGAATGGCTGCATCTGAGATTGACAACTCTAGTAACAGAGAATGACAACTCCTGCAACAGATATTGACAGAGCATGACACTCTCAACTGAGCTCAATCCAGCTGTGAACAATAAACAACACTGAAAGTAAACAACACGGTTATCACAAAACTTGGATTC